>CM021323.1:2755487-2891407 GCA_010645155.1 Tigriopus japonicus
CTCGAGGGCGAAGTACAGGCCGGGGAGACCACTTATGAGAAGGAGTTTCTCCAGTTGAAGGCCTTCAGTGACAGTCTTAAGCATTTGGCGGAATTCTCGTGCGCCCAGGGCGAGATCGAAGTCAATCGTAAGAAGAACCGCTATAAGGATATCTTGCCCTTTGATCAGACCCGGGTACTGCTCTCGGATTACCCGGGGGTCCCCGGATCGGACTACATCAATGCCAACTTTATTAAAGGGGCCTCGGGCTCCAATGCTTATATTGCCGCTCAGGGCCCATTGCCCCACACCGTCAATGATTTCTGGCGCATGGTCGTCGAAACCGAGGTCCAAGTGGTGGTCATGGCTTGCAATGAGACCGAAGCCGGCAAACACAAATGCGAACGGTATTGGAACGAACCCGATGAGGGCGAAGCCGAACGTCAATTTGGCAAATTCTTCGTTCAGACGCTCAAAATGCGCGAGATTTGTCCGGACTTTTTGGTGCGAACCATGCGATTACGTTGGACCTCCGAGCGTGGAAGTCCCGAAGAGCGAACCGTGTGTCAGTTTCATTACTCGGCTTGGCCGGACCACGGCATCCCCACCCAAGTCAAGCCCTTACTAGAAATGGTGCGCTTAATCCGTGATTGCCAAGCTAGTGAAACCTTGCCCGTGCTCATTCATTGTTCCGCCGGTTGCGGACGAACCGGCACGATATGCGCCATTGATTTTATTTGGGGGTTGTTGCGCACTGGGGTAAGTTTGTGATATCGTTCAGCCGGAGAGTAAAAGGTGCATTAATATTTGATTGTCCTTTTTAGAAACTTACGAGCGACTTCAGTCTGTTCGAGTTGGTTCGAGACATGAGAAAACAACGCGTGGCAATGGTTCAGACCGTCGACCAATACATTCTGGTCCACAGAGCCGTGCGAGAACTCTTTCTCGAGCAACTCAGAGTGATTGACTCGCATCCTTACGAGAACGTGGATGATGAAGGAAATCCATTGGGACGAAACTCTGATGGCGAGGCACCGGATTATGAGGCCATTTTTGTGAAACATGACAGCTTAGGCAAGGATTTCCTTTTAATCCGGAATGATAACGTCAACCTAATCGACCTATTCATTCTTTATAGGGGAGGATATAGATCAATTTCTCAATCAACGGGTGTCCCAGCCCCGAACGGTTATGGGCACTTCCATGCTTGGTCGCGACAAGAACCGAGAAAGTGATTCTGAGCAAACGCCACCTGTACCTCCTCCGAAACAACGGAATATTGACTCAACCGCAATTGACTCTAGACGGATTGATTTGACGGATGATTCAAACTCGAAATGTGAATACAAGTCTGTAGAAGAATTGACAAAACCAGCCTCGCCTAAACATGACCTCCTAGAACCAGCCAAGCCTCCAGATGATTCGAAAGATGCTGCAGCCCAGCGTTTCAAAAAAGGTCACTTACGATTGGCTAAGACTGACGATGGAGGGTGGCGATTACAAGAGTTGGAAAACCACGAAGAGAAAAGGCCAATCTCCACGTCAATGACGAATATATCAATATCAGAAAAGAAGCCCGAGAGCCTTCGAAGTAGAAAGAAGAAAAATAATGGAGACGAAGGAAGTGAAAAGTCGGGAAGGATAATGCGTAGGCCTTCAATCAAAAAGCTCAGAGCCTTTTTCCAAAAGGATAAGCCAGAAAAAGAAGCTCATCATCATGCTGCGGATCATTACAGTGGTTCTGGAGAAGATTCTCCTTCGAGTGGTTCGGACCCTGAACTTGTTTCTGCACTCTCAAAGTTGCCCAAATTTTATCCGGAGTCCATCAGTGTTCCAGCAAGTATAGAATCTTCGCCCTCATTGGCTTCAAAAAGTGTACCAAGCTCATTGGATCGCCGAGTGATCAAATCGAAATCTCCTGAATATGCGAATGTGAACAAGGAAATGGAAAATAATAACAAATTAAGTTGGGAAAGAAGCCAACTGGACATTCCGTTGAAGCCCTCGTGCTCGAGTGAAAGACTAGCAATCAATGCCAATCATAAAGAGAGTAAACCTTTACTCCCGATTAAAAGAAGTAAGAGCATGAAGACCCTCACCAAGCCATTCTCAGTGTTGCCCTATTTTCAAACCGATCACCGTAGTAAAAAGCTCTCACTTCCACACCAAAGAGCTGTGTCCCCTCCGAAAAATCTAAATTTGCCTACGACCTCCGCTCTGGAAGTTAGCCATCAAAGACCTCCTTTGCCAGCGAGTGTTACGGAATATAATCATTTTCAATCCCTTCAATCTACGATCCAAGCCGCCAAAAGCTCAAACGACGATTCGAAGAAAGCCAAACTGGCTACTCAAAGCTCTCCTCCTCCAACTAAACCAAAACGTTATCCACTAGGTGCTGTTTCCGATCAATCTGATCAATCGTCAACTGATCATGTCAATGTGCAAAGGTCCCCTGAAAGGAATAATTTCTTCGAGCGCCAATTGGCGAAACTCCATGCCAAAATCACCACTGAAGAAGATCCCAATACCCCTTTCGAAGTCAGACGTACGTTGCCAATGTTGGTCAAGTCTTCTGAAAACTTCGATGATAAATCGAAGCACATGCTCAAAGAATGTCAAGAATACTTGGCGAAATCGCTTGAAGGGACGTCTAAACCCAACCCGTCGTTCCGAAATCAAAGTGCAGAGAGCAGTCCCATGACAACATTGCAAAAGATCTCGCCAGCATCCTCGTACTTATTTTCATCTCACAGCAGTCCGAGCAATAGTTTCAATAAGTACAACTCCAAGACGTCGACACCACCCGGAACAATACAGAAGTCTGTAAGCAGTCTCACCGGGACCATCCAAAAGAACTTCTGTAGCCCATCAGTGCGTTCAATTGCCACTGAGTCTTCGGAAAAAAGGAGTTTCCCATCCTCGCCTTTCACCTCCATAATCGCCTCTCCTGCCTTAGAAAGCCGGGCTCTTCCAAAGCAGACTTCATTGGATCAAATGATGTCACCGAGCACGAAACATGACCAATCACCAAAGTCGAACACCAATTCGGGTCCAGCGGCCGCATCCATTGTGGCAGCGGAGGCCCAAAGGAAAATTGGAGATGCTTCCTCAGTCAGATTGAATCCTAGAGAAAGACGTAATTCCTTTCGAGAGGCTGTTGACAAGAGCCAAAATGTTGCCATTGCTGGTGGTCATCGTCATTCTGTTCCACAAAAACATCACCCGCCTCCTCAAAGTTACGAAACCATTTGGTTGGGTCAGAATTCCAACTCCAACGTTGGTGTCGAGGGAGTTATTGCTGAACCTGCATACGTTAATGCCTATATTCACCACACGAATCAAAAGGCAGAGCCTCAGAGGCCAACAAACAATTCCTCCAAGGACGCCCAGCTGATGTTCTCTAGGAACTATCGCCATCACGAACGTGAAGATCGACCAGAGAGAAACAGTACTTATGAGAATGTTTCGTCCTCAAGAGCCGCTATGGACAATGGATATGAGCCTGTATCGTTTAACGCCGGTTTAGGCATCATGAGGCAAATGTCAGACGACAAGATGTCTCCACAGAGATCGCCTCAAGAAGATCTTAAAATGGTAGGGAATAGCCTACATTCGAGCCCACCACGTCCATCTACATTGGTGTCCTCTTCATCGTTCACAACAGGCTCCGGAGGCGGGTTTCCAATGACGTATTCCTCCCCTCTGCACAACAATCAAAGCCAACTACAAAGTGTTGGATTAGTGGCAGAAGTTTTGAGTAACTTGTCACATCCTGGAAGCCGGAGCAATTCCTCCCCTCAACGGGAGGCTAGCGTGTTGATTAAGCAAAACTCCAGTTCGAGCCTCTGTTCAAGTTCTAGAAGTGGTAGTCAAAGCAAAGGAGCTCCCCCACCTTACAAGGAACCGCCTCAACCGAGCAGACTAAAATCATTCCCATTGTCGGCTCCAGATCTCCAAGCGTCCCAATTCCAAGCTCATCCTCCTCAAAATGATCTTGGGGACGATGGAAGTTGGCGTAAACCAGATTTACCTGCCAAGGAAGGGTCTTGTAATATCAACTCGACCTATGCCAATGTGAACAAAAGCAACCAACGAGGAAGACATTCCAGGGGAGCAGGTAAGAACTCATTTGAAGTAACAAACTCTTGGAATTTTAATCGGCACGTTGGCTGGGCATATATATTTTTTATATTTGACTAACCATTATTCCCTTCTCTCTTTCTCTAACTAGTGCGAAACTCTACTAAAGATGACACAGTTCTCACGAATAAAACGGTTCGTCAACGTCGATCCGCTAGTCAGGCCCCACCCACTAATCGCTTGAGCATGGGTGATTTCACTTACCAGAATTATCAACCCCAATCCCTGCAATCAAGAGGAGGAAAGGAAGATCGTGATGAGGCAATATATTCCACAGTTACCGGAGGTAAATGGACTACTCGAGTTTTTTGTTTTTCTTTTTTTTCGGCTTTCGCAGGATTTCTCCTGCGTATCTTTTGAGTGAGCGAGTGATTGGATCTCAAAGTCGTAACTGTCGATACTTCAATTTTGTTAGGGTTATCAGTAAAGGCCTTACCCACCGATCCTAACCGTCCACCTCCCCATCAAATTCATCCAGTCCAACAACACCAAAGAGAGCCTTCGCCTCGGCCCACTTTACTAAACCGTTCCACAAGTAAAAGCATGGTGAACATGAATGCGACGTCTAGGCCCAATGGATCACCTCCTAATGGAGGTTTTGGCTCAGATTTTGCACATTCGGTAGCTAACCCTAAGAGTGAGTGTGATTAACCCCTTGACCTCAGACATATGGTGTTTTAGTAATTCTACGCTTATCTCTTCTATAGACATTGCGACAGCATCAGCTTCGTCTTCTCCTGCTCATCATACCAATGCTAAACCGATAGGCCGAACTTTGGTCGGCGTTCTTTCTGGAGCCGCCGCAAACATACGCTCAAAATTCACCAACCTAAGCCATCATCAGACACATGGGACCGATGGCTCATCATCTGTGTATCAAGTCAATCAATCACCATCCAGAATGAAAGGAAATGGACCCCGATCAAGTGGAGGAACATCTGGTGTTGGTGGTGGTGTTCTTCCTCATCCCACTCAATCACCACAAACTTTAAGAGATTATGAGGATATCCGTCGTGTTCATAACGGTGGCTTGGAGCAATCTCCACAGAGCATTCCAATTACAGTCCCGGGTGCTGAAGGGTCAGGTCGAAATGGCAACTATGGTAAGCTTCGGTTTTTCAAATCATATTTTCCATTCAAGTAGTTCGTCTTAAAAAATACATCTTCTGAATAGCCAAATTTGCCAACACATTGAGCACAATCGAAGCTAATCTTATGAAATGTATCAGTTTTATTTTTACTTCCAGACTTCCCTCATCGTCCAGATGTTAGACCTTTAGGTCCTCGCGAGGTGCCAAATCATTTTCCCGTAACGAAACAAGCGTTTCTATGAAGCCATTTTTCGGCATCATGTTATATGTCCATCTTTTTTGAAGAACAACATAATGTCACTACCTGGTCTGTCTGTTGGGCGTACGTCTTGTTGTTGTTGCTGTTGTTGTTATCAATTACTACTCTTTTCTTCTCCCCACGCCACTATTTTTCGCACTAATGATTGCCTTTGTGAGCAGTACCTTTAATGACCACTCCTCAAGTGAAACTAACCTTACGCTTAAAACACCCACTATGTTAAAATCTACTCGATACTATCTCAAACTGAATCAATTTCCCCCATATCCCTCCCCCTTAAGAATGAATGCATCACATCATTCTATCAATAATTAGGCGTGAATATCGGCCATTCAAAAATGACATCATTCGCTCTCTCATACTCTCTCTTAAGATTCGTCTGGTCCTTGCCACCATAATCCGTCATTGGTACTGTCCAATGAGACGTTTACTTTGGTAAAGATTGTATATTCGAAGATGGACGCTTAATCTCTATTTTGAAACGACCATCGATGAAATTGCACACATTTACGGCTGCTGAGACAAAGCAGTTTCGGTTTCAGAAGATTTCTCCTCTGTGATTGCCTTCTAATATAATTGATGCTATTCGTTGCGATAAAATAAACAACGGAAAATGTGTTTTATTTGTTTAATCAAGGGCATCCCTGGCTTGATGCAGGCAGCTCCCGAAACACCGGTCGTAAGGCTGGAGACGAAAAATGCTATAACGTTATTCATTTTTAAGAAAGTCATAGATAAAAGCTAAGTGGACTCCAGCTTAAGTTGGCAAATGAGTGAAACCCCCTCGTTTCAAAGTTTTCGAGGAATAAGCGTTTCTTTATTCTCCGTGTTTTTGCCTGAAATAGCATTTTCTGCAAATTACATTATTTGGAGACTCCCTGGTGTGCATACACGGTCAAAGAGATGCGTCGTTATTTTGGATGTTTTTGTCAAATTGAAGAGAACGATCAACCGCGATGAAACTCTAGGATCGAGTGAACTGATTTTTTAAGAACAAAACTGGCTTTCTACTTCTTTTCACTTGTACAGTAATTTGAGGGATACTATCCAAACTAATCCTAACCAGGCAAAAAAATAAAAATAAATAAAAGTGCTGAATAACTTATTTTCTGCTCCTCGTTTGTCTTCAACAAAAGGAATTTCTCGTTTTGCCGCTTATTTCTTGTTACTCCGACCTAATTCAAAGTTCGAATTTGTGAAGGAAGATATTACTTGTAATGCTAGACTGAAAGTACTTTCAGTTAAAATCACGGCAAAATTGTTGGCCGAAAAGTGCCGAAAATAATACTTTCAGTCCATCAATAATTACTTAGATGGGGAACAATGGCTGAAAACTAAGGAATTGTCCAGATCGGATCAGATCCTTTTTCAGACCTGATCACTGAGAGTCAGATCCAGATAAATCTGGAAATCGATCCGGAAAGGGGACCCTACTTTTGAGGTCCTTCAAATATCAGAGCTGCATACAGCATTGCCAGTTGGTTTCAAGCCGACCCTGACAAAAGTTGCTGGAAGTACTGACATTTTTGGGTGTTCCTTGTCATTTATTTAAATCCTACCGCTTTTAAGCTTAAACAGGTACAGTTAATCATAATCAGGGCATTAGTAATGACATTACTGTAGTTAATTACATTTTTCAGCAATCGTTAAGTAACGGCATTACATTTTGAGAAAGCTGTAAGTGTAATAGGTAAAATTTTGCAATCATTATGTCAATAACATTTTAAGGATTCGGTATAATATTGATAAAAACATGAATTTGTTTACGATTTCTCGTGCTGACAACCTACTGTGGATAGGCTTTTTTGGATTGTTGGTGCTAGGGCCGAAGGGTTGAGCCTCACCCTGCCAGCGAAGCCACTCATCACATCGTTCAAAGTTTTCATGTCCGGTATCAGAATGGTTCTCCGTTTGTGGACGTGGATTAGCGTCTAATTGTTTACTTGAGAAAGGTTGGAGAGGAGAATCGAACCTGGGACCTCTCTCACTAAAGGAAACTGCCCTAACCACGACGCCATGTCTCTTCCCTTGGAGGACGACTTAAAGTCCCTTTACTTTTTTCGTAGCTACTCACAAATAAACACCATGTAACAGAAATGTCCTCCCATGCAACAGAAATGTCCTCTATAGTTATTCAATCAGCAAGCCCTATATGTCACGCTCAGAGAAAAGTTTGCGCCACTTTGAATAAGAATATTGTACTTTTTACCCAAGCTTATTCGCGCACTTAACGAGTTGTTGGAGCAGAATGGGAAGCATGCAATATTAGTGAAAAGGAGCCACACGCACCATTATTCCTTAATGAGTCTCAAATATTTATGAAAATGATACCATCAAGGTTGTATTCAACATCATTTGCCGTAGCCTCTTGCTCATTTTAACGGGAGATTCATTATATCGCGAGAACATCATTTAGGGATCATGAAAAGGTGTTTTGTGGCATATAAATGAAATAAAAAAGCAGGACAGGTTCTGTTGGCTTTAATTCAAAGACTTTGAGCAATAAAATATCACTTTTTTAATAATAAGTTCTATTTTCTTCTTTCTTTTCCGGTTTGTGGACTCACCTCAGTTTTAACCTCGCGCTTAGAGCTTCCATTATTTTCGAAAAATGTGAGACAAAAACATGATAAAAAATATTGCATAGTTCAACCAAAAACACGTAAAAAAGAAAAGAGTAGAGCAATACAAGAAGAATACAATATAAATATTAATCGAGGCTTTCAGGCGTAAGGAACTTCTTGCAATCATTTTAGCTCATTATGTTATGCTCATTTTAAAAATTCTGGTTTGTCTTCTTGTTTTTCGTTTTAAAACATCCTTTTCTTTTTTTTTGAAATGGCTAATAATCCTAGAACCTAAAAGAGACAGTCTCTAATGCGAACTGAGGCAAGGAAATCGTAAAAATCGTAAAAAATAACCCTCTCAGATCCGGTGCAACATAGTATATTACAAGAACTTTGAAGGGGCAATGAGAAGAAGGGGCAAGACTGTCCTACGAATAAAGACTTTCTGCTAACCAGGGCCGAAAATCCTTCTCGAGTTACACAACTTGGTCGGGAGAGATTACCCAAGAGAGTAATTCCACGAACGACTTCCTGGAAGTGAAACAATTGATGTTTATTCAATTTTCTCTCGATTCTCAGTTATGTCTGCTCCGCAGACACTATCATTTCACAAATGAATGAATTATTTCAAAAGAAAATTTACAAACAACTGATTTGGGTCTTTTCATATCAGGGGCTTTTTCTGCACATTAATGAAGTACAATCGAATCTCACTTTAAGCAACTTTTCTGTCAGCGGCAAAATGGTTCTTATATCGAAATTTTTCTTATATTGAGACTCAAGATAATTGGCTCAAGAAACTGCAAAATACAGGAAACTACTACAGGAGTTTACGTCACATATATATAACCTTATAAGCTTACTTTTATTACAACAAAATCTAACAATGACAAAAAATTAGCTTTTAGCAATCATCATTAAGAACACAAATTGACACTTCAGGTGCATTCATTTATAACCCCATTCCAAAGCTTAAGAAATTGTTTCAACCTCAGTTTGACAGAAAAAACACGAAAGAAAAAAGTACAATTTTGGCATCATGATTGCTAAATTATCTAACTTATACAGGTACAAACAACTTTTTAAAGAATTTTGGCCGTCCATGCGTTCAATGAATTCAGATTTGCAATGCAAATCTTCTATTCTCAGTTTGACCTTTTTTTAGCACAAAAAGGCGCAAGAGTTATTAGGTACAATATTATTTTTCTAATCTTTTAATTAACTATTTTTTTTTCTTTTAACTAATTTTAATTAATTTCAATATTTTTTATACAGTTACAATATTCCAAAAAAATAGCCAAAGAACTTCATCAGTAGGAAAGCATGGACGGCCAAAATTCTTTAAAAAGTTGTTTGTACTTGTATAAGTTAGATAATTTAGCAATCATGATGCCAAAATTGTACTTTTTTCTTTCGTTATAATCTAAATTATATCGAAAGTATAATATTGCGATATAAGAACCATTTTGCCGCTGACAGAAAAGTTGCTTAAAGTGAGATTCGATTGTACTTCATTAATGTGCAGAAAAAGCCCCTGATATGAAAAGACCCAAATCAGTTGTTTGTAAATTTTCTTTTGAAATAATTCATTCATTTGTGAAATGATAGTGTCTGCGGAGCAGACATAACTGAGAATCGAGAGAAAATTAAAGAACGGATAATGGAATTGGTGGTAAAGTTTTGAGGAGTACACGAATGACGAGACGGGAAGATCTGTCGTAGGTGATAAACGAGATGCCATCTCGAACTGAGCCTGAACCTCCCATTTGAATTTGAATAATAGCGAGACATTGAACTGTACCTTGGCGACAAGTTTCGGACCACGAGGTTTGGTCTGCTGTTGGAGTTAGAGAAGCGTTGGTTGAGCCACAGGATTTTGTAAAGCAGGGAAAGGTGGGTGTGATCTGCAAATGAGCTCGGAAAATGGGTATTAATAGGGGTCCACTAGCAATGGCGAAAAAAAATCAGAGACGAACCAAAGAAAAGAAATAAGCCTGATCATGGCTCAAAACGTTTTTTTTTCTGGTCATGTCCAATTGAACCCGAATCGTTGTACGTTAGTTTCACATGGTCAAAGAAAGGACATGATATGAACATGAACAAAAAATGCATTCTCTTGTGCAATAAGAAAAGGTAATTTTTTCAGCGTTTTGTGGTTAAGTTCTGCTTGATTTTCCTCAGATGAATTTATCCAGTAAAAAGAACCCAAGGCATGATCGTTGTAGCTTTCAGCATCGATTAACACGAGTTGTGAATCCATTCATGCCAATGGAAATCCTCTCCCATGGGAAGACTTGGATGTTGTCAAAAAAACGAGGGAATCGCTCTCCAAATCCAAGTTTGCTTGTCAACACAGAGTGTCTCCCGATTCTAGATTTGTTTGCCCTGGGATGAGCCCTGAGTTCGTCTTCATTTGTCCTGATCCTGGGAACGGACGAACGCTCGGTGAGCTGCTGTACACTGGTCATTCCAATACGCAGCTTCAAAACTTGGTGGACGATGAAAAACGAGATTTTTTCCGATGTCTCATTTCAGCTTGTTCTAAGGACCGGTCACGATCACACGTGGTTCAACACTCGTTGACTTAACATTAGTTCATCATGACTGTTATAGATTTATCGAAATTTCGTATGGTGTCGCTCTCCATCAATGTTTCCCTCGGCAAGTCTAACCAGTCCCTCGTTTCGATGATTCAAGAAGTTTACATCTTTTCACTTGGTGCTTTCTGTAATTTTGATAGCATTTAGCATGGCGGGGTCGGTGTTGTTTTTCTCACGAAGAAGGAGTTTTGGCTTATCAAAATGGGTTTTAGGAAAAAAATGACTGGGGGAAAGCAACTTCTTGAATCATGACAAAATAGTACTTGTGATTAGTATACGTGGCCCTGGGATTGCTCATTTCTCTTCAGCCTCCATTTTATCCCTCGGAGGCTGAGAAAATGGGAGCCACGCCTGCACAGTATGGTTTTGTCTTTGGGATTGCAAATTTGTCATTATTTGTATTCAGGTAAGATTTGAAATGTATGCTTATTGCATTGAAATGTTGCTTATTTTGAACAACAAAATTGCCCTCTAATTCAAGAGCTCCACTGAAAGCGGGCAAGGACTTTCGTGAATTCCATACTATTGCGCGTTTGACTGAAAATGTTTTTGCTGCAAGCCAGTTTATTCAAAATTAGATCTGAGAACAGCAAAAGAAGATACTCTCCACAAAATTTGTTCCTCTCAAAATTCTTCCCACCCATAAACAAATTTTGAGTTAACATTTGAGTAATATTTTTGTAACTGTTACCTTATACCTTCGTCCCATGATTGACTTTATTAGAAAAGCCCATGGGATTGAGCGTGCATAAGAAAGGAGTTGTTAAAGTTGGCGTGGCATAAGCTTCTTGGTATTTTAAAAGCGAGAGAGTGCATTAAAAGACAGAAAAATAGAATAACATGGTAATTTTTAACTAAAATATGGAATTAAATAGTGTTCATGCATACAATTTTGATGCCATTAGAAAACAACATTCACCCTCAAGGACGTGCTATGTAACTAAGTAGACAAAAAAGAAATCTTAAGGATAAATCTTGATTCCATTTCCGTTACCATCAGATATAAAAAAGGTCACAAATTAACAAAAAATATTCCTTTGTTACAAATATCATTTCTTTCCCCGATCTTCAGTGGTACATCCAATAAAATTGAGGGAAGAAAATACAAACCTAAATGGAAGACAATCTTTATTTCAGTCCCATATTCGGAAAATACGGTCCACGTTTAGGTGCCAAAACGTGCTTCACAAGTGGTTCCATTTTACAAGGAGTTTCTGGATTTCTTTTTGCATTTCTCCCTCTTCTGAAGGATTGTGAAGCGTTTATTATCCTCTCTTACGTTCTTCGATTTGCTGAGGGCTTCGGAACAGCAATGGCGTGGAGTGCTGCAGTTGGAATCCTAATGAAGCTTTTTCCCAACAAGGTAAGGGGGCCAACTTTGCCTTACTTTGAATCCCTGAGAAATATGAAGCAATATGCTTTGTGCGCCATTTGTCTGTGTAGGTATTGACAGAATCATTTTTTTCTTAATTTGAATAAACGCTCGTGGTCCAAGGAATCCATTTAAAGTTTCAACTCAATCAAATGTCAAAAGAGACTCTCTAGACTCTCTAATTTCAGTATGGAAGAGAACATGAAATATTTGAGCTTGCCCTCTTCCGTTGAAAGTTATTTCCTGCGAAGGAACAAATTCTGATTTATGAAGGTGGACTAATTTTTAATTGCTATGTGCAATGAATGGAAGATTCAAAAACGATCTCTTTCCAAGAAAATCAAATACTCACTAGAAGAAGATAGCAATTTATTATTTATCCTAAAGAACCACAATTCTCAGTAATAGCTATTTACTCCATAGTTCAGACATTGTTTGCTAGGCATTGACTTTAAGGACATATCTAGTTCCTCTCACAATAAGGCTCGTCAATAGGTCAGAAAAAAATTAAATGCGCGTTACATATCATCAATCAAACATGGAACAAACACAAAAAAATTTGAAACGCACATAAATGCACATGCACAAAGCAAATGGGCTGGTATGGTTGGTTATGTTTCGTACAAAGTGATTGAAGATGTGCGCCGTGACATTGAACGTTTTTTTAATCTTTCATGTTTTTTTCCTTTGACCCAAAAAGAAGTAAGTCGATTTTGAATGATCAGATGTTTGGAACAAAAACCTGTTGTTCATTTGCACTGTATTAATGGGTGAGTATTTGCTGATCTCAAGAGTTGCTTCGACTACTTTCGACAGCATAACAGATCAAAATGATCGAAATCTAAAAATAGACGACATCAACAAGACTATATTCTTCTTCTAGTTTCGATTTGTGAATTGAAATGATTTTAGGTGAGTTGTTGAGTACACCACTATACTCCCTAGGACCCTAAGCAACTCGACTTCTCACAGGTTTGTTGGGGACCAAGTCCTTTTTAAGCAAATGTCAAAATTTTTGTAACCTCTTGGATCAATAGTTCAAGTAATAACAGAACAGACTACTTCAAGAAACTAGAAGTCTTAGTCATGACATATTTTTGTAAAATAATAACTAAGGTTCGTTCCTATCGATGCAACAACTACTTGATTGTTTGATTTTTCGGAAATGAGTTATCTGGTTAGGAAACTTCTTTATAACTATTTTCTTTAATCCAATGGTGCACATTGATCAGGTCACGTCAGCAAATCATTGACCTTGCATTGGTCAAATATTCGGAGGTTTTAAATCTATTATTGGTTTTCAACACATAAATCATTTTGAACGATCATGTGATTGATCCCATACATTGGATTAAGTTTTAGATTTTTTGCTTGGTTAATCTGCCTCACACCTTGGTTGGTTGCTCCACTCTAAAACGGGTTCAACGTCAATAGTAATTTTCAATTGAGATATAATCAAACATTAATGAGGATGAGCCAAAAAGTATCATGTTTTGTTAGAGAAGCACCCAAAATCCAATTTTGGAGGTTACTATCTGACGCGCCAACCTCTTGCACGAGCAATTGTTTGTATTAGTTTTATTGCAATCCATCAGCATTCGTCACAAAAATTGAGTTGCGTATGGTAAATGTACAAATGATTTTTATGGGAAAGGCAAGAGTTCGCAAAAGCTAAGTGGCTTTCCTGATTTTTACACTTGCAGTGATTTTGATTAAGGATGGTTCAACATGTTTAACATACTTTTCCTCGGTAATTGGGGGTTGGACGATCAATGCAGTAAGGGTTTGCTCCTCTAAAAAGGAGGGTACGTTTTGGACCACTTTGATATCTTGGATATCATCAGAGATTTAATCAAAAAAACTTGCATAAAACAAATGCATTGCAAACGAATTGCATTGAACAAAGTTCCGAATTCGCCTTTTGTCCCCATCTTGTTTGGTATGTTGGCCTTTAATCACGTTTCTAAAGGTCAAGTTGGTGTCAAAAAATGGTTTACGGATCGCGTTTTTGATTAACTTACTGTCCGCCCATGTATCGATTAAAATGTTCTTCGAGGTGAATATTTTTGGACGTAAATGATTGCATTCTTCTGCTTTAATCATAATTACCTGTTTTGTCATTTTTAGGTCGCCCAAATCATGAGCTGGACCCAAACATTTTTTGGTTTGGGATATATGATGGGTAGGTCACATTTATTAAAATCTATATCTTTGGACTTTGGCTACAAAAAGAAATATTTTCTTATGAACTGTTTCTCTCAATCAAAGATTTGATTGACGTATGATGTATGATGACTTGTGGATTTCACTTACCATGCCCAACACCGTTTTTCCGTTGACACAGATGTCCAAGAGCAGATTTGCAGTTTTGTCTTGATGCATGCATGGTCCTTGTTTCGATGCTCCAAAAGAAAACCTGATATTCAAGTTTAATAGTTTTGACGAAGACTTGTCCTTTTATTGGAGTACATTTGTGATTTTTGATTGAGAGCCTCTTATCTTAGCTTATTGAGCTTTTGTGGAAAAGATTCAAGAACTTATCTTTTACTTTGCAGGGCCTGCGGTTGGAGCCGCCCTTTACGAAGTGGGCGGTTTTAAACTTCCATTCCTCGTGGTAGGTTCCATAAGCACAATTTTGTCTATCAGCTTGTACTTTACCATCCCGCAAATTGACCAAGAATCAAGTGATGTCTCACTACTGGCAGACGGACAAGAGCAGCGGAGACCGGTTTTGGGGTAAGTGTTTGTTTAAAAGTAAAAAAAGCAAATATCTTTTTCTTAGACACCATAATTTTAAATGATAGTTGATGCAGAAGTTGTCCCAATGTCCAACCCAAGATAAAATAACAAAGACAACCAAATGACAAACTTAACGCCACCTAATCAAATTCATCATACTACCTGCTATCTCTCTAATTTTGACTACCTTTTCCACATATCAGCGTTGGTTCAAAGAAAAACTCGCTCCGGGTTTTTAAGCACAGGGATGCTTGGCGGCATGGGAGCTTTTTGTTTGGGTTCGACGAATTTTCGCCTTTCCTGTTTCTATTATTGAACTGATTTTTTCTATACTTCTCGGAAAAAAATTGGTCAATAAGTACAAAATTTGCAAAAAAAATCGGGATATCACATCTTTTACTCGATTAGAAATTTAGTACTTTGCACTTTAAAAATGAGTTGTTACGGCCGTTGAACGAATAATGGAGTATTCCAAAAGGCTTTGTGTGATCAAAAAATGGACAACAATTTTCAGGCAGAGATCAGTTTAAATGAACTTCTTACCGAATTATACCCGAGGAATAATAGAAGCTCGAGTGCCCCTTTCTTAATTTCCAGTGGAGATGCAAACTCAAAATGTAACATTATGTAAGAAGGAAATCCTCCCACCTGGCTTTGAGTTATATTACTGATAAAAAAGAACTTTAAAAAGCAGTCAGCAAATCCAAGCTCATAGAAAATGGGGTCAAACTAAAGAAGCTCATGGGAAAGAAGTGTCAACTCGGTCAAGTTGCTTAGCTTTTTAAAGCTTCAATTTTCAGCTATTTGCTTGATATTGATACATATAGCTAAAGCTTGATGTGCAAGAAATTTATGATGGGAGATCATAAAGTGAGTGAGTGAGTGATTTTGTGCTGATGAAATTAATTTTGATTCGTGGTAAAACACATTTTAAAGATTTCAAGAAAGTATCGCTTCCTGACTTAGGCATGGAAATATGTTAGCAGTCACTTAAAGAACAATCGTAAACCGAAAACAGTCGTGGTCAAATTTAGTAGGATACTTTTGGTTCAATTTGGCAACTCTTTTTCGGGGCACGGTAAATAGGTCACAAGATAAAAAGGTCACGTTAAAAATGTCAGGGTAAAAAGGTCACAGACCCACGCAGCTCCGGATGTAGCCAAGAGGGTGAACCCACGGACCCTGGTATTTTCCTTGGTTGAAGATTGTCCCATGGGATCCTAAGATTTATTGGTTGGAACACAATTATACCAAGGCAAAGGTTTCATTAGTCAACAGGAAGTCATTCCCAACATTTTCTAGGAAAATGGTCCCGAACCGCCCCAGATTACCCTCCTTGGAGGAGGGTTTTCCCTCACCCCTCTTGAGTCAAAATTACACCATTCTTACGAGATCTGCCCATGGGATTCTGAAAAATTCCGGTTGGGACCCAATAATATCTATTAAGAAATGATTTTTCACCGTGACCTTTTTCCCCACAATCTTTTTTCCAACTCGTTTTTTTGTGATTTTTTTGCATTTTTTTCTCAATTTTCGTGAAAACTCAAAATATGCTTGAAAAAAAAAATATTGTGCTTTATATGCTTAAAAAATTGTTTTGGGCCATAAAATGGATAAAGCATATTTTGGGCGTCTTCACTTAACACGCCCATAGAATCGACACTTCCAACTTGTAAATTTTGTTATTCTTCCTTAATTTGCACCCAGATCCTCGTAGCTGACTATTCTTTTTCTTGGTTCTAGATTTCGTCAAGTTTTTTCTTCCTTATCCTTGTTGTTGCCTTTCTTCGATCTTTTTTGCACATTGTGCGGCAATGGAGTGTTGGAATCCATGCTGGAGCCGCACCTTCGAGAAAATAAGGCGACCACATTGGACGTGGGCATCACGTTTTTGATTTTTGGATGTTGTTACATGTCTGGAAATGTGATTTTTGGAACGGTGAGTGCATTGGGGACTCAAATTGTGTAAGCATTATTTACGCACTAATTTTTTATAACTTAGATTGCAGACAAAGTAGGCAATCCCACATTGTTTTCTATTTTGGGGAATTGTCTGTTTATGGTGTCCTTCTTCCTCATTGGACCAGTGCCTTTTCTACCCATTAAGCCAACGGTGATCTTAATACAAGTAAGAGCGCCATCGTATTTGAAAGCATGTCCTGTTCGCGAAAAAAACCCCGTTTTATCCTGTCAGAGGGAATGAAAATCTTAACAATGATAATTGAATCAGTAAATTTTGCTAACTCAACTTGCTATTTGGTCCAATATAGAATTTAACTTGGCAGATCGGGGACACCCAAGACTTTAGGGTGGTTTGAAAGTGTTTTTAAAAGTTTGTTGAACTCTTTGTTAAAAGTTGCTAAAGGATTCCTAACCTTGAACGTTATAAACTTCAATATATGTCGAACATGAGGGTGATCTACGGAGATTTAAAAGCAATTAAAAGTAGGGCAAATTATGACATATGCCTTATGGAAAATGAGAGCACTATCATCCGATTTCATTAACGCTTATCATCAGAATTGGAGTGGGCGAGCCCAGGCCTTAAGAAGTAAGTTCAAGGCAGCCACGTTTCCAAAAAATGAAACCCTAACCAAAAACTGTGAACGAGCCCTCACCATTACAATTTTCTATGCTGATCGAAGTAAAATTTCCAAGACATTAGTCAAAGAACACACTTAATGGTTAAGGAACAGCATGGTGAGAATGGTTAAAGACACTTAAGGAAGCCAGAGTGGCCACGCGTACTAATGCGTTCATATAAGAGCCGAGTGTAAGTGCTTCCCCAGACGGCGTAGGTTCGAATCCTGTTGGGGGTTCGGATTGAAGCTGTCGGGAGAAATCCTTGTTTACAGGGAATCGCATTCCTGGTAGCGGTAGTAGAAAATCCGCAAAAACAAAACAAAAAAATGCTATTTTGGTTTGGAATTATTTGTTTGTGGTGCAAAACACAGGGTCACTATTCGGGTTAGGTGCAAAATTATTTTCTGCTAACGTAGTCGTGCGTAGCAACGTATTTAGGAAAGGTTCGAAGTAGAAGTTTCAGTGAAAGCTGGAAAAAGGAATCTTATTTGTTGGCAGCAAAGGTATTATTATAAGTTATAACCAAAGTTATTCTCATAACTTCGCACTAAACGTGTAATTCGATCAGAAGCAAAATATTTTTACATTTAGAGCTTTTCCCTATATCCAGTTTTCTTACATCCAACTCTGACTGTACTTTTAATTTTCCATAAATAAATGAGGTCTACGAGGCCCCAGTCACAAAAGAAATCAACAACAAAAACTTGTGCAATGTATCTGTGGTGAGCTTATGCTTAAAAGTTAATTCCCTACTACTGCATTTGTGATTATCAAAGTATTTAAATTCCTTATCGTTGTAGAAAGAGTAAGCGACAGATTTCAAACATTCTAGTGACTAGATACGCAGCTTTAAATGTTCCTAAAACTGTTTTTGCCCTACTAACCGCGTACCTTACATTGGTTCAAAAAAATAAAAAAATAATGTCTGGAATATGGCATGTTTTGCGGAGTTGGAAGGAGCAAACGGCTCCTATGTGATTCAATGATATTAAAAAACATAGAGGTAATATTTTGACACAAGCACACAAAGCAATCAGTGCTTCAAGTTTGAAAAATGGGCAAAACTTGCCAATCGAGGTCACCGCTAGAGCCCTTCATAATCAAGTAATTTATTTGACTCATCTTCGCAATCAAAAATAAGATGAGAAATGTACATCTGGGTCCCTCTTTGTAACCTTCATAACTAGGACTGCATCAAGGCCATATACATGGAAAAGCAGCATTGCTCAGTTTTAAAATAAATGAAAATCATTTGAGTGATGCTAAGGTAAATACTGAAAATTTAACCTCTGTTCAAAAAATTAAACTTTCACCTTTTTTTGCAGAAAATGATACTTTCCAAAATATGCTTCGGAAATTAAATTAATTACTATTACTGTACAGCTTTTGAAAGCCGTAGTTCTCAAATAATCATGACAAAAATGTAGTGAATGAATGTACTGGCATTACGTTAAATGACATTTTTTAATAACCTGGCTAGTACACTGTAATAAATTTTCACTACTCTAGGTTGATATTTCTTCTAGAGAATGGATACCTTTTCCCTAGATTTGTTAATGTTTTTTTAAATCCTAACACAGAATAACTTAAAAAATAAGTTATCCTTGCTCAAACGGTCGTTTCGTTTCTTTCTCTCTCTTTTACACATTAAGAATACGAAGATAGAATTGTGTTTTGATATTTTAGGAATTAGATTGTTGGCTACTAAAATCATTCCTTTAAAATGCAAAGTAGCAAAATTATTCCTTTTTACCGAGGTTAAAATTGAGCTATTGAACTGACGCTTGAGCCATTTTTTCGCAAATTGCAACTGCGCATGGAGGATATTTTGAAGGTCTATCAATTTTAGACTAAAGGAATTTTTTTTAGATCTCAGCACACATGAAAAAAGGCCTATTAGGATGTCCAGAATTGTCTTGTATCTTTATTGTGGCTACCCCAATCAGCATTTTAAACATACTTGAAACAATCATCAGGATCATCTTCTAATCAAGTAGAGGGGCATTTTTTTCACATTAACACTCAATTGAACTCTATGTCATTTTTTATTTGATTGGATTGGATTCAAAGTTCAATTGATCCGTCGTTAATTAAGATCAAATAAACAAGCACAAAAAATGCACCCGAAATTGAAGCGCAACCACGCCTTATCAAAACAGTCTTAATTTAAACAAGCTCAAAAATTAGTGAACTGCATATTTAGAGATGCTCTGATGATCCATATGACTATCGTAGTACCGTTTAAGTGAACCAATACATTAATTTGGTGCACTCTTTCACTTTCAATATCTAAATATTTTAGCTCATGATGGCCTGTGCTGGTACAGCTTATGCCTCCATGGTCGTGTCCAGTTTTGGTCGAGCTCACCAACGCGTTATCAAAATGGGATTTGCGGATGACTTGGACACTCGTATTATGATCACAGGTTGGTCAATTGGTTTTATTTTACGCCATCGGATGAAAGTTTCTCATCATAATTATCTTTTCAACTAGGTCTTTGGATGTCAGCTTTTGCTCTGGGTAATTTTGTTGGTCCCACCTTTGCTGGTTTTTTGGTCCAATCTCAGGGATTCCCCACCACTACCGTCGTTTTCTTTGGCCTTTACCTAGTCATGACTCTGGTTGACTCTGCAGAACAATGTCATACGATGGTCTACCGACGAATGCAAAACAGTTACGAAGAAATCCCTTAATTGTGGTTGTTATTAGTGACCCCCCGCTAAATCATTCGCGGTGACCAAGTACAACCAACCATTCGGACAAGTCTACTATTTATAAACATTAGTTTGTTCAAGTGAAAGATCTCGTACCCCTTGCAAAGGAAGTTCCAGTCACCGCTTGTTCCGCCACTCGTGCAACTGTGTTGAAACCACGTGTGTACTGTGCCTACTTATTGCTTAATAAATGAGAGACCGGAACCCAGCCTGTTTTTGCCAGCTTCTACTTAATGGCCATAGTTTCTTGTAACATAAATGCAATTTTTCTTTATTGGTCTGGTTTAAAAATTTTAGCCTCCCACTTCTTTTCATCAATTGACCATTCAGTGTCTTCGTGAAACTGCCCATGAAGGCTATGTCACGCGAATTAGCATGCATACCAGGTGCTGTGTGTCCGTAGTTGTTGCATCCATTCAAATTCGAACCCAAGAGGTCGTGCCGTGGGTTCTTGGCTCTCCACAGAGAGCCCATCTCTAACCTGTCAATGCGTTGCTTCTTGGCCTATCCAAGTTGGTTTTCCGGCTCAATTCGGCACAACAGAATGGGTAGTGGGTCCACCCGGAGATGACTGAAACGCGCACCCTCACTCACATAAGAAAAGGAACAGAACAGAGCTGATGTGTGTTGGTATTGGAGGTGGTTGTGAAGATGGTGGTAGCCATTGGCGCCGCCAGAATGGCTGGAAATCTGGAAAATTTCTCCACTCTCCTGAGTGACGTCATGGCGTCTCCCTTCTCCAACATTAAAGTAGGTAACGGGACCAAACCAGTTGGCTTAACCTATTTTACTAGTTTCATTGCGGTGCGAGTCTACAAGACGACGAGTATACGCAGGAGTAGGATGAGGATGGTTGGTTGGCTGGTGTGCCTAAAGAAATGTCGGAGCCAAATGGCCGAGTTCAAGAACGAGTCCTGGATGGACAAGACGAAAAGGAATTCAAAGAAGGGTAGATGCTTCACTCACTCTGGGCTTGAATTTACTAGATTTTGCCCACAAGATAGTGAGTACCATCACCAGTCAAGAGGAATTTGGTTTTTAGACTACAGTGGGCTCAAAAGAAATGATTTCAAAGCCACTCAAAACACCCAAAGAAATTTCCACTCGTTCACCTCGAAGTTGAGACTCCAAACACAGTTAGATTAATTACAATGGGCTGAAACTTAGTGCAACTGAACTTGTAAATAGGAACAATCTAATCGAATTCTCAAACATGTTTTGGTTATTGAATCGAATGAAACATGACAGGATTTGGCCCGGTAATTAAATTAAATCCATTTAGTTTCAAATATCAATCCCCGTTTGCCATGTTCGTAGTGTCGACGTAAGAGTTTGAGTTTGGCCGGTTTCTTTGCTTCTGGCCGAAAACAAGACAAGACAAAGTCTTGGAAAAAAAGTGAAATCGACTTCTTCTTGTTCTAAGTCAGCCGAAACCGTCTTCATTCTTTTTTCCACTGCTGTTCCCACCGATCCAACCAGAGTCGATGGCCTTCTTGTTAAGCAAACTTCTCGTGCTTCTTCGAACGAGGGATTATTGCATCTCGGAGATTTTGAATAGCTAAAAGGCAACAACGATGAGGAGGCGACAGAGCCGATCGATCAGAAGGGTCGGGTCGACTCGGCCGGTGTTTGATAGGGAAGCTCGTCTAAAAACCACCACAGATCTACTTGACCAACCAAAAACCTATAATAGTATAAAACTTAGCACAATCGCTACGAAAGATGACACCAACATGTATCATTGAAGGGCCATAGTCGCAACAATAGACGCATCATCATCATCATCATCATCATCATCATCAACAACAACAACAACAACAACAACAACAAATGAAAAGAAAAAAAGACGGTGTACGAACGAAAACTAATACGATGAAGCGTTCGTTGGAAAACCTGAAAACTTTTAAACTGGGAATTCAAGCCAGGTTGACTTTTTGGCTTTCAGAATGGGTATTTCGATGGTCACTCATTCTATGCAGTGGTAATGATGACTATGATGATGATGATGATCATCATCATCCCAGTGTTGTAATGGCTGCTAATCGTGAACTCTCCGGGTCGTGGTTGAAGCAAAAAACCAAGATGAAGGAGAAGAAAGGGAGGAAGAGCTTCTTCTGAAGTCGCCTACAAGTATCTTCAAGAACAACATGTTAGAAAGTAGTCGCCATCATGATTTTCATTCTCATCATCATCATCATTGTCGCAGTCCACGACGTCGTCGGAACATGCATGCCGCCGATCTCGGGCGTGGGGAAACCGAGTTTTGGACAAGACTCGGCCACTAAAGCAAAGCTCGGCCTCCAAAGGTACGAAAGAGTAGGTGATTTCATACGTGAGTAAGTGCGTGTGTGCGACCAGAAAGAACTTCGACTGACTGACAGGCTCACTCACTTACTCGGATACTTTCTTATAGACAGACTAACAAACGAAAGGACGGACTGACGGACAGATTACTAACTGACTAGTAGAGCTAACTCACTTACTGACAGACTGACTGACTGACTGGTTGGCTGACCAAAGAAAGTATCCGTCTTGGACTTTCAACCATAGCTTGCGGGATTAGAATGATGATCGGTGGTGCTGGTAATGCAAATGTCATGCAATCTGATGGAAGCGAGGAGAGGAAGAGAGAAAAGTGGCCTGAAGAGCCGAACAAAATGTGGGAAAGTGCAACGCTAGCGCGTGCACAGAAGTTGGTTTCGTTGTTCTCTTTTATATTCTGGTTTGTTTCTTTGAGGGGCCATTGAATTTTGATTAGCCACTGCATGGTGGGGACGTTGAAAAACCGAGCTCGTTTCATCTTGAACGTATTGAGGATGGTTTGTTCTGATAATTTCTTTTGTCTTCATGAACTGAATGCGAAACTGAGCCATCTTTCTGTTGGCAGAGCTATTGCCATCCTCATGTGGCATGTTTGGTCACATTTCCAATGGTAACCCATTTGATGATCACTAGTTATTGTATGCATTTTGCTCTGTCTGCGTGTGTCTGTTGGTTTTGTGTATGTAGTCACTATTGACAATGGAATCCAGTGGATTCCCACTTGTCATTATCGAACATTCTGTCTCACTTCATAAAATCATCATTCATCACAACAAGAAGAAAGGACACTCTTCCGAAGACTCATGTCATCGGGATTCTGATTCCATTCTTCTTCATCCACACGGTAGAAGAACAGTGTCTCGTTTTTCGTCTCATTCATTCTTCACTAGTAGACTCAAATATGAGACATTTTCGCTCGCGCTGACCGGTTCCAAGATTCGAGCCAGAACAGCATTGGTTCCAATCACAAAAGGCTTGGGTCTCGAATTTCCGTTTTGGCTTGAGATTAGGATGTTGCAAGCATGGACGGAATTGGAAGGCAGGAAATGGTAAGTGGAAGAAGACATCAGGAAAGAAGAGAAGAAATGGGGCAGATTTATTCGAAGGTCTAAACGTAAGGGATATAACTGCAAGAAAGTAAAGGGATTTGAGTATCAATTATTAACCAGGTACTGGATGACTCTTAGCAAGGAACTTGTTGATAGAAACGAGGATTACGAGAAGTAGGCCATTTTCAAGAAAGTTGTGCAAAAGGAGTTCATATTTTCGAAAGTGTCGAAAGCGGTCGGCAGCCTTTTGCCTCTAAACAGATATTAGGAAGAAGAAAAAGAGGGGAAAAAGAAAGAAAAGAAGGTGTGCATCATGTTGGCGGCGATGGAGCAGCTATCACGTGTTTTGAATTTGGCACCAACGAATTCAACTGTGCCCAATGCTTGGGTAAGGACTTCCTGAAAAGATCGCCCCAGGCTTCGGACAATGAGTTTCTGAGAGATAAACGTGGCACGCATCTCCGCCGTGTAACAGTATAGTTTTTTAAAGAGGAGGGACTTTTCACCAAACACTGAAAGAGAGTTACGCTATTAAGGCACGATGTTGGCAAAAATGACCCTTTACGACATGTCTTGGGTGCAAAATGAATTTGATATGATTAAAGCTTAAAAACTTGAACTTACCCCGAATACCCCAAAAATGCTGACGAGGTGCAATGAAGTCACCTTACAACTCTTGATATGCTCTCACAGCATCGTAGACGAAGTTAGTTACGTTGTCTAAAGTCTCTTGATTCATGCTGAAATCGTTGTCCAGTGATCGTCCGCCAAAGGTAAAGATTGATCCTACAATACCAGCCAAGATGACCAATCCAACAAGAATAGCACCGATGACAATAGCGGTTCCTACGATGCCTTTGCCACCACCGCCACCTCCGGAGGATGGATGGTACGAACTGGAGGACGATGAGGAGTAAGAGGTCGATGGGGCATGATAAGAAGGAGCACCATAAGAGGGAGCACCATGGGAAGGAGCGGGGTTGGAATTCGTCACAGGATAGTAGTAATAGTAGTAGCCTTGAGTGCCAACTTGTCCTTGAACAGGAGGAGGAGGAGCGGGCACGGAGTGTGGGCTGGGCGATTTCACTGGAGTAGCTTGAGGGGACCCGTAGGAATCTTGTTGCACAGGAGCCTTGGGAGAGCCATAGGAATCTTGGACGGGGGCTTGGGGAGAACCATATGAGTCTTGAGCGGGAGCTTGAGGAGAGCCGTAGGAATCCTCGGCGGGAGCTTGTGGAGAACCGTAGGAGTCACCACCGGATGATTGTGGGGCTGAATAGCTGTTGGAAGAGGACGCTTGTGGAGCTGAGTAACTTCCTCCGGAAGATGAGGCTTGGGGAGCAGAATAGCTCCCGCTGGAGGATTGAGGAGCTGAGTAACTTCCGCCTGAGGACTGAGGAGCCGAATAGCTGCTCCCTGAGGAGCTGGAGGAAGGAGCGGAGTAACCACTTGAAGACTGCGAAGGAGAATTGAACACCGGACTCGGTTTGTCAGCCAGAGCAACAGCCACAAATGTGGCGAATACCGTGAAAATTTTCATGTTTAAAGGTGAGGGCCTGAAATTGAGGAAATTATTGTAAGTTTGTGGTACTGTGTTTTCAAGTCTAAGTTCAAGTCTAAGAATGAATGAATGAATGGTTGGGAGCGATTTCGCTGGCTTAGCACCAGAAGTGTTCCCCTTGTTGAAATCAAAGAATGAAATGACGAGCAGATTAAAATAAATGTCTTACCTGAATTTGGGGGAAGAAGACTCCTTTTCAGGATTCTAATGCCGAAGACACTAGTTACTAGAAATCACCCACACTGTGCAGTCGGGATGCCAGAAAAGAACTGATAAGGGTCCCGAGAAACTTCAAGGAGTGAGCCTAGGAGGATAAGGGCAAAACCATCCAATCCTGCCAATCTTCGACTCACATGTGGTGCCTGTGAGTGTTTCTACTATACATGTGCGCCACCATGAGTGAGAGTGAGTGAGCAAGTACGTACGTAGGAAGGTAGGTAGGTACTACGTGCGTACGTATGATGTCCACCGATATAGGTAGTTCCACTGTTCCGCGGGAGACTCATTCACAACTGCCCTTTCTAACACTCACTTTTACTACTTTGACTACTACAATAGGAAAAGTTGTTGTTGTTGTTGTTGTTGCTGCTGCTGCCGCTATCGTCATGGTGGTTGAGGTCCTCTTGGTGGTGGGTAGTATTAGTCGCATTGGTCTTCTGATTCCTCTTCGTCTTCGTCGTTTCTTCGTTGTCGTAGACATGCCTTAGTGGCACAGTGGTATACGTAGTTCCAAGCATGGACATAGATCTTGTTACAGGTGAACAAGGAAAGAGAACACAAGGGCAAAGAAAGAGTCTGAGAGATGGTGGCTCTCTGAAACCAGGAGAAAACAGTTTTCTACCAAACCCCATCGCCCTCGCCGTCATATGTGTAGAATGTCCACTCATAGGAATACAGGTTCGTGAGTTAGATGGAATCAAATCTTAGTATTCCGGGCGAAGGGCGGGCTAGAAGCCAATAGGAATTTGCCGGGCCTTGATTTGCAGCAAAGAGCAAACGGCAGTGGAAGGAGGCTCTGGCTTTTCCACAGAACTTGCATGGGAATGGACATTGGAATGGACAGGATATGGAAAACAGACATTACCTTAGAATGTCAAGATTGCCGCTTTTGCTCCGATAGCTATCCACGTATATATGTCCGTCCGTCCGTCCGTCCGTCCGTGGTGTGTGCCAACGAGGAGTCCTCATTGTGCTCGTACTTGAAAACGGAATGTCTTCATGGCATGCCACAACTACTACTTCAAAACCATGTACACGAATCGCTGGCACTATGTCGACAAGAAAAAAATCATCGCTAACAGGTCAATCGTCGAGTCCTCGACCACGGAGAAATTGAAAATAAGAAATGAAAAACTGGTTCTGCCTGATTTCTTTTTGAAAAATAACATACTTTAGTTAGTTGTTGTACACTCAAAGTTGAAAATAAGAAGAACTCTGAGTATTGCAATATTTTCCAACGGGCCTAAATGTATATAAAGTGCATTGTTATCAGAATAACTCTGGATATAAGACAAACCTTGCTCCTGACGGACCATGCTATCATTTACATATTATATTCAGCTTTGATTGTTAGGGAGGGATTTAAATCATAAATTGACAAACTGGTTGCTCATTTCTGCTCCGACATTGTTTTAATGGGCAACTCACTATTTGGTGGAAAAAAGTAAAGAAAGGAAGTGCAGAAACAAGAAGCTGATCCTTTTCCCCCCAACGGTGATGTTATGAAAATTAATCCGTTTTTTGAAATGCATTCTTGAAAGATCATGACTTTTCACATATCTGTTTTTAACAGGAAAAATTTGTTATCAAATCACAGCTTAGCGATGCTGTTCAAGAAGGGCAAATGAACTTGACAATGGTGGGCCCAATCGAATATATTGTCATCGATTTCTTTCCCACAAGTAGCTCAATCTGCGAAGAGAAGAATAGAACCTCTTGCCATTCATTACGCATGCGAGTGTAACGGGTGAGTGAGTGTGATACAAATGACAATTCGTCACGGGAAAGTTCACCCTGAGCTACTTGAAAATGTTGGAATTCCTTCCCGTTTGGTATTACCGATTTGCAAATGACAAAACGATCGAAATGGGCGAGAGCAACATGACATTCACGCCCCCATTTACAACACGGTCGGATTTTCTTTATGCTTTTACGTACAGGTCAAAAACTCGAGTTATGAAATTCTGCCATTGCTAACTTGTAAATTGTTCACGACCAGAAAAGCTTATACCAAATCGAGTAACACAATAAAAGCACGTGAGGCGAAAGTTTCCACAAGATTCGAAAGTGGCAAATTCTTGCTTCCTTGAGAATATTGAAATGCTGCGGGGCAAAAACTAACTTGCACCACGTACATAGTGTCGAGAAATCAAAGAAAAGACTTCATTGACACGAAATGATCTAGAAGCAACCTCAAACACAGTTATCGCCAGGTTGTAGCAAGCTATGAAGCTTTGGAAACCAAACGGAAAAATCTTAGTGGCTTAAAAAAGAAAGAAAAGAAATTTGTCGATGCTGTTGTGAATGCTCTTGGCTCAGATCAAAGGGTTAGCGCATTAGCATTGAGGAAGTTGCTTAGAGGTATCGTGAAATGAAACGCTGCATCTGGTCTAATTAGACCAGTATTAGACCGCAGGATCGGCAACCTGTGGGCCCAAGCGCTATGGGAAAAGTTTAAAATAGTGGGCCCTCAAGTCATCCATAGTACTGTACTTGTGGGTCCAAGCTCTTTGATCGCTAATTTATGGCCCCTTGAACTGGGGATGGGTGAAACCGGCATTTTCGGCTTCGACGCCGATACCGACACTGGCAAAATTATCAAAGTCGACTCTGACACCACACCGGTGTCGACACCAACCTCGACACCGACAACGGTTGTGAAAGTGTTGGTGTAGAATTTTCGTATTTTTTGAAAACATCACAAAACCTTGTAGATGTCTACACTGAGATCGAAAGTTAGAAATGTCAAAGGTTACATTACAGCGGCATAAACCATATGTGGCTTATACAGTTGTAAGCTGTGTATAAGTTAAAATGAAAAGGCATTTCAATCGCCGTGGGAGTGACCCCCGTGGCCCGTCAAAAGGGTGGTAAACCCTTGGTTACCGGTGTTATCACTGCTATCAAAAGAAAGATTCCGTTGAATCCAGTGCGTTCAATAGGGAAAATGGCAACCTAACACGGAATCAGTTAATTTACGGAACGGTATATCGTAAAAGGAAATTGGGGGAGGAGAGCCGCACTCATAAGTGGTTGCAGGACCATCTGCCGTTCTGGGAGAAGGATATGTGGCCGCGATCTTAATCCGCCGCATAACTCAATATGGTGCGTTATGAAGGGCCGGGTCTATTCTAGACCCCACCAGAGGACAGCAAGCCTCAGACAAACATTGACCCGTACCTGGAAAGAAATGGATCAAGACCACATTTTTAGAACCTCCCGCGCATCCAGCAACAGTGGAGGACGTGGTAACGTGGCAACAAGTCCAAACTCGATTGACGATTAACACACGTACTTCAAAACTCTGACTAACACCCCCCAATTAAAAAAGTTTAAAAAAACTCTCAAACGAAATTTTTGATTTTTTGCAATTTTGACATTGCACGATGGTGCAAGCATCATTACCCATACGGTAAACATGTTTCAACTTTAGTTGTAATGGGTAATCACTTGCCCAAAAATTTTGGAGGCAACGTGATTTGAAAAACACCCTGTTAAAAGGTCATCTCTGTCGACTTTGTCCGCCTTCCTAGCACTAAACCTATTGGAATTTTCGTTAGTAATCAAATGATTTATTGGGTCATCGCACATCATTCTCGTGTAACCAGAATGGGATCTGGTAGATACACTAAGATAGATATTGGCATTCGTAGGCTAACACACGGTGCCGATGATTCACGCTGGTGATTGGTCAAGAGCATTCAGTTGAACATTCAGCTAATTCTAACGAAGTTCAACAACAAACCAGAGTACTTCTTCTTTGTTGATTTTGTAGTGATCTGACTTGGTGCGAGGGTTGCCAATTTACCTATGTGAAATCATATTCCCCTCTATCTCCCAGTCTTCATAAACCCGTTTTTCCTTTAAGGATCACCAAAAGGGCAAGGCATCCCTGACTTAAGTGACTTCTGAGCAGGGTTGCAACTCAAACTTACATTCGTGTTTGCTCATAGACAAGAGCAAAGTACCCATTCTCCAAGCGGTGACCCTACCTTGCAACCTCTCGTAAAAAAAACTTGCGCAAGCCGAGATTTCACATCACTGAGATTTTGTTGTCAATCACCCGATCATGGTAATTAATCGGCCCCTGTTTAAACTCCACACGAGTTGAAATTCACTTTTTGCAAATCAGGGTAAATACCTTAGACACATTTCTAGCAGACTTGAGGATTTTCAATAACCAAACTGCCCTATCAAATGAGCGAAATAGTTTAGATGTGTTTCTTAGAAGAAAAGGTTCTTTTAATCATGAACTTCGGCTTCCCGCATGATGAATGACGTCACAGACAGTCCGTGCCGGGTCGGGCAATCATAGATTTGAATGCCAATCTCTGCCTTCTAGTATTTCTAGGATCTGGGAATGATCAAAGATTAAATTGACCACATGTCCCATGGACGACCCACGACGAAATGCGCCACAATCAACTGATCTTTACATTAATTCCAAGAACTCTCGGAAACTTTTCGTTTCTTTCATAGTTTTAATAAAATGCTGAAATTCCCCAATGCAAAATTGCAATTACGGATCGCCCTGAATGTTTTAAATTTGTGGTTTAAAAGTGAAACATTTTGCCGGTCAACACAAAATCGTACTTTCTTCCACATGCCTGAAGTTTTTATACAATTCTGACGTCCTCGGAGTCCAAGCTTTTTGTGGTGCCCAAGGCTTTTAAGGCATTTGTTTATTTTTTTTTCAAAATTAAGATTAGTTCACACTAAAGAGCTTATATCCCTTATGTTTCAGCCAATGATTGAACTACAGAGATTTAAGTGCTTTAAAGGTACAATAACATTGGTGCCGTTGACCTTTAGACAATAATACATACTAGTGCCCTCGTCAATGCAAGAAGATTGATTTGATCAACCTCATCAAGAAAGAAATCCGAACGATGCGACACGATATTCATGGCTTATCGGATCAAACACATTTTAACGATCTTTCTTTTGTTCCAAATCAACATGGCTACATAAAAAACAAGACCCCAGACGACCAAAAAGGACTCGTTTGCTCTCAAGTTGAAAGTAACGTGTTTGAAATAGTTGTCTCGTTTAGTGGTGCTTGCTTCTGGCTTTGACTGGAGTGATCGTTTGATGCACGATGTTCAACTTCTTTGGCCATCGCCTTTGATAATTCCCGGCCCGTTCAAAACCATTTAGAATGAGTTTCTCTCCCGTTGGTCGAGAGTGTTTAAAGCAACCCACGTGTGGAAGTAGGTCAAAAGCCAATTCCTCTTTTTTTGAATATGAACCAACAGGTGGAGAGGGATGGCTTCAGAGTGAGCAAAGGGCACTCTATCGAACCATCAAGCATATTAAACTAGCGGCAAGAAATCATGGGAGAAAAGTGCTGCCACCACGACTAAAACTACACACTTCTACTGTACTACCGGGTCTCTCAAAAGAAACGGAACACCTCATTATATCGTCTATAACTCGTGTTTGAAAACATACGTGAACTTCGCCTTCATTGGATATGATTTGCCAAACATTTGGATTGAAGAGACAGAAAAGCAATTTCAATATTCAAGCAACGAAGATTTTTCCCGTGAGGGGTCATTTCTGAAAACAGAGCATTCGTGACTGGCTTTTTTTCCCTTCCGAAATTTGGCTAAAATTGGAAATAAAACAAAATTTAGGGAATAAAACTTTATATATCTTCAGAATTGTTATCTGACATATATTTTTGTTTCTTTTCATGCATTTTTTGTGAAGTCAACCATTTCTGAGTTACTGGCATGGTTTCCTATTCCGATTCTTATGAATCATCCGGTACAACCACCACCACCAGTATCATTATTATCATCATCAGCACCACCACCACCACCACGTTTGCTCCTACTCCAATGCTACTACTACTACAACAACAACAACCGCCAAGATGAACAAGATGAGAAGAAACGAGATGGGAAAAAGGCAAACTGCAGAGCCATTCCTCGCAAACAATGGGGAACCCATCGAACCGAGAGAAGGGCTAATTTCGCTCTCTCGATTAAGAAAAATTGTTTCTCATTGGCAACGACGACGACGACCCCCCTTCAACAGGTCGTTTCAGAGTGATCGGGCACTCCTAGTGCCCAGAATACGTGTTTGTCTGTCTTGCTTGCATACTACAAGGCTGGGACTTGGAGAGTCAAATTAAATTGGCACTAGTTGAGTTTTGTTGACAATTTCAATGTACAGTAAAGCAGTCGAGATATTTACACCCACGCACCCAACACTTATAGCATGAAAGAAATTTTCGACCATGAGGCTAGTCACAGGTTCGATTCTCCTCCCCGACCCTTTCCATGGATAATGTTTGGCCAGAAATTCAAGACTACAGACGGAAGAACCATCTGATGACTGATTTCACAAGCCTTTGGTGATTTGTTCGAGTTCTTGTCGACATAAAGAAGTGTAGAAAGCCTTATAATTCATCTAAAACTTATTATAAGTTTGTATTTCAAGCTAATCAGTTGGAGCAAAAGGCCCATTGTTAAAACTATAAAGAAAGAATAAAGCCCTGAATTGAGAATGTTTCATCAAAGATTTTTTTCATAGTCTCCTAATCCACCAAAATATTTTTTGTGTCATGTCATCAAATATTCTTCAAATGCAAGGTTGCGACTAATCCCCAAAATGAACTGAAAATTCCGGCTCTAATCAGGCTCCTCCATCGTGGTGATTAACATGGGAAATTATAGGCTCCCTATTTCCGGGAAACAGCTTGGTTTAATGTTGAAACATTAATATGTTTCAACAAATTCGAATCAGGGGCGATCAAACATCACCAATAGAAGGTCAAGAACCGAGGGAAAGTTTTTTTCTCGCAACATCCTTGTTTTTTGACGGTGAGCAGTTGAAGACGGTCAGATGAGATTACAAATAGGAAAGAGCTGCTGCGCCAAGAGAGATAAAAGTGGAATATCATCTGTTGTTAATTTTTGCTTTTTGAGAGCGAACACATTCACATTTAGTGCAAGTGAACAGATGACACACATTCGATTGGATTGTACAGTAACTCTCCAAAATTTGTTGCGGTCTTTCAAGAAATTGATAGCAGCACAAACAGATTTCTACGAGCTGAAGTCGAAAAAGGTTCGAAAAGATAATAGTACGAAGTACAATCACGCACTTATTGATTCAATAGATCAGTTCAGGGAAAGTTTCTGATTACTGCGTCTTTTGGAAATTTCGTGTCTTACGCACATTGTGCAAATATATTTCTCACTTTATCACGTATTTTGTTAGTGACTGATGTAATTTGTTAGATTTCTGCATCATTCATTTTCTGATAAGATCTAATTTCCATTTTGGGATTGTTTATTAGCTTGTTAATTTTGAAGTTTGTTCTAAGCTCTAATGAAGTAATGTAGTCATTAAATAATTGCCAAGCCAAGTCCCACGTTTTTGCCCAAGCAAGCGACGAAGTACAAGAGAAATCAAATTGCCGTAGTTGTTTGAAAAAAAACACGGAATTCGAAAATTAGGTCCAAATGATTTTTGTCGGTTTATTTTGACTGAAAATATTTGGTCTTACTTTTCAGTTTGAAACATTTTTGCTGATGTGTTTGGGTATACTCCAAGTCTACACATAAAATCTAGAACGAAAATTGCGACAGGATAATTGGTTAAAATTAAAATCCCTCATAGACCTCATAAAAAGTTCTATAGGGCTCGGGTAAAATTACGTTTTTTTAGCCCAAGTTGCACTCAATCCGACGAAGGTTGCTATTTTCTGGCCTAAAATGCCACTTGTGAATAAAACTGTCCAATTTGGTCAAATTTTTATCTCAATTATGGGCAAAAGTTTATAGTCTTCAGTTTGTGTTTCCTTCATACTTTGACTTCCTTAAGGACGCTGTTCAGTTTTGTACATTTTTTTTATAATTTAAAAAGACAATAATACTTTGAAAAGGTCCTGAAAAAGCACGTGTGAAATGTGTATTTCGAGCAAAACCCCGCAGAATTTTAATGATCGAGGCAAAAAATGATAAAAGTTGTTGTTTGGTGCGAAAAAAATCGAATTGTTGCTAATTTTGAAATTTATTTTTGTCCGTGCTTCTATGTAAAGAATTCCTGCCCATTCTACCGGTAGAACAAAGTAAGGTAAAAATTGTGCTCCTGGCCCAATTTAAACTTTTGAACAGAGAACCTCTTGAAAAAACACACATTTTGAATCCCAAAAAGATTCCCAAAAGAAGATCCCATTTCTGTTAGGTGGGCGATCAAATCGTCTTCTCACATTGCTTGTTCAACGTGATCTCATTTTTACTTGATCGTAGCCAAAGTATGGACAATGAGCGTCTGACAATGAAGCACAACTTTTGTATGAATCCTTCGCCAGTTACCTTGATTGTCAACAGTCTTCTCATTAGTTTTTTAGTGCGAAGATGTTCATGTAATTGTCATTTCACACACACGCAGACCCATTTGAGCAAACTGTATTTCTAGCACAAACCCAGGATTTATCTTGTAGCTGGGATCTGCTTTGCAAGTTGCACGACGCAACTTGGCTCAACGAGATGTAAGGGGCCTCATTTTCAGGCCAAGTGTTGATGCCAAAGGAGAAAATTTGTGTAGTCAGATAGAAAGATTAGCTTGTGCTAATTTGCGTGGATGTGTGGCCTCCCTTAAGGTGCTCCCTTACCTACAACATCGGCTCAAAGACGAAGATTCCGAAACATGTGCTTAGCCACGGATGTTTCTACAAAAAATTGTTAGCGAGGGAGGCCATATATCCAGAAAATCCATATTTGGACAGGCCATTCATTCAAGAAATGTCAATTCGAATGAGAGAAAGTGCCTGTTGCTCGGACAGCGATTGTCTGTGGTGAGCGCGTGGGTTTGATTCAAACCGGGCATTGTGATCACACGGTCTGTGGTGGTGCACAACTACGTAAGGGCGCAACAACCACTACAACATCAACAACAACAACAACTAATTCCTTTTCTTCCATTGTTGTACAAGAAAGATAAGGAGCTTGTAAATTCTCCGTTCAGAGATTCGATCCATTTCTTCGATCCAGATGATGAAATCGTTCAAGAAAAACGGCGAAAACTAATCGTAGGCCATCCAGAACGAAATCAATTATGTATTGAGAAGCGAGTACTGCTGACAATACGGACAAACATAGAAAAACTTGTACTGTAAATGAGAATTGCAAAAGCTTTAATCAGCTAAAGGGGTTTTGTTTGTTTGTGGTGGAGTCAGAACGCAGCTTCGCAGCTATGATCTGATAGAGGCTGTCCACCATATGGGGATATTGCCGCTCCACTTGGACAAGCTAACAAGCAAGCATTAATTTTTACCTCACCCTCGGAAATGACCCCAGGTTCGCCCATTAAAGCCGTCAAGGGCCGTGACTTCTGCATGTAACTTAATACCACAGGTCACTAGGACTCGGCAAGCCCGGGATCGAACCGGGGCTTGCCTTGTTTGCATTGAAAGACAGTTCAACGCTAAATTTTGACTCCGAAGAGTTGAGTTTGTAGATTTGGTTTTTGCATTGAAAGACGGTTCAAATGCTAAATTTTGACTCCGAAGAGCTGAGTTTGTGGAGAGTGGCAGTCAGCCGGGATCGAACCCCTACCTTCCGCACGACAACCCGACGCAGTACGCACTACGCCATGCCTCACCCCCCTGTTAAAGGGGATCAGGCCTTTATTGGCTAATCATTAGATCTCCTGAAATGCAGTATATTCTTACACTTTCATTTATTGGATTATTAGCGGCATAACATCGGTCATATTGTGATAAGTGAGAGTCAACTTTCCTTCAAATAAAAAATAGTTCTGTAATTGCTGACCGATGTGACACAATCATTTGCATTTTTTTCCGACGAGGATCAAAGTGACAGCTTTTCTCTGGCTAAAATTCTTTCCCCAGTTTTGAATGTTATTTTCTAGAATGCGCCAACCTTTTGTAAAAAAATTTTTACAGTCCGTTCAATTAACTGCGGTCCAGCATTGACAAATATCTCGTTCGATTTGATTTTGTTCGACCTGCAATTGATATTGCTAATAACTTGATATGCTTGAGTAATTTCCAATTTCGGTTTTGTTCATTTTAGATTACGACATTTCTCACGTTTTCAGATTTCTTTCAAGTGGCGATAATTTCACGCTCACAAGTTTTTTTGTGACAAGAGAAGCTTGTTCAGCATTTGGAGAATTAAAATAGATAGGCTTCTAAATATAAGCATTTATCTGACAAGCTCTTGACAATTCTTCCAGGAGTCTAAGCATAAATCATTGGTTGCATAGACAAGTGAGAACATATGCTATAAGAGGTCGGATTCAGAGGATGAGGAACACGATGATAATAAGTGGACATGGACCATATCGGCATTGACGGATTTTTTAGGAGGTTGCGCGATCCGTCTTCGCCATGATGGAAAAGAAAAATTGAGCGATCGCATCCAAGAACCAGAGGAAGCATCAACAGAAAGAGCAGATCCTTTCCATTCTCCTTGACGACGATTGTAACTAAACACACTGTAGTCTAGATCGGATTCGTCCGAAGAGGAAGGCACGTAATCGGAAAACTCTTCATCGGATGATATCACAAATTGACGATGTTCACTATCCAATTCTGTTAAATCATGCGCCTTAAGAAATTGTACCATGTCCAATGGCATGTAACGGGTTGACGATCCGCTATCGATATCATCGAGGGCTATTTCATCTTTGAACTGAATGCGTCTTTCTCGACGACCAATGCGTGACAAAGTTCGGGCTTGACCTCGGATGGCATCTGTGAACACAAATTAGATAACCAATTGAAGTTACATCGCGCAAAACGACCATTTTCAATCATGAATTAAAGTATGGTATGAATGAATAAAAGAAGAGCCACATGACAAGAGCTTTTGTCTCCTACCATTTCACATGGTATGCAGATCAGTTGTAAAATACTTTTTAGGGTGATTTGGGGGGTTTAATGATCAGGGAAATCCAAAATCCAAACTGGGAGTAACAGCTTAAAAGATTTGCCGGGTCCAAATTCAGAATTCTTAAATAAACATGAATGGCAGTCGTGGAAAGATGGCCATTAATTTGCTTTGGAGAGATCTAGTCAGAAATGAAAACCATAAAAACCCTCCAAAAAAGAAACCAAGGACGAATAAATTCAGGACTTCGGATGCAACCAACTTCTTTTTTGAAAGCATCACAGCAGTTTTGTTTTCTTTTTCACATCTTTTCAATGACTTAAGTTTCTATTTCTTAAATTTACTTCGAATAAAGATATAATGCCTCGTGTTACTACATCGAATAAAGTATGGAGAAGAATTTGTTGGAGCAAATATCGTCCCCAAAAATGATAATGGGCTAATGAAGTCCTTGATTTTTTAATAGGCTTCTTTCCTTGGCCAACATATCGAATTGAATACACGAGTAAGCTTCTTTCCCCAACACTGCGTTAAAACTCCATCCTTCTTCTCAGTTTGAGGAACACTCGGCCTTACCGGGAACGGATTGTTGGGCTCGAAGAGAATGCGCTTCGAAAAAGAGCGGTTGTTTGCCCATAATCGAATCCCATCGGCCCCGCTCAGCCCACATGCCCGACGTCACCACGCCCACGATTAGGGCGCAGAGCAATGAGGTCACGGCCAAAGAAGCCCCCAAGGCCCGACTGGAATGGGTGGCCCGATAATGAACCCGCGCCCACCACGAACTCAAATTGCCCAAAGCTCCCCGCATCAAATCGGCTTCAATCCGACGCCAATCGCCAGAATCATTGCGGGCGGGTTCACAATCAGAGTTATTCTCATGGGAAACATCGGGACAATGGCAAGGGATCCCATCTCCTATCGATTCCTCCGTGCCATTGGTCCATGGGCGTGCACGCTGGCTTTGAGAGACGCTCATCGGGATCAGACCCACGAGGGTCCATCCCAACATCAAAGGCGTGGTTAGCCGCATAGTCGGATCTGCCACTCGGGTATCCACAACCTGATAGCCGGTGACGTCGACGACAACGACCCAAGGATTGACCCGCGACGTTCATTCAATCGAAGACACTCACTCACTCACTCGATTCTTCCTGAATTAATTAGTTCACTCACTAATAAAGTTACACTACAAACACGCTCCTTGTAATCTTTCCAGATTGGATAACAATAACAGTTAGGGTGACCAACTTGGCTCAAATAAAACTAGCAGTAAGGATCAACGGAGTTTAAAATTATTCAGGAACAAGCGTAATGACTCAAATTGAGTGATTTGATTATTGTTGTTTATACTCTAATCCTTTTAAATGCGGCTTATGCGGTTAATCTGCTAATTTCAATAGCAAAGAAGTCAAATAACATTCCAGATTGTAGTCACCTTTCCTTTGTTTATTGACATTTATTTCTACATCTAAGGTCAACGTTTAGTTCCGACAAAGTTCAAAACTTTCGTGATCTTTAGGTGGGCGGGGATTTTCTGTCTCTCCAGGCACACCTATCTTTTATTGAGTGTCTCGGGCGAATCGATTAGGACAAGATGGGCAAGAAGCAACATCAGAAGGACAAGTTGTAAGTTCGCTTTAAGGAGTTAGTTGTTAGTTGATTAATGAGTCCTTCGCTGGATTTGGATCTCGTTAGTTCTTGAATTAGTCTTGATTCTCGTGTCTCCATTTTAGATATGTGACGGCTACGGAATGGGCCGTGGAAGGCGGGGGTAAGAAATCCCAAGGCCAAGACCCGGAAACCCGAGCTTACAAGCGCTTGCCCTTTGATCATTGCGCTCTGTCGCTTCAGCCTTTCACCAATCCGTATTGCGATGGTCAAGGCCACGTCTTTGATCTGGTCCATATCGTCCCCTACCTCAAAAAGTTCAAGTCCAATCCGGTCACGGGCCAAAAGTTGGAAGCCTCTGAGCTGACCAAGCTCATCTTTCATCGGGACGCCGAAGGTCGACCCCAATGTCCGGTTTTGTTCAAGGTGTTTAACGACTCCACGCATATTGCGGCCGTCCGCACCACCGGCCACGTGTACTCCTATCAAGCCTTAGCCGAGCTCAACCTGAAGGCCAATAACTGGAAGGATCTGCTCAACGACGAGCCCTTTCAACGGTCGGATATTATTGTGTTACAAGATCCCAGCACTTGCGCCGAAAAATTCAACTTGTCGCAATTTCATCACGTTCAAAAGCGCTTGAAAGTCGATGATGATGGTAAGTCTAAGTGCCTAAGTGCTTTCACTTAGGATAGATTTTATTGTAATTCAATGGTAATTGAAGTAACAAACCAAAGGCAAACGCCATCTTTCTGTCAAGATTAAATCACGGTTTAATTGAGCGCAATGTCAGAAGATGCTTTATGTAATTGAGCGTCGTCAGAGAGCAATCATCAAACACCTTGTCTATTTGAGTCTTTGTTTTATTTTATTTTTGAATCTTATCAGTATATATTTTTTTCTATTTCTGTTCCTTTTTAAACTGTCCTAGATAAACCCTTATCAAGATACTGGTTATTTTGACACGAAATGTATAATCGATTACGCTGTGGCGACCCTTCGGATCATAGATCCGCCTCAACACGCACATTCCTAAGTGACATGCGTGATTTACTTTTCATCATACCATTCTTTGGGTTTTTACCAATCACAACAGCCGTGCCCGTCGAAAATTATGAGGGATGCCGAGTTTGATTTTTTCTGTAGTTTTGCCATTTTGGTCTTTTAGGGCAGGGGTGTGCAAACCCTGGCCCGCGAGCTGATTTTGCGTGGCCCGCGAGAGTATTATAAAATTCATAAGATTGATTATGCATATGTAGGGTAGGTAGATTGTAGAATTTTATACTAGAAATTATTTGCCATTTTGGATGGTGTGGCCCTCGAGCGCCAACGGTCCGGACAATTTGGCCCACTCCTAAATAAGTTTGCACACCCTTGTTTTAGGGTATATACAGTAATCTCAAACCTTAACCCAACAGTCTTTGATTCTTTTAAATTTTTCATAATTTCATAAATTAAAGATTCAAATAAATCTACATAATTTTTCAACCATACATTATATGAAAAGAAATCATTTTTCATTCTTAGTGTTAATAGAAAATCCGCAGTCTTTTTGAAAATTCATCATTCGAGCACACAGAGAGGCCTATTCATCGAATTACTCATGAAAAAGCCCAAACAATATTTCTCAAATGATAGACACAAAAGGAATGACGGACGTGTTCAAAATTCGTAATTCGGTAGATGAATTAGCCAAAATTTAGCCGATGCCTAACTGCAATTCTGAAATAAGTAACGACTTGTTGTTAATTAGGGCTTGAAGTATTGATGTTACATGATTAGGCTAACTTTCCTCGTCACTTGTCTGCGTAGAATTGGAAAGGGCCAAAACGGATCCTCGTGCTCGCTTGAAACGTGTCAACGCTGAAACCAAGGACGCTCTAGCTGAGCTTGATCGTACTTACAAAGCTCCGGAGGTCAAAGTCACTGAAGAAGAGAAACCCGACAAGTTCAATGCCGCTCACTTTTCCACCGGTAAAGTTGCCGCCTCTTTCACGTCCACCGCCCAGAATCGAACTTTGGTCCACGAAGCGGCCATTTTGGAGGAAGATGTGGTTCGATATGCCCGGGTCAAGAAAAAAGCCTATGTACGCCTTGTTACCAATGTGGGCCCCATCAATGTGGAGCTCCATTCGGACTACGTTCCCAAGACGTGTGAAAACTTTCTCAAGTTGTGCCAAAAGAACTACTACAACGGTACCAAGTTCCATCGCTCCATTCGACATTTTATGGTGAGGGAGGCAAAACACGATTAAGCATTTCCTTTGCCTCTACATAATCCAATTTGGGAATAATTTTTTGGCCATTAGATTCAAGGTGGAGATCCCACTGGAACCGGAACCGGAGGTGAATCATATTGGGGTGAGCCCTTTAAAGACGAGTTTAAACCGTTTCTAACTCACACCGGGAGAGGTATCCTAAGCATGGCCAATTCCGGACCAAGTACAAATAAATCCCAGTTGTAAGTACTAAAAATCCTCTATTTCATGATTTCTAAATGAGACAAAGGAAAAGTGTCCTTCGCTGCCAGTATGATCTCAGATTGGAGGATTAAGTTTTGATTGAAAAGCAATAACGCTTACTCGCCCTCGAGGTTTGACCTTTGTGGAACATGCTCTCTCTTCAAAGTTCCTTTCCAATAGCCAATAACACAGTTTCACAATCATTTCGTAGCACGAAATGCCCAAGAAAAGTCCCAGATAACCGCCGGCCTCGCCTACCATCGATAAAACGTCATAAACCAAGAACTCTAAGGTCACTTTGATATCTTCATTGAAAAGAATATTCAACATGGCTTGGTCGGTGATTGTAGCTCCTGAGGGGAGCTTCCAGCGCTCCTGAATCGCCGGTGAAGAGGAAAAAGTCATGAACTGACAAGGCAGTTCGCAATTTTTCAACTCCGTGTCTCTTAATTCAGCCCAAGCAGTCTCTTCCCCCGTTCCTTTATAATGTTCTGGGGCTTGACATAGACGATCTTCGTCATCTTGGGTCAGGTTTCCAATGTTCCACGGAAACAGACATTTCTCCCTCGTCCAAAGAATCTTATTGACCGTACTTTCCCAACAAATGTCGTAGCCGTAGTTCATGTCCAGGCTACAGTCATTCTTTGGGCTTTTCTTCTTGATAAAAACTCCGTGAGAGATGGCAATTTCCGTTGTATAAGAAGTGATTACGCCCACTGTGATGGTGTTAGCCTTTCGAAATTGGCCATGTTGATGAAATTTGACGATCCATCCTCGACTGTTAAAGTCAGTTCCGGTTTCCATGCCGAACTTGTCTTGCGAATAAAATCCAAATTGAGCCGTAGCCACACCCGCTTGAATGAAATCGTTGGGAATACGAGTGGAATAGCACAATCCATGATCACGATCAGCCACGGGACTCCATTCTAGATCGTATGGGTGGTCTTGATCGTATAGAACGTGCTCATAAGATCCACGCACTTTACTAAAGGTCTTAATCTTAACTTTGAGCACAAATTCTGTGACGGAGAAACGGGTTCTGTTCATGAACTCGAAAACGCTCAGTTTAGCGGGGAAATTCCCTGAATCTAGGACTTGCCTGTGGTCCAAAAACCCATACTCTTTTAAGATATTCTTCTTATATCCCAGTCGCCAACAAACGGTAATATCGGGAAACTCAGCCTGAGATGTTGGTACGTAGTTGACGCGGGTTCCGATTTCTTTTTCAAGGTACTTGATCACGCATTGGGTGGTGTAAAAGATGGCCACCCCCGCACAAACAATACGAAAAATTATGCTAATACTTGTCTTGAGTTGCTCTGGATTTACCCTCAAGTTCATGATTTTTCGAACTTCTCAATTGAATTGTCGTGGAACCTGTAGTGGTTGATACGAGAAAATTCGATACTCGACTGAACCCTGAGCCTCAAATGTATTGAGTCAAACACTCAACGCCACTAACAAAATGTACGACCGACCAATATACAGTACCTACAGACGTATGTCCGAAGGCTGATAGGCTAATGGACAGCCAAAAAGAGATCTCAAAGATAGTAGGACTTTGGGAGACATTATGATAGGAACCCCCTTGGTGTTAGTTTAAACATTCTAGGAGAAAACCGAAGTATTCAAATGTGAGACGTGGAAATCTGTTTATTGTAATTATGGTATATTCAAGTAATGAAATTTGATTGTTGAGTCTCTTATAATTGCTAGTAAGCGAAGAGATGCATTGGAAATATAGGTAGCTTGCAACAGTATATTTTTAGCTCTCTGGTCCTCCCTCAAGTCTTAGTGCACCTAATTTGAAGGCACCAATAATCCGATGGACATTTTCGCTGTTTAATTGGGGTTTATTTGAAATATGGATGATTTATTGTCGGTACTGACGATGCAACCATACGTTTTGTGAATTGAATATCGGAGAACCAAACAAACTCAGTTGAGTTCAAAATCATTGATCGAGATGTTCAAAATCAATCGACACAAAGCGTTTGTCGGTTAGACGCTTAAACATATTACTTTATTCCATGATAACAACCAAAGTGAAATCAATATTTGTACCCAATATAATTCTTATACCTTATTGAAGCTTAAGAACAACTTTATAGTTATTCGGTGTTATGTCTTTTTCACTTATCAAACAACTAGGAACTTAATCGAAAAAGTCGACGGGTATCAAAAGGTATTGACAAAGCCATCAACAGTCAAGTCACTTCCAAGAAGAGCGTTTACTGACACTGAACCTTCGCAAAAATAATGGGTTTGATAAAGTGCAGGGGGTAGAATAATAAGCGAACACTAACCCATTTGAAGTCAATTCATTTCCTATTTTCTACACATTTTCAATAAGTGTTTATTTCAGCTTCATCACTTTCCGCTCTTGCAAACATTTGGATGGAAAGCACACTGTTTTTGGAAAAGTTGTTGGTGGAATGGAAACACTTTCCGCTTTGGAAAGGGTCGAAACTGATAATAAAGATCGACCCATCGAAGATCTAATTCTGGAAAGAACCTCTGTTTTTGTTGATCCTTTCAAAGAAGTTGACGATCAGGTAACGTTTTGAACCGAAAACACGTTTTCATTTCGAAAATGCCTTTAAAGTCAACATGAATTACTGTCCCCCTTTCCTTCTTGGTTAGTTGGCCAAGGAAAGACAAGAGGAATTGGAGAAGACCAAAGTCCAGGAGGCATCCTTAATAGAAAAGAAAAAGTCCGGAACCGAGCAAAAGGTGTACGGAAAGGGAGTCGGAAAGTTCCTTAATCCGTCTCTAAAACGTGAAGCGAGGTATGTATTCACTTGTATGTAAGTGATGGACGGCTAGCGTCAATTAGAGGGCTCTAGTGTCAATAACACAGTTTTTTATCTATTGCAGAAAAGCGGAGGGTGAAGAATCATCCAGTGGGGTTGAAACCAAAAAGAAAAAGAAGACATCAGATGCATCCTATGGGTTTTCTAATTTCAGTGCGTGGTGATCAGAAAGCAGTTTTTTTAATGTTTTTCTCAACAAATCTGGCGTCTGGGTCTCTGACGAAGTTGTATTGAATGTACTTAGAAAATACATGGCCCATGTGGAATGCTGTAAGAGCAGATGAAGGTCCCATCCATTTCTTATCCTGACAATTCTTGATCATGCAAAAGGATCGTTGGAACCAGAGCGATCATGAAGCAATGAATGAATGATCTCTTATGTCTCAACTAGGATATGCGGCAGTCGTCGTCATGAGTCTCCCTCCCAACATTGTAGATTTCTTATTTGACAATGGCAACTTTGACCATATTTTGAAGAAAATCTTTCGCAGTCTGGATGGCAACAGTTTGGCTAGTGTAGAAGCAACCAGTCGCCGATGGAGATCCTTCATTCGTCAACACATCTGGTGTGATGCCACGGCCAAATTGGAACTAGAAGAGGCTTGGTCCAAGCATATCCCCACCTTTTCGGTCAAGTTTCACCGGTCCAAGTTGGTCTCATTGGCTTGCTCTGCCCAATACATTGTGGGTGGAGAGGAAATTTCTGGTAATGTGGTGGTCTACAGCCGCCAACAGATTGTTCGAACTCGTTGGAACATGTCCCATATCATCGGCTCAGGATCTGTTCCAAAGCTTATCGATGACATTCGACCTTTGTTCCTTACCAGAGCTCATTTGAGAACCGTAACATCGGTGGACTTGAGTGGGGATCTGTTATTCACCGGGTCATTGGACGGATGTGTTCGAGTCTGGGATTTAACGCAAGGATCACTCCTGAAAACCATTATTAAAGACAATAGAGAGATCCGCGCTCTCAAGGTCAAGTCCAAGCAACTGTTTTTCACGTTCGGAATAACCATTATGGTGTACAGTTTGACCCAAGGATCTGATGGGGACTTGGGTGTAGCGGTCAAGACCATGTTGGTTGGGCATAAGGGTCCAGTTTTATCCCTTGCCATCAACAATGAGCAAGTGATGGCGAGTGCCTCTGCGGATAAGACTGTCATTCTATGGAACCTCAAGCTATTTAAAGTGAGCAAGACTTTGATCGGCCACAAGGCCACGGTTCGTTGCGTGGCTATAAACCAAGATTTTTGTGCGTCCGGTTCTTTGGACCGGACTTGTCGGATTTGGTCGCTTTTGACGGGTTCTTGCGTCCGCGAGATTCTACAAGAACTTTCAGTTCGTAGTATCACCATGAATGAATACCGTCTGGTTACGGGGGATTCGGGTGGGTATGTGTTTATCTGGTCATTGTCGAATTGCGTGGATGATTCCAAGGGGCCCGATAAGCTCTGTTGGCGAGCTCACAATGCTATTGACAGCGATCGACCCATGAAAGAGCCACATCGGGCCGTGTACGGGGTCTATATGGAAAACGGCGTTCTCATAACGTTAGCGGGCCAAAATGGGCGAATTGGTGTTCAAGATTTCTGGGATAATATTGGACCGGATGTGTTCAAATTAGAGTCGTATGTCATCTGATTTTCTGAGATTAGTTATCCATTCATTATTCATCATCATCTTCGCCATCATCATTATTTTCATGTTGTATCAGGTTCGCGCGTACATAGTTTTCATAAATTTTTGTTTCACCATTAAGTTCTTACAAAACTAAAAACAAAACTAATAAAATATATAATAATGGTACAAATTGCAATTTCACTAGTAATTAAAAATAGTTCTGGCAAAACCAGGCATTCAGTGTGCGATAAAAGTAAGGATGTTCGTGTGAAAATAGTTAGCCTTCCTTGGTATCAGCACATTATCAATTCTTGGTTGTAATTTATGACAACCTTGCTTTACTGTACTTCATACTACTTTACTGTAAAAGCCATACCACAGAAATGAATTACTGATATAATGTTTAAACGAGAAAAAGACGTAGTATATGAAAAAGTAAATCATTTTAGATCTTGGAACAGTCTCTAAAAAGGTTCTCTTTCGAGTCCTAGAAATGTCATAAATCATCATATTCAGCTTCTACGATGTAAAGAAAGCGTTTGGTGACGGGGTTTTTGTCAATCTCAGTGAGAGTGCCGATCATCTTAGGGATTACAATGAAATGAATCATTCAAGTATAACGATGACTGAGGTCTGACTATATTTTCACGTGTCTAGACGGTCTAAGGCGAAGCTTGTTCATAATGCGATTGAAATGATGTGAGACAGCGGCATCAACCCACACATTTTTGTCAGGAACGATCTCCGGGATTTGAATATGCTTGGCATGAAGGCACAATGGCATTTGTCTCGCGGCAGTTGCTCGAATGCCAAGTCTGTCTAATGCATAGGGCGGGAGTCGCTGGAAAATAAAAAAAAAGTGAAAATACGAACGGGTTGATTCACCTCAGTATCCGTGTAATCGTAATAGAATAGTCGCTTACTTGGGGTTTTCCCACAGAATCAATTTTGTCGTAGACATGATCTCCCAAGATTGGACATTTGATGCCCAAGCTGAGGTGAGCGCGAATTTGATGCCTAAAGCCCGTAATTGGCTTAGCTTCGATGAGTTGCATCCTGTGTTTCGACGAGAGCACCCGATATTCGGTGACGGCTGGAAGTACGTGGCCTTTATAACTCTTTAAGCCGGTAATCACGTCGGACTTGGAGTACATTGGTCGAACGGTCATCCGGAATCGCTCATTTAATCGGGTCTCAGCCAAAGGAATATTGATGATGCCTTCCGAGGGCTCGGCTTCGCCCTTCGCAATGGCCCAATAGCGTTTGTCGATCTTGCGCTGACGAAATAGATCTGTCAAAGTGGTTTGCATCAATTTGGACTTGGCTAATAGCAAAACGCCCGTTGTATTCTTATCTAGTCGATGGACCACGAACAACTCGGGCACATCAAAGTGTTTGGCCAAATCCGGCAGGTACTTGTCCACCGAATGAAATGATTTGCTGCCTTTGTGATACATTTCGAGGCCGTACAATTTGTTAATAGCCACAATATCATCTGGAAATGAAGAAAATGATTCTTTTTGGCACCGGTTCAAAGTATTCATAAAAAGTTTGACTCACGTTTGTCAAAGATAACGCTACGTTTGAGCTTCTCGATGATATCTAAAGAACAGAGGGCTTCTAAATCTTGTGGCTTGAACGTGTCGCTTAGTTTAGAGGCTAGTTTCTTGGAAGGGGGTTCTTGCGTTGTTTGACTTAAGTTCACGTGTTCCACCACCGCGTCACCCGCATCTTTTACCTGAGCCGCAGTTGAGATACGTTTCATAAGCGAGTCGCTCCACAATCGATCCGCCGAATCTTTATGAGGCGATTCGGGCGTTTCCGGTTGTTTCCGCAACTTTTCCACATAAGCGAGAGCGGTCGTTTGATCCAAGGGACGCCGAGCCACTTTGGGCCGTGGAGCGGGTTTGTTTTTTTCCGGAGGCGGAGGAGCCGTAGGCGGGATCAACTGTTGGTCAACAAAGTTGAGATCTTGACTGGCTTCTCGAACGAGTTGTCGCATGGCCAGAGTATCTGTAGGATCCGTGGGTACGGGAGTATCAATGAATCGGGCCGTTCCAAAATATTGTTGATCCACGGAATTCAGATCTACCAGACGATCATTTTCAGTCATGGTCGGGGTTGGGTTCAGAGTTTCATTCTTTCCGCGGCTATCGGTGGGCGTTCCGGCAAAGTATTGTTCGTCGAAGACATTATCGGAAACCGAGACGACCTCTTCCACGCCAAAATTCGGCGAGACGGTGGACATAGGAGTCACGGGTGGGGTTGCGGGTTCCGCTTTAGGCGGGTGGAAGATTCTGGGAGTGGGCTGGGATTTCATCGACTCCTTCGGGGCCGGTGCTACGGGTCCACCCACATCCGGTCGAGTGAGCGCATCGTCCGTCTCAAACCAGAAATTCCGATCCTCTTCCTCTTCCAACGCGGTCGACGGGTTAAACACGGGCACCGTTTGACCCGACAGATTCAACGGGGTGGTCGGTGTCTCCGAGAGGTGGGGCGAGAAGATCAGATGCCCCAGAGCCTCATCCGCTTGGGACGAAGTCGGCTCCGATTCAAAGAGGTCCTGTTGGCCGTGAATTTGCGGCTGATTAGCCGTATCTAATCGAATGGATCCGAAATGCGTGGACCACGAGCGCTCCAATGAGCTCAAGCCCGATTTCGACGACGAAGACGATCCGGATGGCGGATGCACGTAGGCTCGCCACTGATCCGAAGGGTCCGAAGTCGAGCGTGAAGAATTCCAATCCGAATCGCCCTTGACCGTCACCTGACCTCGAGGCCAACCTCGAACCAATCCCGTGGTCAAAGCGCGTTGGATTGAGCCCCGCTTCAGGCGGGAATGGACTGAGGGCGTGGCCCCGCGTCCCAACCCAAGCCTCAACATCGATCAATCCGCTAACACTTGCACGTTTAAGATAGATTACGAAATGTTTTTGTCTGACATGCGCAATGTGTAACTCATTAATTTGGCCGTGTGTGTTTGTTTGTTGACATCGAGTTGTTCACGATTTGACGAGAGATGGCGCTGACTATTCAACGGACAGAGCATGGGGATGACTGGCTTGAAGTAGAGCGATATCTACAGGCCGAAAAATGTTAAACTTGACGGAAAACGACCGACGTCAAACGATGATTTCTCAACCTTTTTCAAGACGAGGACCCAGGCCTGTCTGGACTTTAAGCTAAATTATAACGTACTCATTGGCTGAGACACATCGGTACACCATGAAATTCCGTGAATCCAATCGTTCTCCATATCCACTCACTTTAAAGAGAGCCAAATCTACAACCTTAGCCGACCTTTTTATTTCAAAGGTATGTGCCCGGAATTTAGCCCCCTTGAAATAGCATTGTTTTTGGTTCGGCGTTCAGTAATGAAAGAAGGGAATGCATCTGGCCAAAAAGTGAGTCATCAACAAATCGTACAAAAAAGTACACATGAACGTGAGTGAATACTCAACCATTCGTTTGAAGCCAATCAACCGGCTGGGATATTTCATACACGAAGTTTTGAGTTCTAGAACTTATTGTTCCGCTGGATTTGAAGAAAATGAAATGGATATCAGGTATCAAAGGTTCATTTATGACACCATAGTAACACCTTTTTTTAAACTACTCAGCTTTGCTCCAATGTCAAAAAGCCGGGTGTCATAATCACCCGGAAAAACGAGTTCATATTTATTACAGACATCAACAGGCTTAAGATCACATCATGATCGGAAGGAAAGTAGATTTCTGTTTGATAAAGCAAGGCTTTAGGCCAAAAAATCAAAGTCCGAGTGTAGAATTTGGGGCCTTTGCTGGCCTTTACTGGCTAATCGTTTCGTGTCACTTTTTCCAGAGTCAGTGTTGTAAGTGTGCAAGCCACATTCTCGAATTTACTAAAAGTTGTTGCTAACCCCATGAGTTTATTTAAGGGCACAAAAACTGTCGCGTTAATCCTTTGGCAAATTAGCTGTTACAAATGGGTCTCGAAAATATGTTTCTTTTTCTCCGTTTCGGCCAAACACCTTGTTCTCACGACCCTGTATTATAGTTGTTTGGAGCCTTTTCCACGCAACTACTGTAGTTTTGTGAACTTTATTTACTTTTGCTTATATTTTTCCCATCTCTGAATAGGAGTATCGGAGTATCATTGATCTATTCGAGCCTTGAAAACATGCTTTTTTGGGCTCCAAGGTCTTTATCAGATCCTGAAGCCAAAGCTCGCTGACCTTGAAGGCCAATGCTCACTTCCTTCGTTAGGTAACCGTCAACCCCTAAAAACTGGGAACCCGGGAAATCATTCTTAGTTTGCTCTGTCGCGATCCACGCAGGTTTTCTTCCCCCAGTACTTTCTGTACTTTTGCTCGTGACTTTTCAAGTAACGACGATACGTAAGTGCTCAAGGAGGACCAAGTGGATGGATGGCTTTCTCTTTGTGCTTTTGCCCACTTTCCCAGCCTCGTTCGAGGTCGGTCAAGTTTCTCAAATCCCTAAGGTATTCAGGGTTTGTTTGTATGAAAGAAATGCCCAATTTTGCAAATCTTCGATCTTGGCATGCCTCCTCAGAGGACAGAGCTAGTAAGTAAGCTAGGTCGAAATTGATCGCAACGCCTTTGAGATGGTGGGGTTGCTCGGAATTTTTTCAGCCCAACGACGGCGAGATCTGTTTCAACTTTTCAAACTCAAGTGCTAAAATGTGTCGACATCACTGGGACCGAATTCCTTCATTTGTCCGTGTCGACTGAAAACTTAATTTGAAGCAGTTTCACCAAGGGCTTTTTCTGTAGCATAAGCTGAGGATTCACGAACCTTTTGTTTCCTGCATGTGTGGTTTTAAACCTTTCTTAGAAACCGCCCCCAAACCTGAAAATCGGAAGAAGTCTTGCTCTTCTGAACTACTAGAATCAAGCCCAATTCCCGATGGGTGGAATTAATCATGGTTCTGAACTAATCTTCAAGCAGTACCGCTAACCAAATAGGCAACACCTTGGTCAAAGACAACCAAAAAGGTTAGCTTCCATTGGAACTATTTCGATTTCGATCTCTTTCTTCTCGTGGCATTGCTATCCTACTGTACAAATAACAAAGACAATAATATACAGAACGAAACGAAAGCACAGATATGCCGCTCATATTTCAGCGATAAACTTTCAAAATTTCATTATCATGTCACCCCGAAAGAAAGAAGGAATGAAGAAATGCCGAACTTTTCGTTGGTCAAGAAATAGTTGAGAAAATTCTGCAGTGAAGGCGTTGATGCACGTCAAGGTTTCCCCAAACACCAGAACTTTCACCTCAAAGGATTGAGCCAGATTCATTTTCTAATGAGCGTGAATTTGTCCGATTGAAGTCTCGTTGTACCCTTGTTACACGACTTCAATGTTATCCAACAAGTCGGATGCAAAAAGGCCATGAGCGAAATGTACTTCATTGGCACGCAATCTCACGGTCGGTGGACACTCACTCTTGAGCTGTTGTTGTTGTTGTTGCTGTCGTGGGCGACCTCCAACAAGATCTGGCTGGGCCCCATGCCTCGGAAGGGCTGATCGAAAAAATCGAGGAAATTTGGCAACGGTAGCCAAACGAGTTAACCGACCGACAATGGCGCACTCGGGTTAATAATCTATCCACGACCTCGACCCAAGACATCCAACTATCTATCTGCCTTGACCGTTACTGCATTCATGACACAAAAGTCCGTGTTCTACCAGAATGCACTTTCGACTCGATTGCCCGGGAACATGCAACATCAATGCATTCCGACCAAAGTAATTGGGATTCGATATTGACCATAATGCTTTGACTCGCATGGCATGGAACTGATATCGCCCCCTACAAGATGTGCTCCTTTGTGAGAATGCATTTCTGCGTTGAAATCGTGCCAAATGGAAACATAGATAACATAAGAGGTTTCAGAATCGAGACTCGTTTCCCGCATAATAGAAGAAAAAACATCAACATAGTTCTCCTCAATCAGTTATCAAGTCGGATTTAGTTGCATTTTCGGTTACTTCTACGTATATGCGTATCTAGAATAAAATACCTTGTATTCGTTCACAATTCAAGGTCTCTAGGACGACTAACAGGTTTGGTCAGATATGCGAACTTCGAAATCATGAAGATTGCGATGTTTTTCGTGGAAAAGCATCGCTGAATATGTAACCAAACAACTCTTCCGCCTCAACAAACTAACCCCTCTGAAGAGCCTACTACGTATGTCGAGACGGACCCTTGAAAAGAGCGGAAGACTTTCAGATGTGAAATGGTCGGTGATGTCACTCTTATGTTGCCAAAGTCGAAATTTCCCTCCACAGTCTCCCTCATCAATCAAGCGAGACACAAGAGAGGAGTGAGTGAGCAATGAGCACACATCTGAACCGAGGGCTCCACGGTTGTACTCTTCAAAGACTTCACTGTATTCGCTCACTCACTCACACACACAGGCACATACCATGGCGGCTAGCTGGTAGCCAGCCAGAGACGCCCTCACGCACGAGGTTTCCCTGGACAGTGCTGCAGAGTCGAACGTACAGGTGTACTCTAAAGGTAAGGTGTACCCATGTCTTGACGTGGTTGGCTGAAAAGTGTGTCACAGGAGTTTTTCAAGGATAAACTTTCACCAATTTTTTTCCAACCATTTCAAAGGAATGCACTCAACTCTCAGGAAATGAGAGTCAAGACGGTGGCATGAAGGGATGGCTGCTGCTGATGAGGATGAGGATCATCATCACGATGATGATGCTCTCGCATCACCCAAAGATGCGGCGCCATTAGCTTTACAATCGATGGGCTTTTGGGCCTGGCGAGAACGGAACGCAAGGTCTTCATCAAAATAACTATCACATTTGGCAAACGCAAGCGTGGATTTGAAAGCAAGCACATTTTTTTCCTGTGGGTAATAATACTTCCTTGTGTGTATTGTTGAAGAACCGTCACGCAAACTTTTCGTAAGCGTTTTGACACCTAAAGCCTAAAAACCTAGTCTTTGGGCTCAAAAAAAAGGTCCAGAATTTAATTACCCCAAATTGGTGACAATTCAAGTCCGCAAGACACAAGGGAGTTGATGAATCAAAGCCTCAAAACGTTTTTACGAGGTTAGGAGCGGCTTTCAGTTCCCAGTGACCTTGAAGGGCCACCGAAAAACATTGGTTGGCATGGAAACGGATTGGACGGCCCTAAGAAGCTAATTTCACCTTCATTCTGATATGACTGATAGATTATACTGCTTCTGAACCCGCTCCAGTACGACATAGAGTGCAATCAATTTGCAGATACAGGAAATGATACATAGAAAAGTGCACTTCCATCGTCGGACGTTCTCGAATCCGATTAGATTTTTTGAGTCTGGAGGCGCTTGGATTAGAACTAAATCTTAAATGTACAGTTTCAGGCAACACTTGAAAGGCCGCATGTTAGCGCACCTAATTCAAAAGCGAGAGCACACCAAAATCAAGTCAGATTAGCCGGCCTCGAGCATATACTCGCGACAACTCCTGTGTTTGAAACGCAGCAGCTAGGGAGAGTATATACTTGACGAATGCTAATTCGACTTGATTTTGATATACTCTCGCTTTTGAATTAAGTGCGTTAACATGCAGCCTTTGGCCGAAACCTTGAACGACTGACCAATTACTCCTTGTATGAAGCATTTCTATCAAAAATTACTGGCCTGAGGCATCTTAAGATTAGTAGTGCATTTGTTTGTTTCAAGAAGCGCCCACGTAACTTTTAGAGAATGTTCCTTGAAGAAACCATCGTACCCTTTTCTGCTCTTTTCCTGGTTGGTCCACATTGACATTGAGATGAAAAAATCATCTAATCGTACATCCAGTGATGGTTGCATGGTCCATGCTTAAAACTAGTAGTAATGGCCTCCACTTATCTGTCAACGTGAAACATTTACCCGCCTAAATCGGAGGTCCATCAAGTGAGCAACGTTCCCTTTCCAAGAAGACATGTACACTATAGTCTCAATAGATCTGAGAGGATCTTCCAAAACTTGAGACCTCTTTGGGGTACCCCGATATTAAGCTATTTTAGCCAGCAAAATTTGTAGACACGTGAAGCGCAAAAAAGTGGTTTCACCATCACCATTGTCCGACTCAGGTTGGCAAGTACGTAATTGAATGCAGCATCTCTCGACTACACGATACGTACGTACATCAGGTTCGTCGTCGTTGTGGATTTGCCATTCCTGAAGAATTTCTGCTGTGCCCCAGATTCCACATCCATTGGCGGTCGTTGCGTGTTGCTAAGTGGCCTGAAATGGTCGTCGTTGTTACATTACGTACTTTCCCTCTCATTTCCAACCTCGAATCCCAGTTCTCTTCTGGCAGAGGAGGAGACCGACCGAACAACCAACCAACCAACCAACCAACTCGTCTGGAGCGGGTGAAAGTTTGATGAAGGAAATTGAGCTGAGAATGCACGCTCTGCTGTCAAGATTGACTCTTCACGCCAACGGTTCCTGTGCAAAGACTGAGAATGGCAAACGGCAGCATCACACGTGGTTTGATAATATTTCAAAAATATCTCCCAATAAGGTCATCATGGGAGTAACATACGGACGGCACAATAAACAAAAACATCATTCCTTCTTTACTCCCTCCTAGGAAACGATTTGTGCAAGCAATGTCAATTAAGGCCCCAAAGGAGAGTCGATGACAATTCATCAGGTGTTGAATACTTGTAGAGAAATGCAGAAACAACTAAACTCTAAAACAAAAAATGAAATTATATACAGGAGAAACAGAGAAGGCGCGTCTTACTTTAAACATTTTAATGTAGTCTAGATAAAGTGTTCCAAGCATAACTGATTTAGGCTGGCGAATAATAACATATTATTGCTAAAAAGTGCTCTAAGAATTTGAAGAAAAAAAATCTTTGTGGTGCATCTGACCTTTCAAGAATTTTGAAAATCGAAAGTGTTTATTGCCAAGGCTTCCATCTCTTCAATTACGATGACATTCCTCTTAGAAAAACAACAATCAAGATGTTGGTTCTAACAGATTTTTTGTTAATGATGAAGCGAAACTATTGATATTGACATTTAAAGACCATTCTGCTCGAACAGAATTATACACACAAAGTTTACGTGGCATAAAAAGGTCTTAGTTTATATAATCTAAGAGGCAAAGTAAAACTAGTTTTTTGAGACTAGGGTCCTTGGACCAGACAGCGTATTTTTTTACTGCCAAGCCACAAGTTGTATTCCTGTAGCACAATAGTTCTAAAACTTGGGGGCACGACCCCTGAGGAAACCCTGGGATCGTCCATGGGGGCCCTGAAAGATTCCTGGAAAATATTTCAAATTTCCTTTTCTTGCTCGTTTTTACAACAAACAATATGATGGTTCAAAAACCCTTTCCTGACAAATGCAACATAAAAAATGATTGATACATATGGCAAACACTTCTGAAGCACCCCATCGAAAAAAGTCTTGAGACGAAAATGCCCCAAAGTAGTAAATATCGGCGGTGCCGCTGTTGAGTATTTCAAGCTTTGTGGGAGAACAAGCCACATGTCATCCTAAAACATTCCCTTCATAAAAGACTTATAATCAAAGCCAAAAAGTCTACGCATTAGATGTTCATATAATTTTTTTTTCAATATTGTTTGCGGCAAAAACTTTTGCTTAAATTATGAAATTGTTACAAATGCAATTTTGCTTCTAACATTATTTTCAGAAATCAAAGCGTAAGGAAAGAGCCATCCAAGCAAAACCGAGGCAAAACCAACAAACAGATGGGGTGTTAGTAACAAAAGCTTGGACAGGCATTATGACCAATTAGTAATACTTTCAGTCGGAGATTATCAAAACTTGCGTTTATCTGTCTTTTTGAGAAGAAACTGTTAGTTGGAAACATACAATTTCTATTTAATCATTCAGATTTTTGCAATTTTGACGCCTCACCGAATTCGCACGTTTGCAAGGCTTGCTTACATTTTTATCCACACAGAGGATCAACAAATTTGAGTTTACATGCAAGATCAATGTTCCCTGGAACTGACTTACTTTCTTATTGCCAAATATGTAATACAAATATGTTTACATTGGTGCAAGGAGGTCTTTAAAATTGATATTTTTTGAGTCAACACTTGACTTTTTAACCAAAAAATTGAAAATGTAATCGAAAAGAGCAAAAAAGATGAAAGAAGCAAAAAAAAAATTTCACACTTTGGACCATTTTCAATGTACTTTTTCAAAAAGTTGCCATTAGATTTCTGTTTTGCTTGATTTCCACACTATTGGATGCTCTTGAGGTCATTCCAGTTCAGAGGATTGTATCCAAATTACCTTATTATTAGAGGTACGGATATGGGCAAAAATATCTTTGAGAAATTGTAAGGAAAAGTAAGCTTCAAGTAACCAAAACCGCAACAGGATTTTGCTGACCATTTTTATTTTTGACCGAGTTATGCAATGTGCACCAACAATTCCACTACACTATTAACAACAATACTATTACTAAACAACAACACTATTACTAAAGAACAACACTATTACTAAAGAACAACACTATTACTAAAGAACAACACTATTACTAAACAACAACACTATTACTAAACAACAACACTATTACTAAACAACAACACTATTACTAAACAAAAACACTATTACTAAACAACAACACTATTACTAAACAACAACACTATTACTAAACAAAAACACTATTACTAAACAACAACACTATTACTAAACAACAACACTATTGAGCCAAAGACAACCAACATCTGTCCGATTGTTGAGGCTAGTCCACACGACACCCTCCACCTTTACGAGTGCGGGCAAGGCAATGGCTGTGAGGGCCGGGAGTGTCATTGCTTTGGTGGGACACGTCAAGTGCAGCCACCTTCCTGTGACAATGGAGGAGATGAGGACGACCTCGTTTAGCAACAACAGCATTTTGCTGACCATTGAAGTCCAAAGGGCTTTTGATACATTTTTGAAAAAGTCATCTTGTGATTCCAAAAATCAGACGACCAAAGACTTACACTTTAAAAAACATTTGGCCATCTCAGAAGTTTTGCTCAAGTTTCTAAAAACTAAAAAAGAACCTTAAACATAAAAATTACATCATGTAAATATTTTGCCATAAAGGATTGTTTCACAACAGAAATGCTTCAACAATAGATAAAATTCAAGAAATGTTCGACTATATTTGCAAATTTTATGTTCCCCTTGATAAAAAATGTATATTTGTGTTGTTAAATTACCCAACACAACTATTTACTTTGTGATATTTCAATAAACTTAGATGTACCAAATTCTAATTTTGTGGTAGAATATAAAACTGCAGTACATGTAAATCTACCTCATAAAGAACAAATACTCTTGAGAGCCTCTCACCAAACGTACATTGCAAGCAATAAAGTTATGTTTTCAGGCGGTTATGAAATCACACAGTGACCGATGTCTATTTTGGGAGGACTGGCCTTGTTAAATTATTCATGCCTCTTTACATTCGTCCACCCTGCGTTGAATATGCACGCCCCAGCTAACAGTCCTATGTTGTGAAAAGCCTGGCAGATTAAGGGTGTTAAAAATTCTCATTATTTTAGCCGCTCAGTCCCCAATGCCACGTGCTTGTTGACAACCGGATGAGGATCAATAACAATGACCTCGTCGTTGGCTCATTAACATCTTGCATGCAAGAAAGCCTCCCCCCTCTTTACTTTGGCATTGGCTTGTTTTTCGACCAGGACGAGTTCTCCACTTTGGAATGGGACGTTGATCTCTACTAGTAAATAGGGCCAAAAACGACCTAGAGACAAAAGGTTGTCGAGGTTGATGCTCTCTTTCTCTCTCAATCCAGGGGCGAGTATGGAAAGTAGAGACACGCCATGGCCATGAGGGGACGACGAGGGGAGTACTAACAAGGAAAAAGAGCTCTTCGTTTCCAATAACAACATTTATTCTCCTTAAGGCATGTTCCACGGAAGCAGCTTTAAGAAGCCAATAAAAGCTTCTACTCGAAACTGAGGTTCCATGGCGGATTGAGTCATGAAGATCCTAATTGTTATGGTATTATCAGAGGCATCCATCATTTTTTAGGGGGGGATGAGTTCAAAAAGATCGGTATTGGAACCCCTCTTTGAAAAGTGCCATGTGTCTCCTGAGAATCATCATCTCAAGGGGAGAGAGGTTGATGACTTAGGTCGATGCCCTGATCTTCCGGTCATGGAAGATAGGAGCTGGCTCAGGTGTACATAGAATGTGGACAACGTGCAGTAACAATCGCTTAAACAGATAGTAACTTGGGAAGTGGTGTCTGTTGGCAGGTCCGTTGTGACCAAAGAAGACACAAAAGAAGGGAGATGAGACAGCAAGCAACTAAGTGAGCTCAATGTAAGCAAGCCAAAGGAAAGAGCGAAGGAAGGAAGGAGGGAAGACACCACGGTTGGAACCTAAGAATGCGAAAAATGTATTTTGTTTTTCCCATGGGATTGTCAATAATTTATTTTCAAATGGCACTAAAGAGAGTTTCTTCTAAACAACCAAGGAAACAATTCATGAATTTAACGAGCTGATCCCATTTATGTAGTGTTTCACTATTGCTTCATGTGTTTGTGTGTTGAATGCCTGATTTTATCCTTGGTTCTTAGATTTGAACCACTTGAACACGAATCTGTAGGCTTGTTAATATTAAACTGAAGCTTACTGCCCTACTACTCAGCTAAGCTTATCTGAAATCGTTGCTCACTACTCCCTGACACAAAAGTTGTGTCGTAATCATACTTTGAGCCTAAAAATTACTGCAATGCAGGATCATTTTCGCACAATCAAAATACTCGTGTGCCCCCATAAGTTTCTAAAATATTTTTGGATTAGACAATTCGTTGACAATATTGAAGAGATAATTGAAGAGCTTGAAAGTCACGAATCAGTGCATGTAATCTATTTTGACTTTGCCAAGGCCTTTGATAAGGTGGACTTTTGCTCAATCAATTCAAAGAGTTTTGGATCTAGGGTAAGGTCCTGAATTAGATTGATAGTTTCATGAGCGAAAGGCAGCAAATAGTTAAAGTTGAAGGATCATTTAGTGGCATGTATGATGTCAAGTCAGGTGCTCCACAAGGTTCATTTTTAGGTCCACTCCTGTTCATTCTCTGTATTGCTCCTCTCCAGAAGTGTACTACAAAAGCCAGTATTTCATCATATCCTGATGACACAAAATTATTTAGTGGAAGGAATGGTCAGGACTTAAAATGTTTAGTTGATGACTTGGAGAAAAGTCTACTCTTGGGTTGCAAAGAGTAACATGCCTTTAAACGGGATGAAATTCCGCAGAATGACGCATGGGGCGTTAAAATTTAATGAACCCTTTAAAGACAATGGAGGATCTGATATTGAGCTGGCATCATCTTTGAAGGATTTGGGCGTTTCCGTTGGAAAAAAAGTAAAGGGCAGAAATCAAATGTTACTAGGTCTAGGAGAAAGGGGAGTGGTTTGGGAGCACCTCCAACCAAAAATGCCTGATATGCGTATAAGTGTCCTCCATGACTCAAGAGCTCGTAGAATCTTGACCGGCCATCAACATTTTAGGCAAAGGAAAGACATCTTAAAACTGCGGATAAACATTGAGTCGTCAACACTTTCCAATTAGGTCGACATCATTCTTACAAGGAAAGAGCGACTACTTGGGCATATTTTGGATGTTGAGCCTGTCCAAGTTATTCCTTCATATTGAACATATTTGGGTTCAAAATTACGACAAAACTTGCATGTCAGGGTGCAGCTGGTTCAATGCCACCTTTGCACACTTTGGATTGTTCAAGTGTGAAAAGCTCAAATGCATCTCTTTTGTAAGTTTGAAGTTTCAAATGTGTTGTCAAAACCGATTATATTGTGATTTTAGCTTATCTGTAAATGTTTAAATTTAAAGCACATTTTATAATCTAATATTTTAGGACCCATTGAAGCATACATAATTTGGCTATTATGAAGGGATTTTAATCTCAATGGAAATTGCTAATATAACCACGAATTTGCTTTGGCTTTATGAAGTAGGCTTTGCAACTGAATCTAACCGTATTGTGTCCATAGATGCGGCATTTCCACCGGTCGCGATCCTAAACCAAAATTACCTTCCATTAAGAACATGAAATGTCGCTTGATTAAGGGATCTTTTGTATTCGGTTTGAAGAAGATCATGCAAATAAAGCGTGTCAAATATCATACTCTCATCGTGAACTAGCTATAGTTCTGCTCTACAATTTGATGTGAGAATGGAAGATGTTTAAATGTTTAGTGATTCAACAAAATCTCGTCCACCTCCTCTGGGATGTTTATTTTTAAATGTGAAACAAATAGCGACGAAACCTTTACGTAGGATATCAAAAGAGCAAAGTTGACGTGGAATTCTCTCAGAAGTTTGCAGATTTCAATTTGGCTTATTTAACTCTTAACATGCCTATGATTTAGCATCTGAACTATTTGAATTGCAATTATACCCTCCTTTATTACTGCAATTCGAAGGTTCCCAAGATAGGTTCATTAAAAGTGACAATTGGCCTCTCCAATTTATATTGGCTCTCCAATTTTGATGCCCTCGATTTGAATGAACCAACTCGGGAATGAATACTAGGTCAGTAGGTTCCTCATCTAGGGAATGATTGGTCAAAGAATCCGCCCCAGAAACAAGCAGATAGCCACCCATAGCACGCACACACACACACACAGTTGGACAATTTCTTTCTCAACCATCATCATTACTTGTCATGGGAAAAGCCTTAAAAGTGTTGTGAAGATCCCTTGCATTGATAAGAGTCCATCCCCACGTCGGATGATGGACCTCTCTAAGCCCAAAGATTTGCTTCACTTTAACGGCAACTTTTACTGCGTGCATCTCATCGCTGGTTCACAACGCCAAGCAGTCCGCAAGAAGTCCGTCCGTCTCCAGTCATTTAAGGTCTGGGAATTATTGGCAGGCTGACCAAAAACGACTTCACGCCTCGTTGACAAAAGAATGCCAGATGTCAAGATGGAGAGAATGCCGAACTTCGTGAAGATCTTGATGATGACGACGTTGACAACAATGCTCTTGATGGAGACAAAGGCAGAGCATCTTCAACATCATCATCATTAATAGCATTGTCATTACTTCTGTTTCCATTGCTACCATCGCGGTCACTCCCACAAGAAAGCTAGTTGCCAGTTAGCTCAACAGCACCAAAACCTATGCACGTGAATGCTGTTGCAAAGCCGAGCTTCATGCAACATGGCGCTTCTCATCATCCTGTCAATAGTCCTTGAGACGATATCAACTAACCCAAGCTCATCCTCCTATTGGGTTTTGGAACAATGGATGAAAGGTTCCGAGTTCAACGCTCTCAAAATCCATGGGACATTTTCCGTATTTTTCAGTCATCCCCCACCCTGTCAGTCATTGAACCAGCCAACAAACACCCTCGTCCCATGGTCGTAAGCTAGCTTTTCCTCTCCTCCTTGAACGTTCATTTGTTCGTTCGTACATAGTGCGCGTGAATATACATGTATGCATGGTGCCACTCTGGGGCTTTCTTTCTTTTACCCTGGAGCCTGTAACAAATAACATTCCCCCCAGAACTTCCATGTGGACATATCTCCGCCATCCCTCCAATAGGCGCATAATTGCTGTAAAGCCAAAAAGGCAGCTGCGAATTGCGGTGTAATGGTGATAGCCTCCTTCTTTTTCTTCCTCTTCGTCCGTCTTCTCGTCCGTCTCCCTCTGTTCCAGCTTCCAAGTCCTGTCAATGAACTTTCGAAGGACATGCACATACAGTGCCAATGAACTTGGATCGAATCAGCAATGGCACCATTCTTTACTAAATTCAACATTTCAGGCTTGTTCCTCTTTTCTCCACGAGAATTCTTTTTCGAATAGTTTAATCTCCCCTATACTTAGTGCCTAGTACTTAAAGCACGATTGGTGTGGGTCGAATTGCGGTATTTGGGCTATTTATTGTTTTGGGCTTTTTGCTGTTATTGTTGCCACGTATCAACAACTTTGCCACGACAGCAAAGAAGAACACGAAGAAAAAAGAAGGAGGAGGAGAGGAACTGAGTGGCAATGCCGCCAAAACTTTTTAATGCCCGACAAATCCACCTTTTGTCACGCGCTTCGATCTCCCTCGAACCCCCCTCATCCCACCCATCATTGTCAACAGTCGGACATTGAACCGTGTTTTTTACCTAGTCAAATTTGTCTGCGGATTACGTGGACTCATGACCATCGTGATCAACAACATCCTCCGCCACCACCGCCAACTCCAATGCTAAATCGAACCCCATAGTTACTACTAGCTTGATTCTGGAGGGCAAGAAGTACCTTATAAATTCACATTTTGGTCGGAAAATCCGACAAACCACATGTTACTCAGATCTGGCTTTGATGATGTTGGTTGTTTTCTGAAACATTCATTCAAGGCATGATTTTGTTATTAACGTAATCGCCTTGAATTTGTGTCCGATTCACGGGGAAGTTGACACGTGACACTTTTGAACCAAGCTTAAAACACTCACTCACTGTTGGTGTTTAAGCCGGTCTCTAATAGTCTTATTTATTTGTTTTCAATCCAGAACAGCTTGTGCTCGATAACGAGGACAAGTTACCTTGAACCCAAATGAAACGCATGGGGCAATGAACGTCGACGATGACAACGACAATGACAACAACAACAACAACAACAACAACATTACAAACCGAAGAGTCTTTTACAGGATGTGAGGGATAAACAACAAATGCCCCCCCCCTTTCCAGGACCAAGAGCCACACATATAAATAAACGATCTGTTCAACAATTGCTGGGACCAATACACCATGATCAATAGAAGCAGACGGGCTATAATCGTAAAAAATGCCGAAGGCTTTGGATGGGAAAAAGGTTCGAGTCTCTTTCCATCTCGCTTGAATTTCGGTCTCGGCTCAACACGTGGTTGAGAGTTCAGAGAGGGTAAAGAAAGTTCGATTCTTCAAGGACGTCCTTGAAATGCGTTGGTTGCCGGGTGCTTATTCCAGCAGCGGATACCACTTAATTTTGGCGTTTCATGAGACACATGTCCTCCCGATTGCCCTCCGCATGGTCCGTTTGTACCTTCAAGACAACTGTTTTGTCGGCGTCGTCCTCCGTTGTTGTTATTGTTGTTGTAGCAGTTGTCTTCTTCATATCTTTATACCCGTGAATACCACCGTCTGTAAGTACGTTCATACGTAGTCGGCATGGACAATGAATGGATGCTGAAGTTGCGCGCCAAATCCATTGGAGAATTTTGCGCACCTCGACTGTCTGGGACAAGGACTAGTTGTTTATTGGCCTGACTCCGGGGATTGGTCGCTCGTTGAGCAAGTAACGCTTGCGATCCCCTCCTCCTCTCATGATGATCATCATCATACCCTGATGGTTTACTCGACTCGGGGTCTGTTTGAGTGTTGCCTTGAGATCGTGGAACGGGCAATAACCTCTTCCTCGTCCGGTAATCGTGCATCATCACCAAAGCACAGTAAATGTCGTAACGATTGTCAAGTCCAACCACCAACGCCATTCGAATTCCCACCCTCGGTATTCTCAGGACTTCAGTAGGAACATAACAACGGAGATGATGATGATCATCCACCATCTATCCATCTATCCATCCATCGAACTTGCGCCACAAGATGTTTCAAGGTTGTTACACACAGGCACTCTCAATCACAATGGCACTCGTGGCCCACATGTGTTTACGACTCAGAACGTTTCTCCGACACATTCAAATTCAACTAATTGCTACGTCCAGTTTTTCTTCCAATACAACGGAAAAAGGAGCTATCAAACCCAATCATCACACATGTACACATAAACGAATGTCTGTATCTGTATTCAGATCTTTTAGGTTGTTTGCTATCGAATTAGGACTGCAGTACCAGTGCAGATCTCGACTCTAGTATTAGACTTTCATTTGCCCTTGAACTTTCGATCCTTGAGTGTGAGTGACCCAGCCGGCTTCGTTGGAAGTTTGAACTTACTGTACGTACGTACGTACGTACCTAGTAACAAACAAGGCTATTTTGACAAAGCATTTCCTGCCTCTTTCAAAAGTGGCCAACAAAAGCGATCAATGAAGGGATAACAAGAAACCAAAGGACTGGCAAACTTTGGCGCGATGATTGGTGTCACTATCCTCAACAAAAGTTGAGAGACCTCGTGGCCGTTTGTGTCGTTTTTTAGGGGGAGTTGGCATTCTTTTGGCTTTCCGGCCATTGATCTCTGCTCGAGCCAAGCCAGTTCACGACAACATGAGAATGAGCATCTCAAATGCACCAAACGGGATGAACCCGTCTCCTTAATTTGTTTGGGACGAAACTCCACCACGATGTTAAACAGGACCACGGAACATGATTCAATGTGACGATTCATGGACGTAGTAGCTACGACAATTGGCCGGAAGTGAATTGTGGCTCTTCGCACAAAAGAGCTCTCAAGGGGTCAGTCAGTTGGACGATCCGGTTGCGAATTTGGAGCATTCTTACATTCACTAAAAATCGAACAAGCGAACTTCTTTCGAGAGCTGGCGCTGGCTAATTGCTGGCGAGCTGGCTGGCTGCTTTTAGTGGCAACACGGTATTTTGACATAAATCAAAATTATTTGATTGTTTCTAACATTCTCCCCCCTTCCCCCTCACAGTACAAGAGAGTGGTAAAAGGTTTTGCCAATTTCGATATCATCCTTGATCTAGTTTCCTCGAATTTTTGCACAGTTGCACCAACTTTAAAAGTGGATAATTGATGTGAATTGCATACCGACTAGGCGAGACTAGTAGGTAAGTGGTTGGTTGGGTATGTACGTAGGTGGCCGGACATGTCCGCCGGAACTGAGTCTTTCCAGCCACAAGTGTTATCAATACCTACCTACGGAAAACAAAACAGTATCAATTGAGCAGCTGCTTTTAACGAGAGTATTAAGTGTCATCGCGGGAAAACTGATCGAGCGGAACAGATATGATTTCAAATCAATCATATGTCTAAGCTTAATTTCTACCACAGTTAGCCAACTCAAGGTTTTTTATCATCATTTTTGCAGATTGGTGCACCATTTGGAATGGTAATTCTGCCATTTCTTGAGTGACTGAAATTTGTCGGCCGTTTACTTAAGAGGTGAACCAGAGCTTCTTGCCGTTATTTGCAATTAAAATATCGGATGGTTGTCAACAAGGGTTCTGATAGGCTTTTTAAGAAATCATAAAGTAAAGCAGGCATGTATATTGTGAGGCAAGACGACTTAACGATTGGAATAAGTTGAACACTTTTCATGTGGCTTAGATTCTTGGTGGTGCATTCGGTTGATTGCCCGGAACGACTTGAATTCTTGACCATCTCGACTCCCTCTTGCAAAGATGATCTGCGTAAGTCTAGGATAATGTAGTTAAGTGATCTCCAAGAAATGGAATCATTCGTCAAAGCCTGATTGAACCCAATTGGATTTCTTCTCAAGGATAAACGGTTTTAAGAAATAAGTAGACCTTAAGTGGGATTCAAATAGAGCAAAAGAAGCCCTTGCGTGTCGGAACATGCCCAGATTGATCGCCTATTATGAAATTTCAAAGTATGACAAAAGTACCTTTATTTGTCCAAAGTGATCCATAAGCATCAAACACCATTTAACGGCAAAATGTTCATCCAAGCCCACATAATTCTGCTGGAATACTACGACCTTAAACCTGCTCTCGTGACAGAGGGACATGTTTTCTGGAGTTCAACTCGTGGTGTTTGCCAAAGTGGTGAGGTTTTTTTCTTACTCAAAGACTCAAAGTCCATGTTAAGTCGAACGGTATCCAACCAGGTGGGTCGTGTTCGAGATGCCGTCGATTCGAACTTACACTCAATCTTTGTTTTTGTGACAAGTCAAAAAATGCGCTTGTGTTTGTCATATCTATCTATCAAAACACCGCCGATTTCTTCAGTCTTTCTTTTGACACGAAAACGGCGCGTCATTGAAGTCTCCATAAATAAGGAAAATACCTCGATATTGTAAGTGCAAGCCTAGTCAGCTAGACAATTAATTACACACAACTAATGAGTCCAGTGAATGACAGAGATTAATTTGGAAACAGTCAGGCCAAAACGTCGCGGTTTTTACGGTCGTTCAGTTTTGCTTTGACTTTCTTCGATTCCCACCGACCGGGTTAAATTCAAATCAATCAATCTGGCATGGAATAGTTGTACTGTACTTTAAGTTCTTTAGCTAACCTTGGCCAAAGGCATAAACTTACTTTACCAGACCTTGCTGTAAGAAGATCGAGTTCTCAAATTACGGAAAACGGCATGCTAAATCAAACCAATTTGGCGCCTCTGGTTGCTTCCAACCTTGTCGCTTAGAGGCAAAGAAGAGCCACCATACGATGAAATAAATCAATTAGAACGGGAAATTAGCCAACAATCTTTGTGAATGCATAAGTGTCCACTCACAAACAAACTACATAAGACGATTTCAGTCAAAGCTAAGCTCATTTGGGCTTTCAGTCCTTGCTGAAGGAAGAAAGATGAAAAAGGAAAGAGAGAGAGTGTCTAATCGAAGTGATTCTTCTTGTCGGGTCGAGAATCCTCTTAGGAAACCATTTTTCCACCCCTACGGGCAAGAATTGGGAAAAGAAGGTAAAAGATTAGATCTCACGCATTTTCGAGTTTTGTGTGTCGTTGAAATTACCTGCTTTAGGCCAAAACCAATGGTCAAGTCAAGTCAAGTCCAAGTGGATCGATCGATGCACACCGACTGACTGCGGGTCTGCCTGTGATTCTCGTTTTCCTTCCTTGACTGCCTTCTTTGCACTTCTTCGCCCTTCCCCTTGTCCGAATTGATGGCTTAATGACCTACTTATGAGTTCTCACAAGATGGCACAGTTCAATCGCCAAAAGAGGACCTATCATCCGAAGGAGGATCCATCCATCCATCTATCCATCCGTCCGTCCGTCCATCCATCCAAGGATCCATCTATCTATCTAGGGACGTCATTGAACCATGCCTGAATGTGACAGGACGGCGATAACGACCAAATAGGTAATGCGACCAAGGCGACCATTTCACTAAATCATCTCGGTTCTTTACAAGATCAATGCCGAATGGCTATCTGAAGCTTCAAATGTTTTACAACAACCGTAGGTCTTAATTTGGCAGTAGATTGCCTACAGCCGAGTCACTCTAATCCATGAATCCCGTCTTACTTTCATTTGAAGAGATGGTTTATTGAAAGGTCATAGTGATGTACTTTGAATTGTTGGGGGCTCGTTTTCTCCCACCAAGAATACAGGCCCTCAAAGTACAACCATCCGACACAGCCTAAATGATGGTTTGGTACTTTGAATCATCATGCCTTACTTCTACTACTGCTACGGACCACGATTCAAACTACTCAAACGCTTTCTATCCAAGTGGTGTGGTGGATAAAATGAGATACGAATTCCACGGTTTAGAACACCCGGGATATCCATTTCTCAAGATAATGCGATTTTCTTGTCAATAGGAGCCAATCTAATGAATTCTTACTTTAATCCTCCCCAAAACGTGGACTGATGCGATAGGGCGAGATGCACATAAATCAAACGGTTATCCACAACTCGCACCCAAGACCATTCGAAGGATGGCCTTTTAAGCTTTGCAATTGGTCACATAAATACTGTACATTAACATATTCGTAGTACTTTACATGTCCGTGCAAACACCGGCCATTCATTAGATCACAATGGATGGAAATCAGCTCAAGCAACTCCAACTCAAATTTGCAGCTGAACCTGTGGTCTTGGAACACGGCTTTGACCCTACCGTGGAAACTCAACCATTACCAAACACTCTTATCACGAAACCAAATACCTCAAAGCCCTAATGATGATCATGCATCAGTTGGTGGACTCCACCCACTCTTCCATCTACCCCTCCATCCATCCAGGCAAGCAAGCAACCATCCACGGTCGCCCTAACCGGACCCATGCACCCCACCACAGACAAACTCGTACTTAGGGCCAATGGCACGAGTGAGCATTATTAATAGAAGGAACAATTGGGCACACAAATGGACTCTGAATGCAAAAAAGCCAACATTTTTGCTAAACGAGAAGGATCGAATTGGTTGGAATTCGTCAAGCCCAGCCCTCCCCCCGAGTTGGACAAGCGTGGAGGTTTTAGTGGCTGGGAAATTAATGGACATTTCCCAGCAGTCCCACCCAAGCTTCAAAAGTACGGGCTGTATGCCAGTCCGTGTACAACGACTACTACTCGTTCAACTTCTCGTTGAACTAAGATTAATTATTGCTGACACACTAAGTGGTACATTTGAACAAATACACAAGACATCAAACGATCATCCTCATTGCCAGATTGAACTTGATCCCACAGACGAACTGGAACGGATTCGATTCTCCAACTCAACCGAAGAACTCAAAAATTTCGCACACACTCGTACACTTACTACAGTACTGCACGCACGCATGAGGGGCTTAGATTTGATCGGGTGATGAATGAATCTAGACCCTCACATTCAATGACATGCTACACCCTGGCCTTAGAACCCACCATGAACTGGACATGATTTGTGGCAGAAAACTTGTACTTGAAGACACCACGTGCTTTTTATGGGAAAGAAGGCTCAAACAGATGTATGTCTTATGAAGCCTGTTTCCATGTTACTTAAGTCATTTGACGCTAGTCAAACTGAGCATTTGTCAAGGATCAGGGGATCTTATCGAAAAGGAACATCGCTTCGAAAGTCGAACGAAAATTGGCCGATTTCATACTTGTTGTCAACCAGAGACTAACATACGATGGCTGGAATGAGGATAGAGAATACTTAAGCTGGTCTTCCTGTTCGCCGGTCTGAAGATTATTAGTCGTCCCTGGAAACTAAAAATAAACGCTAATTTTTAGGGAATTAACGAGTGCCACTTGTATGATGTGTACCCTAAACAGAGGGGACTGAAATAGTCCACTCAGCTTTCCAAGCTAGTTTTCGTGTCATGTGCGGCAGATTTATTACCACTTCACGGTGAAAAAAAATGTTTGATATATAGACTACAAAATTAGTAGGGTGAGCCCTTTAAAGGTGAAGTGAAAATTGGTAAAATAGCTAAGACAACTTTAAAAAAATACGTTAGGTTATCGAGTTTGCATTCTCTCAAGAAATGCACCAGAGCTCATTATTGCAAGAGTTTTTAAGGCCGATTTTGGAAGTATACTTAGCCCTAATGGAAATGCAGATTGAGAAGTACATGAGCTATAATTGGGGCTTCAAAGAGTCTCGAAGAGAGAGGAGAAAAAGAATCCCGTTCTTTTTTTTAAAGTGCTAAGGAGGAAAACTCTGAGCTTTATCTAACACAGTAGTAGAATGCACAAGTGTGGAATTTGACATTTTCACCAAAATATGGCGACGTCAAAGTCTTTATTGCTCTGTCCTCAATATTGTAAAAGGCTAATGAACTATGAAAGCTAAAACATTGCCTCACTTAAGGCAACATGGTAAACCCAGCAGTAAACGTCACTTGTTGCATTTAAAACCTTCCATCGGTAAAATATATCGGCATGATAAAGTGGGAAGTTCAAAAGATGGCACAAAAAAATGCAAACTTTGATCAACTTTAGCATAAAAATAGATCGAACATGATTAAGGAAACGCATTTTAAGAAACGTTTTTTTCATGGGAATTTTTTGACGATGGGTGTAGTGTGTAGTCACAAATAGAATTACAATGTAAGTATAAAGTCCGGGTACATAATTTCTTCGCAGAATTGTCGCGAGCAAGTTTGAATGTGTTTCAGGCTAAAGTCATTCTTTCGGCTGTAATCGTCAGTGGTGGTTAAAGTTTAATATTCTAACTGTGCATCCTGCATTGTGACTTTGCATTGAAATTTGGGCGAAGTCTTTTTCTTGGCTGGTGTATTAGACAAAAGATTGTTTCCCATGCAGTTTTAGTTAAAATAATTTTTATCTGACCTTTAAATCTTAGGGTGTTTCCGAATTGGATTTAAAGATGGATTTAAAGTCGAAGTAATTTTTTTTAACAATTGTCACATTCAAAGCTCGGTAAAGCAAAATTGATTCTAAAAATACCTAAGATAGGATATGGATATAGCAATTCAGATAAAAACAAAGACGCAATTCGTAGTGGGCACCTGGTTCCACTTAAGCTTGAAAGCAAATTTCATGGGTGAGAAATGTGTACAATTTGTAAAAATAACCAAAATCGACAAAGAAAACTGCGAATTTTCAAGTAACGAAAAGTGCTTATTACACAAAATAAAGAAAAGACATGATTGCATTTTTATACAAAAGTCTAAAAACCATTTTGTTCAGACGCCCTTGACCTCGAACCAATGATCAATATGCTTCAGCCAATACGGGTTGTGTTTAAAAGAAGACAATCAGATTCCATACTAAAATCATTTACGAATCAAGTTCAGTCAGACTTTTTGAATCGACTTTGTAAATATTGAGGCGAAAAAAGGTGGTTCAGAATTATAATAGAAACTGACCATGTGGTAATATATCGAAAGTAGAGAAATTATCGCTAACGAACACGATATTCTACAGATTGAACGTGCAAAGTAAACGAATGAATTTAGGACTAAAATGACATTTACGAAGTTCATACCTGAAGATTGATCAGATCCTAAAACAAATAGCGTGCCGACTGTTTTCTCACCAGCATGTTGCCCAGAATTGCCGTTGATTTCCTGTTTTACGTTATTCACTTGGAATTAGTCATAGGTTAGAATCAACAGCCAATTTCACTCTTTCTATCAAAGCTAAGGGGGCGTCCAAATTTTGGTATCTAAGAAATAATAATGTCTGTTTGTTTGAGCCAAGAACCACTGAGATGAACATGAAGTGGATTAGCTTGTATAGAGAGTCGAAAAAAGCGACCTCAAGCGGCATTTTTAGCATTTCCTGTAATGGAAAGTAGAGAAATTCCGAAAATACGCCCTTCACTTTGCTAAGTTTGAATGCCTCTCGTACATCCCCAGTGATTTGAAATTGGCAGCAGTTAACAGCAAGTTGTTAATTATTGTATCAAAAAGCAGTCTTAAATTTTAAGGACATCAAGATTTTTTGTCTCATTTTGAAGTTATTACAGGTTTAAAATGTCAACTTCAGTTTCAAAATTAGTCACCCTCTACATGTGAGGAAGGAGAAAAAAGGGAAAAGGAGAAGGCAAGAGAATCGTTTGATTTTCAACCAAATCAGAGCGACCAATTTCAGACCCTAGAAAAGGAGTTGGGGAAGCTTTCAGACTTGTGGACTTTTGAACACCGTTGTGACAAAAAACAAATGCAACTTTGGTGCATTCCAAGAACACAACATTTGAAGTTAGAACAAATGACTCTAGAATGATATGAAAAAGAAGCACCGAACACTGATAAAACTTGCATAAAAAGCGAAAGAAGTTACTACATAGACCGGGTCTCTTAGTACTGTGTGCACTCCACGTTTTGAATCGCGAGCCTCTATACCATAGATTATATTATACCATGTATAGAAAGTTTCCCAACTTGCTCGTTCATATTGCGTTCTGAGATTTATGCAATTCTAACGCTTTTAAAGTTCAAATGAGTTGAAAATTGAAATAAGGATCCTTGGTAATGCAGACGAGGAAAACTCGTTTGGTTAATCAAAACAGAAAACAAAACTTCCTGTCTGAGCCCATCTTCCAGGGGTCCCTAGGCATAATGTTTACTTTAAAAAAGTCGGAGAAATCAATTCAGAAAGTCGGAAATATTCTTCATTAGCTTCTTATTAAATTAATGAACACTCAGTAATTTTGCAAAGTACAAGTTTTTTTAGTTGTGCGAAGTGCTTCGGATCCAAATGGATACAACAGTTCATCTATAAAGAGATGCTTATCAGTGGAGGGTTTCCTTGGTTCGATGAAATGTGACAACCAAACCACACTGATGTCACCACACAAACAAGATGGTTTTCCTAATCGCAGGCTCAATCTCTTTTCGTGGAAAACTGTTAATCTTGACTAGGTCAGATTTAGGATTGGAATTTGTGAAAGTCTAGTCGCGATCATCCAATCGGTGTAAACAATGCCGATTTCGGACCACGAGATCTTCCACCACGAGAAAAAGATGATTATACATAGAGATTCTCTGATATTTTTCAAGATCTTTTCATTTCCATATTAATGCAAAATTGGAGATCAGATAGCAACTTTCTCTTGCACTTCTCAAAATAGACCCACTACTGGGACTGCAACAAAAAGCACTTACCATTAATGACGAATCGCATCATGAATGCCGTTCAATTGCATTTTCTTTCGTGTTTTTCTGACCAAAAATTTGAATTATGATTGTCTTCAATCACGATTTTAGATAGTATCAACATCTTACATCAGAGATTATCGATACTACTTGGTTCATAATTCAAAACCATCTCTATGTCATCGTTGATGAGGTCATCATTCGTTGGGAGCGTAAAACATGACTTGTTCAATCTAAAAACCTTCATAAGTGTATGTGATAAGAATAATAACTATACAAGTTAAACAAATTTCTTGTTCATTCACATCTCTCATGAGATTCCATTTGCTGGTCAATCTTTTCTGGTGGTAACTCAAGAAACGATGGAGTCTAGATTTGATACCAAAGGTATGAATACCATCACAGTGGTATGTAAACGTAAGTAAGATCAGTGCTTGATTGCTCAATGAGAAACCAATGAGGAGAGCGTCCCAATGTTTGATTTACGTACACACATGTTTAGTCTTAGCTCGTTCTAGGCAATTGGAAACAAAATATTATTTAGGTGAGATTTCCATATTCCAGCCTGTATTCCATAAACGACAAGAATGTCGCCGAAGGCTGTTCTCGGATTAGAAAACTAATCCGACACCCTGGGGTTGTTGTACCCATCGGGGATTGAAATCTCTAAACTTATTTTTCTAAGATTGAAATCTCGCCTCATGTCCCCCCACAATCCATTACAATGTACGATTCCCAAAAATACTTTGTTGTGGAAAATTGAGAGATCAATTGACATTTCCAAATTCTTAGCTCTTTTCGAATTTACTGTAGCCCTCCCCCCCTTCCCCTCATTTCTTTTGTTAAAGTTGGTTGTTAGTTTTTCCTTCCATTTACATGATGGACGCCATCTTGAGTCAGGTTAGCGATGAGGCTAAGAAATGTCTGCATTTAGCCTTAGAAGGGAAGGACCCCTCTGTTTTAAAGAAGGCTTTCATAGTTGAGGCTCTGGTGGCTTGTGTTAATCAGATCAGAAAGCTCGTTGACTCAAAAGTGAGCCCAATTGTAGATAACTCCACTGAAACGGAGGCAACTGAGGTCAAGTTGGTTGAAGTAGCTCAACCAACAATTGTTCAGGAAGCTCTGGTCTGTAGGGAAATTTGTCCTGACCATAAAAGGCAGCCTTGTAGTCCTGATAGAAAAGGTTGCAGCTCTTTTGAACACCCACAATGGTGTCAAAAATTGTTGAAGTTTGGGCTCTTCAAATACAATAAGAAAGGGTGCTCAAAGGTCGAGTGCCCCTTCTTCCACCCGTACATGTGTCGTAGGTCAATGAGTAGCGGGACATGTTTCTATGTGGAGTGTAAACAGGTCCATGTACGAGGTACTCAGAGGAAACCCAAACCAGCAAAATCTGGGTCTCCTAGTTATGGTTATAGGTTAGCCTCCAATCTCCAACCCATTTCCCAAACATTTCATCCCTTTAGCCTTCCTCCTCCTCGTCCTTCTCCTCCTCCCAATTCCCTGTCCCATTTTCCTTCCCTCACCCCAAAACCTATTTCTATTTCCACCCTTCTCCCAAATATCCATAACCCGGTTCCTCATCCCACTTTCTCCCAAGGGCAACCTAGGTCTTACGCCAATGTAGCCGCCCCTTCCCCTCCCCAACAATCCCTTCCTGTAGGGCAAAATTTTGTTAGTAAGCAGGATTTTTTAAGGTTAGACAGGAAGGTCCAAGAACTAATAGACTTGGTCCATCGGAAGACCTTATGCCCATAAAAGGGCTTTATTTGAAAACATTGCCTTATTTCCAAAAAAGACAGCACAAAGGTCAGAGTGCTGGAGGAGCTAGCCATTGATAGAGAGGTCTCCTTCATCTCCATTACAGAGACTTGGCTTCGTCCAGGAGTTTTAGATGAAGAAGTAGCAATAGCTGGTTTTAGGCTAGTTCGATGTGATAGAGTACGCCCTGATAATCCGGCTAGCATTGTAGAGTGGGAGGTTAGTCCGGATGGGTACATTCCCATTGCGAAAACGGCTTCACCGTCTTTCGAAAAATTGGAAGAGTTTGCGATCTTGCGTAATCTCTCTCAACACGTTGGTGTTGCAACCAGAGCAGAGAGTGTTCTGGACTTAGTTTTTTCCAATGACCCTGATCTGATCCAGTATGTCCATGTTGCCCCATGTAGCCTTTCAGATCATCACATTCTTGAGATAGGGTCGACCATTACTCAAAACCCGGCGAGCTCTAGAGTTATACCTGCACAAAAGGTGGGTCTGGCAAAGTTCAAGTTCAAAGAGGAACATTGGCCTCTTATTGTTGAAAGATTGGAAGAGTTGGATTTGATTTCCATTCTGAAGCAGGAACCATCCATAGATGACGCCATAAATAGGCTGATTTCACTTTTTGACGAGGTTTGTTTGTCCCTCAGTATCCCAGAAATGGTGTCAAAAGGGAGGTCGTTGTCTAAAATTCCAAAGGTTAGAAAGAAGTTGTTCAAAAGGAGTTGTCAGATTGCAAATAGACTTCGACGTACTTCAAATCCATTTGTTGTAGCCAGCCTCCAAAGCAAATTGGCGAAAATTAAGTGGAGTCAAATCAGCGTTTAAATAGCAACTAGTATCCTTTAAGTTCAAAATTAGCCTGGATATTATTACTACACTTTGATACACTCGTCTGACCTTCTATCTGATTCTTCCCGATTTGACTTGTTATTCACAAATTGGTCCGGTGCCAAACAAGCCTAACCCGCCATATTTCTAAATATATGACCATTAATTGCCTCAAGGAAATTAGACTTTTTCCTGTAGGAAATCCGAACAAAGAGACAAATCATGAGGTTTGGAGAACGAATGTTGAAATTTGACTGACAGGTTCAATGACCCACTTTCTACTCCGTGGTGATTAGGCCAAACCCTCATTTTTGAGATCTTGGTTTCGCTTATCTAGGGGACATTGACCATATCAGGGCGTTTTGAAAGGTATTGGGACATAGCTGAGCCTCATTATTCCTCAACAAACATTTGCCAGAGAAAAAGTCTTTGACAAGGAGAGTTCATATCTATTGTCTTTTTGAGTTTCCATAAAAAGTCATTGGTTCAAGAATTTCCCGCAATCATAAATTTATAACTAAGGCATTTTTATCCTGGAGCAAAACCCCCCTGATGTAAAAGAAGAACAGTGTTTTGGAATTGCGACATTTTTGAGGCGTTGCCCCCTCAGCGGCATCAGCATTTTCGAACCAACACCAATCAGATAAACACGTTCAGCTTCAGATTGTGAAGCAGGTGCTTGACTGATCTATTCAGTCAAGGAAAACGTAACACAAACTGAAAGGATTGAACCCAAAAAAATTTTTGATCAACGTAAGACAACGAAGTCATTGAACAAACGACCTGAATTAGGGAATTTAAGGTTGTTTGGCTTATCGTCGCACGGTGTGAAAATGTCATTGAGAGAAGATTAAAAGATGCTCTCAAAGAGAATCAACCATCAATTTGGCTTCCTGGCCTCTCAAGGGCTTCATATACATGTATGTCACTTTTTCATTAGGTATTCGATGAAATACGAAAAATATTCATATTTTAATAAAACAGGCTCTTTTTGAACATTCCGGCCCTAAATCGTCACTTTGAATTTCATCCTTTTTCAACATGATCTTGAGTGTGACCAACATTTTCGACGAATTATTTATTCGTTCATATTTTGAATGTGTCTAAATTGATAAGGAGCACTTCAGACAATACTCAAGTACGAAATATCTCATCAGAGGATGACTTCCAATTATTGAGATTTTAAAATGTACGCATCAAGAAGTAGAATTATTGCCAACAATGCCACAGTCGTCTGTGGAAGCCACCCTGCATTTGTTGACATTCTTCAAGTCGTTGAACGAAATGAGAACCCTCTCGTGGCACTTGGTTTAAGAATAATAATTGCCATTTGTTTGTGGTTTGCTGAGTTGTAAGACTCAGAAAATTCCCGTTTTGTGTAGCTCCGATGCAAAATTGTGGTTGTTCGTGGTTACAAAGGGACAAATCAAAATGTTGTGTTCTTTTTCGCAAATCCACACGTTTCGGCCATGAAATTGAATCCAAAGTGAGCCGGGTTGGCTGTGCCAAAGCAATGAACTGTCTTTCCCTTCTGAATCAACCATCGTTTTACCAAAACTCTTTTACAATCCAAATCATTGGAAGAAATGGTGCAAACAAGCACAAAAAGATCAGTTTCTCTTGCATGTGGAGAACAAAAAAGAGTCGATTGCGAGGGATCAAACTAATCTTTGACAGAGATACAAAAGAAAGTCAACCCCTTATCAATCCAAGACGATACATAATCAAATGAAAATTATTGAGTTGGACCAGGTCGAGACCCACCGCTGTGGAACAATACCTAAGGATTTTTGGATTACAGAAAACATTGAGCAGGGGATGGTATCCCATGAGTTTGTGTTACAAATCAACAAGGCGTCAGAACATCTCAAAGATAACGCAAATGGAATATCAAATAAACAATCTCAACGTCCATGAAACCAATTCACCTAAAAGGAGAATAATGCATACTAAATGGCTCTTAGTATGCCCTCAGAAAGAGTTGGATGGAAAAGCTGCATTGCGCTCAAAAAGATCCTTAAACCTCCGTAAAATTTACATATAAAAAGTCTTGTTCATTTGAGTGATCAATTGTAACACATAATAAAAACTCATGAAGAGGGTCAAGGCATAAAAATGGAATATCATCAATTCATTTAATATTAAGGCGAACATCATTTGCCTCAAGAACAGACGAATCGTGATATCTTTGTGAAAAACTCTCACTCGAGACATGGAGAATTTGATTTGGCCCAGGACCTTATTGGCAAAAATCTACGTATGGTAGTCTTGATAAACATTGAGGAGACCCAAAAACCGAATCTATCCTCCGCGTAAATAACGGAATAACTCTGGCTTAAACATGCCAAATACTTGACACAAAAAATAAACTACATAAGAACAAACTTGAATTTAACAGTAAAAGACGCTACTTGTGCATGAAAGGTACGTCTTCACTCATGCAGAGGACTTCTTCTTTGAAATGTATTGCACGTTTATGAAACGTACAAGAGATAGCAATATGTTATTCCTCAAACTTCTACATATTCTGTTCAAATACAATAGATTACATGTGTAGTTGAATATTGACCAACTCAAAACATCAAAATTATGCCCATCAGAATTGTTTCATGAAAGTCTTTTGCGATGATGTCTTAAACTACTTAGATTATTAAGAAATATTAACTAAAAACTTCAAAGCTATTGTTATAACGTTTTGGAAAAGCTGACAATATCAATTCAGATGCATAACAGAACCCACAAGCAGATGCAATTTTGTCTTTCATTGCACTTTTTGGTCACACTTCCATTTGCCTCAAGAACAATATCCTTCGAACTCACTTTTTAGGGCGGGAATGTTCAAAAATACCCAATTTTTTTAAAATGTAAATATTTTTCGTATTTCATCGAGTACCTAATGAAAAAGGGGCAGATATGAAACCCTTGAGAGGCCAGGTAGCCAAATTGATGGTTGATTCTCTTTGAGAGCATCTTTAATTCTTCTCTCAATGGCATTTTCACACCGTGCGTCTCAACAATGCAGATTTGTCTAAAGAGAAGCACGTTGCAAACTAATCAACCCATTTCCTTCCAATGTAATAGATATTTCCCATGTAACAATTTGTTCACAAAAAAAAATCCAAATCCCCTTGCATTTAATAAAAAACAGAATTATAAAGCATCAAACAATTGTGCTTCTACATGTGAGGGTCTTCATATATCCTCCTAAACACAGAAAGGGACCCATTACGAAAATATAAAAATTGTAAATATCCAATAAGATAAAGATGTATTCTAGCAGGAAACATTACATGTAAGCCCTGAATCTTGTTGCTTAAATATTCCCGAAAGGTGAACCAGACTTCAAATAAGATATACGTTAGTTTTCTCATCGTTTTCCTAATGATCAGCTTCCACGATCATTTTCACCTCATGGTCTTTTTTGACGTGCCTTACAAACGACGATCATTCTACGTAGAGTTCGGAATGGTGTGTTTGTCCTTATGTATTGCTTACACATTAAAGATGTGTGAATATATTGTGAACATTTTTGTTATCATATTGACAAGACTGTCAAAACTGTGGGTTTTCGAATTTCTAACCATTTTTAAAAAGAAATATACAGGAGATTTGGAACACTTTTTCCAGTAATTTTGTAGGTACCAAAAACACCATACGCAAATTGAACAAATTTAGCTTCAAAAAATGTTTAAAGTTCAAGATGCGATTGCCAACAACCAAACATTAAAAAAGCGCTATATATTTTTACTTGTTACATTATCAGACTACTGGTAAATCCGGTCACTGGACTTCCCTTCAAGCTAGATAATGATCCTGGCCTAGTTGGAATCTGCCCGAGGGAATGTTGAAATTTAATTACATTGTTTTATGGCATCACTCAAGTTTTGTAGGGGAATTGGTCTCTGCTGATATGAAAGGAAACAGCTTTCAGGCTCGTCATTTGGGGCTCCATTATCAATTGTTTGTATTGGCGGTTTTACGAGACGCTTCTAAGAGTTTGGAACTAATTTTCTCCAACCTCGTCGAAATTATCATGGGTTGATTTTCCAACAATTTTCAATAAAAAACAATAGAGTAAAAAGAAAAAAAACTATCAACGTCTTAGAAAAGAAAGTTTTTTTAATACTAAATTTCAAAATAAAACCATGATATACAGTCAGGAGCAAAAGTATTCGTAACCTCGAAAATTTTATTGATTTTTAAATGATACTCGATTTTTGAAAAATATATTTAAGAACCATTTTGCTCCTTAGTTATTCTTTTATCATTTAAAAGCTATGATACTTTTCTTTTTAAAAATTTACAAGATTTTGGTTAAAAAACTGCTCAGAACATGTATTATACCAAGAGCAAAAGTATTCGTAACATTTTGTCAATAGTTTATTGAATGCCCTTTTTGCTGAATTACACTTAAGAGACGTTTTTTATAATCATTTACAAGATTTTTACATACATCTGAAGGAATGTTAGCCCATTCTTCATAACAGATTTGCTCCAGTTCGTCAATTGTCTTTGGACGTCTTGCACGGATACGGACTTTTAATTCTCTCCAAAGGTTTTCAATTGGATTAAGGTCCGGATTCATGGAGGGCCAGTCCAAGACCTTAATCCGATTGTCCTTCAACCATTTCTTGACCAAAATGCTGTTGTGCTTAGGGTCGTTGTCGTGCTGGAAGACGAACTGTCGACCAAGCCGAAGTTTCCGCGCTGAACTCTGGAGATTCTCAGCCAAGATATCCCGATAGTCTTCTTTTTTCATTGTCCCATGAATTCTCACGCGGTTACCGGTGCATTTGGCGGAAAAAGAGCCCCATAACATGATCGATCCTCCACCGTGCTTGACCGTAGGGATGGTGTTTTTTGGATGAAACGCTTCTCCTTTACGTACGTCGCCAAATCCTTTGAACATCGTTGTGACCAAAAAGCTCAACCTTTGTCTCATCTGACCAAAGAATCCTAGACCAAAAGTCACTGGTCTTGTCAAGGTAGTACTTCTTGGCAAATTCCAAGCGAGCCTTCAAGTGTCTATCCTTGAGCAAGGGAGTCTTCCGTGGACGACAAGACTTCAATCCTGCTTTGTGAAGTGAGCGAGCAACAGTAAACCTCGAGATGGACAATCCATTTTCACTGAGACTGTTCCGGATGTCCTTGACCGTTGTTCGAGGATTATTTGTGACCTCTCTGACAATCTTCCTCTCAAGTCTGGCTGACAGTTTCCTTGGACGACCGGATCTTGGGAGGTTCTCAACCGTTCCGTTCTTTTGTGCCTTCTTCACGACGTACTGAATCGTTGAAATCGGGATGTCCAGAAGCTTCGAAATGGCTCTGTAGCCCTTGCCTCCATGTTGAAGACTTACTATCTTCAACTTCAAGTCCTTGTCGAGCTCCTTGACCTTGGTCATGATTGGCTGACTGTGAAGCAATTGTTCAATTCCGTAAAATTTATAAAATCCAAAAAAGATCTAGAAAATCTTGGAAAAAAGGAGACTAAATGACTTTTCTCCGGCTTTCCAGAATGTTCTACATCTTTCGATCATTTTTTTCTGATGAAAAATCTGTATATAAAACTATTTTGTTAACTTTTTTGCGCGTTACGAATACTTTTGCACTCTCTAAAATTTTATTTTTAATAATTAAGAGTTAGTTTCAGACATTTTTATAAAACAATTGCGGGAAACTGGTATTATTCTTAATCGGAAAAAAATATTACATTCTTACAAACTTCTTAGCATAGTATTTAATTGGATATAAAGGATTTTCTGGTTTTCTCGTCACGTTACAAATACTTTTGCTCCTGACGGTAATTGTCGTACCATGATATAATTCCTCTCCATGAAATAATTCCTTCTGGACAGCATAGGTTTCGATTTAGCTCATTTAAAGCTCAAGCTAAAGCTCATTTTAGTTCATATTGAGCAGATTATCGAGGGACTTAAATGTCTCGAGTCAGTTGATGTAGTCTATCTTGACATTGCCAAGGCCTTTCATAAGGTAAATCATGGTCTTCTACTCAATCAAGTCAAAAAGTTTGTGGGATCCAGGGTAAAGTCTTTAATTGGATTGATAGTTTCATGGGTGAAAGGAAGCAAATGGTAAAGGTTGTAGGATCATTTAGTGGCATGTATGGTGTTCCAAAAAGATTCAATTTTAGGTCCACTCCTGTTTATTCTCTTCATTGTTCCTCTCTAGAAGTATAGAACAAAAGCTAGTTTCTCATATGCTGATGACACAAAATTAGTGTGTGAAAGGAATGGTCAGGGCTCAAAAAGTCAAGTTGACGACTTGGAGAAAGTCTACTTTTGGGTAGCAAAGAGTAACATGGCTTTAAACGGGATGAAATTCCGCACAATGACGTATGGGACGTCAAAATTAGACGTTCCTCTCAAAGATAATGGAGGTTTTGATATGGAGCAGGTATCGTCCATGAGGGTTTTAGGAGTTGTCATCTAAGATGATGGAAAATTTGATGAGTAAATCCAATTGAAAGTGGGGAAGGCATTTCAAACGTGTGGCTGGATCCATCGCCCTTTCAAGTCCAGAGATAGTATTACGATGCTAACTCTGTACAAGTCGATTGTTCAGCCTCATCTTGAATATGCCTCGCCCATTTGGGCTTCAATGAGTTCAGTAGGTTTGCAAAAGGTTGAGCAGGTCCAAAAATGTTTCACTAGGAACATCACAGGAATGAGAGAGCTCTCGTATTGGGAGAGGCTCCAGAAATTAGGGCTGTACAGTACTCAGAGAAGGTATGAACGGTATCTGATACTGTATGTCTTCAAGAGCATTCATGGCTTCTGTCCCAACCCAGGATTTGAGGTCAGCTGGAGCGATCTTAGAAGTTCTACGTGTGCTCTGACAGTGAGAGCACCTCCAAATCCAAGGGAATCAAGGCTAGTTCGTTCATATCAATGAAGTCCTCCTCTCCTCTTTATCGGGCTCCTTCATTATTCAATTTGTTACCCTCCAATCTTCGTTGAGAATATGTTGGAGCAGAATCTCTAACAGCATTTAAGGACAAATTTTTAAATACTATTCCTAATCAACCCACTATTGAAGGGTTGTATAGATCTGCCAACAATAACTCATTTATGGACCAAATTTGATATAAATGTTGATTTAATGTTTTTATCTTATGCACTAACGTAAATGATTTTGGCAAGTCCAAGTTTTTTCTCATTTAAGCGTCCATTCGAAGATTCAAGGTTCTCGTTGATGCATTGAGCACCTAGACTGAGACATAAACTTCAAATTTTTTCATCTTTGCTCCCATTCACGAGAATGGATTATAATTTGCTGGAGCACTGTTTTCATATAGAAAGAAACTTGTCAAAAGTTAAAAGGTTTTGCTTTTTTGAAATTCAATTTTCAAACTTGTTTGAAACGTTGGACTTTGCCATTGACAAACCTAAAGCTAGCAATCTGAGGTGACAGATTGAAAGGTTAGATTTTTCCACAAGTAATTGACATTTCGCATAAAGATACCTTGGCTGGAATTTGGTCAATATTACGGGAAATTAGTTTCTTCGGTGATTGAATAAAAAAAACACTTAGTAAGCCTTTTACTTTTGTACAAAATAGGTACAAACAATAATTTTGAGATGCTTGTTTGTTCAATGGACTCCAGAGAATTATATCAATATTTGAAAATGTCCCATAAAGAGAAGTAAGATAGTTTTAAGAGTGATGGACAAAAAAGGCTCTTAACCGAATGAGGGCTTTATTCAAACCAAAAACGAAAGCAGCGGACTAGAAAATAGCATAAATTCAAAATCCACTTCAAAAATTTAATATGCTCATGTGTTCAAAGTTGTGTGTTCAAACATTTTAACAATCTGAAAACTGAAGTTTCAAAGGTTTTTGGACCAAACAATTTTCGACTTTGTTGTCGAACACCATTCTACATAACGCATAATGCATGTCTGCTTTCGGTTTCGGTAGGCATAACTGAAATCGAAACCGAAACCGAAATTTCGTCCGAAGGCTCTTTAGGTCCGTCATTAGTTTTTAATGTTTTTTTTGGCAATGAATGATTTATTGGTTTACATTTTGCAACTAATGAAGTGAGCATATTGTCAACTAGGCATAAGTAGTGTCTTAAGTAAAATATATATTATTTCAGAGGCGTAGCTACTACCCTGGATTTGGTCAGGATCACCCAAATGTGTCCTAAAAAGAAGAGTGACCCGAAAGGTCAAGCAAAGTTTGGTTGATTTTTTAATCAAATTTGTGCATTGGAAGCAATTTGGTGCTATCTTATGTGCAAGAAAAGAATGAAGTCAGTGAACCCCAAATCAAGTTTAACCAAATCTTGAAACAAAGAAAGTGTGGTAGAAATTGTGAATTGTGTCCGATGATTGTGTGATCTTTGATGCTTGATTTTACGTCCATTTGTCTCTTGCATATCAAAAACTTTCTTGCTAATTAGATCTGATAATAAACAACTCTATGAGGTTCATATACTTCTAAAGACCTTTTTTGCTGTTCATATTTTGGTAACCAAAAAACGCTAAAAAGTGATTGAAATGGCAAAACCTTGTTATGAAACAGGAAGTTTTATTTTCTTTTTTTACATCTGACAAAGCACTACCTGAATCTTCAATTCAACATTGCTTACTCTGTTTTACCAATTAAATCAACCAAAAACCATTAGACCTCCATTAGCCATCGCCAATCAACATTTGAGGCACTTTAGTTCTTCCAAATCTGATTTATGACCGTTGCTATCTTCAAATCTATGAATGTCTAAATCTAAGAAATCTATCTTTTCATTTCATTTCCCATTGAATATAAGGGTCAAAGGTGCAAAGAAGATCTTTTCTCAAACCTTAATCTTTAGAATATTTCGATATTTCTAGTCCTCGTCTCTCAAGCTCAATGTGGTCATCAACAAGACAATCGTAAGTTTTACAGTACATTGCTTTGTAAACCAGTCATGACTGATAGTTTTGGTCATCAATTGCTTGCAAGTGATTAAGCGTATCCAATCAATAACTTTTTAACTTCTTGTACACAAAACAAGAAGTACCACATATTTCACAAAATAGTCACAACCAATTGGATTAAGGCACACTCAATGCCAGGTGTAAGAAAAATTGTCAAATGACTAACTTTCGATATAAAATTAACGTTGTTGCGGACGAAAAATATTCTAATATCTAATTTTAATCGTGTGGCATCTCCCGAAAAGCCACGAAAATTTTGTCGACATTTCTAGTTTTACATGAGAGCTCTTCTCAGGTTGGGTGCGTCACAGTCTGGCTTCAAGTTTCACTTGAAAATGATTAGCTTGTTCAATCCACAGATATTGCAGCAGAGACATACTAAGCTTCAGGCAGCTAAATTTCTAAGAGAGAAAATTTGTAAAATATATGATTTTTTAGATGTTTAGCCCAGAATGTAGATGACGGCTGATAAAAATTTAGCTTATGGCATTCACATTCAAGTGTTTTATAATGAAGACTGGAAAGCTCGACCAATAATCTCTCTCTAATAAGGTCTATGGTTTGCGTGCACGTCATTCGCTATGAGAATTGCTCTCAATCAGATGACATCCAGCAGCGCTTGCTTGAGTTACGAAGGCAGTCACAAGAAAATGAGTCAGTCTGAGATTTACTTGCAAACTGAAACCATCGAATCACCATGGGTAAAGTATTATCTAAGTCACTTAATTATTATCGGCATGTCCTGCAAGAATGCCAAGTCTTTGACATTCCCGAATCAATACAAAATTTGTACGTTTGTGTTCTGTGGCCAAATCCAGACAATCTTTTTAAGCTCCAACTTTCACCAGTCTAACAACTTAAAACAATTCTTTATTGCTATGGTACAAATTATTTTATTTTCAATTACTTCACGGCAATATTTCACGCGTCATCAAGACGATCTGGTTCATTATTCTAACATATGAAATTGTTTTGTAATACATTTTTTTCACATTCTTTGGCTTAGACTTTTCATTTTCCATCTCTTTCATTTTTTCAAATTTGCCTAAACCCTTTAATACTCTTTCGCAATGTCATGGGTGGTTCGAACAGTAAACAATAAAACTAAAGTTCTTTTTCAGTGTCTTTATTGCTTCAATTGTTTGCAGGTGATTTTTTTAGACCGTAGTAAACATACGTTTTACCACTCTTGAGCAATGTCTCTGAATAAAGACACTCTTATTAGATACAAACTGTTTGAAATATTTCTACTTTTTCTGTGATCTTTTAAAACTTGAAGATTCTCCGATTTTATGGTTAAATCATTACCATTTTCTTCCTATAAAAACAATGGTATGTAGGAAGAGGTTTTTTTAAAAGTAATATTTCTTCCTTCCCTCAGAATTTCTGAAATGGGCACCACATGTTTAAAATATGTCGCAAAATAATATTAGGGCACAAAAACCCTAAAATAATCCCCAATTTAACCAACTTTTTGAACTTTTCAATGACTATTTTGCCATTTTTGAACTGTTTTGACAAATATTTTGTCAAAAAAGCTAACTAAAACATTACTTTTCCGTTTTTACCAACTAAAAGTCTGGATGCTGGTCATGGGTACCTAAGCCCATTACTAAAAACACGCAAAACTCAAGTCCTAAAACAACAATACAGATTGGCTCTGGGTGGTCACATGTAAGCCACAGCTTAGTGATTGGTGTTCATATTAATCGACATCAATCTGACTAGCAATCTATGGCACTTTCACGTTTCATTATTGTTAAAGGATTTGGTTTCAAATAGTTGTTTCTCACGACTTCCTCATCTTTTTGAAGAAGTCAGAAGGCAACATTTAGCTCACTTTACATGCCTGAGCTTGATTTTCAGGTGACTTTTTGACCAATCATTTCACATATACTTTCAGGTGCTATTGTTTATAAACTTTTTCAGACGGCAGTCTTGCAATTACAGTGACGGTTGCTTGGACAAAATTAAGAAAACATGTTTTTTCGATTTTAGGCTCTCCCCACTCGTTCTTTCTTGTAATGCTAGTAATGCTGGTTTGTGGAGCATTCTCAAACCCAGACATGGAAGACGGTTTCAGGCAGAAAAGTATGCTTAGCTTTTGAACACTTTATTTTGCTTTCTTGCTCATTTTTCTTAGGGCTACAAGCTATACCTACATATACAACGTTGTTCTATTTTTCTTTAGGATTATTCAGCGTCTTTAATCTCGTCAAATTCAAGGTAAATAATGTTTAAGGACGAATATGTCAACCTTAATATATCGTGAAATAAAAGCAATGAGTCAGATCTACAGGGTGTCCATGACTTGATGGTGATTAGGATAACATAGATTTTCAGTAGCTTGAAAAGATTTACAGAAATACTTGAATTGGTTTGGGAACATGTGCATTTTAATCCTACTTAAACTTCGCATTGGTTACAAAGTGTTGAAAATCATGGTCCTATTTACAAGCAGCCTGAACGTTTCTGACAGATCACAAGTCAATGTCCTTCATGATCGCTGATTTAGCCTCCTGAACAAGATTTAATTAACACCAATGAATTAAGATGTTCCCTTGGCCGCGTTAGTAATGAAGTGCCCTCTCAAAAGAAACTCTAGCTACTTTTTGAACCTTCTTTGTTTGGAAGGCTCTGAAGCCCTCGAACATCGTGTCACGCATTTGATACTGTTCATCCTCGTCAAATAAAGATTTTAGAAATGCAAAGTTATTGATTTTTGAAAATTCAATATGGAACATTTTTTCGGGACAGATTGGTAAGGGAAAGAAATACGATGCACTATCAATTCCTGGTCACCTTGTATGCCCACAACCTTGGTATCATTCATTCTCTTACGGTGGTTACTTTTTAGAATGAGGGTTGTTCTTCATCGGGCTCGAGCAATTTGGATGGAACATGTTTGACCTCATCTGAATGCTCCTCGCAAGGAGGGTCCATTTCTGGGAATTGTGCTGCTGGTGATGATGATGTTGCAATTTGGAAAAAAAAATCAAAGATCAACCAATCTCTTAATTTCTGCTAAATTTTAGGGTTTGGAGTGTGTTGTGTTTTTAGTGTTAACGGACCCTGTGGTTCCTCGCAACGGATTTCCCATGTGAGTTGGACCCTCAGGCAATCAAACATTGAAAGCTGTTTTTTCAATAATACCTTTTTTTTCTTTTAGAACTCGACGTATATACAGGTGGAAAGACAATATTTTAAATGATTCGTTTTAGTTGTATAACAAATTCCAGTTAACTAAAAAATCGTTGTAGAATAATGGATATCCTTCACCGGACACGATGACAGGCGAATCGTGCGTTTACAATTTTGACCGGATTTGTGACAGTAAGAGCGCTGCATGATAATATACAAGTTCTTGATGCTTGGTTGCAACTAATAAAATGCGCCAAAATAAAGGGAATTCATAAAGGCTGGTCTACACGTGAAACAAAACGGCAAATATTTGGTCAAATCCAAGACAAAATTAGCTTGATGGCAAATATTATTTTGTGTTTGTCAAATATTTCTGACTTTGAACATGTTGAAAAATTATTTGTCCTTAGGCTAACTTTTTCTCGTCGACAATCGAAATACAGATCGAAGCATGCAGGGTGTCCAATCACGAAACGATTAATGTTAAGTAAAAAGTTTCAAACTAATGGATTGAAGGACAAAACAATAATTCTATAACTTTTTGCATCAAGATCACCAAAATTGAACGTCATTTGTGAAAGATTGCAAGGATCCACGGAAATGGACGACATCAAAAGTCATCGATAATCAGTTGGTAGTGTTATAGACTAGTCACGTCTCAAATGCGTCAACTGACAGGTTCGGAGGAGTTTACAAGGTAACAACGTTGCCCAGTGGCAGTTATGACTGCCAATGTTCACCAAAACCCAACTCGACAAAACCAAATGCCAGTGGAGAGTAGAGGTCTTAAAATGGTTGGGGGGACAAGAAAAGGACTGAAAATGACAGTAGATATTGTCAATCAATGTCCATAGCGTGGCGTTATGCGTAAGACTTTCCATCCAAATCAAACGACACTGAAGGAAAGAAAAAGTCTTGGGCAGAAAGCAAGATTGAAAAAAATGTCGTTGAAAAGTGACAATATGTGGCAGTTTACAATTCACTTTCTAAATTACGGGACTCTGCTAAAGGTGACTGGTTTTCAAACAGTATTTGGCAGTGCCAGTTTGAAACAATTTGAAAAAATGGGCAACACTTTCACCAAGGGGAAAAATATTTGACAAACTGCACGTTCACGTGTAGAAGCAACAGAAAGGAAATATTTGGCAAACATCAAACATTTTCGGAATATTTGACAAATAATCTGCCCAAAATGTTTCATGTGTAGACCAGCCTTAACCAAAGAAAATATTTTTTGGAGAACTTACAATTTTGCAAAATTCTCTAAATCATGTGTTTAAAAAATCAATAAAACATATTTCTCTTTTAGACTTATGTCAAATTAGGTAAGTAAGACGAGGAAAATAGAACTTCTTAAAACGATAACAAAAGACATTTAGTCAATTGAATATCAGTCATACTGATGTTTCATATGCATCCAATCTCTGATATCACGCACATTTCTTAAAATTAAGAACCCAGTCTTCGTCGAGAATATGAGAGCTGATCCTCTTAAAAACTTTTACTTCAGGATTAGACAGTTTTTCAACTACCGTCCCTGACCAACTCACAATTCAAGGTCTGTACAGATCTGCCATCAGTAACTACTTGGTAGACCAAGTATTTTAACAATGTTAATTGAATAATTCATGACTTATTTATTCTCAAAAAAATCCCATTCCTTCTTGTGCTAGAAAAAAATCCGCAACCAAAAGTTAAAGCCTTGATTTAATCAATATTGGTTAATCCAGAATCTTCAAAATAGGAATCCACATATGACTCGGGATGTTTGGACGGGAGAGAATAAACATTCAACTGAGAAGAGAAAGAAAAAACTTGATCTGTCACTCAAATCATTCAATGAATAAGTTCATGAGACTTAATCAGTTTAAACACCTTAATGAATTTACCCTTTGAAATGCCCTTTCTTGCCTCAATGTTCTCGATTCATGTCAACGGCAATACCAAAACAAAGGTGAACATTGGCTAGTTTCTTATTCAAAAAATAATTCTGAGAAACAGGCTCTGGATTATTTTCTGTTTTCTCATATTTTGCATCAGTGTTTTGGTTACCATAAGAAAGTATTGGGCCTCTTACCATGTGTGTTGACAAAAAAATGAAAAATGATAAAATCTGATATTTTTGTGTCTTATTCACTTCACTGCTTCACCGCTTTTTCTTATCCTTCAGCCAATCCGGTTGGAGAATTGCAGTTGACAGTGAATGCGCTTGGTCGGTTCTTAGGTTCAAGCAGTTAAGCGGAGATGTCACGAAAATATATTACCATTATGATGATCATGTTCCGAGGAACGAGAAACTTCATTCGCTACTATTTCTATCTATTTGCAAGCTGTGTTAAAATGATATTATTCTACAGGCTCGATTTTGACACACTGATGTCCCAAAATTCCGCTGATGGTAAGCATGAAGTACCAGTCGATCAAAAAACAGAGATCACGATGGATTATTTTTGTTGTGTATTAGGATCTTGTGGAACCATGGCTGACTCCATCACCGTTTCCAGCCCATTCTCATCATCGACAAGTGCGTCTCCTCCAGTGCTCTGTGGCACCTTGACTGGACAACATAGTAAGAACCTGTACTTGAAGCTGGTGTCAAAAACGTTGTTATTCGCCCCTTTATTTCAGTATATTTTGAGACGGGAACCACAGGAAATGCTGGAGAACTGACCATCGACAAAGGAATGTTGGCTGGGAACAGAAATTACAAAATTAAAGTCACTTACTACACATGCGACGATCCTGCCAAGTAAATTTCCAAGATATTTCAAATGGTTAATCGAAAAGTTTGAGCCGACATACCCGAGCACAAAGCGGCATTTTTCGGACTCAACAAGCAAATTACTGGGTGCCCTTGTTTAAATTGAGACTTTGTTTGAGTATCGTAACTCACTTGTGATTTCCAAAAAAAAAACGATGTGGCATTATTTCAAGGTCAGATGCCCTATGTAGGCAAACAATTATTCAATTTTCAAAATGGTCAACTTTGATCCTTAAAATGGCCTTGAATTTTCGGACTAGAATTACGGCATGGGCACAAGGGTATTACCGGTTAATTGACTAAACACAGTAATTAAGTGGTTTTAATCATTCAGTTAACTGGTATTCAATCAGATTAACCACCATATTTCAATGCACTGAAAAATTGAAAATTATAATTTTCAAGAGACTTTTTCCTGCAAAAATACATTTCTAGGACTGCCACTCTCCAAACTCAACTCTTTAGAGTCAAAATTTAGCGTTTAACCGTCTTTCAATGCAAACAACTACCAATATAAACCATTGTCAGCCAAAAAGTGGCAAGGAGCGGGAATATTCCTTCATGGAACACCCTTTATCAGTGATGTACTGACTCCTTAAAAAAAAACACTTCTAGGAAGATTTTGACTTAATTGAATGGCAACCTTGCCATTTGGTCATTAAATTATAATAAATGGTGCTTTTAATAGATAGAATATGGAGGTTTTAGTTTTTAGGTTTAGTTGCCCAGGAACCGATCTTCTTTGGCCATCTTGTTATTCAATGTCAGGCAATCCTGATTCAAAAGCTCGGAAGAAATTTTCGCTGAAAACATATTTTTTTGCAAAAAATGTCAAGAATTGTTATTTTAACTTCAATTTGTGCAGATGAGAAAGGATTCCTGCCATTGACATAAGGAGAGAGTACTAGCGCTCCATTCCAACTCCTCATAATCACCTTGTAAATTAATTATGAAAACACATAAAAATAAAAACTTAAACCAAAAAAGAGAAAGGAAAGATAACAAATAAGAATTCAAGAGCTCTGATAATCTCGACCGTGCATCAACATTTTAGGCATAAGAAAGACAGACTTTTTGGAACAGTATAGAAGTTCGGAAGTCATTTTCGCAAGGTTAAAATTGTTTCCTAAATATAGTTATTATCAAAATGCCTTAAAGGAATATACAAACACAAAAGAGAGTTGATAGTTTCATAAAAATGTTTCAACAAAATGCGTGAAAAAAAGAATAGCGCACGATAGCCGGGAAAATTTCGGCCCCAATTAAAAAGGGATACCCTTATTTCAATCATCGAAACTTTGATGTAACTTTCCACCATGATTTGAAAAAGTGACCGAAACTGAACTGATTCCCATCCGAATTTTAGGCCTCCACAGGGATGCACTCAATACTTCACTGGATTGAGTGGATCCTTCCAATCTTACAACTACGCAGGTGGTCAGCTTCTGCAGGAAATGGACTACAGCAATTGCTTTAGACGTGAAGAAGGTGAGCTGAAAGCCATGGAGAGATACAATAATGTTTAATATTGAATGTGAGCAGGAAGCATTATCATAAGGTAAAAATTCCAAAGATTCGTCAGAATTCAAGCTCTAGATTAATTCAATGGTGTATAGTTATTGTATTGTGTTCAAAAATAGTTGAATTTCCGACTGTTTATGACATGATAAAAAGGGAATGTTCAGCCAGTACAAAAGTTCATCTGTGTGCTGTTGACAAAACGGGGCCTCATTAGGTGATGTGAAGAAAAACTGGTGGAAAATACAATAACAATGAATTCCAAGAACTTTCTAATGTCAATTCAGTAAGTTCCTTCAGATAACACTTCCACATCCTCAAACATCGAGACGAGGTCAAACTGGCCATTCAGTTTCAATTAGGAGGCCTTGCTCTGTTGTGTGCATTACTCCAGAATCAGTGAAAAATTAGATTTAAGATCATGATTAAAACCTTTGACGTGAGTCATATTTTCAATTGTTAGGTTAAAAACACAACAGGAAACAGGAAAAGTGTCATGGAACCCTGGACAAGGTTGCAAAAAAAGAGGGAGGTCTCCCACGTTGGTCAAGGCCATGACCTTTAAGATCACATCAAATCCAGCTTGATCCATGAACGAGATGGTCAAAGACTAAAATGTGTCCCTTTAACAGTTGGTCAGATTGTAAAAGGCCCATAACTGTTGGTCAGATTGTAAAAGGCCCATAACTGTTGGTCAGATTGTAAAAGGCCCATAACTGTTGGTCAGATTGTAAAAGGCCCATAACTGTTGGTCAGATTGTAAGAGAAGACCAACAAGGGCAACAAGAACAGTCTTGGTTGTAGCTGAAGCAACATGGGATGAATCCAAGAGAAGGAATAAGTGCGTGCAAGTTGTGACATTAATATCAAGACGTGCAGGGCGGTGGTTTGTCCCAAAGGAGGCCATGACAAATAATTTCAGTGTGCTTTAGTATGTTGTTTGAGGAACAACTTCATAAATCAATGCTTTCTTATTGACCATGTTGAAAAAGACTTATTTCACAATATTCATGTTTCACTAATTCTGCCTGTCGGCGACTTCAAAGTTTGCAAAACAGTTGCTCGTGTAAATTCACCTTTAGTGTGATGTGATGTCTGCCTCCAAAATACCATGTAATATCATGACCTTACACGTAGCGGAGAATCAAAATAATTTAATGCAAAAAAAAAATTAATGGACACCGTATAGTTTTGTCTGCCGCTGCCAATAATATTACAGTATCTTTCTTGTTTAGGGTATTGTCAAATTCAGATACGCGAATCCACAACCATGACCCCAGACCCATTCTTACTTTCTGCGCCAGACACAGAATCTAAGGTGAGTGATATACGTTACAAAAGTCAACTTTTTGTACTAGAGAGGGATGTTTTTTTGGTAGCACGACTGCGCCAGCGTTAGTTTTATATCTTTTTCCTCGACTGTTGATGGAGGGTTTTGTGGTGGAATCCTCAATACTGTGGCCGAACAAGTGGAGCCAAGTGTTTTGACATGTAAGTTCTAAGTCTTTAATTTGGTGGCAAAAGTTAAGCTTCATATATTTGTTTGACATCATCTATTCCAATTTCAGCTTCCCCTGGTGCGAGTTTCCAAGTTGGTGTGCACACTTTAGCTGACGATCTCATGGATTTTACTGGATTTAACTTGATTTATAATCAAGTTCCTTGTTAAGAAGCTCCAAATAATAGTTTCTTCATTATTATATAATGGGCTTTTAGCATCGTTTGTGCTATACAAGAATTTTTTTACTTGTATTACATCTGCCGTATGTAATCGTTTATATTGCAATAAAACATGGACATTGAAAATGTTTGACACATTTTATGGACATTAATTCCCATTTTCATCGGCATTCAGAGGAAATCTATTCATGGGTCCTTGCAGGAATAACCTAAAGAACCACATATTCAAAGAAACGAAAACTCGATGCTAGCGACAGGAACTTTGCAACGGCGAAAAATTGGACTTTACAAAAACCAACAAGTCAAGAGGCCATTGGCAAAATGCCATCAGCAATGTTCTACCAAACCAAACAAGAACAAAGTGCAAAGCTTGACGCATTTTCCTTACTAAAATGAAGCCGAAACATTATCTCATAAGTATCTATACTAGGGCTTCCTTGAATTAAAGGATTAATCGATTAATCCATTGAAAGTGGATAAATCAGTCAATCCGTTTTGTCAGATGGATTAATCGAACAAAATCAAAGCATTGTTTTTTTCGTTTTAACGTGTTTTTGCGTATAAATTTTCAAAATTATTCCTGAAAAGGCTTGAAATTGATGATTGCAAAAGACCAATGGACTAAGTACTAGAGTATTCTTGTCCAAGCAACTTTGTTGTTTTGATTTTGGTATGATGAATTTTTGTTAATGAATGGTAGGATCTTCAATGATTCAGGATGGGAGATGTACCACAAAAATATCAAAAAATTCAAGTTTTCAAGGTTAAACAGAAGTTTCATTTTGTATGTTCAATTCTTGCTTTCAGAAGATATTCTTGAATCTCTTAACAAGATATATTAGAAGATGGAAATTCTCTTGTGAATTCTGAAGTCTTAAGGGAAATGAAATTTGAGGTATATGTTTTTGCTGTCAATCGGTATATTTTACTTGGTATCTATCAATGGAATTTGCATAATCACAGGGTTGGCGGCCCAAGTGTAGACCCCTTAGGACCATCATAAGTTTTGTAGTTTGTGATAGATTTTTTTTCAAATTTTCAGTCAAAGAATCCCAATGTATTGAGGAAGAGATGTTCTGTTATACATATTCCAGTTGAAGCCCTTGGGCATGGATGAGATCACGACATCGATAAAATAATTGGGACAATTGACACACTGCCTTGCATTTGTCCCTCAAGGAGAGAAAGGCAGAATTTTGAGTTGGAGTGGACTCTTTGGTATCCCAGCACCTGCCCAGCATGTCTCACTTTTGAGGATTTACCAAGCAAACAAATTTATGAGCCTCAATTGGATCTGAAACAGACACTGGTTATGTACTAAAAATTCCAAAATCTACACTTGGACCGCCGACCCTGTATCCTACAATACACTACACATTAAACATGCTAAAATGTTGATGGCGGAACTCCATATAGAACTTTAAGTGTTTTTCTGATGAATTTGGCATAGATCCTGCCTGAATTACTTTTTCAGTAGTCAGATTTTCATGCCAGTTTGAAACAATACACAGTCAACATTTAAGGCACTTTAGTTTGTCCAAAACTGATGATTGACCATTGCAATCTTCAAAATTACATTATTGTCATAATAACACCGGAGATGAAATCGCAGAGTTTGGTCACGAAAGGATACACCTATAAGCCTGATGGTTCGTAAACAAGCATTACAAAAACGGCGATGTTGAGATCCAAAAATCAGACAAAAATGAGTTTCATTAATGTTGAAAAGGAGTTTTGGTAGTTGTTATAGTCGGTTAAGGATAAAATCGCTCAAATTGTTCATAGTAGAGTTCGGGTAAATAAAAGTATTGGCCATCAGTGGAAGCAACCCCCTGATTAATTACAAGGATAGGCATGATATATTGCCTGATTATGGTTAAATATTATATCATCAAACTCGAGACTTTAAAACAAACATTTGTATGACCCATGAAAAAAATTCTAAAGGTAAAATAACAATGGGGAATGCAGAAAGCTGGTTCAATCTTTGCTCATATCAAGAGAATATCTTAGATTTAACAGGAGCTGTGGTTTATGTAAAAAGAAATTTCTCTACCAATTTTCAGCTCAATCGAACGACAAAGTCAAAACTTATGCTCCTTTGAAGTTCAGGCAAGCGTAGGCAGACAATGAGCTCGTCCTACTCCTATGAACGAGTTCATTTTCAGCCTTTGCTTGCAATATAAAAGCAGTATAACTTTTGACTCCATTGTTTGATTGAGCTGAAAATTGGTGTAGAAACTCCTTGTTGGTGTAGAAACAGTTGCCGTAAAATGTAAATTTAGGTTTTAATTAGGTCAGGTTTCAATTAGGCTAGGTTAGGTTAGGTTAGATATTAATTAAGTTAGTTTAGGATTAAATTAGGCTAGTGTGGTTGAGTCAATAGAGCTCGCATATACCGTGGTGTGTGGTCATTCCCTCGCTTTCTTGAGTGACAGTCAGCTGAAGGCGCAGCTGTGTCAATCAAGCTGTCGGAGCAAACGAGTACTTTTTTAAAGGCTAACGTTTTCTTTTCGACATGCTTTGTTAACTATGAATTCCGAACCAAATCTTGATGTGAAATCTTCACTTTTTTTTTTTACTTTTCCGAGGTATCGGTCAAATTAGGCCAATATTGGGCAAGCGGTAAAAATTACCTATTTTTTGGCCGGCAATGATAGTGGAGTGTTCTCAAGAACTGCCTTGCTCTGTTAAAATGGCGCGGAGATACGAGGACGACGTAGAAACTCTCCAATTGGCAAACGCAAAACAGCTTACAAAATTTTGAGGTTGGAAAGGTGTAAGCTGTGAACATCTTTTTCTTGCATTGATTTCAACAGAGTGACTGCATATCTGGCGTTGAAATCTGCCTCCTCTCTATCGTAGGTCAAGTAGGTCACGACGTGCTTGATGAAACAAGTGTTTTCACGAGCCAAAAGCTATAATCCTTTTTTCTTGCATGGTGCTCGGACAGTTTTTCTCTTTGTTTTGATACTGTCGCTTGATCAGCTGATGAAAAATCAATCCATGAACACCTTCCATTCAGTTCATGGCAACCAACCGTCTGTTGTTACCTTACATCAATTATTAACCACTAGATAGCGTGCAAGCTTTAGTCAGGGTGATTTGGCAAGTGGGGCGGAATGCGTTGAATTTATGAGGAAAACGTCGCCATCACAACTGTTGAGCGGGCAATAAGTGTGACCAAACATGCAAATCAAGACCAACTTTTTTAAACTGGTTTTTGAAGCCACAAGTTAGTTTTTGTCCATATATGTATTGGATTAACCCCACTTAACCCAAAAGCTTTAATTTGTGTTTTTCCTAACAGTGACTTATTCAATGTACGTATAGGCAAAAAAGTTCCTAGTTGAAGTATTCAAATCCAAGGCATGGTCACCTAGTGCCGTCTTCGGTTCTTTCAAGAAAGTGACCACTAGCAATAACAAAAAATGACCCAAAAACATTACTGAAATCCACATTTGATTCGTCAATTGCATGCTTGACATTTGCTTGGTCACACATTACAAATGTCCCCGCATCCCCACATCATAATGAAGATATCTTGTGAATGTGAACATCTTAAATGTAGCTCAAATAGCTACAAATATTAAGTACAATCAAAAATATATGTTATTTGTTTATGAATTTGAGTTTTCATACACCCCCAACGTTTTTTCGCTTTTTCGGGCAAAAAATGAACAGGTTAAACTCAAATAAATCAGCAGCTGAAGAACATATTTTCAGGCAATTTCAATTCAAAAGGTATCTAAATCTGCTCTAAAAATGTATCGACTAGATTTTCAAAAAATAGCTTATTTAACAGGTTTTTAGGTAAATAACTTTTAATCTAGACCTGACTTTGAGAAACTTAGTAAATCAAAATTGGTTCCCTTGTTTCCTGAGTCTGAAACATATCTCATAATGTTTGGGAATTTCAATAGAAACTTGAAGAATTTTTGAGTACCGTGCTCAAACACAGTGTTGCCAGATGGTAGGTAATTACCAATTTCGGGGGTAATTTTGACATAAATTGGGTAGCAAATTCAGCCATTGAGTATTAACAAACTCTAGGGTAATTTGCTAAGTAGATGTGAAAGAGGGAAATTCCCGCTTTTTTAATAGTTTTTCCCTAATAATCAACATTACCCAAACTTTAAATATTTCATACTTGTGACAACACTTGAAAAAGAATTGCCATTTTTCGTCCAAATGTAGTTTTTGGGATAAAATGTGTTTCTTTGTCCAACGAAACGATCACACAGACATTAATCTTGAGTCCAAAATTAGAGGACTGAAGTCAGGGGGGTTAATAAGACATTATTAGAGCGGTTTTCAAGGAAAATATCTGATTTAGAACACCAAATTTTTAAATACTAATTAGATAAAGCCTTTAAGCCTTAAGATTTTACGATGACGTTAATAAAAGGGGTTAAAATAGAAAGCAGAAATCGAAGAAAAAAAGGAAATATTAATATTGGTTCTTCTCAAGCGGCCTTGTGTGTAGCGATTTCTTTCGATTTTTTGTCGCCCAAGATTTGCAAAAGTTTTCAACCCCAAAGTTCTGATTTATTTCTTGTAGTAGCAACAGATTTCCAAAAAAGGTTTCTTCTTTTTTAAAAATCGTCTAAGTAATTTGCAAAGCTTAGAAGACCGAAAAATATTTCCAAGGTACGATCACTAAGATTTGGTTTCTATCAGTCGTAATACAGTTGAATCTCAATTTAAGCAACTTTTCTGTCAGGAACAAAATGTTGCTTATATCGAGGTATTTCTTATATTGAAAGTCAAGAAATTTGGCTCAAGAAACGATAGAAATTACAGGAAACTAAAAGAGGGGTTTACCTCACATTTATATAACCTTTAAAGCTTACTTTTTTACAAATAAATCTGATAATGACTAAAAAACTTTGCTCTTAAAAAAAGTCATTTAAACACACAAATTGACATTACAAGAACATGCATTTATATCTCTATTACAAAGCTTAAGAACTTGTTTCAATCTCAGTTTGACGGAAAAATATGAAAGAAAAAAGTACAGTTTTGCCTTCATGATTGTTACATTATTAAACCTTTACGGGGACAAACAACTTTTTTAAAAAATTGAGCCTTCCAGGCTTTCATAGTGATTAAGTTTTTCACTAACCTTGCCTGCCCGATGGTGAAGGGCTCGGTTTTGCATAGGAAATGCATCCATGCATTATTGGCATATTGGGGCACGCAGAGGTATCTTTTGAGGAATTTGGTGAAGGTGGCATCGGCGAATTTGAGGGCGGATTGGGCGGAGTTGGGAAGCCAGAGGTGCAGGCCGTAGAGGAAGATGGGGGTGATGTAAGTTCGGAAGAATTGAAGGACTAATGGAAGAGGGAGGTTCTTGATTGGAAGTCTATTGTAGATGTATCCGATCCTGGCCCTAGCCTTGGTTATTGCAAGGTTGAGATGCTTGGAGAAGGAGAGTTGAGTAGTGAAGGTGAAACCGACATAGTTGAAAAACTTGACGATTTCAATCGGACTATTGTTGATGTGGAATGAGGTGGGAGGCAGACGACCTTTATGGAAAACCATGGCCTTCGTCTTGATGGTGTTGACTTGAAGGCCGTTCTCTTGGCAATAACCCTGGAGAGCATTGATGGCATTTTGCAATTCCACGTCTGAATCAGCCAAGAGAACCAGGTCGTCTGCATATTGCAAATATTGTATACTATTGTGGTTTATGGTGGGGCCTTGGTGAGTAAGAGCTTTGGGCAAGGTCGGATACATAAAGATTGAAGAGAATTGGCGATATTGGATCCCCCTGCGGGAGGCCGATGGATGTGAAGTAGCAGGGGGATAGGTCCTCACCAGAATGGAGCATTTGAGTCCTGCATAGATGTTGGCCAGCAGGACACATATTGAACGCGGAATTCCCCATAGTTGGAGTTTGAGGAATAACCGCGTTCGGTCCACCTTGTCGAATGCTTTGAAGAAATCAACAAAGCATCCGTAAACTCTCCTCTTAGTGCTGATGTTCGAGTGCACAATTTCGTAGAGGAGAGTGGTTGCCGAGGTGGTCGAGCGGCTTCTCCGGAAACCGAATGGGAACTCGGGAAGGAGATTCCTTTCTTCGGCAAATCCGGAGAAGCGGGCAGCTAAGAGGGTGGACATCATCTTCAAGAAGGGGTTTTCCAAGGCAATGGTCCGATGATTGTTTGGAATGTCCTGGGCCCCTTCTAATGGATGAAGATGATTGCTGACTCCATCCAGTCTGGTGGGAAGATAGATGTTTGGAAGGCGTGGCTGAAGAAATCTTGTAGGAGTGGTTGGATTTGGGTCCGAAGAAGTGCAAGTTGGAAGGGAGAACCCCCTGATGTCGACGGGGCCTAGCTCTTCATCTTCTTGAAGGCCTCATCCATCTCAGATTCCGTGACAGGCTGTAAAAGGGGATGTTCTTCTAAGCAGCCCTGGACTTCCTCCACCACTGTTTCGGATGACGATGAAAACAGTTCTTGGCAGTGGAGGAGGAATTTGCTCACCGGAATTTCCGAGTTGGCGGCGGGCTTTCTTGCACGTTTGTACAAGCCCGCCATCCTGGATGAAGCCGATGAAAAGAGTAGGTTCTCCACTTCCATTCTTTGGTGGGCCAACTTGGCGCTCCTCAGAGACTTGTGATATGCCATCCTTGAAATCGCATATTGCTCCCAAGTCTCTGGTGTTTGGCTCGTCTTGGCATTTCGCAATTTTTGGAGCATTTGACCCCTCAGTTCTCAATGGTATGAGTTGAACCAAGGGGTCTTGGGTCCTCTTCTCCTCGCCTGAACAGAAGAGGACTTTTGGAATGCTTGCGAAATGCCTTGGGCCATTGCAGTTGGATTGCAGTCCTTCCGGCTGTCAATGGATAACTGCAGGGCCTCAAGTTGAGCCGCGCACTCCTGCACATTGACCACACATCTCCCTTTCGGATCACGCCCAGATGATGGAGGTTTCTGGGCATTTTGAAGGTGACTGATATGGGGAGGTGATCAGAAACGGCCAGTTGATGAACATAATTGGCCGGAGATGTAAGATTTTCTGATATGAAGATGTGGTCAAGTACAGAGGCGCCCCGGGAGTAGGGATGTGTTGGGACTCCAGGGTCGGAGCGCAGAGTGATTCTCCATTGACTCAGAATCTTGGCGAGTTCGGAGAATTCACTCGAGTCAGGACAGATGTTGAAATCACCACCAATGATGACTTTCTCCGGATTCTTCACCTTCTTGAGGATGGACGTGAGGTCCGAGACGAGGTCGTCATAGTCCGTGGTTGGCTGATAGTAGACGCCAATGATGGTAAAGCCTTGGGCATCCATGGCTATGTGATGAGGAGAGGACGAGAGTAGGGTGGGCTCAAAGCGTTTGGTAATGTAGAGCTCAAACCCTCCGTTAGGCCTGCCATGCCCAGCGGGCTTTCTGGCGTGCACCACAAAGCTCTGCTCTCCAGCAAAGCAACTCTCGTGTTTCTCCTCGGTGACCCACGTCTCGGATAAGAAGGTGAAGGCGTGTCCTCGGATCTTGTTGAGGCACTGTCCCGCTCCAGCCACTCACTGCATGTTTGCCCGTCCATGACAGTTGAGGAAAAGGGCTGACACCGGTTGATTCCCTCCTCTCCGCTGTTTCCGCCGCCGCCGATGATTCCTCGCGATACCAAGTTGTTCAATCTGACCTGGAAGAAATGAGTTGATATGGGATCGAGGGGGAAAGGAAGATTGGGAAGAGGAGGACAAGGGCGTTGAAGGGGGTTTGAGGGCAAGAACCTCACGTCTTGAGTAAGAGGTGGCTGGGGGATTATGGAAAGAGGAAGGATTGGAAGAAGGGGAGAGGTGATCAGAAACGGCCAGTTGATGAACATAATTTAAAACCATTGTAAATGTCACGAGAGGTAAAACTCTCGGCTCTTGCTACTTGCTACCCCTAGCTATGTTTCCTTTATTACCGTGCCTGTACGTACGTTGACGGCTACTCTAGAAGATCACCTTTATGATAATTCAATGTGATCGTCAGTTGACGCCTTTTACGGCGGACACTCGTTTTTACCTCTCGTGACATTTACAATGGTTTTAAATCGGATTCAATAGTGTGACTTGTGATATTTGTGAGTGGGGACACGCCCACGAATGGACGTGGCCCCCAATGACCCTGTGATATCCACCCTTCAGTGCACTTGATTGAACAACTCGGTATCGCGAGGAATCATCGGCGGCGGCGGAAACAGCGGAGAGGAGGGAATCAACCGGTGTCGGCCCTTTTCCTCAACTGCCTGGTTTCATTACTTTGCAAAACATGATTAAATATATTACTTTCGTGAATGCGTAATAACAAATCAGCGTTCAGTTACCCTTGTCACGTGACTTTTCTTCAGCCAATGAAAGAATTCAGTTGACCATGTTTACCAAATTTGAACGCGTAGCCACCCACATTCAGTGAAGAAAGGCCATTCAATCATGGATGGCCATGAGAAGGCCAGAGGTGGCCTTTGCATCGTTTACTTGGACCGCAGCTCCATAGCCATTACCCACTCCAAATTTGTGTCTTTGGTGAACGATTTTTTGATCCAAGATTACAATATTGACGATCCAAGATTACCATGCGGCTTATGCTCATCATGTGCCAAAAAAGCTAACTGCTTTTGGGCGGGGTGATTTCAGTGCAAACCTGCCCTCCGTGCCCAATTTGGAACCAATGCTAAGGTTTCGTCCGTTCCGAGGCACTTCTAAATGCTGTTGCTTCTTGTGCGTAACAAAGAGGACCATGGGATTTACAGCATCAAGGAAAAAATGTGCAAAGCTAAAACCAGGTCGACCAAGTTGTGAAAGAACCTCACAAGAGAATCTAGCAGCACAAAAATCACGGGGTCTTAACTGTTTCTGCCAGATTTATCCTGGATGTCGTCATCCATGTGATGTTCAGAGCAGACAAGACAACGTTAGAAAACTTGTTCCCCCGAAAGATTTGGAAGCCGTGGCATTTAACATTTTGCGAGAGAAGAGCCATGAGGGAAATTCAGCTACTTTGTCAACTCGTGGTTCGCCGTCAACATGGGTTCCTATAGACAAGAAATACAAAAGTGTGATTGCACAAAGTAAATCATGTATCTCGATCAAGTCCATTCAAAGGGCAAAGCTCAAAACAGGAGTGAGTGATAATGCCTTGAAGAAAATTGTCTCCGAGTTCCGCAGTGAAGTTCGTGTTGAAAGGGGAGTGCAATAAGCTTTGACTTTGGCAAATCAGAGATTCTCTTCTTTATTTGAAATATCAGAAGAAACTAATCCAATTGACGGGACAAAGTACCCCATCGTGTTTTGCAATGATCCATCTACTTTCTTTTCATCAATCATGAAAAGCCGAAAGAACTCCAATGATAGTGTCATTCTTCGTATTTCAATAGACGAAGGAAGAGGGTTTTTGAAAATAAGCGGAAGTCTGGTCTTCAAAGATCCTATGAAAAAAGATGATGCTTTCAAATCCTCTAGTGTGAAAAGAACTTTTCTCTTGGCCATTGCTCCTGCAAAAGAATGCCACGAAAACATTCGTCTTATGCTTTCCAAGCTGGATTTGATCCCAGTAGAGGATTTGGAAAACATATATTGTCAAGACTTAAAATGTCTTAATTTTGTCTGTGGACTGGGCAAACATAAAAGTACATTTACATGTATTTTTTGTCTGTGGCAAAATGGACATTAGAATGAAATGCCAGAAAAAGAGAGAACACTTGGAACATTACGGAGTGATTATGAGGATTTCTGCCAAGCAGAAAAAGCCAAATCAAAAATGTTCAACTCCCTCCAACGACAGCCCATTTTAATGAACTACAAGGATTCAAGCACCAGGGTGTTAAAAGTTTGAGCTTTGCCATGGTCGAACTTTCCATCATCTTGGATGACAACTCCTTAATCCCTCATGGACGATACCTGCTCAATATCACAACCTCCATTGTCTTTGAGCGCAACATCTAATTTTGACGCCCCATACGTCATTGTGCGGAATTTCATCCCGTTCAATGCCATATTACTCTCGCCAACCCAAGAGTAGACTTTCTTCAAGTCCTCAACTAAACGTTTGGAGTCCTGACCATTCCTTCCACAAACTAATTTTGTATCATCAGCATATGAAGAAATACTGGCTTTTGTTCTAAACTTCTGGAGAGGAGCAATAAAGAGAATAAACAAGAGCGGACCTAAAATTGAACCTTGTGGAACACCTGACTTGACCTCATACATGCCACTAAATGATCCTTCAACCTTGACTATTTGCTTCCTTTCACTCATGAAACTACCAATCCAATTCAATACCTTACCCTGGATCCCAATCTCTTTGAGTTGATTGACCAAAAGACTACCTTATCAAAGGCCTTGGCAAAGTCAAAATAGACTACATCAACTGACTTATGACTTTCAAGCCCCTCAATGATTTGCTCAATATGGTCAACCAAATGGGTGACTGTACTAAAATGGGCTCGAAACCCATGCTGCCCTGGAGGAATGATATCATGGGCTTCCAAATACTCAACAAGCTTGGACTTCATGATCTTCTCAAACACCTTTGCAATACTGGAAGTCAGAGAAATGGGCCTATAATTACTAGGGAGTGACTTATCTCCGCCCTTAAAAATTGGAACGACATGAGCTACTTTTAAGGATGAGGGAAACTTGCCCTGATCTAAGATGCGACGCATCAAAAAGGAGAAAACAGGGGCAAGAATCTGTGAACATTTCATCCGAAACTGAGATGTCACACCATCAGGTCCAGGAGAACTCGAGAGCTTTAAGCTCTTGATGGCCTCAAAAGCATCTTGATCTGTTATTACCAGATTCTCCAGGCGATTATACTGACTATCAATGCCAGTTTCATCAACAACATTGCTACACTCATGGCCTACTCTGTCTACCCTTTTTGGAATTGAAAATACACTTGAGAACTGATCTCCAAGCATATTGGCCATAATCTCACTATCAATGACGGTTTTACCACCGACCTCAAAAGGCCTCAAATGAATAAAAGAACATGTTAGGATTTTATCCCACTGCCTTCCAATTACCATGTAAAGACTATCAAGAAACTATTTCTTCAGGCTTGAATTTTTGCTAACAATGTAGTAACTTAGGCTAAAACAGAATGTCTCTTTAACAAAAAAGGAAAACTGGCACTGAAGCATGAACAAGTTAATAAGTTACTGTCATAGTATTTCAGAACAAAAATGTGTGTCATCTTAAATTTTGACTAGCATTTCTCAAGTATTTAAATGGCAAGTGAAAAAACAAAAAAACATAACAGTTTTTAAACAAGGTAGGAAAACCATCACTTGCCTAATATGCTTATGTGTGTAAGGGCAGAAAAAAGGGCAAACAATAAAATCAAACCTACTTAAGCATATCACTGAGAATAAATCAAATTCAATATTGACAAAAGAGTCTCATTCAATAGAATTTTGCCAAAAAGTGTAACAAAATAGTAATTTTTAACTTAGTCATCAAGCCTTGACACGGTGTTCCGAATGGCGTTTTAGGTTTGAATCAAAATACCCAAAGACACCATGGCACTTTTTGGACCCACAATTCAATGGGGAACAACTTTACTTTTATTGTATTATACAAGATTAGGTCCAGGGAAAAAGTTATATACCTAAAAATCTAATAAATATAACATTTTTTAACAAACTATTTAATCCATATTTAGAGACCATTTAGTTACCTAATGAATTCAAATTGAATAAAAATTCATTCAGCAACAGCTGAGTTATTTGACTTTGAATGGTCCATTTTTGACCCCAAAAAGCCGAAAAACGCTACAGTTATATGAAAAAACAAATTCCCAAAGATTTCACGTAGCTTTTCAATATTGCAAAAATAAATGTTTTTTTTACTTTTGGAACTTATGTCAAAATAGCTTAAAAAAAGAAAAAAATATCACTTAAAAGGTATTTAAAATACATTTTCCAATAAAAAACTTTTGCAGTATCAAAGACACTCAAAGTTGGGTAATAATTTAAAGTTTTGAAGAAATCGGTTAATGTTTCAAGTTTCGATTTTAGTCCATTTTGAACATGGTCCTTCTAGAAATCGTAATTTTGGATATGACTCTGTTAGACATTTTTATTTGTCATTTTGGCACAACACACATCATAGCGTACCCTAAATTGTTATGAAAATAACTTTCCGAAAATCTTATTTACATGAAAGTCGCTTTTTAAGAAAAATGTCCGACTAAATTGATAAAAATGTGACAAAATCATGAAGTAGCATTATTTGCTTTCATTTTTGGAAGAAAAAAATCCTTGAAAAACTGATGAAATATTGTCTAAAACGGCTTTCAAGATTGTAAGACTTCCTTATCACAATTCTCTTCTCGCCCAGTCACTTGTGGCGCCGTCTATGAATGACTTGAAACAACGTCAGCAGCCGTCTGCTTTCCGAATATGCCATTGAAAAAAAAGCGCCCTAAAAATTTACCTCTTCCCATGAAGCAAACTATAGTTTTGAAACGCCCATAATGTGCGAAAAAATGGGGAAGTCAAAAAGGCACGCTAAAAGAAACAAGTTAACCACACGATGCTTGGAGGTCATGCCATTGATAAAATATGCCAACCAGGATTGTTCCATCAAAATCCAAATCCGGTGAATAATCTATGCATTTCTTCAACGATAGGTTCTGATTTTTACTTAGGAGAATTGAAGTTTTGGATTTTGGATTTTTTGTCTCATCATTTCACGGAATTTTTTCGATTTGTTTTAGATCAGATCACGGGTTCTCTTTCGGCTACCGCTTCAGTGGATTTTCCTTTGAAAAAATTATTTTTCAGGACTCGTGGGTCTCCATCAGGTCATCATTGGGGGTGAGATTCCACAGAAGTATCTCTCGTTTAGCCTTCACACAATCTCCATGAAATTTGTTGCCTGCCACTTGTTAAAGTGTACTTTTGATTTGTTTTACTTCCTTTTTCAACATTGCATCTTACTTTTAAAGTATCCCATACATTATGTAGGACATAATCCACTGAAAAATGCACGTTGAAGCTTCTCCTTGCTCATTTCTGCATCGTTTTGAATACATCACCGATCCCTTGAAACAACTCAAGTTTCAAGGATTTTTTTACTTTTAGGATTTTTTTAATTTTATTTTGATATCCTTTTTATTTTATCTCTGACTTGTGGTGTTAAATATAGTCTTTCTCTCAGGACTGCAACATTCATTTATGAGAAATTCTAGATGTTAATGTTTATGCCTATAAAATATTCTTTTATCGCCACATGTCAATTAAACAATTAGGAGGGCAGGCACAAATCTCAAGTTCCTTGTAAAATCCCCAACTAGAATTTAATGAGGAATGATTTTGCGAAGTAGTTGCTTTCCTCCCCACCCAAAAAATACGTTTTTTGATGTTTTTAGAGATATTTCTTTATTTTCAATTTGTGATCAAGGAAGTCTTCTTTCTTCAACATCAAGAATTGAACTAGAGACCTCTTCGTCAAACTTCTATAGCAGGGGTTGGCAACCATTTTTGGGCCAAGGCCCACGAAATTTGATTCGTGTTGTCAGGGGCCCACCACACAGGCATTGTTAGGATCAGGGGCCCACAAATTAGCGATCAAAGAGCTTTGGGCCATAAGGACATTAGTATAGATGACTCTTGGGCTCATTATTTTGGACTTTCGCCATAACTCCTGGGCCCACCACCGACCACCCTTGGGCCCAGATGTGGGCCGCGGCCCACCGGTTGCCTACCCCTGCTTTATAGTATTGCTAAAACTCACTATAGCTAAAATAGGGTTTTTACTTTCCTCGCTTTCCACATGTATTTTGCAACACCCTCCATTTGTTTGAAACCAACTTGGACTTAAAGTGACTGTTTGCAATGAATATTAAGATTGTTTAATTTTCGAAGTAAATAGCTCACATTAACACAACTTTCGTAGATGAGTTTTAAAGAACACAAAAGAATTAAAGTCAAAGAGTCCGACTGGTTTCAGCAATCTTGAAGAGCGTAATTCAGATGGAAACCAATGATCCCACCTGGAAATGCTCCTTGTTCATTGAGCAACGCAGTAGCCCCTCCAGTAACTTCATTAGCGTCGGTCTTAAAAAACACCCGGAATGGTCGTTGTTGAGCTGAAACACAATGAAAAGAATGTTAAAAATCAAAGGAAAAAACGTGTGCAGCCATCAAAGTGAACGTAGCACATTCACGTTCTACTATCATTTTCGTGTTTTTCGCAAAAATTATTTTTGGGATTCAGTCAATCATAAAAAGTAAGAAAATTTGAGTAGGAGTGAGACCTCAAACAATCCCCTCAGGCAATAGGGCTTTCTTTCAAAAAGATTTATTATAGCCTTCATCAGATCATAGCTACAAAGCTGGGATCTCACTCCAAAACAAAAAAAAAACAATTCTTATCAAAAGTTGAATGCGCAATTAGTAGTGGGAAAATGTTGCTAGTTAGGGGTATATTTGAATGTACTTGAAATTACAATCCATTAACAGTTCTTGTAAGGTAAACAATACATACTGCAAATGGACTCGACGTTGGTTACTCCTCCAACGATGCCAGACGTTTCTATGAAACTGAAAAATCGGCCACAAATTCGCATGTGAGTGATGGTGCTCATTTTTCCTACGACGAACATCTCGGCCGCAATTGGGCCATCGCGTTGCGCACCCGGAATCTGAAAATTGAAAATAAGCAATTCTTTCCTGATTGCAACAAAGGACACCCAAGCATAGTAAGAATGAAAAAACACCCCTATTAGAAGATCAGCATGTCTCCTGGCCCGACATTAACTTTTAATGTCGCAACACTTTCTCTTGACCTCATCTAGATAATTATCGAAATGCTGGATCAGAACATTATTTTTCCGACAATGCCAAATCTTCCCCGATGACCTATTTTAAAACTAATTCTGACTTTTTCAAACATTTTAGACTATTTTATGATTTTTCAAAAAAAATTAGAAATTTCCTTACACTTTGGAAATTCGAGAATATCCAAATTGAATTCCTCCAGATTTAAATTCTGGTAGTTTTTCTAAATCCAAGTGTCTTTAGAAAGAGGCTGGTTTGACAGTCATTCATTCCTTCTCAAAACGTCCTAACAAAAATAGGCATTTGATGTTCAACATGTACACCAAATATTGATAGGACAAAAAACTCTATTTCTTATCAATCAAACCAGCATTTGAACTCTTTTTTTCCTTCAGGGTTCATGGTTGACCACTAAGAAGAGGGCATGGAAAATTATAAATTCCAGACAATTAAGGCTCTGAATCAAAAAGTCACTGTTGCAAATAGTTCTCATTGTGCTGTTATCTAAAACTATTGTTCCTAATTAATTTTTCTAGGTGGTCCCTATTTTGATGGGTCTTGAATTTAAATAGTAGTAAAAGAAGAGATTTATTTGTCATCAACGTCCTCATGAAGTTCTTTCCTTTAACTGGATTTAATTGAGGATTTGATTTATAGGTTCATGAGATTGAGTTTCAGAGAATAAGGAGACTTGATCCTAAAACTGACATTGGACTTTAAACCAGGCAAAGAAATCACATCCGAAGTTAAGGATTATTTTCCAGTAATTTGTGTAACATTTTTATCTAATAATATCATTATTGTGATTATTAACCTTGCAAATCAAGCGTGAGCCATTTATTACTCTCTAACACCTCCCAAATGGAAAAGAAATCGGAAAGAAGATCAATTTGTGAACAAGTTCCTTTCTTTCTTCCCAAAGCCAAATCCCTAGGACTTTTATCGCTGTTTATGCAATTTACAAAGCCTTCTTTTATTTTTCATTGAATTTAAGACCTCAAAAAAATAAGGGCCACTTAGAAAAAATGTTTATGAAATCTACATATTTTTGATCAACCTTTTACTTTTTCCCCTTCCGTTCACCACTTAAATCAAGTTTCTTAACTTTTCCCTACTATTTTGGCATATTTATAAAATAAAAAAAAATAGCTTTTTGCCGTGTTGACCACTCAAAATCCGCTCTCAAATTAGTTTGTTCTACCACCATTTCAATGTTGGGTCGTGCAAGAAATCAAATTGATATTACGTCCGACTGAAACGTTCTTTCATAATCAGGGACAAGAACTTCAGGGGAACAAACTTTTCGCCCGTTCTCAAAACTAAAAGCTTTCCAATTTTGCCATCTAGGAGCTCGCTTATTTAAGAAGTTTCAACCAGCCACTGACGCTGAATGACCCTTGCAGTCTGCAATTAAAATTAACGGCCAGTTTGCTCTAGTCAAGAAGCACTGAATTTCTGAAGTGGGAAACTAGCAATGAGAATTATGATTTCCAGTAGGATTAATTCAATCGCGTTCTCCTGTAAACGAGACCTTGCTTGCATCTCCTTGCTTATGGAGACTCCTTATTTCACTTTTCGGCTCAATCAAGTGTTGTTGTGAAAAGTTATGCCTTCTCAAGCTTGTGTACTGAAGATAGTATGGATTGAATGAGTTCCCCTTCTTCTTCACTTGTAGTAAAACAACTACAAATGAAAAAGTTCATTCATTCTCAGTAGAATTTGCACTGAGCTTTGAGAGCACAACTTTTGACTCCAACGTTCGATTGAGCTGAAAATTGAAATACGTATTCTAGTTATCATTAGCAAGGTCTCATTTGTTGGAGAATGCAAATGATTTATTGCTACTTGAAGTCAAAATTATTTTCGTTAGCCTCTCAGTCCAGAGAAATTCGGTGGTTCTTGATTTAGTATATCAAGCTAATCAAATATATATAGCGCCTAGATTCTGAGCTTGTAAGCGTCATGTGATGGTAAACAACGCCATATACTGATGGATACTTTGAAGCTCAAAACCAAGATTGACTTAGTCGATTTGAACCAAGTGGTTTTGCATGTGCATGCGTGTAATGCCTGTTTTTTGGTTTTTATTTGAGAACTGTTAAGTTAGTGTTCCCACTAGAGCTGGGAGTCTCCCTCATTGTAAGAAGGCCAGCCGTTTCTGCTAAAACTCTGTCGGAAGGCCCCTGGTTGCATGACTTTTGAAACTACACGTCCACGTAGCCGTTAAACCAATGACATTTTTGGTCTCGATCTTCAAATTTGAACACCATACCTGAAGGTAATCTTCTGAACATCCCAAATCTTGAGTTCCTTTGGCTGCTGCATCAGAGCTAATGGAAAGACCAAATGAGCCTTGGCTGCCGGTGGCTCCTGTTCCAGCAATCACTGCAGTGAAGCAGATGGCACATTTTCCCAACTCTTGTCGAAAGCACATTGTATAGCATTGATTGGACAAATGTGTGGCTGAAAAGGTAAGTATGTTGCATTAAAGATAGAACGAAGAAGTCCATTTAAATATTACTAGAATTGGTAGCCGTAAGGTCGATGTAAAAGACTTTTTTAAAACATGCACTATCTACACGATTCGAAGCGAAATTTGTTAAAGAGTAAGTTATGGTGTAAAGAAATGGAGTTTATCACTAGTTTCAAAATGGTCATAATCGAATCCATCGCTTTGGATATGACTTCCTTACTGGTATCACCAATAGCAGATGCCGCGGTCGGAAAATTGAAACTGAAAAAAGGGATAACATGAATTAACTTTAAAATACCCATCACGTTCCAAGCAAATACTAAATCGAGCTTAAAAGGTCAACATCAGAATCAATCTGGGGAGATCTTCACCGAAACCGAATCCCCCATGCATCCATTCAAAGTCCGATCATCGCTTTTAACGTCATTTATTTTTGGGCCTTCTAGATAATTTGAAACCGATGCCTCGGTCTTTGACCAACTATCAAAGTTTCGTTTATGAAACTTTGCAACTATGAAACTATGGCATTCTAAAAATAGTAATTGTAAACATTACTTTGGACCGCAATGGATCAGCTACGACTATTTTAAGGTTTCTAACTTCATCCAGTAAAAAGTGGCCGAAAAGTACAGAGAAGTGGGTATACGGATTACAGAGAAGCACCTGCATCAGGTTGAGTGAAGAACGTATTAAAGTTGCGTTTTATTGCGACTTACGTACATTCTTGACGTTTTGAAAATTTGCAAATTACCACTTTTCTCCTCTTTATTTTTTCAGTCATTCTTTAAAAGCTTCTCTGAATATTTAAAGATTTAACAAAAAGGAAATCGTCACTTTCACAACAAACGTACCTGGCAAGGCTTCCTGTATTTCCCTTGAAGTATTGGAGACATCCATCTGGGCCTTCAATAATAAGAAATATTTTGTGTTCGGTAATGTCTGATTTTGGAAATAATGTCCACTTCGGGGCTTTTCTAATTTTAAAATTATCTAGTCCAATTTGAGGCAATAATTGGTGTTAGGAGAGTATTGAGTGGTTAACATAATATAATGAGATCTAATCGAATGAGGTCTTTGGCAAAAAAAAAAAAAGTAAAAAAAGTAAAAATAAATGCCGGATAATATCTTTCAATGATATAAGTAAAAAATGATGAGAGTTGTATCAAATCGTTAATGCCCAATTCTTGCTCTTACCTCCATTTTCATCGCCACAAGTATATTGCGTCACTGCAATTTGGAATCGGAAAGTGTAAGAGCTATGTAGAGTTCCTCAAATTACAGTTGCAGTATTTACCTTTTATGTCAAACTGTCGAGTTGAAGACGTTCCGTCAAAGTTAAAAGTGGCTTTATGACATGCATCCGATGCATCCACAATCACTAAAAAACAACACAATCACCGATTGAAACTTTCTCAATTTTCATATCTCGTTTTCAGAACTCTTGTAATCTTTTTAGTTTTGTAGGAAGACTTTGGAGAAGTGTGTGTTTCACGTCAAATATTTGACCACCAAACCTTACAATTTTGTGATTTTTTGTGTGAGCAAAAGCATCTGTCGATAAATGCCACATTATGGAACGTTGCAAAATTATTTCTACTATGGACGATGCAAAATTTCGCAAAAAGCAAAAAAAAAAACTGTTCCACACTCACTGTGTTGTCCCGAATTAAAACCACAAATCACGGGAGACGCAACATTTCCCGGGGAACTCAAACTGAAGGTGTCAGTGAGACAATCACCAATCCTGAGACCTGGAATACATTTGCGTAATAAATAATTCTTAAGAAAGGAAAAAAACACCAATAAAATTGCTTAGTAGGTTAAGTTTCACCATTTGGCAGATCGGCAGCAGCTGTCGCAGTTGAAGTCCCAAGCGCTGGTCCAGCAATGGAAAAAGTCTAAAACGAAGAAAGAAAGATATATGCCGGTAACACACACTCACAACCAATACTAACGTATGCGAGATAAATATGGGAACCCCGTCACTTTTGAACTAAACAACTATGGTGAATGTAGCCATTTTGAAGCTGCGTGGAAAAATCATGGTTATTTTTTGACATGGAATCTGTGGCCGATCAGGAAGGACCCTTTTTCCATCACCTTTTCGGAAAAGGCAATTTGGGCTTCAAGCAGCCCTGACCTTAAGCCAATGAATGGACTTCTCTCTGCAATACATGTTTGAGATCATGGTATTCTCAAGGGCCCATTCAAGTATCCCTAATTAGAAGTCAGCTTTGGTCCAGGATTTGAGTTTGATGTCACCCGTGCCTGCAGTGGCCAAGTCGAGGACAGACTTGGCCAGGTAAATGTCAACAAAGGCAGCTATTTTGAAAGTGATTTTAAAAAATAGCTGTACTAATTGATTACGAAGTACATGTGAAAAAATCAAAGATTTTCATTCTACCATTGCCGTTTCATTAAAAAATTACTGGGTTCCCATATTTATCTCCCATACTGTAAAGGTAATATACAAAAGTATAGAATATATTATATATACGATAGTATACAATTTACAATAGTAAATTTGCATAAAAAGCAAGTTGGCCAAAAACACACTTTAAAGTAGACGTATTATTTTCTGTTGAAATCGACATATTTTATTCTTATTGAATATTTAATACCATATTGTGCGAAATTCTTACAGAAACATATTGATACCGACCTGCTCGAAAATAATAAGTGCACGACATTAAGTTGTTTATAAAAGGTAAGGTAAGCCAAGAAGGTTAAATTTTGTAACAAAGAAACTTGTGCCGAACGGCGCCCTCATTGCTCACTTAGCATGGAAAATTTTATGTTTGGTTTTCAGTTTGCATTTTTTATTCATGAAACTACCCTTTCGTTAAAAGGTCAGTTATTAAGGGCACGATGAAGATTACAATCTAAATATCCACGCAAGAATATAGTCTCAGAGCATAAGTTGTTGCTTTTTGCTTAAGCAAAGACTTCGTGTACTTTTGGGGGACTTTATTCAAGTACAATTATGTAGATTGTAAACTTCTATTCCGTCACTGCTCTTCTTGGTGCTCTTAACAAATGATTGCCTTGGAAGCATTTTTCGAGGTGGCCAAACTAAATTTCTTCAAATTAAAAAAAAAAAAAATGTAACAAACTGTTGCATCAAAAAGTGATCTTTAGAGTTCAGAAACGTAAAAACGTAATGAATTACAATTCACAAGAAAATGATTAAGATCAGTTTTACCGATAAATCCAACCTAATCCGACAAATGTCATTGGATTCTTTGCAGATCGTAAAAATACAAGGATCAAAGGCCGGAGCTGTGGTGGCTGCCTGGACGAGATATGTGCAATTTTGCGAAACGGTGGCTCCACAATTGACAGTGACTAAAAAATAACCAAAAAATGAAGAAATCATATTGGAAAACATGGATTCCAAATGGGATCTTAATGGAGGATCTTCCTACATGTGCAACAAACGCCAAATCCTTGAGCGCAAGTCCCACTTGATGTTCCACCTATAAAGAAGTTGAAAATGCATACATTCCAAGACTTTGAGAGTTTGTTTGTAGGTCCAAAAGTCTTACCTTTAGCAGTACATTCATCAGCTTAATTGTTAAGAAAAGAGAGTATGAAATGAGAGCTAATAATGCTTGATCTAAATATGATAGTTGTGTCCAAAACTTAAAAAGAAATGGAGATAATGGAAGCAAACCACGAAAAAAAGTGAAAATACTGAAAAGCTAAAATTTGGAATATTTTCCAAGGGCGCCAGGTAAAGAAGAACAGTTTAAGAATCTTGATGTCTTGGTCCGAAAAAACGATCGGGCAAAGCGTGCGCTCGATCAGCTCGAACTAAAGAACCTTATAGGAAAGAAGCGTCAACTCCGTCATGTTGTTTGGCTTTTTGAAGTTTCAAATGTTTGTCGTTGTTGTCGCCACTGTCAATCAGGAAGTTTGAATAAGAACGAAATTTGATTTTGCTATTAATTTATGTAGATCATGCCCGGAAGAATTGATCCAGTCATGGTATTGTAAAATAAAATGTGTTCAAGCCCTTACATGAATATTTTATCAGTTAAAGGCTCCCGCCAACATTTTTGCTATTGCACTTCTTGGTTCGTTTGGCTTTTTGAAGCTTCACGTCAAAGCCACTGTCACTTGTGTTATGAAGACGCTTCTTTCCTATGAGCTTCTCCAACTTGAACATTTTATGGTTCACATTACATCTCTATACATGCTAACGCCCACAACATTTCCTATTCATTTTTCACCTTTTCATGCTATTCTTAGCTTCATATGCATAAAAGTCCTGAAATCAGTTTCTTTTGCAAAGTGCAGTGTTTCCCAGAAATACACGATTATCCGATCGCATGTCATCATCCATAATTGAAATAGCTTGATACCAGGTCATTAAGAATTTAATGAACTGCGCATGGCCTACCAAAATCGAGACGAAATCGATCACACGTAAAAAGGGAAAGCCCCGTTTTTCCCCTTTCCCATGTACTTAATCGACTCGATACCCAATAAATTCTAGAAATCTTTGATTGAGAGTACCGAAATGAGCTGGTTTGAAGCATCTTTTTAATAAATCAGTTGCGTTTGACACGCCTGTTGAGGACCGTTGACTTGATTTGATGGCGAGCTGTTTGAGTTTTAATAATGACATTTAGCCTAAAACAATCAGCTTGAAAACCCCCCAGGATTTAAATCATTACCTTTACATCAGACAATACCATACAATTATGAAATTTGAGTGGAAAAATATAATTTCAAAAATATTTTGGCATTTTCAAATGGTAATAAAAAATCATCAACTACTAAAAAAATATCATTTTGTTAAACGTAGGTAAAAAGAATAAGAGACGACCTTTCAATTTGTTCTTGTGAGATAGTCCGTAGAAATATTGCTCCGTTTGGTTTACATTGGATATGATCAATAACAAAAAGAGAGAGGGCTTCCCATTTCAATTCCGGGCACTCGTTTCCTAAGACTGATTTCCTCAATATTAGCTCTCATTTGTAAAATTCTCACAAGTAAAACAAGTTCCATTTCTGGCTCCAGATCCAATGCAAGCAGTATTCTGCAAACAAATGAAATAACTATTAATAAAAATCGTAAATAGCGTTGAATAGCATCCTTTCAGTCTCACCGAAAACGTGACAATCTGGAAAGGTGAAAAAACTAAAACAAAAATATTGGAAATGGCTTAAGAAAGATCAAATAACAATGAAATCAGGGTATTGAAGACTATTGCTTGAGAATAAGGGTCTTGAGTCCTGATTGATAACTTACTCTTCCCCATTCTTGTGTTATTCACTGATTCTGATGAACACATCTCGAGACTGGAAGTTGTGAAGGCAAAGATTACAACTGTCAAGAAATATCCCATGTTGATGGAAGTGTGGTCTAAGCAAAGATTCTGGAAAAACTGATTTCAAAATTCTTAAACTCTGCCGAGAAAAAAAAGATCCTGTTGCCGGCGTGTATTCGAATTGGAGTTAAATCAAACGCCATTTCAAGCAACCTAGTGTCGTCAGCAGATCTACGCTGAAGAAAGGCTTGGTTTACATTGGAGAAAAAAATGAACGTGAATAAGATAGCAAAAGTATCATCTTTTGTCAAAGAACTGACAAAAGCTTCGTTAAACAAATCGAGAATTTCAGGCACATTTGAAATTTGAAAGTGAAATAAATGCGACTTTTAGCATTTTTTACTTAGTTTTCGGGTTTGGAACCAAAACATGGATATGTTATTCCTTATAAGTAGGGGTGCAGATTTCTGGCAAAAAAAACATGCCTTTTAGGCCCCAAAAATGGCAAATAAAATCGTCCATATTGGCAAATAAAATAGCAAATAAACGAAGAAATGGTGGAAATGATGGAGTAAAATGGCAAATAGACCCGAAAATTTACTAAAATATAGCAAAACTGGCCATTAAATTTGGAAATTGAGCATTATATTTTACAAACAATAAAGTGGAATGCAAATGTATGAACATGTAAGAGAAAATATTTTTATTCCGTTGAATAATCCTTCACACAAAACATTTTGGGCAATTTTGTTTTTCCTATTTTTGAACAAAAAAGACAATTTTGCATTGATTTGTCCAAAAAACGACAAATTTTGCATTTAATTGCCCAAAAACTGACAAACTTTGTACTTATTTGCACAAAATGGCAGATAAACTATAAAAGCTAACAAATAGCAAACAAACAGGTTTTTGGGCATAAAATCTTGTTTGCCTGAAATCTGCACTCCTAATTATAAGCCAATGTGTGTTTTAACAGAAGGAATAATTTGGACAGTCAAATTTGTAACAATTTGTTGCTGTTGGTCAACCTTGAGCAGAACGTTGGTCTGGAATAGTTAACAAGAAAGGATCTAAATCTCGCTTAAAACTTGATAAATGGTCATCTTTTATGTTGAATCGCCAAGAAAAATCGCATAAATTAGCCCTCTCTTTAATACAGATGATTACCTAAGTTCGTTAGTCAGAGGGGGAAACTTCAACTTCAACTTGAAATTACAAGTAATCTATCTTCTAACACTTATAATAAACTTTATTCAAGGTTAGAACAAAAGACATGAAGCCATTTGACATACATGTTGACTATATACATAAGTGCATATTCAAGATCGCATAAAGCTCGTTGCGTCCTTGGAACATTTTTTGACCCCGAAGGTAGAAAGCCATTCGTATAATTCCAGAGGATCATTTTTGCGATTGATCTGAACGGTTGGAATTTCGTTATTCAGCCCTTCTGCCTGACTCAGATAGAGAAAGCGTGGTCCAAATGGAGTTGGACCATCGATTTATACATGATTTCCATCATGAGAGGATCTCTTAGAATTGTCTTGCTTAAAATTGCTGGATATATCTTTATTTCCCAATGTTTCCTTCCTCGTCAAGGGATTGGTGGAACGGTCATTGTCAATCAAATCAATTCGTCTACCTTGAAAACATCACTTCAACCCAGAATCAAAATTTATAAAGAAACCGTTGAGTTGCAAAAATATGATTCAAAACGTATGACAAGTTTTCATTGTAGGGCTTCAAATTAATATCAGTGCCCAAACGTCCTTTTATATACAATATGCCGTATATTTAATTTCATGATCTTGCTGAAGACGCAATGATCATAGAAGAGTCTCGTCCAAAACTTGTACAAATTTGGAGGACATTTGCAAATATTGGAACACCTATCAGTAGGGCTTGGAAAAAAGTTTTTTTTTTTTGGGTAGAGTCCCTTTATCCTCTTATCTGTGCCGGTCAACTAGGCCAAAGTGCAGAGGTCACAAAGTTGGCAGAGAGGAGACGCTGGGACAGACAGGCCTATCATTTTGTTGGACAATTTTCAGGCCCCAGCTGACCTTTGGCTGTGACGTTTTCCAAGGAGTTGTGCCCAAACAAGTTCGTTTCGTTTGTAGGGTTGAAGTAGGGGTGGGCGAGAAGCCGGTGTCGGTGCCAAGTTGTTGACACCAACTTTTTGGGCTTTCGGTGTCGGCATTAATACCAGGTCTCTGGTGCCGACGTATAAGGCTTCAAGAGTTTTTGAAAAACGTACTGCCCGCCCAAAAACTTAATCCCAATTTTGATTGTAAATGTGAAGGACTAAACAAAATCCAATATCATCATTTTTGGTTCCATCAAAAACATAAACGCAATGCAAGAAAATCACACACCCAGCTAGGGTATTGTAAAATGTTGGCTTATTTTCCCTCTCTCCAATTTATGTTGCACTAACATGGACTTAAATGTCTTTAGAATGCGTAGGTCTGTCAAAACTTTTGCTCCATATCACAGTCCAAAAGGGCACATTTTGTTTGACTTAATTATAAGAAACACGCTATCTGTGTCAGTGTCGACACCACGACGTTGATTGGCAACTTCAACACAGGTGCCGGTGTCGGCGTGGGTGTCAACCTTGCGGTGTCGGTGTCGGAGTCGAGGGCAAAATTGCCGCTGTCACCCATCCCTAGGTTGAAGTCAGGGTCACTTGTTGTTTGTTTGGGCACAACTTAAATAATAATCTTCGGAAATATCAAGTTTTCACCTGCAACCTTGGCTCTTCAACAGCTGTAACTCATCCAACATAAATTTCCGTACATCCGCCCTGTGGCAGAGGTGCATTAGGTAGCCAAAATGAGAAGATAACCAAGTGTTCAGTGGGGTGGTTTGTTGAATCTTGTCAAGAGGTAAAGGCATAGAAATATAGAAATATGTAATAACAGTTAAACTAAGCAACTACTAAAAGATAATGTGCTGGTTAAACTTACTTACCTTTGCTACTTAAGATGACAATTATTAAATGAGTAATAATAGGTGGCTTAGTTTCAGTCTTCAAAATCCTTTTGTTTTGTCTACACTTGTGGGGGAAATTGCCATTGAGTTCTATTAATACTAGAGGGAATGTAATCCTAAAAATGTGTGTCCGGTCGCCAAGTGTTGAACGGACAAAAGTGCTGGAACATTTGAAATGTGTGACCCGGCAAATGTCAGCCATGGAATTGATGAATCAAACTTTTTTGAAAGCATCGAAGACGTCATTTGGTTACAATGCCTTGGATTTGAATGCTACAACTAGGAACTTTTTTGTCAATACATTGAATAAGTCGCTGGTAGGAAGAACACAAATTTAAGCTTTTGCTTTATGTAGGGTTAATCCAATACATATAAGGATAAAAAATAACTTGTGGCTTCAAGAACGAGTTTTAAAAAGCTGGTCTTCATTCGCATGTTTGGTCACACTGACTGTCCGCTCAACAGTTGTGATGGCGACATTTTCCTCATAAATTCAACGCATTCCACCCCGCTTGCCAAATCAGCCTAACTAAAGCTTGCACGCTATCTAATGATTAATAAATGATCTAAGGAAATTGCTCCACCGATAGGGTTAGTTCACATCATCTAGGTCAGGGGTTGGCAACCACTTTTGGGCCAAGGCCCACAAAATTTGATTGCATGGTGTCAAGGGCCCACCAAACAGACGTTGGTGGGTTCAGGGCCCCACAAATTAACTATCAAAGAGCTTTGGGCCCACAAGTCCATGAGAGAACTACGAGAGGGGATGACTCTCGGGCTCACTATTTTGGGCTCTTCTCATAGCTCCTGGGTCCACCAAAGACCACCCTTGGGCCCACATGTGAGCCGCAGCCCACCGGTGGCTTACCACTGATCTAGGTGATGCAAGCAAAGAGAGAGAACAAGCTGTTTTCAACGCTCTAGATTCTCTGTTAGACAGTAAAACAACTTTTTCTCTTAGCTCTTCTGTAGTTATCAGCCATATGCCACAAACAAAAAGAAATCACAGCAAATTTAACAATGGCATCCCCCTAGCCCAAGTCAAATAAGTCAGAGACCTATTTCATTTTTCAAGTTCTTAGAAAGGGTTTGAGCTTCCTTACAAATAAAAATTGATCATAAAACCGGATTTTTGTCCAATTTTTTTTTTTGCCGGTGAAAATTTATTTATTCCCTTGCACCCAAAATTCTTAAAAATCATGCCCACTTTTAAAACATTTTGTTGTTGCTTGAACTACGAATTGATAGGAATATTTACAACTTCCAAATCTTTTGAAAGCGAAATATTTCGAAAATGCCAAAATGCAATGACTTTTCCCCGATTTTAGTGCTTAAAAGTTGCCGCAAATACTGAATGTGCATCAAGTTACTCATGCTTGGTTGCAACCATCATATCTAGAGGCACAAAGCGTTTCTGCTGGCATTTATGTTTTGAATTTTTTAAAAAGATTTTTGTCTTCAAGGTTTGCAACATCAAATTTAAAAAATAAGGCACTCTCAGTTTATTGACTCGGATGTGCAAAAGGTTGATTTAAAATTCAAGTCAGAATTGATTTTTTTCGTTGTTTCTGATGAAGATTAAGGCAATTAATCCCCAAAGCAGAGGCTACATGTTTGGTCTTAAAGGTGAACTTGGTGTATATAATTAATTATGTATCGGTTTGTGCAGCTCTTGGGGACCTGGGATCGTATTCTCTATTCGTACTTAGTACTTAAAGTCTTACTTCAAGCACCAAGTTACTAATACTCGTAAGATGTAGGACTTCAAGTACGAGTTGCGAATACGGGCCTGCTCAACCGGAAACAGCTTCTCATCGGAGAACCAGATCACAAGTAGTCTTGGTTTTAACAGGGAGGAATTGCTTCTCAAAGTATCTTGCGAGTATTTTGCTTGGTGTTGCTATGAAAATGTCTTTCGGTCTTGCCCTTGAAGTTGTTCCCAAATCATCATTGATGAGCCTTTGCGAGGTTGTCCTTGACATACCCATGCCTCTGGCTATTCCATGGATCATTCAGTGAGGATTAGGCTCAATTCGACCTTTAAGAGTTCCAATTTTAGCCTTTGTTCTGACCGACCTCTTTCTTTCTTGCCCAGGCTCCCTTAGTAAACCGTCTTCGTTTTGGCTATGTGACGTTTTAATATGTTGAAATTTGAAATTCTACGCAAAGAGAGGGAGAGGCTTACTGATTTCCGTTTGCGGTGCTCCATGCATGGGACGCCATTTCGATGGCAATGGATCTTATAGCTTCCAAATCAACTTGATTGCCTTTATAGATTTAGAAAGAAAACAAAATATAATGGTGTACGTTTTGCAAAAGCAATTAAAATGCTTTTAACCGCAAACCCAATTTTAATTCAAAAAAATAAAACTGTTTTATTAATTCCCTTTTAAGCCATAGTCGTGTGTCAGTGTGGTATGAAATAATGAACAAATGAGACATGTGTTGATTGAAGTTGACAAGAGCCATTTACTTCGTCAAGCTCGACTTAATACATCCCATCTTGACACATCATGCACATCTTGCGTGTTATTTATTCGTATCTAATAGCCTCGATCTCACTGAAAATTGTGAACAGAACGATTCCTCGCTTCAATGGAGCACTGCAATGGAAATTATTGCTTTTGCTCAGTAAGCTTGTGGTAAGTCAAGAGAGTGAGAGAAGTTCATTGAGCGGATCAGAGTTTGTTGGAGGTGAAGTGCCAAAATTTCATTCTCTATCGTACATTCAGTTCATCATGGCAGGTGGTCCAATTGACGATAAACATGATAGAATTCATCGTGAGGTTACATGGTTCCCAACAAAGTTATGCCAAATGACAAAACCAGCGAAGCGTCAAATCATTTTTCAGTTGAATGAGGTTTCAAAGAACTGTTTTGAAGTCAGAAAGAGATCGAGACCAAAAATTGAATCCCGTTGCCAATTGACACTCAACTTTGAAGAGGCATGAACAAAAACTGTAAATTGATTACTTGGTTCCTGATAGACTCATAAGTTAGTAAACAAGGGTCCAGGATTTAGAATCAAAAGTGCTTGTTACACTTGTCAGTTTTTTTGCACCAAAAGGCAAAACAGAGGAAGAAAAGTCAAAGTCTTGCTGAATACTAAAAACTAGCTTAGCTCTTTATGTCTAAACAAATTGAACTTTTGGTTTGATAAAAAGTCAGGCAAAATCATTTCGTAATGAATTTAAACAAAAATATCTTTTCTTCTTAGGGCAGAGCATTGATTGCCCAGTTTTAGCATTCAGTTGGAGTCAGATTGAAAGGTAAACCTTAAAAAGCCCAATTTCAAAATGGTTTTCCATCTGTGAGTCTACAAGTCAGGCATTTTTAGGTTCACGTGCAAGAGTTTTAGACCCGTTGACTTTTGAACTTATCACACTCCCAACTTGTTGAGATCAAATTCCGTGATTAGTACTCCACGTATCAGCATAAATATATTAATTACAGATCTCTTCATTTTGACAGCGTTAAAAAGCACCCCCTGAAAGTTATTTTGTAATGAAGCTCATAGATAATGCTATCTATTGAATACATTTACGCTTTATTATGTATTGATAACCAAAGCTAGCCAAAAAATAAACGGGTTAAACTACTGTCATCTCGCTCTGCCTGCTCAACTGCAATCGAAATATTTGGTCTGTGGTATCAGACAAATTGCTTTTCTGCCATAAGAAAAGAAATAAAACCCTACCAAAAGTAGCTTCTGTCAGTAACCCATCAAAGCTTGAAATCGCTTACTTGACAGAGAGCGGATCGCCAGAAAAAGTTGGTGGTTTAACCACGTTTGCGGTGGTTTCCGTATCCCCACTATGCAATAATAAAAACCACCTGTGTAACAAATCTGTTCTTCGCTTCTCTCCGATTCAGATCAATGATTGCGTGAATTTACCTACCATCGTACATTTTGACAACGAGTCTGGTTGAATAAGCCGGGCTTTTCTAACCAAAAAATATTGTTGTCGTGGTATTGACAGGTGTTTGGTAATGATGCGTGAGCTCAACCCCAACCATGAAACTAAATCCCAACAATTATAGACTATGCTTATCCTTGGATGATTGCCATCCAAGATTTGACATAAATGGTAGGAGTGAAAAAGTCGAAGGTGGCTCAGATTAGTTATTGAAGACCCATTCGTATCTTCACTAACACTTATTTTCAAAATGCCAAAACAAAGCGGCTCCTTTTTTGACCGAGCAGTTTATTTTGTAATCGTTGGTGCTTTTGGTAATCTACCTGAGTCAATAACGGTGTTTCAAAATGCAACCAACCACAATTTATGAAGGTTTTGGTTTTACTTATGTTGAGTCATAGCTCATGCTCGTATTCTAGTCACTCGTTCTAGTCATCTCGCTCTGTATAAATATGTATGTCTAGAATGAGCGTGAGCTATGACTCAACATTTCCCGTGTGTGGTGGGATTCCGTCGTCGACCCTGCCGTGGAGGCATGAGTTCCGTCAACCCCGCCCCCAGAAAGGGAAATGTTGAGTCATAGCTCATGCTCGTATTCTAGTCACTCGTTCTAGTCATCTCGCTCTATATAAATATGTATGTCTAGAATGAGCGTGAGCTATGACTCAACACTTATGAAGGTAAAATTATGAAGGTTGCCTATGAAAAGAAGCTTGCCTGTATTGAATGAAGTCTAATGCCACCCAGGATATTCATCCTTTCTTTTGATCTTTTCTGTCATCCTTTCTCTCCAAATGACGTCTCAAAATCATACAATTTTAAGAGAACTGAATAATTTCTGCAGACTCCATGCACATTTCAAAAGTTCAAGTTCCATGTTTAAAAATTATTTTCAATAAGAATGTGCCGTGACACCAAATGCAGCCAAAGTAAACCTAAAGGGTAAAGCTGAATACAATAGGACTGTATCTTGGTATAAGAATTCCTTTTGCTGCTCATCGAAATTAACATTGGTTAAAAAAAGACTCGTGACATAACAACATTTCTCTTTCTTTTGTTATTTCCCCATTTTGGCGGTGACTTCGATAGTGGTCAAAAAAGTAATGGAGTTTCTTAGGAGAAATTAAGTTCGCATATATGTTACGTTGAAAAGAGAGAAATTTCGATTTGGATTTGCCTTATTCGGCATGAGCTTATGCAAGTACGGTATGTCTTGTGCGAGTACGGTTTGTGTGATCATAGACACACATTTACAGTGATTACTGACTACTGATTTGTACCATACTACTGTGGTCAATGAAGAGTTCTATCAAGTATAACATCATTAAACGCTGTCAAGCATGAATTAATTCTAGCGTTGGTGATCACATGAGTGAATTGTTTCAAAAAATGCATGCATGAAAAAGATCTGGCTAGTGTTGTGAGCACATGATTTTATTGTTGTTTCCTTCAAAGAGAGATCAATCAACATGTCAAACTCTCGCGATCAAGGATACTTTATATATAGATAGAGAAACAATCAAGTGATCAATATGGAAAAACCAATAGAAAACGTGGACGATGTGATGAGTTGGGGTGTAGATTTCAGGCAAATGAGATTTTATGCCCCAAAACATGTTTATTTGCTATTTGTTAGCTTTTATAGTTTATTTGCCATTTTTGGGCAAATAAGTACAAAATTTGTCAGTTTTTTGGGCAATTAAATGCAAAATTTGTCGTTTTTTGGGCAAATCAATGCAAAATTTGTCGTTTTTTGGGCAAATCAATGCAAAATTTGTCGTTTTTTGGGCAAATCAATGCAAAATTTGTCGTTTTTTGGGCAAATCAATGCAAAAATTGTCGTTTTTTGGGCAAATCAATGCAAAATTTGTCGTTTTTTGTTCAAAAAAAGGAAAAAAAATGCTAGCTTTTAAAGCTTACTTGCCATTCTGTTTGCCATTGTAACATTTTAAAATAACATTTATTAAAACTTAATACACACTAAAAATGCATATTTTTGAAAAACTATGTTTCCATTGATTTCAGTGGATTCGGTTAGGTTTTCAAATGAAAATAAAAAAAAATGTTTAATAGATGTGTCGCCGTATTTTGTGAGAATTCGATAGTTGTTGAAGGTCAAATGGACCAAATCGATTTTTTAAAACCTTATTGATTTTTACAAAAATTTGCATTGAGGACTTACAAATATAACTTTTCAGTGATTTAAAAGCCACATTTCGAAAAATTGTATTTTTAGTGTGTTTTCGGAAATAATGTATATTTTTTTGACACGCTATGACAAAACATAGAAGAATGAAGAATTTTTATTTTATCTTGTGACATTAAAAATGTATACACTGTATCATTTGTTTGGGAATTTGAGTTTTCTTTTTTCGCTTTTTAGGACCAAAAATGAACCGGTTAAACTCAAATAACTCAGCTGCTGAGCAAGATATTTTCAAGCAATTTCGATTCGAAAGGTATCTAAATCTGCTCTAAAATTAAACTGACTATATTTTCAGAAAACAATTTATTTAATAACTTTTTAATCTAGACCTGACTTTGAGAAACTCAGTAAATCAAAGCTGTTGCTCTTGGTTTCCTGAGTCTGAATCACATTTCATAGTGTTTGGGAATTTCCATAGAAACTTGATATATTTTTTTCAGTACCGTGTTGGCATTCCACTTTATTGGTGGTGAAACATAATGCCCATTTGCCGAATTTAGTTGCCGGTTTTGTTATATTTTGGTAAATTTTCGTGTCTCTTTGCCATTTTATTTGCCATTTCTTGTTTTACATGCCATTAGATTTGTCATTTTGGACGCGTTTATTTGCCATTTTTTGGGCCTAAAAGGCAAGTTTTATTTGCCAGAAATCTGCACCCCTAGTGATGAGGTCTGTTTTCATATGGTCGGTGAGAAATAATCTGCATCTTTAGCAACGTAATGAAATTGGAGAAAAACGTTGCCAATTTGGACTTTGGACCTCACCTGATACACTTAATCCCTTATTTTTCGTAAGAAGCATTGTCATTCGAAAGTTTCCTTTTAAAAGCAAAATAAAGCCGTCAAGTAGTGAAATTATTTCTTTACTTGGACCATTCTTGATAACTACTCACACGAACAAATTTGAAATATGCTTCTCTAATTTTGATTCGTTTCATCTCCGTAGAATTCAAAAGTTTATTTAATTACACTTGATCATCCCTGACTCTACTTAACAATGGAATGTCAAATCCTTCATATTGGATTAGATTGAAATCTCATGGAATCTACACTATACAAATAAGGTGGGAACAAATGACATCTTTTTAGATGGTTCAACTGCATCATGTTATCTGCCCTTGAAGATGGTAAGCAGTCTCCAGAATTTTTTTGTCCTGCATCGTGCTCCAAAACTGTACAACCTTTTACTAACGGAAGTTTTTAATATGCACTGAATTTAAGCCTATTTAAATATCTATCGTTCAAACATCACAGACCAACCTGATTTTCATGGCTTTCCTAAGCTACAAATTCAAACTGTTTGGTATATCAGATGCTAAATCAGGGGTTCTCAACCTTTTTCCGGGGGATACCCATTTTGCCAAGGGAAATATCCGATTTACCCCCCTATAAGTATATATAAATATAAAATACGTGAAGAAGAGAAAAACGTGCAATATTGGTCGAAAAAACCCAAGTTTTTTCCAATTTTTCCGGACACAAATTTACCCAACAGAAAGTCAAATTTACCCAATTTTGGGTAAATACCCATAGGTTGAGAACCCCTGTGCTAAATCGATCGTAACAATAGTTTTTCAGAATCTTAAGCAAAAAAAAACATTTTTTATGGAATGAAATTCTTTGTATCGGCAAAAATCTGTTATTTTTTAGCTAAAAGATTTGCCAATTTTCGATTTTGATAAAATACTCTTTTGACATTTTAGGACTCAAAAAGCTTAGTTTATTTGTTAGAAATCTGCACCCCGCATTAAAGCGTAGGCAAAAACGATGCTGTTCAATATTAGTGTTTGCATTATGTGCATTATGTGAGTGCTACCGTGAGTGTTCTGCGAGCAAGAAGATTTTTTTTTATTAATAGTGTTTGCCAAGTCCACAAGTCCATCGCCTCCTGGAGAGCAAAAATGTGACCAATGATTTAAAGCCAAACAAGACTTGTGACAAATTTCAATTATAAAGCACATACCAAGCTCCAAGCCACATCCAATGAGAAATATTTAAATGGCCAAAACACCTTGGCCAAAAGTGGACGGAAGGGCCAGAGGTAATCGACGAAAGAGAATTAGAATGCAACCAGGGTGAGCATATTAACGTTCGCTTCATTAGATCTCACAACAGGTGGAATGTCGAAAAAGGTAGCCGTCCTGTCTCGCTTTGCAATCTTATCAGAGAAGAGTTTTGGGTTTCCATTTAAGTTCAAATGATACCACCGTTGGTTGATTTGCTTTCTTTTGTCTTGGTAACCGGGCATTCATACTATATTAGTGCCTTATCTCTAGAGAAGAGTGAGATCAAAGAGGTGATTGAGGAAAAACAGTAAGTACGCGTATCCTTTGCAAACATTCTTTTAAAGTACAATGTGTAAAACGTTCATATATCTATAAGAACGCAATTCTTAACAAAATATTGAAAATGCTTTTCCTCCATTGTACATAAAGTTTTAAAAGCTCTACACAAAAACTAAATATATTCACTCTTCATTTCTAAAATATATTTCTAAAGGACTGTTAAGCAGTGACTGATATCGATTTTGGATCACAATGGATTTCATCCCTTGTTTTGACATTAAAAAACCGCAAATACATCAAAAAAAGAAAAATTATCAAATAGTCGTTGTTTTAGAGGGGCTCAGTGTAAATGCACCCTCTTGGTCTCGAGCCAGCCTAAGGGACAGATTGAAACATCGGCGTTTGTTTGTTCATCGGGAATTTAACGACCAATTGCCGTTTCAATCATCGACAAACCTGGTTGTCGTGCGCAGATTTGGTAATTCTTAGATCCCTCCAAAGCTCACAATTCTTCTTTCAGTGACGAGATTTCTCTTCAAACATCAACATCATGGGTGAGAACGGACTTTGTTTAAAATTATCTTTTTTTTAAATTTCTGGTCCTTTTGTTTGCTGGTCTGACTTTCCCTCGTTTATATTTTGACTTTGTTGTGGCAATGCTTTTGTTTATGATTATTTAGTTAGGATGTCAACTGTGGTTAGATACAATTTTCTGAGGTCTGTCTCGAAGGCGATAACTACGAATCTCTTCAATAAAATTGTTTATGACGGAAAAAATATCACGAGAAAACAATACAATAGCTCGTATGTTTTGTTTTGTCACAAAGGCACTCAACAAGCATTCTTCTTTTATTGCCTTCAAGCTTATTTTAAGCCTTTTGCGTCAAGTCTAACCATATTTTCGGTATAACATCTGCATCATAAAAGCTAACATTCACAAGACGTCATTCTAGAAGCCTGAGAGCGATGAATGTTGGAAATATTAAATCACTTCAAGAGGTTGCTCAGTTTGACTTAGTTTTATTCCGATTGCGACTGCTCTTTGCTCATTTTTTATCCTTTGTGAGCTATAAATATTGTGCATTCTTGAATAAACATGGTATTTATCTAACTATTTATTGCAATGTCATGTTCATCTTTGTGGTCACAGAAATAGAGGTTGTGTTAAGGTAAAAGAGGTTCTTTGCATACTTTGCAAATGCAGAGGTCGGTTGTGGAGGTGTGAAATGTTTTGTACAGGCAGGTCATGTAATGTTTTGTGTCTAAAATTTCATTCAGCGTCCTTTGTCGTCTTTGGAAGTTGGAAGCATTTATATACTCATCTGTCACTCAACATCAATGGATTAGACCGGTCGGACGTATTCAGCTGGGGATTCTTGGGGCCAAATAACTAGAGGTTGGTCAGATCTCAGGCTTTGGTGTTCACACGTTTGAATTTTGTTACACAAGTGAAAGTTCTTTTGTAGTTTCCTCCCAAGTTGTTAATAAACCAAATTTTTAATCAAGCTTGGGAATATTCAGCAATCTTTAATCAAGCCTGTTGAAGGGCAAGTCTAGTCTTCGACATATCTCTAGCCATTTGGCCCCAAGAATCCCTAGCTGAATTCGTCCGACCGAACTTATCCATTCTCAACATTAAAAAGAGCAAAAAGGGGTGAAACATATGACCTCATCTTTACAGGAATAGTTCATAGAAATTTTACCATTTTTCTAATATTTGTCCCCCATTCTATCGATTAGGTCCTTCATCATCGTTATTCCATCATGCAATAAAATTATTTTATTTCAGGACCATTCATTCAAGTTTTGGTTATTGGCGCCCTTTTGTCCACTGAAGCGGTCTCATCCGTCTCATCCCAAAACAATAACAACTCTACGCAATCTCGACAAAAAAGTACGACTCTTCAAACAAAATGTGCCTTTACCATCCGTTGCATATATTGCAGATATTAACGACAAGAATTGTTCTCGTGCTGATAGCATTGTTCTGCAGAGCAACTTTTTAAAATGTCCTTTTTGTCAAACTTGTTGGTTGATAAGCTAATCATTGGTCTTTTTAGGGCTCTTCAGTATATTTAACATTGTCACATTCAAGGTAAGACTCCCTAATGAACATCTAAATCCTAGCTCATTTCCATGGACATTTCTATGCCTTTAAGAATGATCCATGTACCACAACTGGAACTGGAAATCTTGGTGGAACTTGTATGACCTCGTCTGAGTGTGCCAGCAAAAGTGGATCAGCTTCTGGAAATTGTGCCGCAGGTAATAATTCCATTATTGAAGAAGCTGTAATTTATGAGACATTTGATGAAAGGACACATTTCAATATTCCTTTTTTTAGGATTTGGAGTGTGTTGTCTTTTTGTTGTGAGTGGGACGTGTGATAACACAAGAACCATCAGTCAGGTAAAATCGAATGAAATAAACGAATGAGATTTGGTTCACTGTTGGTGAAAATCTGACTCTTACATTTCAGAATTGCACCTACATTCGGGTAAGATCACCTGTCAAATGTTTTTTGATAACCACAAGGGGTTGGTTTCCACGTGTCTAATATATTTAAAATGTGTTTTTTAGAACAACGGATTTCCTTCGGCAGATACGACAATTAGTCAAACTTGCACCTACGACTTCAAAAGAATTTGCGACAGTAAGATGAATTGATTGCTTCTTAAAAAAGGGCTTTCCGTGGCATAATCCAAACCTTTTTTATTCTAGATTTGTGTCAAATTAGGTAAGTATTACAAAAGATCAGATTAAAATATGTATATCCCGTTTTTTGGGTTAAACTAATGTAAGACGAGGAAGCTCGAAATATTTTACATGCGGTAGGGAAACGAACAAACTTGTAGGTTTGAGTTCTTCTTTGCCTTAAATGGGGTGTTTCCAATGGGTTTCTCATTTCTCTTTTCCTTTGCAGATTAGATTTCCGCACGCTATCTACATTAAGTAGTACCACGGGTACGAGCAATTCCTTTTGTTTTAAAGGGAAAAAGATATTTGAAAAAAAAAAAACTTTAATTTGCTCTACAGGAACGTGTGGAACTGCAGATGATGCCGTATCTGTTTCAAGTCCTTTTTCGACCACAACAAACGCGTTCCCACCAACCGTGTGTGGTTTATTAACAGGCCAACATAGTAAGCATACAAGCATACAAAATATTACTTTTTTGTGGGTTGCGAATTTTTTATTACCACTAAAAGGAATGGGATTCCATGTAAATAAAGTTGATCATTAATTTTACTACATAAAATCTAAGAGTAGCAACATAAAAGTAGAAACACAAGAGTAGAATGCAAATATTTTTTAAGTGTTAGCTACTTCCTTTAAAGTTATTGGAAGTTTGATCGAACCATTTGGGGAAAAACGCAAAATATTTTATAAATGTCGTGATGCGGTAGCATTTACTTTTTTCTACTCTTGGCTTTTGCAAGGTAAACAGAAACAGAAACCAAACATTTGGCAAAGACTTTTTCGATTAGTCACAACAAATAACCAATCCGAGAGCAAACATTAGAGGCAAAATTTGCATTTTTGCCTCGTGAGGCAAGGTTCAAACACTAAACCGATGGAGGACCAACTAAAAACATGCCTTCCCTTCGTTCTGCTCGAAGTTCTGCAGTTCAAATGATTTGCGTTCTGTCCGTTAATTCATTTGATTGTGTAACATTGAAAAGTTGAACACATTTTTTTTATTTTAACGCCAAATATTTGCAAGATTCAATTACTTAATCCTTTCAACAAAAATCTGGATTCGTAAGAATTCAACGTACATTTACAAGTTGTATCTAATCTTTAAAAAAATCTTGCATGATGATAATTATTCTCATCATTAAGTCTATAGATCTGCCTTAAAATACCAAAAAATAGGTTGCATAATGTTTCCAATATTCTCCGGATAAACTCTGACTTATTTGTTTCAGTGTATCTTGAAACGGGAACAAGTGGAACATCAGCTGGAACTCTTACCATCGCCAAAGGAACCGGTGCTGGCAGTCGAACTTTTGACATCAAAGCAACATACTATACTTGTGATAATACAGCCAAGTACGATGGTTTTATCCTCCCGCCTCTCAGGACTTAGGTGGTTTAAACACTTTACTTAACATTAAGGCCTAAAACATTTTTCATTGACTTTAAATCCAATTATTCTATATCATTTACATATATCAATTACCTCTTGAAAACAAGCCTTATGGCTAGAGCGAGGATGAAAAAGTTTTTTTTTCCTGCAGAGTAGAAATTCTACGTAGTGACGCAACTAGTTCTCCTTTATTGGAGGTGTTCAGCTGACCCAAGCTGACCTACATCGTAAAACGTCAAGAATTTTTGCTCTGCAGGAAAAAAAACTTTTTTATTCTCGCTCTACTTTTGGCTTAAGAGGTTTTCTGGGTTCTTCTTTTTTTTAAACCTTAACAACATTTTATCATTTATCCCTTTTTTTATTCAATAATCATATTATTATTTATTATTTATTTATTATTATTTTTATTATTATTCAATAATAATAATAATAATAATATTCAATTACACAATCCTTTTATTATTATTATTGTCTCTTGAACCCCAATACAAACATACATTTCTTTTTTGAGGTTCCAGTAATCTAATTAAAGATAAAGCAGCCATTTTTGAAAAAAGTGCGGGCTAACCATGACACCTTCATTCAATTGTCGACACATATACCCGATTGGTAGCCTAAAATATTATCAGCTGATAAAATATTTTACTTTATTTTTCAGAGATTGAAATCTTTATATAGATTTGAATACACTTAAAATGTTAATAATTTTCAAAGCACACAGACAAGTGGTTCTTGAAAGTTTTTTTACAAGGAATCTTTTGCTTAATTTTCTTTTGCTTGGCTTTGTTGTTTATGTATCAATTTTCAATTTATCCAAGGATCACTAAAGACGTGGTTGGCTTGGCTTCTGGCAAAAACCATTTTTTGAATTCTATGCCAAACAGAGTAAAATCTAAGGAACCCACTTGTCTAGCTGGTAATTTAAAGCTCACATGGTTAATTTCTACTTGATCGGCTGAACTTTGTATCAGTTAGAGTCATTTGAAGCATAGTCGCTCTTCTGACTGAACATTTGCACTTACAATCGTCCAAAAGGCTGATTGAAGGTGCAATCGAGGAAGGGTCACTTTTTCTCTCGTTTCAGCAGGTATGTACTGCGCCTATTCCAAATTTTGAAACGTTGTTTCTCGTGAACAGATGCTGAAATTCAACAAACGACATCCTTATATGATTGTTTAATCAATCTTATCAAAACAAAGGCATTCAACTGAATAGAATTCGATTGATAAAAATCCACAAGTGAACGCCTGAGCGGAGGCTTCCATGTCTTACAATTTCCTTGATTTATCTGATCATTGATCATCTGGCAAATAAAATTGTGGTGCAATATTTGAACTCATCACAATTTTATCTCGCAAGAAGTGAAAAAAGTCTGAATCACTCACATTGTGGAGCTTTTCCCTTTTCATTATGGATTGGATCCCCATTCGGACGTTCAGGCTCGGTTTGTTTATTGGCACTTTTTGACAAAATTTGTGTTGAATTTTGAAAAAAAGTGTTGCACGGGATAACTGAAGCTTGTGTTCAGGAAGAGCAAAGGAAGAAGCAACTCAGTTACTGTTTAGGTCAATCTGAGATTGACCTTAAAACTAGTTTGAAGCGTAAATCCCGCAGTACTACGTCGTGGTACCAGCAAACAAACAGCTTACCTAAACGTCCGAATATAGGACTTTAGAGAAAACCAACATTCTCGTCAACTAGACGGCTGTCAATGGCTGGCGCATAATTCAGCATGCCCCGAGCACATTTTGCTTAGGTAACCTATCTTGTTATCAAAATGAATAACTTGCATTGATATCTATTAAATACTAAATGGAGTTTAATCGTAAAAACGTGTCGCCTGTCTCGAACTGTAGAGTGGACAAAAGTACCAATGTGTTTCGAGTTGGATTTTTGGCAGAGTTTTGCCATTTTGGTTTTTAGGATCAAAAATCTGACCACAACTAAACTTTTTAACAGGCAATAGACCTTATCTACCATAAAATATGGCAAAACTGCCAACTCGAAATCCATTTTTATAATTAAGGATGAAACTCGAAATGGAACTAGTTCGAGTGTTGCCAAATTTGTCCCTGTTTAGGTCTTTTCAAAAAGTTCAATGCAATCTGCCCTTTTTAACAGCAATAAACTTCCGAGTCAAAACTGGCAGCAAACCTGGTTCGAAACACATCACTAGACAAAAGTGCGGGAACATTTGAAATGTGTGACCAGGCAAATTGCAACCATGCAATTGATAAATCAAAAGTGGAATTGAGTAATGTTTTGGGTCATTTTTTACTACTGCAAGTAGCCACTTTCTTGAAAGATTGACGCTTTCCCAAATAAGTCCAATGCGCTGACGTTTGTGCTATGATCTTTCACTTGCATGGGCAAGTTTTCATGATATTCTTTGGAAAAAAATACTTTTTCTCACAACTTATGTGCAACTTTGGCCAGCATCTGTGCAAACAAGGTAGACAAAATGACGATAATGGCCTCTCTATACTCCTCTAAGTCGATGACGTCACAAAGTGACCATGCCCTTGATTTGAATATTACAACTAGGAACTTTTTGCCAAAATATTGAATTAGCCACAGATAGGAAGGACATAAATATAAGTTTTGTACGGTTTATCCGATACATATATGGACAAGACTAACTTGTGGCTTCAAGAACAAGTTTTAAAAAGTTGGTCTTTTTTCATGATTCACATATTTGGTCGCACTAATTGTCCGCTTTCCTCACAAATTCAACGCATTGCACCCCCTTTGCCAAATCAGCCAGACTAAAGCTTGCACGCTATCTAGGGATTAATAAACGATCTATGGGTAAAACAATCGCCAGAAAAGGGCTAGTTTATTCAATCTCTGTAGGATTCCCACTAAACTTTGACAGCGCATAACTTTTGACACCGACGTTCGATTGAGCTGAAAATGAAAATTAAAAAAAAAATGAATTGTTCAAGACAACATAGACTAGAGCTCTATATTAGAAAGAGTACAATCATATTCAACGCCATCTAGTTCATTCTGCTCGCAACTGCTCGCCGTTCCCAAAAGGATGCACAGGTACCCTCTAAGCTGAACAAGTTTTCCAAATTATCAGACCAAGATAGCACTATTTGAGAAACTAAAGGGCCTAGAACCTTAATGAAGGGGTCCAAAATGAACTATTAGTGTGTTTCAAATGATTCAAATCTGAATCGCTTGTAGAATTAGGTTTAAAGCTTTAAAAGACAGTAAGAGAATGAAAATCTATCCCTTTGGACATATTGATGCAAGAGGTGATGGCAACAGTGTGATAGGAAATGAAATTGCAGGGCTGCTGAATTCTCTTCCCTCCTGTGCTTCACAGTCATGGTTATTAGTGAGAAAGAGTGCAGGGAATTTTCTTCCTCTCTTGACTTCACCCCTGACTGCTATTTACACTTGCCCACCTACCCATTGATATGCAAGATCAAAGGAGTAGCTGGTGGTGGCCAGCAGGGGAGTCCAGTCAAATGCTTGCTAGCTTCAGATGGCTTGCCCAGCTTGGCCACTGGCACTTGTTAAGAAGGGAACTGGATTGCTGGGCCGGGCCAGCTTTCTCTCTCTCTCTCGCTCGCTCTCTCTCGCTCTCGCTCTCCACACTGAGCCCAGTGAACAAACAAGGACTTGAAGGACTTGACTCAACATTTCAGGGTTGATAGGTAAAGAAAGGAAAACTCAACATGCTCCTTCTCTATCACTATTCTTTCTCACATATTTTTTTTTGGTAGGAGCCCTGATTGTGAACGTTTTCTCTGAAAAAGCATTGATCACAATGAGGGGTGAGACATTCATTTTTCTCTTAGTCTATTAGGTTTTAAACCTAATTTTACAGGCAATTCAGCTTTGAATCATTTGAAACACACTAATAGTTCATTTTGGACCCCTTCATTAAGGTTCTAGGCCCTTTAGTTTCTCAAAAGGTGCTATCTTGGTCTGATGATTTGGAAAACTTGTTCAGCTTAGAGGGTGCTTGTGCATCCTTTTGGGAACCGCGAGCAGTTGTGAGCAGACGGAACTAGATGGCGTTGGATATGATTGTACTCTTTCTAATATAGAGCTCTAACATAGACAAGGTCTCACTTGTAGAGATGAACCCTTAGAGAAAATCGTCTTTGACTTCGTCCCAAGTTGACGGATTTGCAGTTTTGGGTAGTGACGGGATTCAAGGCTTTGAATCAAGGCTTCCACGGTAGATTGCCAACAAGGGTCATTAAAAAAAAACAAAAAAATACACACACAGGTTTGTTCACGTTAGGCATCAAAAAAAATTTTGCGTCTCAAAGCACCCCTCATCTGAAGTTATCAAAGTTAGAGTGGCATGTCTGCGCTCCTTATTTAAAAACGAGTCGTGGAACATTGGCCATATATAATTCATATATAAGTAAATCGATAACCAAGTTTACAACTTCCCTTGGAAGGCTTGATTTAATCCCTTGAATCCCATCAATAGTTTTGGGCACATTGTCTTGTAGCCTTTTTTGAACAATTTGTAGCTTGCATTTTCACATTATACGCTCGTATATGTTCATCTTCTACAACTTTAGACACGACGTCATAGTCTTTGGGCGACATTTTTGCCGAAAAGAAGATTGATAAACAAGGATGTCATTTTTTTGCACAAAAGAAAGGCCAAGATTGCACAAAAAACGGCAAAAATTGCACTATAAGTTGCACAAAAAGTCGGTTGTCATTTCTTGTGAGTGTGACTACTTTTCTTTTAGTGACTAAATTTTACTTCATGGGTTCCTATTGAATGAAACCGAAAAACCATTTTTGGAACGCAGGGGGATAGGTGCCTGTTTTTAACGACAATGATTTTTTGTTGTTTACCTTTTTTGAGAATCTCTAGTAGCACAAGCCTTTGAACGTGTCTCACGAGTTTGAGGAAAGTACAACAGATGGCGCTAGGAGTTAGTTATGGCTTTTTACCCGAATCATTCAGAGCTCCAAAATTTGATCAACTTAAGGCAAATTTTAATTACTCAGTGAAAAGTTTTAACTCCAAAATAACTAGTGTATGCGTTGCAATGTGCTGCCATCAAACTGAGGCCAGATATGCATTTTTTCAATGTGAGGACTACCAAAGCCCTCAAAGTTGCTGTCGGCTTCCCCAAGACAAATGAAATCCTTGGAACTATTTTAGCCACAATTGAGTAATTGTTGTGCTATACTCAAAACCAGTTTTTGCTTTAAAGAAACAGTTTTTGGTCGGGAGTCTCGGGAAAATGCATGAAAATTGCCAAAATTGCACAAATTTTGAAAAATTGCAAGAAATAAAAACTTTTGGGTTGGTTGGGGATTTTGTACTACCGCTGCAAGGTTTGTGATTCCCTGCAAAAATAAATCTTAATTGAAATAATTTAAACAATTAATATTTTTACGAAATTTGGTCTACCAACGAATTACTGTTGGCAGATCTATGCAACCCTGAATAGTGGGTTGATCAGGAATAGTATTCTAAAATTTATCTAACCTTGTTTTAAAAGTTGTTAGAGGATCAGCTTCTTCATTTTTTTGACGAAGACTAATGGGAAACAAACGGGAAAATTGCAAAAAAATACTTTTACTAGAGAATGACATCCCTTTTGATCACCATGCAAAAAAGAAAATTTTTTAGGCGCATGTTTCTTTTACTTCTGATTTTGGGCCGGTTTGGGCCGGCGTGACCTCTAAAGGAATGGTCTCCAGGCAAATACAAAACATTTGAAGAAGTGTTTCAAGAAATAAAACACAACTAAATGTAACAAAGTATTATTTTGGGTTAAGTTGTAATAAGGGAAAACATGCACAGCTTGAACTTTTTGGAGAGTGAAAGGTAAGCAGAAAAAATTACAGATAAAACCATTGCAAAAAGGATCCTTGCTTCACACATATAAGATACACTGAAGATAATGTGGTTATGCTCCAAAATACCCTTGGAGTGTTTCTGAAAAAAACTCGAAAAACCTACGAGCTATTTTCAACAACGTAAGATGCTCACAAGTCATAGTTCTGAAGTACAAAAGACTAATGAATCATTTTGAGACTAGCTATTGTACCAAAAGACTCGTAGGGCTCCAGTTCAAGATATTGGTTGATCGGCGAAATGCCTATTGACTCGCGAGTCATCGTAAAAAATGACTCGTTTACAATCATGGACAACCAAAGGGCATAAAGGTTTTCGAGGTTGAGGGTCTCGAGTTCTCACCTTTGCGTCTTGATTCGTCCAACCTTCAACTAATAGCGATATATTTTGAGACAAAGAGCAATCTTCATGTCCTTTTGAATGCTCGAGCGCAATTTAAAGCGGATTTAGCATATTTAATTTTGATGCCAGATGCATGTCCTCGGAGCCGCATGTCTTAAAACGGGGTAAGAGCTTGGTTTGTTCCGAAGTAGGTGCAAATTAAAAAAGCTTAGCTTGAATCAGTGCAAAAAATATCCACCAAAATCATGGAGGGAGAGAGGTAAATTGCTTGTTTCTATTTGTTTACTCTTGATTGATGGATC
>CM021323.1:2895834-3024817 GCA_010645155.1 Tigriopus japonicus
TAACATGTTTGTTGCAGAGAGTTTCTAAAGGCTGATCTTGAATCGTAGCAGAACTCATCCATGTAGGTCTTAAATTTGTTTAGTTGGTTGTTTCTACTATATACGATTCTCAGATTTTTGGAAAAACAGTGGAAAAAGCAGGTTCTCTGGAGATCAGCAATTGGGATGCAATGCGCTTCTTCAGACCGCATTCCTTGTTTGAAAAGGGATGGGTATTACAAAAGATATATGTATCACGTGTGACCCAATATACGAGTATGTTTCATAAGCTCGAAATATCAGATCAATCAATTTTAAGATGTAAGCCGTTAGTCTGCCAACAATTCAATGACGAGTGTCGCTGTTAAGTCCATACATAGACTTTGCCATTGTTTTGGCTCATCTAATGAGCTTCTTTTTTTTCCGCAATAATTCCCCAACAGTTCAAAAAAGAACTTTTCTTTTTTTCGTCTAAGTCTAAGCAATTTTTCGTTTACGTAGATTCTATGTAGAACAATACACTCATTTTTCTACCTACATAAACGAGTCCAAACATTTTTGACATAAAAAGAGTCCAAAATATCAGAGATTGCAAAGAAGCAAGGAAAATTGTACTGTTCATTACTTTTCATCTTACAATTCATCTCTAACTTTTGAACAAGACCCAAATACTAAGTTCAGATTCTAAATGAACTTGTAAATGACTTGTGACTAAGTAAATCGGAAAAATTGAAATCAATGTTAAATTGTGTTCACAAATCTTTTACTGATCAAGCACAGTGTGTTTTTGAGCTCAAGAAGTCATTTTTAAATTCCAAAAACTTTTGAGACCACTTGTGAGGTGTTAATGCAATACTGCATATGAATTTGAATTCTGTTTATTAGGTCACGGGCAAAAATGATGATGATGATGATATATTTCGGGGCCCCCAAGTATAGTGAAATTACAAGTGAAAGTATAAAAATAATAATAATAATGATAAATAAAATTTAATTGGAGGAGCTACCAGGACACACCCTTAAGCCATTTGGCTTGTTTTCAGGGGAGACCTTTTCCTAGCTTCTGGGCGTCATAAATCATTGGCTTTGGCCTGAGAAGCATTTCCAGTCATGGAAGCCTCGCATTTAATCCAAGAGCACGACTTTTGATGCTTACTTTTGACGTTATAAGGTCACTTATAACATACTTAAAGATAACTGTTTGAACATTTTCTTCAATCCAATCCTCAAGTAGTCTTATGGGTGTATCTACCTAAAATATTGTCAAAATTTACTTAGCCGTTTTTCTAAATTGACCCTCTTGTTTGGTCCTTCGAGAATGCCGATCAAAAAAGGCCGTTGAAAATAGATCCGCGAAAAATATTTCCAAAATGTTTGAGAACATCTTCACTCTTAGTACATATAAAACTTTAGGCAAAGTCATTTTTCAATTTTTTTCGAAGTGCGTTTTAAGTAACTTAATTTTGTTTTTCCCCGTGACCTATTTAACCGAATTCAAATAAATGTTGTGCATTGCATTCACATCTCAAAAGTTTCTGGAATTTAAAAATGACTTCTTGAGCTCAAAAACACACCGTGCTTGATCAGTAAAAGCTTTGTGATAACAACTTAATTATCATTGATATCAACTTTTGTTTATGTTCGTAAGGGGGTGGTTCTCAATAATTCCATAGTCCGTTTCCTAACTGCAAATGAACTTGCATGAGCTCAAAACATGTACAGTAATACTCGACCAAAACACGCCCAATTTGATTTTTTTATAAAATGGTTTATTGAACAAAACCCCTCAAACACGTATGAGTATACTTAGTAAAGACAGAAGAGAGGAGAAAAAGCTAAAGAAATACAATCCATTAGAAAAAAACTGAAAACTGAAAATAGAAATAAAAGCGCCATCACACAAGCATCAATCTTGGAAATCGAATGCAACAGCTCACATGTAAGACAAGAAAATCATCGAGATAGAAAGTCAGAAGTAAATTGTTTTAATCCAAGATGCGTCTTGAGAGAACAGAAGGGTTTGGCTTTGGCACTTAACACCAAGATTTAAATCTAGCAAAAAATTGAATGTGTAAGAAAGATGAAAGATTCCCCATCCAGTGGTCCAAAAACGACCAACCACCTCCAGAGGTGTTCAAATACTAAATGGATACATTTAACTTGTGTATGTGTTTCGTCTCTACAAATTCACTCAAATTGAATTTCCTTCAATCTTTAGGGTTCTGTCGACTGAGCTTGAGGGAATCTTCAACAACCGCCCCGGACCCGTTCTTGTTATCAGCTCCAACGACTGCAGCTGAGGTAACCTCATTATTTCTAAGTTTGATTTCGGTTTAGTATTTTACCAGACTTTGTTTGCTCTTTCCATAGACCACTTGTGATGCACTCAATCATATTACGGTCATGACCCCAGTGAGTGGCATGGTGTGTGGGGGACTCTTGGGGAATGACGGTGACACGGGTCCAAACACCTTAACAAGTGAGTAGTTGGCGACATTGATTTAGTTCAAACATCCGTTGGCAATGATGTTTTTACGTTGCTTTTCAGCTACTTCGGGCTCCTTTGAAGTGGGTGTCCTCACCATAGCTACTCAGACTGCCGGCATCACAGGATTCAATTTAGATTTTGAACAAGTTCCGTGCGCCTAAAATCCAAACGAGAGGACATCAGCAAGCGCACTCCCCGTTATGTTGCAAATTGTTAATAGTCGAAGTAAATCGTTCTCACATTCATTCCAAAAGTCGATGAATTCATGATTTTATTTAGCTGAACTTCTTTAGTTGACCTCTTTAGTTGGCATTGGACTTTAGATTTATTGAATATTCCAGTATAAAAGTTTATTTATTTTTTATGGCTTTATTTTTAACGATTATGTGAGGTGCAAACTAGGCTTCAGGATCCTTCAAACAATGTCTAAGGGAGGGGCACTCTTTGAGGGAATCGTCAAAATGGGGACTTGCCTTTTTTACTCAACGAGGTCGCCAAATCCACTTATTTTGACAGCTTCAAAAAGGGTCAAAAATTGGGTTGTGAAAAATGTTTTTTAAACAAATTTAGTTGCAACAGCTCTGAAATTTTACGTGATGATTATTTCTTTAAAATTGGTCGTGTAGATCAAAAATCATAGAGCCGTTTGCATTCTTTTTGGTATACCTCTCGTATGACTCGTTCTCGGGCTAAAGCCCTCGCTCGAACTTGTCACCCTGCAGCCGAGCTCTCGAACAGGGCAAGATTTTCTAACCCTTCGATTTCATGATTCTCATAATGCAAGGATTCACACGTTATAGTTACATTTTCATTATTAAATTTTACATATTTGTAATTTATACGTTATTAATAAAATACGTAGTATTTTAACCAAATACCATGAAAAAGTTCATCGTATGCAATACGGTTAAAGATTGACTTTCTTTACAAGGAATCCCATTCCGTGTAGCGGTGAGAAATAAATTCCATCAAATCCGGCAATCCCAATCACAAAGCATACTCGATCGCAAGATCTGCATACCATAAGGCACTGCGAAGAGCAGAGCGCCAATCTCAAATTGAGGACGTGGAAAACATGAAAGCCCAGGCTAACAATGGAAATATGATCCCGCTATACAAAAAAGCCCGAAATAGCTCACTGGGATCCTCCATCTCAATCCCAGTGTTTTTTGAACACTGGTCTTCCCTCTTGCAAGCCTTTTCTCGTCCAAGTTTTCCTTTGGTTCCAACTAACTTGGCCGATGATCATGCTCTGCTATCACCAATTACAGAACAAGAAGTGAATTTAGCTTTAGACCACCAAAAGAGCAATACTCGGGGCCTTCACGGATACTCCCCAAAAGATTTAAAACTGCAAAGAGCTCATCTCGTCAAAATCCTTGCTCGAATATTCTCGAAATCTCTCGTTTTGAAGACACTTCCACCGATTTGGCTCAACTCGACCTTATTCTTTCTTTTTAAGAAAGGAATTCGATCGGACCCAAACAACTACAGATCCATTGCCGTGCAGGATCCGTTTCTTAAGGTGTTTTCCACAATTCTAAATGAGAGACTTACGTCCTATGTGCGAGAAGGGGAGATGCTAACTCATCTACAGTTTGGATTTACTCGCGGAAAAAGTACAGTTGGTGCAACTTCCCTCCTTAGAGAAATAATATCACGACGTCTAACACAGAAGCTACGAACATACGCAGCATTTATAGACTTCAAAAAGGCCTTTGATACAATATGTGGGAAAAAGCTGGCCATGAAACTACAGAGCTTGCACCTTCCACCCGCTTTCGTGCTTCTCATATTCAACATGTTACAGTCCACGTCTTTACGCATCAAGTCTGGGGAACGTTTATCGCGTCCGTTCTATTCGTTCAATGGCGTTCCACAGGGCGATCCATGCTCCCCATCACTTTTCAACCTCTTTATCAATGACCTGCCAGACCATCTGAAACACAATGGGGTTTGGCTGGACCAGAGATATCCGAAAAAGAATCCACCTTCTCATGTTCGCGGATGATGTGGTTATTCTGGGAGACTCTGCCCAAGATTTACAAGCGGCATTAGTGTCTCTTGATGAATACTGCGAAAAAAACACCCTTGAAGTCAATGTGGCCAAATCAAAGATAATGGTATTTCACCGTGGCCGACTACCAAAATGCTCTGTACTGTCTGTGGGGAACAAAACCAACCATATCACATATATTTCTGTTGCCGTAATGACAAAAATAATTTGTCGCAATAAAGATACAAAAATAATAAAAAATAATAACTGGGCAACCAAAAGAAATGTTATTTTCTAAATTACATTACTGATTTATTAGTTTAGTGAGATAAAATCAGCCACCACAAAAGCCACTACTGTATTTGAATTTTGCTCGTCATTTCGCCTATCTTTTTGTTTTTATGTCCCAATTCACATTTTGGGAATTGAAATTCAATTTCTCGTTGCTCCCCAACACAAAGTTTAAGCGTCCAAAAATGCAAAAAATACAAAAAAAAGATTTTTTCAAAAAATTGACGGCCATAGATAATTCTTGTATTATTCAAAAGTTGAAATCACCAATACTGTATTTCGTTTTCTTTTTCCTTTTTCATAAAAGTTTTCCGTTCAATTGTTCAATTGAATTTTCCCACTAAATATGTATAAGATTTCAAACAAATTTCAAAACAAGGACCTCGACACAATCATTGGACTATCAATCAAAATCCAAGGTTATCGTGCTACAATCCTTCGAATTTTGACTGACTTTAATCAAATTGAAAGCGGATAAAATATTTTTCAGGTTACGTTACGTTTATTGCGACTCATGGTCATGTCATGTCGTATAAATATGCTAATATATGTAAAAAATATACATTTAAAGACCAACCCACTCTACTACAATAACCAAGAATTTCCCCATCTACCTCTACACAATTGTGTTTGTACTGTCTGCTCATCTCCCCGTCACTTCCTTCATGTGCACTGAAACATTTCTAGTCAACTCACTTGTGATATCACATTCTAGTCGCCTATTTTAACGTTTTTACCACTTGACTGGGTCTTTAATATCTTCTGGCTTTATTTTTTGGGTCTTTATTTAAAAGAAGTTCAAGGGCACGCTATTCCATTATTTATGATGGATTCAGAGCGTTTTAACAAACTCCTCAATTTTGGAAAATGAGTGGGAATTGGAACCTGTTCATTTTTCGAGGAACTTCTAAAGCCTTAGAATTTCCGTTGTTTGGGTTCAACGACAACATCTTGAGGCTTGTGTGATCCCGCAAAGATCCTGCAATAATTTGCAAACCTTTCTTTCTACTTCATCTTTAACAAGACCCTTTGGCTGCATTACATCATAGATATCTAGACCCATAGATATCTAGACCCTGGATGTCGTACGGAAAATTGAGGTGACCGCTTGGTTGGCTAGAGGAAGGAATGAAGCAAAGAAGCAAGTTTTTCATTTTTTGGTGTTGTTAGCTCATTCTTAATGATCCTGTTTAACAATGAACATAAAATTCTCCTATTTTCTTGTTGCATGAAATACTATCTAACCATTTTACCTGCTAAGGGGAAGGTTATTGTAGTCATATTTGCATCTTTCTTCCCGAATGGTTGATTTTAACCATGTGATTTTTTTGCTGCCAATCTATTATTTCACATAATATAGACAAGTTTGCAACAAATTATTTCCTGTTCCTTCTCACCTATTTTACAACGTGTTTGATAACATTGATTTATATATGTGTTTATTGAAGTATATTTTAACAAGAAGTATTTCATTACATTTGCTTAATGCACTAGAATATATAACACTATATCCTTCCACGGCATAGTTTCCCCTAATTTTTGTTGCATTTGTGGTCTAATTCATCAGTGTTATTGTTTTCAGAGGATAGACAGTCTTTGCATTTATCCTTAAGTATTTTTCCAATCTTGGTGAAAGGAATAAAGGACTAAAAATTTTTCCTTGGAACAAATCAGAAGCACATCCTACTCACAAATGTATAAATGTTTTGAGAAACTATGATAGTTATAGTCACAAAAACTAACATCAAAGTGGAATTTTTCAAAACCAAAGCTGGCTGACAATGATGTATCTTTTAATGTTCCGGAAAAGTTGATGAAACTTTAAACTTTGTGTGAAAAGACTGTTTCAAAGTGAACTGGATTTGATAGATTGTCCAAGATTTTTGTATCATAAGTAAAACAGGGAACAGCCTCCAAACCAAACATTTATTGGAAGGCTTAAGATTGAACACACTGTTGACTTCTATTGCTCATCTTGACTTGTTGATCTTGATGGAGCAATGTTATGTTAGGCATAATTGTATCAACATTGCTAAGCCATCATTTGTTTTACATGAAAGGACAATATGCAATTCTAGACAAATGGTCACCTTAACTTTTGACAAATACAACCAGCAAGTAAAATGTATGAACAATGTAAAATAAAGAAAAAAGTTATAAATAAAGAAATGCTCAATGCAAATGGCAAGTGAATTGAAAGCACAAAATTTTGATCACTATGACAATTCCATATTTTTGCACCTTTTAGGACTGTATAGTCCATTACACAGATAAATTAAAACAAACACCTTTTGCTCCAATTTTTCTCATTTTTCTTCATCATAACACCTTGGTGAGTGCAAACACCTTATGACTTGAAAGAGTTAACATAAAGACCTTAGCAAGCCAGTTCTTAGTGCCCTAAATATTTTTGGATTGTGTTTAACAAATGTGGAGATAGGTTTTATTCTGCCAAACAAAATTGGTCATTAACTATTCAAGCCTTGTTGTGATGCATCCAAAAAAAGCAACCAAAATTAGGTGCATTGCAGCATATTGGCTATTCATAATTCAAATAAATCTAGATTTGCCAACCTTTGTATGCACTTCAGTAGATCTCAGTGAATGGAAACTCCTGAACATATCTTTCAACACTTGTGTTTGTTGGTCATTGATGGCTGAAGTTCCCCACCACTCATAGAGCCCCTTTGGTCTCAAACTGGTGCCCACCACTTCACTTCACACCCCTTCAAACAAGTCTGAAGACCACATTTGACTTATTTTTTATGGATTTTTGTTTCCTGACGCTTTAAATTCAACCACAACCAGGAACAAACTGAAGTGCTTCCTTTATTGACAACTACTGGCATTGTCAAGGGTCACAAACATTTAGAGGGCAAGTCAAATTTCTAATCTTGTGTCATAGTATTTTGAGACAAGATAAATGAGATGGACCCAAAACATACTATTCATTTGGAAATCATTATTCAATGTTCAATTATTGCACAACTTTGTCCATTCTTCTTTTTGAAAAAACTAGTCTTGATTGGGCTCAAGTCAAAATAAGTCCAACCCTGAACATCACTTGGGAAGCCAAATGAGTCTACAGTAAATGGGCTCAGAATTTTAGCCAACCAAGTGGTCGGAGAGGTTGGGCGATTCTGTTCCGTTGGTCGTCCACTCGAGACGTCCATGATTACATACATGTATTCATCTTAGTGGCCAATCAAAAATTAGGAACCAAAAGGATGCAAAGGCTGCATAAAAAAGTGAACTAATGTTAACAAATTGGCCCAAAGTAAGTTTGAAAAGATGCGAAAAGTGGCCACTTCGTGATAATGAGATATTTTTCAGTAAAATCCTGCTAATTGTGATCCCAAATATGGGAGCCGAAAAAAAACTTCGATACTTCGCTTTTGAAAAAAAAGAGTCACTTCATCTTGATTTTCTCAGATCTGTAAACTTTGAAGATGAAAAAATCTTACTTTTTATTTCCACGCCTAAACTTAAGGAGTCTTACTTTCTCGTTGGTCATGCGAGTGTACCAAGTTTTCGTTTTGCTCTGCAATTTACAAATACGCTCTCCCCGTGTGCCTGTCTTCGTCAATTTCGCAAAAGCAATGTTTTCGAAATACCTTAAGCGATACTTAGGCATTCTGTACTCCTGCAACAATGCCTTTGTCCATTACCTGACAGAGTCCTGGCCCTTTAAAAGCTGGCTTGAGTTTATCTCAATGAAAAGACTTTCGGCCTTGCAATTTGGTACCGACTTTTCTGGACTTCGCCTCACTCTCTTCGACAAGCTCCCTAGCTCACCTTCGTATTATGACGTAATACCATTTATACCTACATACTTCTGGAGAAGTCGTGTAATTAATCCCATCCAACTAGACCCAAACCGAAGAAGCAAACAATATACTTGGATACGAATCAAATTTAACTGTGTGAACCATTTATTTCGATGCCGTAACTAAACCCTAACATACAAGTAATTGAAACAACAATCTTATTTTAACATTCCTCTCAATTCTATGTGCATGGTACTTGGTCATAGTCCAAGCTAAATCCAGTGGCACCCGTAGGAACAGCCAATAAGCTTCGCAATCCAACTTCAAACGATCCGGGAGAAGCTAGAACGAGAGGATATGACTTGAATTAGGGATAACTCAATATTCGCTACAAACATGCTCTCACCTAACACTACAGATTCTCCACCAGAAGTAAACATATTTCCACAGAACATGCTACTCCCAGGGGTGGTAACAATTATATGGCTCTCTGCACCGCATGCCTAAAAGAAGTTGAAGTTTTGAATTGATCTCCTATTCAAAACACAAAGTATATTGCCAAACTTGCCAGTGAAGTTTCAGTAGGTCCCAGAAACAAGAATGAGTTGGGTGTGGTAATGAGGGAAGCCCTTAAACGCAATTGGCAAAATCCTAAAATAAATTTCAAAAATGTCAAACATGGTTGTGGGAAAAGAAAAAATGAGTTTAGGTATTTAAAGGATTAATTATATCTGAATATCTGAGGATAGAAGCCCTTCATGACTTGAATTTGAGGAACTTGGATTCACCAGATTGAAAGAACGGAATTTCAGAACAATACTGGAAAATTTGAGCTATTGGAATGTGTATTTTTTGAACAAAAAAATATAACAAGATTACAAGGTTAATTGCAGTTTTTACCATTTTTGCCTCTATACATCAATTACAATCCAATACAAATATCAAACAAAATAATATCTTTTTATCTAGTCCAGTTTTCAATGTCCTCTTGCGTATTTTTTAAATCAGTTGTCATTAAAATGATTTTTGACATATCCTGAATTTCAATCAGGATCAGAAATCAGGCAAAAAATCCCACTGAGGGCTGCAGCTCAGCGGTTGCTGTCCCATGTCTTAAAGCTTGAATAAGTTAAAAAAAAACGTTCACAGTTTACACGTTTCCTATATGAATACTTTTTAACTACATTTTTTGAGACATGTTTATCATTCTATCGATTGTTATGGTTAAGGTACAAGCAAAGCATTAAAAGTTGTTTATTACGAAATGCCGTTAATAGGGACAGGAACTTTAGACGAATGAAGCAATTCGTCTTTTTTTCATCTTTTTTTGTCTTTTTGACCTTTATTCGTCGCGAATTTTTTTCGTCTAATTTGGATTTTATTCGTCTTTTTTCGTCTAATTGGGCAAAAATTTGGATTTTCTTGAATTTCAAGCTCTTTAAGTGTCTTTTTTCAATTTCCAAGCAAATAAAAACTTGGAAGAAAGTTCGATCCCACCAATTACAGACCAATGTGATAAATTAATTGTCAGTTGCGGTTTTGTGCAAACAAAATACAATCCACACTTATAAATTAACTTGTACTCGTAGAGTTGCTTGACAGACACAGAAAGAAAAGATTACTATTGGGTTGAAAAAGCTTTCTGGCCATCAGAACAATTATTGGATCTGCAAATCAGATTTTAATTATAGCTCTACTGAAAACGTTCCTTTAAAAGAGGCATTTTTCAACTCTTGGTTTTTATTTGACATTTGTACTTACTAGCTAATTCCTGCTCATTAGGTACTTCCTTTTTTTAAATTTTCTAGATTGCGCCGTTTTTGCACAAGCAGTCAGATTGGTCCCCATGTGGGAGCAGTTATAAACGTCTTTTTTCGTCTCTACGGGCATTTAATTTTTCTTCTTTCTCATAAGCCAGTTTCTTTCGCCTTTTTGGGAAATTAATTGGATTTTTTTACGTCTTAAAAGTAATTTTTTCGTTTTTTTTCGTCATATCGGAATTTTAATTCGTCTATTTTCGTTTAATTTGACAGTTTTATTCGTCTAAACTTCCTGTTCTTAGTCATTAACAACTATAATGATTACTTAAAGTTAAATTGCATTTTTATTACAACAACAAAATAAAAGTGCAATGAGGTTATTGCACAGTAATTTATCCCCAATCCCAAAAATGCCAATAATGGCTCATTTCCTATGCAAAATCGAGCCCTTCACCACCAGGCTGGCAAGGTTAGTGTCCAACAGTGTAAGGAACCTGACCTTTCTGGAGGCGATGTCATTCCCAGTCAAGGACTTAATAACACCAGACATGCCTTCGAAATATTGGTGGTCACGCACCTTAGTCCGTCTTCCTGCCAAATCCCGAAACGACGGGAACCTTAGATCATTTATTAGTCATTCTTATTTAATAATTTAATAATATTATTTAATATTAATAGAACTCAATGACGGGAACTGACAAAGGACCTGTTCAAGCTGATCCACCCACTCTACTGCAATTGCCAAGATTTTCATCATCTCTCTTAAACCAACTACATCTGGACTGTCTGTGCATCCCCCTTCATTTCTTTCATATCCACTAAAACTACATTCTAGTCAACTTTGAATCGCAATTAAAACATTGTCATAATTGAAATTACAATTACATCACGAGACTGAATGCAACTGTTTTTTTTTGCTAACCTGGTAAAATAGAAAATGCATATTTACACGAACATATTTTTCAATATGGCACACTACATTGAAAGATTGGAGCACTTACCAAGTTCTTGTCTGATGCAGTTTGTATATTGTTGGTTACCTAATAGCTGACCCCCGGCAAAATTATAAGACTGGATAGATCCACTTTCTCCTACGAAATATTGAGTGCATCCAGCGGGAGCTCTGAAAACGGCAAGATGATATTGTCAGAGTAACAAATGAGAATGTTATTATTTTGAGATTTAAAATTTATATGAATATCTGATAAGAAAATGATAAAGTTGATGTACGACACCACAGTTTGTTAACAGATCCAATTTGTTATTTGAAAATTCAGTTCGGATTGGATTTGGAGAACCTGTCGGATCCGATGCACAACTCTAGTTCCCAGTAACCGTGATTGACACTCACAAAGTGTCTCGTGAACGAATCCGAATATCTTTTTTATCTGAACGAATCCAAATCCGAAAGTTTGATGCTCAATTCGATCGAATCCGAATCTAATACGCCTATATCTGTTATGTATGTGGTGGACTCGCAGCCCCACTGGGACCCTTAAAGCCACAACTCTGAAAACCAAAAATCATTTTTCTGCTGTACCCAGCTAGTTGTTGAATTCAGTTGTCTATTGTACTCAGTTTTTCGTAGTACCCAGTTTTCCATTTCACCCAATTTTCCTGTGTACCCAGTTTTCCGTCGTACCCAATTTTCTTATTTACTTAGTTTTCCCTTATACCCAGTTTTCCGTTGCACCTAGCTTTCTTGTACTTAATCTTCCAGTACCGAGTTTTCCGCTGCACCCAGTTTTCCTGTACTGAATCTTCCAGCACCGAGTTTTCCCCTGCACCCAGTTTTCTTGTACCCCTAACGTTCTAACTCTGAAGTAGAAACCGAAAAACTGGAATTGTTTGCATGCAAAAGCAAGCCTACCTGGTTCATTGAACAAGTTAATCTTGTTTCCGAGCTTCAAAGTATCAATCAAGGTATGGCATTGTTCGCGATGATATGTTAATCAAGGTTAGGAAATTTTCGAGTTTTTAGAAACAAACAGCAATTTTTGGCTTTTTCTTGCCTCAATCAATGAAATTTTGCGGGATTTGGCTCAAAAAAAAAAGAAAATTACGCGTGCATTTTAGGACCTTTTCAAGGTATTTATGTTTATATCAGTTTTAGAATAATGTGTGCAAAGCAAAATTGCCAAAGGTTAAAGTCAAGACAAACTTAAAACTGCAAACATTTGCCTAGAATTTAGACAAAATTCGGTCAAATTTAACATTTTTATGAATGCAAGTGAAATTTTTAGGCCGGGAAATTGCAATTTTTAGCAACTTTGGTTGAATTGAGTGCAATTTTGAACAAGAGACACTGCAACCTTAAGGCTAAAAAACTGCAACTTTGGGGCAAAAAAACAAATGTGTCTAAGCCTTGGTCATTAAAAGCATTGGCATTTGAGCACACACATTTTCATAGAGCAAAGCTAACCATCCTAGTTATCCTTGGGAAGAGACTGCTTTTAAAAACATGCATTTTTACAAAAATAATCCTTTAAAATTAGTGATGGACCGAAAGGGCTCATAACCGAAACCGAAAGTTTCGGCCGAAAGAGGGCTTAACCGAAACCGAAAGCAGCTGACCACAAAATTGTATTAATGCAGAATCCACCTTAAAAATTAAATTTCTCATGTGTTTAATAAGATGTTGAGTAGTCGCAAATTTTGAAAGATCGGGAAACTTGAATTTCAGAGGTTCTTGGACGAAAAATTTTTCGATTTTATTGTCAAAGTCCATCCTTTATAGTGCATGTCTGCTTTCGGTTTCGGTAGGCATAACCGAAACCGAAACTGTAATTTCGGCCGTAATTTCGGCAGAAAGCGCTTAAATAGATGCCTAATTTGAGTACTCGTTGCTGTTTTCAGCGACGAAAAATCCGCTCCCTAGTCATTATTGTCATCTTCATTAAAAAGGAAGCCAATTTGCAAAGTTCATCCATACTTGGCCAAACTGTTGCAGGTGTAATAAGTTGCCTTGATGTCATAGGTACGGCTCCCGATACCAATTCCTTGGGAAATAGTAAGTATTCCAGCATCTCCTGTGGTACCAGTTTCAAAATACACTGAAAAAACAATAAAATCAGCATTACTGAAATAAATAGAGCAAATTTAGTGAAGGTTAACCCCCCTATTTTTTGGGAAAAATAGGTTATGCAGTTTTGTTTCTTTTTTTTGTTGAGTGTTGGTGAGAGATTGCCCAGGACACAAGCTTAAAAGAAGAAAACGGAAAGAAATTGGTCATGATTTGCTCACTGTGTTGTCCTGTTAAAGTTCCACAAACACTAGGGGGAAAACCATTGGCCGTGCCGGAAAACGGACTTGATACCGTTAAGGCATCGTTATTAGCGCCACAAATCCCTGGAAAAGATAAGTATTTTTTTTAATTTTAGATCTTGCTGTTCCTGGGTCGTATATGAACGACATTACTCACCTCCTGGAGCCAATGTTGAAAAAGTGCGAAAGTCTAGCCTGCAAGATGGAGATTCAACTAGAGCTCTAGATTCAACAATAAATGATGATTAGAGCGACCGAAAATACTTCATCAGTTTGAATTCCATTGAAGTCAATTACATTTTCAAAAATGTACTTGTACTCAATTACATTTTTCAAAGAAGTAATTGCAATTGTAATCAAATACGTACATTTTATCAAGTAATTTAACCAACTCTACTTGGATTTTGATAATCTATCCCTCTCTGAACATATTTAAATAATTTTATAGAATATTTGTCCGTTTAATTTAGATTTAAAATGAGAATCAACAGTTTCAAAAATTCAACCAATCCATACGGGTACTTTTTGACTTAGTCACTAAGCCTTGAACAGTGCAACTCACTGAGCTAAAGTGGTTTTTGGCAGAAATCATGGCATTAAATTCACAACGATGCCCTGCTTTTTTTGTTGACGTCACGAAGCCCACGACGAATTGACTAGGCTTATTTGGCAAAGCAGTGTTTCATTATAAAACTCCTAGACGATGTTATCTGTTGAGTACATCAACGCTTTCTTCTGCTTTCATTATCGAAGCACACAAACAAATTACACCCTTGCCATCTGTTGGGGACAGATTAAAGTAAACTAATAAAAGGGAGGAGACGCGGTGTTGTGGTTAGCGCAGTTTCCTATGATAAGAGAGGTCCCAGGTTCGATTCTCCTCCCCGACCTTTCTCAAGGAAACTTTTGGACGTTAATTCACACCCACAGACGGAGAACCATTCTGATACCGGACTTGAATTTGCCTATCGGAAATACTTGGACGATGTGATGGCTGGCCGGGCGAGGATAATAAAACCTCCGACCCTAGCAATCCAAAAATAAAAAATAAAAAAATGACGTCTCGACCTATCTGCTCAGCACAGTTCAAGCTCCATACTATTTGACTCTATAGCTGAGTAGGCAGACCCAGACGATAGTACTTTAATCTACGTAGAGGGCTAACAGAAAAATGACTCTCCAAAAATATTCGTGAGTCACCAAGCCTACACTGTGTGTGTGATGGGATTTGATGTTGAACACGCTTAGTTACGTGATTCAAAACCAGAACTTGCCTTTTTAGGGAGTCACCGGCAAAATTACTCATTCAACTGCTTTGCACGAACAAGAGCAATGCATGCATGAGCCACTTGACACCCTTACTGCCGGATCAACAAAGTGTGCTCAAAACAAATCTCCACTGACTGAACTGGAGTGACATTTCTCTGTTAGCCCTCTACTTTAATACATCCCCACCAGATTTCAAAGGGTGGCATTTGTTGCCTAGCTTTGGCAATCAAAGCAAAAGAAAGCGTTTATAAAGTCAAAGATAACCTAACTCATACAGTTGTTTCTAATAAAGGACCCTTGATTTGTAGTGGTCAAAGGAGGAGTGACTTGGAGCAGGATTTTTCAAAATCATTCACATCGATAATGTGCCTGGGGAAATGTTATTAACGGGTATTCAAACTCACCGTATTTGACACAAATCTAAAAAAGAGAAAGGGAGAATATGAAAAAATCAACTAAACCTGGTGTAAAAACACGTCAAATAGTTCAGCAACCATCTTACTATCACAGATTCGTTTGAAATTGTAAATGCAAGTTTGACTTGCAGCCGTGTTAGCCGACGGAAAACCATTATTCTAAAAAGATGAAGGAACAGAATAATAAATGGATTTGTTGAGTTTAGAATTTCAAGATTCAATCTATTGTGAATTTCGTTCTCTCACCTGAATGTACGAGCAGTTCTAAAATGTTGAAAAAGTATTAAGCTTGATACCTGTATCAGTTATGATCACACATACCTGCTTAACCATTTGATCAGTTCCACAATTACCACTCAAAGCAACAAGACAACACACGCCAAAGCCTAAAATCATTTGGAGTATGTACCCCTGAAAAGTGTATTTCAATGTGGTTAATTCATCATTACCTGCGGCACAATTGCCTGCTGGTGATCCACCCGTTTCGGTACACTCAGAAGCAGTCATACACGTTCCACCGAGGCTTTCACTTCCTGTTGTGGTACAGGGATCATTCTAAAAAACAAGAACATGTCCATGGAACAATCAGTATTCATCATCTCATTTGCACGTCTTACCTTAAACGTGACAATGTTAAACAGACTGAAGAGTTCTAAAATCGTGAAGAAAGCAAATAAGCACAAGTGAGGGAACGGGACTCAAAATTGAGCCCATTAAAGAACTAGGAAACTTCAATGGCATTTCCAATGACCACTCAGCCTAATCACAAACCGTACTTTTTTGGCGCGTTTGTGTCCGATTGGTGAAGGGCTCAATCGCTGTTCCAATGGACAATATCCCAACAAAAATCCACAACTGAGTTGTTACAACTGCAAAAACGTATAAGGCTGTTTAGACATTTGATGACACATCCGGGAAAACAACAGGAATTTTTAAGCCCTGCATATCAAAAACTGTACCTATGTTCAACATCGTCTCATTTCGTGGAAAATAAAACAAAAAAAATTTGCTTTGTTGAAATCTTAGTGAGGGGTGGACTTGAGATTTTGTTTTTCGGAAGTTTTGGTCAGAATTGGTATTACTCAAATTGAAATTTTGAAGCTGAATACTTTTCAAAGCAAGCTGCAAATCAGCACGAAAATTAGTTAAAATTATCAACTCCCCCGGACATTCTGTAATGAAGGTACTATCCAAGTTTTTGGATTGGATTATCTCATAAAAAGGAAATCAAATAACAGAGCATGGCCTATGATTGCCAAATAACATTATTTCAATGTTTTTTTGAGCAGCTTGAACACAATAAATACTTGGTGAGAAACAGAATGAGCAAATAGCTTAAAGTCGGTCGCAAATGGCGCCACTCTTTTCTTAGTTTCGCAATAAGTCATTTTAAGCCAACGAGAAAAAGAATCAGAAAACCTTAAAATAAAAACTTTGATTGTCAGTGCATTTGGTGAGCGTAAGATGCTACCAATAAAATAACCTAGCTTTTTGCCTTTATGTCTTTGCCGTTATGTGACATGTCCTCGAAGACACTCAAGCTTACTTTTTACAATTTATGTTGATGTTCTAGCACTAGTTCCACTAGATAAAAACTTGGTAAAAAATGATAAAAATACTTGTAACACCTTACGCTAAAAAAAATGCACTGACAATCAAAGTTTTTATTTTGAGGTTCTCTTATTTTTTTTCTCGCCGGTTTAAATGACTTATTGAGTAACTAGCATAAGAGTTGCGCCATTTGTGACCAGTTTTGAGCAATTAGCTCATTCTATTTCTCGCCAAGTACTTTTTTGTGTTCAAGGTGTTCAAAAAAAGGCCATAGGAATAATGTTATTTGTCAATCACAGTCCATGTTCTATTTTCTCATTTCTTTTCTATGAGATTGTTCTAAAAACATGTCTTACTTTATGTTTGCTGCCACAGTGGATATTGATCAAAATCTAAACAAACAGTGAGTTCTTGAAAGTACATCTGGGTTTCAGTCTTAACAACTAACAAACAATCTTGAATATTTGTGAATCTAGACACAAGTCTCGAAAGTGTAGTGTTCTCTGTCAGCGAAAAAAAAGAAGTTACTTCAGTCATTCTTACCCATGATGAAAGTGAGGTGATATCCGTTTGAGAGTTAACTTCCTACTGATAAGCTCGCAACTTCTTCGAGCAATCTGAGAACAAATTGTGGAATAAAAACGTGCCTTGAGGTTTTGACGGTTTGAGTGCCGTTGTTCAAACAGAAATGTGGACGGTTTTTCGGCTTGCGAATGGTCGATGAAACGATATTTACGGACGATCTTACAAAGCTCCGCCCTGTTTTCGCCGATGGATGCTCAGCCGACAAACCAACGCTCCAATCTATGGATCGTCGATGTCGCTCAACATGCGAGAAGCAGAGTCCTTGATTAAAAGAGACCTGACATTAATAAAAACTAGTGATGGACCGAAAGGGCTCATTACCGAAACCGAAAGTTTCGGCCGAAAGAGGGCTTAACCGAAACCGAAACCGAATGCAGCTTACTACAAAATTGTAAAAATGCACAATTCACCTTAAGAATTAAATTGCTCATGTGTTTGATAGTCGCAAATTTTGAAAAATCGGGAAATTTTAATTTCAGTGGCGCTTGGGCGATTTTTTTTTTCGATTTTGTTGTCAAACTCCGTCCTTTATAGTGCATGTCTGCTTTCGGTTTCGGTAGGCATAACCGAAACCGAAACCGAAATTTCGGCCGTAATCTCGACCGAAAGCGCTTTCGGTCCATCACTAATAAAAACTCCTTTAAGTTATTTAGCCCATTTGATGTGACGTCTGGAGGGCCAAAAGCTCTCGAGTGTGTCAAAATATGTTGCAAAAAATATTTTTTAACAGGCCATGATTGTTTGTTGTGGGGTTAAAACTTCAAATAAAGTCTTTCGTTAGGTAACTTTTTTAAGCTAGATATTTTTAAAGCAGGCGCCGTAGTCTGGATGAGTGTAATCGGAGGCATAATTTACGAGAGCTGCAATTATCATGAAAATGTATTTTATTTCACTTTTTTCCCATTTTTTATTGTTTTTGGGTTCATATGCATTTTTTGCATTGTTATGGCGTTTTTATCTAAATTTATGGGCATTGTTCTGACATTTTTCTCTTTTATTTGCATTTTTGGCCTTGTTGTCGAAGTTTAGTGTTTTTACCAAATTCCTGAAAATTGTTGTTTCTTCAATAAAAAAACTGTAAACGTTTTGAATTGTCTTTACGGCCCTTAATTTTGATCTATTCAACGAATGATTTTTGACTTAGTTCAAATGTTACTTCATTGTGCGCTCTTTTTTACATTTTCTTTTCCATTTTTTGTCATTTTTGTTGCACTTTTTATGCATTTTTTGAACGTTTTGACTGGCATTATTTGCAATCCTAATAATCATTTGCACTTTTTCGGGTTTCAAACACACAACGACGTGAAACACTGCCTGGATACAACTATAGATCTAAATAGGGAGGAGATACATGTTTAGGCAGGTTGTTTAAAATCACATGAAAGTATGTAAGATTAAAGAGCCAATCATTGTTGTCGAAAATCAGTGGATCGAGGACAATGTTGTGCTACAACTACTCATGGTCACAAAACTACACTCAGGGTTGCGATCAAGTGTAGGCAAAAGTGTTTAATTCAGTCAATGTACCATTAACTATTTTTTTCTTAATTAACCTCTTTCCTCATTAAGAATTAACAATTAAAGTTCAAAATACAGGTATATGCGCTTAAGATTCCCGATTTTTTTGAACGGAAGGATTCACAAATTACGAGCTAAATAAGAGGGACTGGAACCTCATATTCTAACCACATATTGACATGGTATATAGCCACAAAATTACTCAAAATGAGCGCCATTCGCTGCAATAGTGGCCTCCAGCCTTGACCGGAACTTCGCGCAACTGTTCCTCACGAAGCTCTGATCTAGGTTGGCTCAGGCATTCTTAATGGCTGTCTTGAGCTGGTTGTTGGAGGTGTACTTGGTACCTGAGAGGATGCCCTTCAAGTGCCCAAACACAGCGTAGTCCATCGGGGACAGGTCTGGTGAATGTGGAGGCCACATGTCCTTGGGGATGAACCATGGTGTCTCTCTCTGGAGGAACTCCTGGGTAACATTAGCTGTGTGGCAGCTCGCACCATCCTGTTGCCATCACCAGTTTCTTCCATAGGTTCTTCGTGCCCAGGGGAAGACCACTTTGCTCAGATAGCTCATGTATGTGGCCGCTGTGAGCCTCTCGCCCTGTTTCAAGAACACAAGTGGGCACTTCTGGCCATCAGAGCCCACCACTGCCAAGATTTGCAGGTGAGCATAATGTCTCTCCCTTGGGCTGTACTTGATGGGGCTTGGGGCATCTCCTGAGGCCTTTGCAAGGTAGAACCTGGTCTCATTGGTGACCATCTCACCAAGTGAGAATGGAGTCTCATCAGAGAACACCAAGACAACTTCGGCGGGCTTGTGCTTCAACTTGTTCAAAATGGCCTTTGACCTCTCCAACCTCTTCACCTTGTCAATGGGCTTTAAAGCTTGTCTAGGGACCCTCTTGAAGCTGTTCAACATGAGGTCCTCATTGACAAGGCGTTTCATGGTCCTTCTTGCAATCCCAAACTCCCTGGCAAGGCCGCAGATCGTGGCCTTGCCTTCACGCTCCTCCACTACATCTTGGACAGAGTTGATGAGCTCCCCAGTCCTCACAGATTTCACTCTGGCTCGTTTGGGGACCTCTGCGGTGCCTCTGGCGATAGTGTTGTAGACAGTCTTCGGATCGCAGCCCAATTGCCTCGCTATATCGCACGTTCTCATTCCACGTGCGTGAAGAGTCAAAATTGAGGTCCTGACCTGGAACTGATCTGGGGTTGCGGTGGCCATGTCCAATGAACTTGAAGGCTGAATTTCGGTTAACAAGTCGAGGAGAGATGGAAATCGTTGCACAATAAGAGCCAAGTCCGAAGAACAATAAATAGCGGAGAAAGTCGGTAAAAATAGAAGAATAGAAGGTCGGTTGTTGAGGTACTTTAGAAGCATAGTAGAAGCATACCTAGAAACACAAAAGACGCATATGAGATTGAGTAGAAATAACCATCCTTGATCACGTTTTGCTACAAAAGGTGTGATTGAAAAACGCAGCTTATGTAACGAAACATGATTGAGGGTGGTTATTTATACAGGTACGTGCGCCTAAGATTCCCGATTTTAATGACATCCAACTTTCTCCGCTATTTATTGTTCTTCGGACTTGGCTCTTATTGTGCAACGATTTCCATCTCTCCTCGACTTGTTAACCGAAATTCAGCCTTCAAGTTCATTGGACATGGCCACCGCAACCCCAGATCAGTTCCAGGTCAGGACCTCAATTTTGACTCTTCACGCACGTGGAATGAGAACGTGCGATATAGCGAGGCAATTGGGCTGCGATCCGAAGACTGTCTACAACACTATCGCCAGAGGCACCGCAGAGGTCCCCAAACGAGCCAGAGTGAAATCTGTGAGGACTGGGGAGCTCATCAACTCTGTCCAAGATGTAGTGGAGGAGCGTGAAGGCAAGGCCACGATCTGCGGCCTTGCCAGGGAGTTTGGGATTGCAAGAAGGACCATGAAACGCCTTGTCAATGAGGACCTCATGTTGAACAGCTTCAAGAGGGTCCCTAGACAAGCTTTAAAGCCCATTGACAAGGTGAAGAGGTTGGAGAGGTCAAAGGCCATTTTGAACAAGTTGAAGCACAAGCCCGCCGAAGTTGTCTTGGTGTTCTCTGATGAGACTCCATTCTCACTTGGTGAGATGGTCACCAATGAGACCAGGTTCTACCTTGCAAAGGCCTCAGGAGATGCCCCAAGCCCCATCAAGTACAGCCCAAGGGAGAGACATTATGCTCACCTGCAAATCTTGGCAGTGGTGGGCTCTGATGGCCAGAAGTGCCCACTTGTGTTCTTGAAACAGGGCGAGAGGCTCACAGCGGCCACATACATGAGCTATCTGAGCAAAGTGGTCTTCCCCTGGGCACGAAGAACCTATGGAAGAAACTGGTGATGGCAACAGGATGGTGCGAGCTGCCACACAGCTAATGTTACCCAGGAGTTCCTCCAGAGAGAGACACCATGGTTCATCCCCAAGGACATGTGGCCTCCACATTCACCAGACCTGTCCCCGATGGACTACGCTGTGTTTGGGCACTTGAAGGGCATCCTCTCAGGTACCAAGTACACCTCCAACAACCAGCTCAAGACAGCCATTAAGAATGCCTGAGCCAACCTAGATCAGAGCTTCGTGAGGAACAGTTGCGCGAAGTTCCGGTCAAGGCTGGAGGCCACTATTGCAGCGAATGGCGCTCATTTTGAGTAATTTTGTGGCTATATACCATGTCAATATGTGGTTAGAATATGAGGTTCCAGTCCCTCTTATTTAGCTCGTAATTTGTGAATCCTTCCGTTCAAAAAAATCGGGAATCTTAAGCGCATATACCTGTACTCCATCTCATAAGCTTCTTTTATGCTTCTAGATATACTTCTACAATACTTCGAAACTACCTCAACAACCGACCTGTAAGCATGGCTGGAGAAGCTTCATGTGAACGGAAGGCGTCATCAAGTCCATTTTTGTACTATAGTATAGCGTCGATTTCGTTTAGCCCTAGCGGAGAAAACCGGTATAAAGGTACGAATGTTTGGCACAAAGAGCAAACTCGGTTAATTGTCAATCATTATTTTTTCTTCCTTTCTGCTGAGAGGTTGTTCACCTATGTAAAACCTTAGTCTGGAAGAGGCAATTTCGGCTTGTACCCTCAAGCGTTGGAATCTCCTTCGTCAAGAACTATATAGTACAAACTTTGATGCCTTTTCCTTTGTTCCCTTACAAGCCACATGTGAATTGTGGATGAATTGGGATTTAATGAGAGATTGGTGGGTTGAACATATCAATTTTCATTTGACAGGCGTCTTGCTTAGATAAGATTCGAGATCACATGAAGGGTGGATGTGTTGTTCTCAAGGCTTTTATGGGTTCTTCTGGCCCTCCAAAACTATCTACATTCATTTTGATTTGAAAAAACAGATCAAGACTTGCTGATTTGTAAGCCTTTCTATGAAATGAGTCAATCGAGAATGGAAGTCTTAGGTACTGTGAACTTGCAGAAACGTGATCAAACTTTTTCAAGAAGTTCTACAAAATGAATTAACTTGTAAAAACGGAATGCAATGTCCGGTATTATGTTCTCAAAAAAAAACAGTCCTGAAATTGGGAAAGGATGCCCTGGTAGAAGGGAAGTGAAGTTCTTCTTGAGATCAAAAGTAAGCGAGGTCATCGCAAAATCGTAACAACATTCTTTAACATTCCAATAAGATATCAATGTACATTAAATCCAAGTTGAAGATTTGCCTCATTACTCATCTCCACCGAGGGAACTTTTAAACGCTCAAAAATTGAAGGATTAATTCTTTTGATTATTTTTTCCGATAAAGCTAAGAAGTTAAGGCTAATGCGAGAACCAAAAACTCTTAAATTCTTACAGATTTCTTCGTTTCCTTAAAAACCATCGTTTTGAGTTTGGCTTGGTTTAGTTCATGCAAACAATTACCCAGATAATTCACCTCAAAATCAAACAGCGTTACTGACCAAGGCAGGCAAACATAATTTCAAATTTGATCATGTGTTCCCCATAGACTAATCAAACCATGGAGGTCTATAGAGAGGCCATTGTCGTCATTTTGTCTGCCTTGTTTCTAGCTGATACTGGCCAAAGTTGCCCATAAGTTCCGTGAAAAGGCAAATATTTCCGAAGAATATCGTGAAATACTTGCCCAAACAAGGGGAAGATCATAGTACAAATGGAAGTGCGCAAGATGTATTTTCAATGCCAAATCCTATAATTGCGTGAACTAATGTCTGTGAATCAAATTATCATCTTCATTGAGCACCTTAGTATAATTTGGGAGAAGCAAACCGCAAGCAGGAGGCCACATGCTGAAAACCATAAGTTTTTCAAAAATTTATCTTCTACGAATACATTTGTTTGGGCAAGTTTTAACTAGTCGCTGATGATAAACGGCCCTTGCTGCCCACAATGAAATTTCACGAGCGGCCTACTCTAGTATCTCCACTCTATAGACCTCTATGAATCAAACGGAGTTTATCGTACCAACAATGTTTGAGTCTTGCAGTGCCGTTGTATTTTCGACTACAACGCTTAATATACGGTACTGCAATCCAACAAAACAGACTTCTTTACTGATCCAATATGGTGGTACCAACTTGGTATGTCGTTTCATTTAACGAAGTCTCGCACCTTCGTCCGGCTTCCTGCCCAACTCCATCAACGACGGGAACTGACGAAGGATCTGTTCAATCTGACCCACCCCCTCTACTGCAATAACCAAGATTTTCACCATCTACCGCTACCCAACTGTATCTGTTCTGTTTGTCAATCCTGCTTCCTTTCTTCCATGTGCACTGAAACGTATTCTAGTCAGCTCGTCTGTGATATCTAGGGACGGGCAGAAAGTGCAAATAATCTTACCCTTTTAGTTACCAAAAGTTGCAAAAAAATGTCCCCAAAAGTGCAAAACAAAGTGCAGAAAAATGTTGAAAGTGCAAATAAATGTAAAAAAAGAGCAAATAAATGTCAAAGAAGTGCAAATAAATGTCAAAAAAGAGCAAATAACTTGCATTTGGACTTAAAACGTCATTCATGGAGTACCCACGGCTCCTAATTGAGCAGAAGTCATTTACAAGTTCTAAAGACATTTGAGACTAGTTTGAGGTGAAGAGACAATGCCGCACAAGTAATAGAGTTCTATTAATTAGGTTACTAGCAAAAAGGATATAAAGTCCCTTAAAATATACCAGAAAACAACCTTCTGAATTTTTCATTCCTAAGGTGGTCTCGTGGATGTATCTACCTAAAATATTGTCGAAATATATTTAGCAACTGTTTTAAATGGTTTTACATCACTCCGTTTTCGTCCTTCAAGTTGTTCAAAAATAGACATTGAAAATTGAACAGAAAAATACCCACGTGTGCCTAACAATTCCATCAAAGAAAATAGTCATAAATGTGTTTTAAGCAAGTTTTTACTTTTTAGCGACACTACTTCAATATTAGGCCCATTGCCTAATTACCAGAACTCAATTTCAAATGTGGCATTCATTGTCTCATCACATCAAAACTGTTCTCAAATACTTTTGGAACTTAAAAGTAATATCTCCAAGTCAATGAAACAATGTGTACTGCTCCATTGATGTATCCTTATTAGCTTGCTTATTTTAAGTTTATAACGGCCTTTTTAGAAGTAGCGATCTTTATAGGCAGCAAACCTAATTCTGCAATCTATATTGTTTGTAGATCCTTCCATTACCATAACATGAGTTTCTTTAGGTTTGCTATTTGTTGGTTGTATGCAATGAGATTCTTTTGTCTAATCTTTGGTTTAGTAAACAGGATGTTATAGTTAAAGCCAAGATGGTGAATAAAGTGTGAGGTTTGCGTCTGAAATGCACATATTTCTTCAAGGTGCTAAGAATGGTTGATTGCAAATGCAAGCTTTTTCGACTAGTTCAAAATTTGATCTTGAAACTAAAAATTCTTTCAAAAGCCACTACATTTTCTTAACAATTTGTCAATTTTGGCCAAAAACTTAAATAAAAAGTGCAAAAAAAGGTGAAAAGTGCAAAAGTGCAGAAAAATGGGTTTATGTTACCAAAAATCTTTTTACACTATTTGCCCGTCTCTAGTGATATCACTTTCTAGTCGACCATTTTAACGTTTTTACCAACTGACATGTCACCATTGATTATATATGAAAGAACATATATCTATATATTTTTTGCATATTTATACGCCCTGACATGACCATGAGTCGCAATAAAACTCATTATTATTATTATTATTATTTAAAGGTCACTTATTATTTGAGAATTTTTTTGTGCCAAAAATCTTCACTAACAAGATTAATGCTGTGTACCAAGAAGATCTCAAATTTAATTTGGGCAAACTCTTTCCCACTCCGTCCCAAAGTTAGCTTTTGACTTGCTTTACAATGCATTATATATTTGTTGAACATCTATTTCCGTCCAGGAAATGAGTTCCTGAACGTTTTTTATTTTAATTTTCTTAGATAAAAATAAATCTGGTCCCACAATATTTGGACAACTCTGTATGTTCGACGAGTCAAGAGCAAGAACAAATTTTATATGATCTAGTGCTAGATGTGTGAAATTGGTATGGTGGGACATGCTTTGTTGAAATCTCTCCTCACCATAATAGTTTTTGCGTGCATGCCATGAGTTCTTTTTGAACTATAGTACATTGTCAGGAAGAAGAGCAACCAAATCCTCTGAATCACTTTGGACCGCATCAAAACATCCCAGCGCTTGAGCAAATTGCACAGTACATAAATGATCTACTACTCCTGCCTGGGGCATGCAAAATTTTAATTGGGGGCAGGCTTGGTTGAGATTTCTCTCCACTGAAACGGTTCATTGACCATTGCTCCTTTTTGCACTATAGTACATTTTTCAACGAGAAGGGCAATCAAATCCCCTAAATCACTGTTGACCGCATCATTGCTACAAACCCAGTCTTTGCCTTCGATGCTTCATGGGACCATGAGAATGGCTAAAGAGGAAATCTATTGCTCACTCCTTGCTGCGCTTTTTTGTGCCCAAAACTTGCAAACATTGTATTAAACTGTTTATTTCTATCATGTGCACGGAAACATTTAAGTCAACTCATTTGTGATATCACATTACAGTCGCCTTTTTAACTCTTATAAAAGCTTTATATGTTGATTAAACCTTTGTTTTTTGTTCAACAACGGTGGTCTAACATGCCACATTCAATTTTGGAAGTATAAAAATATCCACGTACTTCTTTGTCATTGGTTGTTGCCTTCCTCTAACTTGAGCAAATGTACGATAGAGACAAAAACCATTGAACTAAATCTCCATAGCCATGGGAACGAAAGAGGTGATTTGGTAGTGCTGTGAGGCAATGAGAACAGCCAGTTTTTTTTGGTAGAGATTTCTAATGAGTACGGTTTGCCAGACCTGTTTCCACCACACCGCTTTTCTTATCATTTTCTTGATGGTGAAGAACTCAAAGATATGTGCGATAGAGCAGTAGTGACTAAAACGTCTTGGCAAATGATTCAAACAAGCTATGAGCATTATTAATGTCCATTTCAGAAAAAAATATGTTTCAAAATGTTGTTGTAGTAACCTACTTCAACCGTTTCATCATCAATGAGTGGATTTTGGTATTTCTTGATTGAGTTGCTCATTATCTGTCGATATACGTTTAGAGACAAAAAAAATGTTTCGCCATGTGATCAATATATCGCCGATGAATTCTAACGGTGCCAGTTTTGTTTTCATACAAATTATAGATGCACAAGTCAATGTGATAGGCTCAATTCAAAAACAAAAAGATCGTTAAAGCTCAAAGGGATTCGTTTTAATGAAAGTTTTGACTTCAGCAAATTTGTTCCTCCCTTTAGAGTTCAGAACATATCTTGTAAATTTGGCTTATTCTAGCACTCTGAACTCAATCTTATGAATTAAGCTAGTGAAAAGACCCATTTACGATCTCTGGAGAGAGTTTTTGCAATGGTTTTCGCAGTCGCTAAAGACGAATTTTCAAGAACAAGGGCGAGGAGCTTAGTTGGGTTCGTAATACTGTTTTGAAAATATATTCAAGTTGTGTCTTTTCAGCAATGGTTCATGGTAATTCAAGTAATACAATCGATCAAAACATTTGCGGCTTCCACTGAAATCCTCATCAAGTATCTATTCTCACAATGGAAAGATAATTTATGGTATTTATAATCACGCCATCGCTTAAAGTGAAAAATTGACAATTGCTCATGTCTTGAAGCTGTTTGGAGCAAACGTACTTTTTACGGCAAAAATGAGAACGATGGCACGAACACTCAAGCAAGAGAAAGGAACCGTAAACCTTTGTCAATCACCCAACAGATTCGACTTTAATGATTGGTCTACCACTTCAAGACACGAGAAGCGTCTATCTATACAAGGATGACTCTACGAAGGATTCACTTCAAGGTCGAAGGACCTACAGCTTAGGGCCAACACCGGCAATTTAGGACATGCGATGACTGCCTTTGATTCAATAAATTTTGATTATTTTGCTTATAACATTCGTTTTTGAGTGAATGGCGGAACATAACAACATTTTAACATTGGCAAATAACCAGAGAAATGACGTGTGTTCAAGTGATTGGCTGTATTTTATAGCATTTCAAGGAGAGTAAAAGTCATGTTACACTCCAGTAGAAGTCTAACGTACACTTATATGTTCCTTATCCCTCATGGTGAAAGTGCGTCTCAGGAGTCTCATCATTCCCCTCGCCCGCATGACGGTATCAACATAGTGTTCACGGAATTTAATGTTCTGATCGAATATGATACTAAGGTTTATTTCCATGTCTATGCTCTCAAATTCCTGGCCTTTCAGGATATCCTTGGGAGTGGTTTTTGGCCTCTTTCCAAACCTCATCATCTTACACTTATCCACATTGAAGGTCATTTGAGGCCCAATCTTCTGCAGAGTTCAATGCACTTTGGGCTCATTTCTCGTCTTGAGGTTGCAAGATAATCCCGATGATCTTCAAATCATTCGCAAATTTTAGCATCTTTGTGGATGTAGTCCAATCCAGCCATGAAGGCCCTCTCTTGTGGTTGGTTAACCATTGATGTCTTGTGTGGACTGGTCTTCTCATAATTGATCTTTCTCAAAGTTGTAGGACTTCAGCTAAAAGTAGTCTGTCTCTGTATCTGAGGGTTGCCACTTCAATTCCTCGTGCTTGTTCTTGTCTAACTGGTGATGATTCCATTGCTTTTCCCCATTCATTTTCATGTTGAATCACCACACCAAAGTTTGCAGTAGTGACAAGAGAAGACCAATATTCCCTGAATCCTACGATCCATTTCTTGTCCATCTATCTATCCATTGAATGATCTGAGAGAAAGATGAAATGCTCAAAAGCACGCTGAACAAACACATAAGTGACGCAAATGACTTTGAGTAGTTCTCATCAATGGAGAATACGACGTTCTTTGATTGGAAGAAAGAAAGAAGGATGAAGTCAAGCTCTCTTTTTCTTTGAAGGGCCACACACGACCCACCCAAATTTTCTTTCTCAATCAGCACGACTGGATTTCTTTGTGCACTAAAACACTAGAATGTGACACTTGGAGATGGCAAGATAACCAGAATGATCGGTAAATCCACAAGGTTTTTAGCGTTACATCTTCTTCGAAGCTCAATTCACAATGGTCGCACGTTTCTCAAGGTGACCAAATTGATAAGGGTTGGTTCATAACCTAAATTGACCACTTCTATCCAACATTGAACAACCCTCTCCAAAAATAATTCAAAAACCACTGTCAAAAACTGGCTTAAAATATTGAGTTAAAAGAAGACAAAAAAACACAATTTCTGTTTTAAAGAAGATAAGAAATATTGCCCCTCTCATTGAACCTCTCGTTCGAGTGGTTACCCTGTCAAACGAACAAACACTGACACCACATGGAGAATTCTCAAACTAAACCAGGGTTGCCATGGGCAAAAGAAACAATATTATAATAGATTATTGATTCACGTAAATCTTTCAATAACTTCAAAGTTTCAAATCGTTTTTCAAAATTCAATGTAATGAGCTTTGCTTATGAAAAGAAATGAATAGATTGTATTAACATGTTTGAGTGGCGTACCTGACTGAATTCTCTTTTCCTCGCAAATGAATAGTGAACTTCTCTCAACCTAGAATTAATGACGGATCAGTGATGATCCAACGCAAGGTGGATTGATGACGTCATAGACACTGCTCTGAAATTCGTCCTGTAGTACAGTGGTTCTTGATCTATAACACAAACTGAGGCGAAATGGCATGATTTGCGGTGAGTCTATTAAGTCGTCATGGAAAGGCGAACATCCGTTTCAAGCATTTTGTACGATATACTAACATGGTTGGGAATTGCAAAACCAAGCTGTGTCTGGCCTTTCCAAGCTCTTGACACAAAGTAACATGGGCAGACAGGCCATTTTCACCAATGTCTGGCCATTTCATCAGAAATTTACGAGCAAGAAACTTCAAATTACCACTTACAGGCAATCATGATCTGCGACTTGTTAACAAGTCATTGAAGAACAAGGTGATGAAGACAAGATTTGTTAACCCTTTAAGTCCTATAACTTTAGAGTGGATCAAATGACCAACAATCAAAATAGAGCGTTTTTTTGATCGCCATATGAAATTAGGGCGGAAATCAGAAGAGAGTAAATCAAGACAGAGCCAATACGTTTGAACGAACATCAAATAAGCGCCAATATTACAAGGATTTTAATTTTAGAATCCGGAATTTTTCCATCCACCCAAAAGGGCCAAAAAAGTTGTTATATGATGGCTTTTTTGTGTATTTTATCTGCATTTTATCACACTTGTTCTACAAGGCTTCATTCAATCGAAGTATTGGTTACAAGAAATGTATCTAAAGATGGCCATGGCTTAGAAGACGCAGTGTTTTTGACAAACTCTCTTGCTCATATCCATGCTCACTTTGGAAATGTTTGAATTTCTTACAGAAAGAAAAATCAGTTTCAAGAATAGAAGTTTGGGGCATTCAGTAATTAAGCAGTCGGGGAAGTATTATGTTCCGAAATACATTTTTTAACGCACATTTTGATTCAAATGTTAAAGTGGACCAAGTGAAAGCAGCCAACCAGGCTGTGTTAGATTTGACCAAAAACAAAGGCTTCCAAACTCTTGTATATTTTTTTGTGGTTGCGAATTATTACTACAACTAAAAGGACTGTGAACTACAGTAAAAAAATCTTTATCATGATTTATTAAAAACTCAATAAGAATCAGAAATTTCTTTATCAAAATAAGATTTCCGCTTTATTGGGAGCAGAGGGTTACTTCACTTTGTAATGGAACAGTGTAATCCAGGTTTGTAGCCGCTTTTTTAAATGTTGCGCTGGGGCCTCACTCCCACTTTTTTTCGCCTGTAGTAGCTTGGAAATGTGCGAGTGGTTCAGTTAAAAAGTGATTAATCAGACTTGTGTTAAACCTATTGTCAAAATGATAACAGAATGGACTAGGGTAGAGACATATGTAAGTCATCAAACAACCGATCTCAAATTTGGTTGGTGAAATGTTGAGTATTTTGGGATCTAAAACAAGCCAATGTTATAACTGATTGGGTCCGACTGTACACTCGTAAATTGTGCGACAAATCATTGACTTGAAGAATAGGCATGCCATTATTTTTGTCAAATTGAAAGTACTTCACACCCAGTTTTGGTCATTTTTAGCAGGAGTTGGCCTTTAATGTTACCAATACTACGTGATATCTCATGTCTCGTAAGATCCAGCTTTTTGGCCTTCTGATACTTAGAAGTCAAAGAGATGCATAATTCTGGGGTACGACTGGACATATTAGCATCAAGCAGTTGCGAGCCAGGTGTATGCACACACATACATTTATGATTTCAATTTTCCTGATCGCGATGAACAAGAGAGAGTCGCTTCTCAATAAGGGAGCTCAGAAAGTGCATCGGCAGGGTGTGCCATATTAAAATGAACAAAGAAAATGAAAATGGCTTAAAAAATTTCAATGGAATCATTCTGCATAGGTGCCTTCTATCTGTCCATATAGTTGTCAATTTGTCAATATTGCAATAAAGGCACTAAGATTGGCTTTTATTATCAAATGTCAAAGGTTGAAAATAAGTGGCAAAAAAAAACGAAGCCTTCAAAGACCTACATACAGCGTATGGAAACATTCAAAATGACTAATACAATAGCTAGAAATCTTAAAATAGCAAATGAAATGACATGAACTTGTATATTTCGAATTTGAGGGTAAAGCAATACTGATGTCATTTGTATTTGTCTATTTTTCCCAATATGGCTCTTTGAGTTCAAATCTTTGATTTCATTTTTCTCATCTTATAAAAAAATAGCTGAAAGCTGCATGTAGCAACTTGAAATCTGCACCTTACTATTTTCTCTCTCATAGAAGCCATTACAATTGGAAAGTGGATAAGGATTAAGATCTCAAGAAGGAGGGAGCAACATTTACTGCAAATTAATAATGTTTAAATAATCTTGCCCCCAAAAAAGACACATTTTGAAAGTGAGAAAGGATTAAAAAGAGGCATAGCTTGCTTAAGCTTGCTTCTACTTGGTGAATTTCATGGATAAGGTGTTTCTAAGAAAAATACATTTTACTTTAAATATACCTTCCTAGGCCATTTTTCAAGTGGTACACCCTGTAGATGACCTTGTTCATGATTGCAGTGAAGTTAGCACAAACCTCCACCCTCTAAAATTACCACTCATCCCTGTTTTTAGAAGTCAATGATTGACGACAAAACGTTGATATTTTTAGACTTTGATGTGATGATCTTCAGCTGTACGTTTTTTTTGCATAAAATATCTGACAAAATAGGTTTGGGAATGGATGCATTTTTGACTATGATATCCTCTTCACATAAGTTGTGTAGAAAATGTGGAGGATGTTTATAGAATCTTTGAAACATTGTTAAGTACCTGAAAACTTTCCAAACTTTCAAAAAAGTAGTCAATGGTTCGTGCGTCCTCAACATCGGACGTTTTGTTTCATGACATGTTCGCTTCTGTTTTCGAAGAGAGTTGGGCGCACAGAGCTTTTAAGAACCAGAGATGGCAAATTTTGGCTTTGGATAAATTTGTCATTTCTTGCCATTTGACAGATTCTTGTTCCTTGTTTCTCCTCCTCAATCTCTTGAATCCTGGATCAGGGCAAATTTTCCTCCGCATTAAATTTAGCTCATGTTGTTGCATTTTTAAAGCAGAGATATGTTTTTGCTTGTAATTATAGGCACATTTTCCTGGCCTGCAGTTCGTAATTTTTTTGAGAAGATCATGTAGAGTTGAGAAAAGATGTTGAGAAGAGCTTGTAGATTGTTTGCAAGTCTATGAAATTATTTCCCCAGGACACCACGTTTTAGTAATCATCCAATTGATAAACAATTTAGAACAGTTCATTGACATTTGGTCAATGAGTCATTGAGTCATCTGCCAGTTGATGTAGTTTATCTTGAATTTACCATGACCTTTGATAGGGTGCGTAATTCATGGTCTTGCTTCATCAACTCAAACAGTGGGAAGCAGGGTAAGGTCCGGAGTGGGATTAAAAGCTTCATTAGTGAAAGGAAGCAAATCCTGAGGCTGGAGGATCATTGAGTGGCATGAACAATTTTGAAAAACACACTTGCTTCACCTAGATGGCTCTCACATGATTTAGCATGCCCTCAGCACATCCTACATGGGTGCGTTCTCTTGTTCTCAAAATGAACAACTCGCCATCAGAGCAACAAGCCTTATTAAGAAAGCAAAGTTAAGCTTCAATCAAAAAGAAAATGACAATCAGTGCCATCTTGAGGTAGAAACAGTTGTGGGTGCTTCCATTTAGTCTTTGGCCTTAATTTGTGATTACTCAGCATGGCTTTTTGATTTTTGAACACAATAATATCGTAACTGAGCTCTAAAACACTTGAAATATGAAGAGAAATCCATTTTCAGATGGAACCTACAATTTTGGCAACAAGTGTAAGGTGAGGATAAATCTGCAATCAAGAGAATTTGGCCCTGTTTTGGCTCCATCTAGTGGCGATTTTTGTAACCTTCATTTAAAATTCTTCATTCCACAAAGTTCCATTTTAGGTCTGCTCTTTTCCATCATTTTCGTTGCCCCTCTTAATAAGCATGGTAGCCAGTATTTCATCTTATGTTGAAGATCCAAAATTAGTTTGAGAAGGATTGGTTAGGACTCAAAAAGTTCAGTTGATAAGTTGGAGAAGGTCTTCCCTCTTTTGCATGCAGTTCTGCCATTTTCTGCAAGTATTTTTGCCTGGTGGCAGAAGCACGACATTCATTCATTTGCCATCGCTGAATGCAGTCAAGAACTGGAGATCATCGTTTTAGATCCCAAAATGCTCAACATTTCACCAACCAATTTTGAGATCGGTTGTTTGATGACTTACATATGTCTCTACCCTAGTCAATTCTGTTATCATTTTGACAATAGGTTTAACACAAGTCTGATTAATCACTTTTTAACTGAACCACTCGCACTTTTTCCAAGCTACAACAAGCGGAAAAAACTAGGAGCGAGGCCCCAGCGCAACATTTAAAAAAGCGGCTACAAACCTGGATTACACTGTTCCATTCAGGCGTTTGAAAATGCCCTCGCTTTCCATACGGGCAAAGGCATGTAAATTAACTCGTATTTGGAGGAAATAAATTATTAGTGAAGCATTCAAAACAATTGCCAGTCGACAGTTATTTTCAGTTGATTTTGTGTTAAGAAAATTTAAACCGATAAATTAACGGAGATTTGATGTTGCTATGGTTGAGTAATGTTTGAAGCGTTTTCAGGAGGCATTGTTAGCGCTTTTTTGTTCATTCAAGTTCATGTGATGGGATTAGATTAGGCTAGGTTTGCCCATTTATTCATTTTCCAGTGTTCATCAATATCAAACAAACATTTCTTTTATAATTGTATTGTTTCTTAAGTGTTGGGATGACTTGTGATGAAATTTTGATTTGTATAACAATGCCATAATTGTAAATGAAATTCAAGACGATTGGAGACAATCATAACTGATTTTATGTAAACTTAAAGTAATTGTTACTATCGAAACTTGGGCAATTAATTTTTTTCATTATTTTGCCATTGATTTGAATTTTCAAAGGAAGTTAATTTGGAGCATTTAGCATGTTAAATTTAAAAGGCAGTAAGAAAAAAAATCTACTTCATTGACAAAAGGTAAGGTGGTTATGGATTTTTTACTACCGTTGCAATGGTTGCAGTTCTCTGCACAACATAAAAAATCAGAATCATAAAATAAACCGGCAATTCATAAAACAATTTTATGAATTTTATGACTTCTTTGCAAAACTGAAGGTCACTCTTCGAAAAACGACCATTTTTGGTCAATGAGAGGAAGCTTGTAATAACAGAATTTAACTCTCTAAAGCATCAGGTATTCACATTTAACGGCAGGTTGGTAAGTTTGACATTATGTTAAAATAAAATCTTCGAAGAAAGGTATTTGGGTACGTATTTTTCGCTTTGAAACTCTAACTTTTAATTTTGATATTTGCAATACATTTAAAATAACTAACATAACTAATAGAAAACCAATTGTTTGTTTATTTGTTAATTCAATTAATTGGTAATGCCCTAATTTGAACGAGCCCGTCGACGGAGAATCAACGATGTTCCCGCGGTTTCGTTCATACTCTCTTGTGCGCAAGCGCACTCTCACAGGGAGGAACATTTGGCTTTTACTTCCACAACTCAAATGTTTCATTGAAATCAGTTTCAAACTAACCCTTGACCGGATCAGATAATCTCAACATGCGGTTCCTTGCGACGTCTTTGATCCTTGTTGTACTGGCTTTAAGTTTTGAGATTTGCTCATCACTTGAGTCCGCCAACTCCACAAGAACCGGCAAAAGTAAGTAATTGTTGAATGAACTAATCTCTCTCGAAACAAAGTTCGGATCGATTCAGCTTGATCGATCACATGGTAGTTTCGTTCGTATTTTTCATTCCATAGGATTATTTTGTTTTAGTTTTTTCACCTTTCCAGATCATAAGATTTCAGGTGAGCGATTCTGTTCTCTTTGGAACACTGCAATCTCGTTATTGGGCCCATTTTTAACGTGTTTCCATTTTCTTTTGCAGAATACCGCTTGTGAAGGAGCATCATCGAGAAATGGAACATGTTATACTTGTGAGACTATTATGAATGAGAGCTAATACCGGGATATGTATATTATAACGAGCCTTGAATGGAAATGGAGAAACCATTAATATTGTCAAGAAGAACGAACACATGAGTAGTCCGTTGGGGAAACGACACTTCAGCAGGATACTAACATGGGACACTCAAGTTCACAAGCTAAGTATGGAGCAGGTAAAAAATCGTCCAGCAAATACGTTTTAGATATTATACAAGAAATTTAGAACGTCCCATTGGTTCGAATCGAATGTGATTTTAGGGATTTTAAGAATTGGTTTGGATCAATTAATGAACTTATCCAATCAAACAGTAGAGTTTTTGAATTAAAAAGAGAAGTGGTCATTTTCTTATGATGTACGTATGGCATACAACAAGATATTGTCAATGCCATCGCATCGATATTTTTGCCTTTTTGTTATGGCCATAAGGAGCGTTAGAACTTCGTTGAGGTGTGTTATGCCGATTTTTTTCAAGACTTCACTGTTTTTTGAAAGAAAGTGGCTCATTCTAATTTTTTTTTTTAATTTGCAAATAAAGGAGAAAATCACGAAAAGATGAAAGAATAGTATTTTATATCATTTCTTGCAACGTTTATCTGCCCCTTAGACATTTTTTTTGTTCCCTTTTGGTAGTTCTCTTTTCTTTGTTTTCATCTTTTTTGAAGAATCATGGTTTATGAGTGGAGCGGCCGAAAATACTTAATTTTCAAGGCCAAATATTTAAATAATATTTAAGGAAAAAACATCAAAATATTTAAGAAAATATTGAAAAACCACGCAAATATTTAAAAAATATTTAAATTTGTAGGTATTCAGGGGAAATAAATTGGTATTTTTAGAGCTTCTTCTGTTTTCAAAATCCAAATTTTTGATAAAAATTTTGCAACGACAAAAATGCAGGAGACAAATCTTTGGTGGAAAACATTCATACCATGTAATGAAAATTGGTGTTTCTTGACAGTCTTTATTTTTACCCTAGATTCAATCGAAATGTTATTGGCCAAGATTTGGTTGAACATTTAACCCAGGGTTTCCCTAATTTTCTTTCGGTTGGAGCTGTGCTTTTGTTCTCTAGATTCAAATCTGTTACTGTAATTTTCAAGGCCAAATCGACCAAATATTTCTTTCCCACGCAGAATACTATCCCAATTTAGTTGTTGACTATTCACCTCAAAATTTGGCTTAATAATTAAAAAAGGGAGATTTTGAAAATATTGCTTTGGGAAGGTCAGATTGTTTGCCAATATTTCAAAAGATATGCGAAAGTTTTGATGATTCTTGATATGATTCAAAGAAACAAAGGGAATTACCTGTAGTTTTGGAAGAAAAAGCCCAAATATTTTAAAAGTGCTCAATACGGTAAAATATTTAAGTTAAATATTTTTATATTTAATTAAATATTTTCGGCCGCTCTATAATTATGAGAGTCTCTGGATTAGACAATGATTGTGTCAACGAATTATTAACATACAAGTGCACTAAATCTCCTCCTCTGGTTTATTGTTAAACTCGCACTTGAAAATAAGCTAAGGAGATTGTTTTACAGAGGTAAGCGACACCTGAAATTTACTTACACTGTGACAATGAAGTTGGAACCCCCTTTCAAATATATTAATCCATCAAGCCATTTTTTCTGAGTAGCTAGCTCTCCAAAGCAAATTGAATCGGGGGTTAGAATTAACCTTGGATGAGCGGTTTGTGGTATCTATTTTGGACGGCACTTTTACTCTTTATGTCAATGGACCCATCACAGCTCGTTTATTTTCCATAGTTCCCATAGTTCAATTACCTAATGTTGGGTGGCAATGTCCCTTTAGAGATTAAAAGGTGAATTTTCACTCATTTAATTAAGAATTCATCATTCAACCTTCAACAGTGTGTCGCCATCTAAGGTAGGTAATTGAATCAATTTGGCCAACGCCATTTTACTGAGCTTTGAGATCTAAGAAAAGTAAACGGGCTGTGCAGGGTTCATTACCTAGCATTATAACCCATCATTGAATGGAAATGTGTTGCATTGAACGATTAAAAAAAAAACACATTCGCTTCACCTAGATGGCTCTTGCATGGTTTAGCGTACCCTCAACACATCCTACTTGGGCGCCCTCTCGTGTTCTCAAATGAACAACCCGCCATCAGAGCGAGCAAGCCTTCTTGCGGAAGCAAAATTTAGCTTCAATCAAAGAGAAAAATGACAATCAGCGCCATCTTGAGGTAGAAACAGTTGTGGGTGCTTCTGTACAGTCTTTGGCCTTAATTTGTGACTACTCAGCATGGTTTTTGGTTTTTGAAAGCAATAATATCGTAGCTGAGCTCTAAAAGACTCGAAATTTGAAGAGAAATCCACTTTAAGATGGAAGGTGCAATTTTGGCAACAAGTTTAAGCTGAGGATAGGTCTAAAATCAAGAGAATTTGCCCCTGTTTAGGCTCCATCTAGTGGCGATTTTTGTAACCTTCAATTAAAATTCTTCAATGTCATCATTTAGAAATTAAACTGGTTGGATCATGGACATGAAATTACTTACTTGAAATTTTTAAAATAAAGTCGTTGACGTTTTTTTTTGTTTGTGGGGGTTCAATCCACGATTTCATTATTGAACCACATCATTTGAACCTCGTGCGTTATAGAGATATATTACATAGATTATTATATCCCTATATAAATTGTATTGCACGGTAACAGACAGCTTATCATTGTAGAGTGTCTCATGGGCTGCCTCAACTTGTTAGGAGGTTCTTTCCTTTCAAATGTATTTTGCTTCTTCATACTTTTTCGCTTACGAAAATTATGTACGTATATATGGAAAAGGTGAAACAAGTGTTAGGATACTCGACGCATTAGAAAGCGAGCCTTGGACTAAGATGTTTGTGTAAAAACCTTAACCAATCTGTTGACTTGTGCCTTCCCGGTCCAAAAATGACTCAAAGAAGGATATTTGTAGTAGATATAAATATATAAATTATATAATATAAAACTTACGGCCTTGTTACTAGAATAAAAATTTAACGAAATGGTTACTTGGTTACAAAAACTATCATTTTCGTAGAATGAGAGGGTAAGGTCCTGAGAAATTGAAGGGACCTTGCATGATGATATCTGATGGCCAGTGTTCCAATCCTTGTAAAAAAGTGGCTGCTTTTTTAGAAGTTTCCACGAAAGATCATTGATAACATTAATTAAAAACAAGGTAGCCCATTAAGCGCCAATTCTTACAAACCTGGGATTTAACGTTCTTCTTCAACGAATTGACGTCCCACGTTTCGTTCTTGTATAATCTCCATAAAACGTATTTCAGTGACGAATTTTACATGTTCCATCCTTTGAAGAACCTCCTCAAATTTATAATGACAATTTACTCAACACGTTTTCCTCAAATTTTTTATAGAACATTAACATGAACGTTGGGAAAAAATGGGCCAAATTGAAACAAATTTGCACAATTCACAAACACAAAAACTGTCTCAGTATATCATTTGTGTTCGTTGAGCTCGAATTTGCTAAAGCGGTTGTAAAATTGCATTGTGCACAAGATATTAGCTCTCAATTCATCTGACTTTTCTTTTCAATCAAGCCGAAGAATGCGCCTCAAAAGGTAAGACTGCAAATTGTTGCTTTCCTAATGAAAACGTTTACATTGAGATGATGTTTTGTTTTAGGCGGAACAGCCGGTGGAAGTTGTGCTCAAGGATTTGGCGTTTGTTGCATATGTAAGATTTAATTTGTGATTTCTACATTAGTGCGTCCGTAAAGTGGCATGACATAACCATTATTATACGTTGTTCACCAGTCATTGCTCGATGTGGAGACACTGTGTCTCAAAACTGTACCTATCTCGTCCAAACTTCAACTACGAGTACCGTGGCGGATCCCTGTATATTTACGATATGCAAAGAATCTTCCCATATTTGCCGTTTGAGACTTGATTTTTTGGTATGTCTTTCTCCCACTAAATTTGATATAAAAATAGTCAAAATCAGCAATCACAAGCTTGTATTCGTAGACCTTTTCAATCGCTGGACCATTTCTTGGAACTGCCGTGGGTGATGCCGGCCAAGATTCTGGTAACTGAAACCCTTTGTGGTCGACGTTTCGACACTATTGTTTCTAAAGCTTAGCTTGTGTGTCCTAGGTTCCCTTATCGGGGATTGTGTTCAAGATACCTTCATTGTCACCTCACCCGGAAAAACGGCCTCACCCGAGATTTGCGGCTACAACTCGGGACAACATAGTGAGTATGCGCAAAATAGTAAAAGTAGTAAAAGCAATCACCATTTTCACTTACTTTTATCAGGATATTTATTCACATGCTGGCTGCTATTGATATTTGATGCTTGAGAAAGAGTGTCAAATCCAATGATAAGCTAAAATTTAGCATTTGCAGCGCTGGGGTTGAGAATTCCTCAACTATTTGCAACATTCCAGGGCTCATTGGGATGAGTGTTTTGCCTTAAGCTTACAAATTCGTCAACAGATGGAGGCAACACAGAAGGGAAAAGTCTCTTGATTTTAGAGCTCTCTTTCCGATTTCTTCCTTCAGATCACAACTCGAAGTGGAGCAAAAGGGAGTCTTTTCTGCTCTTACATTATTTTCAGTCTTGCCACAAAGAGGCAAAGTGCCCTCTTAAAGAGAGAAGGAATACTGTTTAAGCTTCTAATTCATTGAAAATCTTGGGATGTCACATCGATGTGGATGTCATCGCCAGGAAGTGCAAGACTAGTAGAATAAAGGAAGACAATTTTTAACATCTTTCGTTTGCTTGTGGTTTAGGCTTCCTAACTAATCAATCCTTTAAGGTCATAAGTATCAAAAATTTCTATACATTTTTCCCGATCTCCCGTTCCTGCACGTTAGGCTCTACTTGTTCTCAAAACAAGGGAGAAAATAATTCATAAACTTTTCCAATTTTAGTGATTATGGACGCATCGAATGAATGCAACAAAGCCATGTTCAATTTTGTCGGACCTGCAACCACTCGGGTGTTTGACATTAAAGGTAGTATATCAAGCGTCCGTCGATTGCAAACACATATGTATTCTCATGAAATGTTATATTTTTCTTAGTGACTCAATATGCTTGTGGCGATGAAAATGCAGGTAAGTTTCTAAAGGTTGCTTCAATGTACGAGCATGTATGGCTCATTTCGGCCATGTGTTAATCTTAACTCCGCTTAAACTATTTTCACTTTGTAGGGCCCGACGGATGTTTACAATATTTTACCGGAAACACTGGAACATTTTCCAGGTAATCGTTTGGCGTTTCTATTCTCTTTTACATTCAATAGCTTTGAAAGATATAACTTAAAGAGAAAGTTGTCTTTAGAAAGTACGAAGAAGTAATGTACAATTTTTTTGTATCATGGGACATGTACTTCACGGCGATCATCCTCAAACTTTTGCTTAGTAATTTCACATTTTGTAACCCTTCCATTGTTCCTTTTCCAGTTTTAATTTTCCAACCAACGCAGCAACCGTTGGAGATACTGGTAAGAATATTTTTTACAACATTGAAACTGAGCAATTGTTCATGATCATAAGTAGGGCCCGGAAAAATATTTGCAAAAAAGCGACTAAATATCTAATACATATTTTCTTCAAAAGCCCAAAATATTTGGAAAAAAAGTCGGATATTGAAGAAAAAAAATTTTTGAAAAGGCCAATTTTTGGTATTTTGTCTGTGTGCACCGATTTTCCAAATTTGTTTCTGGTGATCCAACTTGAAAAAAAATGTTTTGTTTCGTTATCAATTTATTCAATTATTTTATGGGAGCAAACTTGACAAGTAATTGATTTAAACAATACAATTTTCAATTTGCCTCAACAGATGGCGCAGTTTTTTCGTATATGACAGTAGCTTTGATTGCGAATGTCTAATCTTAGTCCAAATGCCATTTTGTAGAGTTTTTTGTATTTTGGATTCATTTAAGGAAGGCTCTTTTGAGCATTGGTCATTCATTTCTTTTCCTCAATTTCGCCCGAAATATTTTTTTGACTAGAATATTCGTGAAAATATTTGTTTTTTCCTTGAAACAGCCAAAATATTTAAAATATCGAGGAAAAGAGGAGAAATATTTTAAGAATATTTTATATTTTAAAGAAATTATTTCGGGGCCCTAATCATAAGTCTTGCTTGGGTGACTTTGTGAAAGAGTCTTTTTGTTGGGACTTTCATCCAAAAATCTTAAAAAGTATTACTTTACAAGCCCATGAGTTAGGTGATGTCTTCAAGGACGAAAATGTATTTAAGTGCGAGCATTTGCTTTCTCGAGACGTTTCCTATATTTTTAAGTGTTACTTTAAGTGCTTGGTGTTTCATGAGCTGGCCATTGGAGGAGGACTTCAGAAGGCAATGAATGGTGCATTACACCATTAACTTTGGGGTAGCATGTCATTTTTTATCCAACTTGAAAAAAAAAATGTTGAGTTTCGTTATCAAAAGGCACAGTTGTGTTGATGAATACCTTTAATGAGGTCGTTAGAACCTTTCTCATTCAGTATATCCCACTTGCATGCTAGTCATTGAAGTGGGCCATTGAATGTATGTTTTACAGACATTACTGCGGAAAATCAAATGAAATATAGTTCATATGGAACCGAGAGAGACAAAAAATTTGTCCAGAAAAGAAAACTTCAAGACGGGGAATGATCCAGTAAAGTAGTCGTGGTAGGGGTTTATACCAAGGCACTGAGTAGCCAACACACCCACTGATGTACTTGAGGTGAACCAATCTAGCTCCTAAAACCGATATTGAGCAGGCAAAGCAGGTAGTGGGATAGTACGAATGTCCATGGTTGAACTAATTTTCAGGTTTGAAAAATTGTAAGAGAAGTCCCAAAAAGGATAAGTTGGTCAACAAAATACCATATATATACTCAAAAGAAGGGAGTAATGGCCAAGATCCGACATCACTCGTTTCATTTTAATTGACACCCCCTTGGGCTGATGTCCTCGGATCGGCAATAAAATGAAACTCCGGAGGGAGGGTCATTTTATTGCCGACCGCCGGAGTTTGGCCATTACTCCCCTCCTTAAAAGGTGCACAAATAGTATATAGTACTTGCACCTTGATTGCATAGAGTCAGAGGAGAATGTTTTAATTTTATATACTGCTATATTCACTAAGCCACTTGTGAGTTTTACACATACAAAAAGTTTTAACAAGTGAAAGAAAGTAATCTGAAATAAATTCTTTTTGGGCTATTTTTTTATCAGAAGTAAAGAGTAATTCAAGAGGTGGAAATATTTAATTCATAAAAAATTGTTTTGTTGATGTGACGCCTGAACAAAAACAAAATTCATCATAAGGAAAGGTGCATTATACAATTCAATGCTCTTTTGTGACCCCGGAAAAATGAGCGTTTGTTGTGCTTTCTGTAAAAACAATGCAAGAGAAAAGACTTCCTCGTTTCGACAACAGTAACCGTTCCTTTTTTCCAGGAACGAATATTCATATAGTCCTATTATATTGTAAAAAAACGCAAATTCTTCAGAAAAGGGAAAACTCTTCACAAGTTAGGTCAATTGTCATCCATCCGACTTTTATCTTCATTTTTCAGTAACTCATCTGTCAAAGCAGTGTTATACAATGTGCTTTCGGCAAGAACTTGGGAAGTGCGCTATTTGTTACAGTGTGGCAATTCTTGGAGGCGCTGCCACAATGGATCAAGCTTCATTTGGGCTTTCTGATAGTCCTGATTCAGCTATTGCCAAAAGTGCTCAAGATGGGGATTGCCCAGCCGACTTCTTGCAGGTAAAGTTGCATTCATGTATGTAAATACAATCTAAGCGACTTGGTTGCAAACTCACCTTGCTCACTTTAGATTCCTGGTGCAGAGCGTGATGCTGCTCCTGCTGGCGAAATGTTTGAAGTGGGATCTTTGAGTACCATTATTTATCAGCGTATCTGTGGGAGATTCTTTGGATTTGTTACTGATGCAGCCATCGATATGGGAGTAGAAGACAATGGACAATCCATTTGCAGTAAGTAACTCTCGGAGATTTGAAGAAATCTTGAAAAAAGATCTAATGTGGCTATGGAGTGAAAAGCTAGGATATAGGGATTTTAGAATCTTTAATTTGAAACCCAAAGTAATTGAATCAAATTCAATCACAATTGACGTACATTTTTTATCCTTTGTGTGTGAAATAGTTCAACCATGCTCAATGTAAAAGGGGAAATATGGAAAATTCACAATGAAAAGTAGGTTACAATTTTTAGGTAAATTTTTCTTAGCATCACTGAATGGGACAAGGATTTTTTATGAAATGTCTAATTTCAGAAAAAATTTAGCGGACAAAAAATGGCATTCCATTGGTTGAAATATAATTAATACTGATAATTGTTTCTGGAAATGAAAGTTAAATTACAATTACAACAGAGGTTTGTCAATGTTGCTTTTGGAGCTCTGGGAGAGGTTTTCTGACATGTAAAAATGCAAGTCAATCGAATTTTTCTTTAAGAAGACATAACTGTAGCTAAAAGGTTTAAAAAGTGTTTCACAAGAAATGGCAAATGTTGATGCAACTAATCTTTTTATTGGTTATGTTATTTGTTGTTATGTCTATTTTGCGATGAAAAATCTTTTGCAATATTAAAGAAACTCAAAATTGGGTAATATTTAGACATTTTGAAAAATTGGGTTGATATTTCAAGTTTCGATTTTAGTCAATGTGAACATGGTTCTTCATGAAAATGTAAATTTGAATATGAACCTGTCAGGCATATTTCTTAGTAATTTTGGCTGAAAACACATCAAAGTGTACTCAAAATAGTTAGAAAATATGTGTTCCAAAAATCTTGTTTAACTGCATTTTAAGTGATATCAGGTATAATTTTGGGCTTAATTTTAGCATTTGTCTTTGCAGACTTTTATCACGTTTTTAGGTATATAACTTTTTCTCTGTAACTAAACGTATTTAATGCAATAAAAGTAAATTTGTTTCCATTTAATTTTGGGTCAAAAAATGCCGTGATGTCTTTGGCTATTTCGATTACAGACCTAAAAAACTGATATTTTAAGCACCGTGATTAGATGCAAGTGGACTATACGTATTTGCATCCCAATGGAAGGGGCGATGTTGCCAGGCTACTTTGTCCCGTCCTAGTTTTGGGCCATCATGGACTTTGGGCTTCAGGAGCAACGAGATAGTAAGAGCATGTTCTATTGCTCTTCGCATTTCTAACACCAAAGACAGTGCAATGTGTGACTGGTTCAGTCCAGGTATTCCAGTTGTCCGAGTGAGCTCAGGGCATGTGAGCTCAGAATCGTCTTATGTCGAAATTGTGGGAACATGTAAAGGAAAAACAATGCAAAAGAGACTTGCTTCTCAGAATGGATTTTTTTATTGATTTATTGAGATCCTATAGAGGGCGAAATTTCGTTTCCACCCAAGTGAGGGTTCGACGAAACAGTTTCAAAAAAGTGAAGGAACACCCGTAGCGATTAGTATGGTGTTTGTTTTGTTGCAGATTTTTGAGTACCGCTCTCTGTAAGTAAATAAATCATAAAAAGGAATTCACACGATAAGTATTAGTATGAAATTTGATCTACCAATGACTTCCTGTTGGGAGATCTGAATATTCGTTATACTATATGAGATCCTCTTGAATAGTGGTTTTATCAGGAATAGTATTTTGAAAATTTGTCCAATACTGCCTTCAATGTTGCTTCAGGGTTGGGCACCTAAATTATGAAGAAGTTTTATTGAAGGTCACAAATGCGAATGACAAGTGGTGAATGAATGGCATTCGCCACTCGTCGTCTCTAATGAATCAAAGATTATCGCTTGCGGGGTTTGATTCAAGGATCTTGATAGAAGTCTAATATATGCTCTTGAAGTTATGTAGCTTTCAGACAAGACCATACAAATCACGTATGCAAGAATTGATGTTTCATTGAGCTTGGATGCCATGGATCCGAGGAACCAACGTCTTTCCCAAACCCGATAGTAAACCTGTACAACAAAGCCTAAAAGTCTGGTAGTCTAGTATTGTTACTAGAGACAGAAATATTTTGTTCTTGGAGTGTCAATAACAATTTGGGGGGGCCGGTGTGAAATGTAGGTCATCTCATTGCGAATTTTGAGCTTTGAGCTATTCTTCACAATCCAGCCTTCCAGAAGAATCTGATCGCATCCAGGATCCGACCGACACTGTCAAGTTTTAAAATTGTCTCCAAATTTCATTTCAGCACAACGACGTCCTTTCAGGGTGCTTTTCAAAACTGACGAGAATGAATTATCCGCAGGAAACGACGCAACAGCCAATGAACAAAACCAATTCCCCGCCGGCATCATTGGATTTCACTTGAACTATGCTCTCCAAGACTGCTGAGTTTAAATCGTTAACAAATTCGTTAAGTTATTAATTCTTTTGATTCGTTGCAACTATGCTGCACAAATATCCGTGTTATGTAAACCCAAATAAGTGAACCATTCATTTCGAATAAACGTAGACTAGTTTAAGAAACAAGTCAGATGGAGTCCAAAAATCTGCAATAAAGTTGAAAAATCGGGGAAAAAGTTATGCATAATTAACTATCTTTAAAATACCCCCAATAGCTCATTTGCTGACGGTCAGGATGTTTGTACCGTTGTTAGTTCTTTCTGTATTTTGTTCAAATCAAATTTTGAGGGTCTAAATCGAAGACATAAAATTCAAAAAGCAGGGCAAAAAAGGTCTTTATAATTTGTTTAGTACGTTTTTAGGTGGTGTGTATTTTGGTTACCCAATTTGGTATGTCGTATGATCTTAGATCATATAGGATGGAATAAAAAAAAAATTGCACGAGGAAACTGGTCAAGATTCCAAATTGATGTGTAATTGTTAGGGCCCGAAACTATACACTACATATTTTCAATATTTATTTTTTGAAAAATATTTCTCCTCGATTTCTCAAATTTTTTGGCGGTTTCGTGAAAGCGCAATATCTATGAATATTTGCCCACAATCATGTCATTTACGTAGATGCACAGGACACTTCCTTGGGAAAATCCAGAGTCCATTTCAATCTCGGCGACCATCAGATAAACTAGAGCACTATAATAACAGAGTAGGGTCATAAATAGAGACGGGCGTTTCGTGCAAATAAGAGCATGCGCGTTAAATGGAATACATATTCACCTTCAAAGATATTGCTGAGCGTAAACAACTTTACCTCTTATGAAATCAAATCAGAACCTCACAATAGGCCTTGTCTTTGTTCCTGTTAACAGGACAGCTACAGGAGTACTTCTAATGTTACTCCAACTTGAATTCAATTGATTTCAAGTTGGATAGAATGAGCCGCGTCTGTGAACGTGGAATTTTATTCCATATAACGTCCATCGTCTTTTTAACACGAAATGCCCGTCCCTACATAAGTGCGCCATCTAGCGGATTTCATGCGGCAACAGCTCGCACTTCCCACGAAACACATATTTTTGAAGACAAAGATTACAACGGTCGTTCATCTTTTTTGGACAAACTTAAGAGCCTAAAATGTTGATGGTGGAACTATAAAAAGAACTTTCATTGTTTTTCTGATGAATTTTGGCATAGATCATGCCTGCATTACCTTTTCAGTAGTCAAGTTTCCATGCCAATTTGAAAGGGATTTTACCAATAATTTCAACCAAAAACCACCACGGGTTCATCAACAAATCTCAGTCAACATTTGAGGCACTTTAATTTGCCCAAAACTGATGGTTGACCGTTGCAATCCTCAAAAATATGTGTATCATGGGAACTGCGAGCTGTTGCCGCATGAAATCCACTAGATGGCGCACTTAATGACCCTACTCTGCTATTATAGTGCTCTAGGATAAACGATCCATTATACTCCAGGAGGGAGCTCCTAGTTATCTTGCTCAAAGAAATGGAGGGAGCTGGCCTTACCTTTGTCTCCACTCCTCCAACGTGGAGGTATTTAGTAGGTTTAGGTAGGATTATGGCCAATTTAATGGCAGGCATGAACTATCCTGCCTTGATCACGTATATCACTAGTGTGGCCAACTAGCATTTTTCGATGCTAATTTCTGAAAATTAGCATTTTTTCAAGGGCAAAAGCATTGCAGAATTTTGATTAGCATCACTTGGATTTTTACCATTTTTCTAGCATTATTTGAAAGGCTCTAGAATAAAAAAAAGTTGCAGAGCAGTTAAGCATTATTCCAGCACTTTTTGATAAAAAAAACATCCAATTTTGGGCTTCAAAGACAACTGATTTTGACAGCTGAATTTGCCTACGTTCCCTGACTGAAAAAAAGATAAATTAGAAGACTTGTGATCCTTATTTTCAAGTTGGTTCTACAGTACAGGTAACCAAATTTCTGTTTACAGGCTTTGTCTAGGCAACTTGAGAAGGGGCACAAAGCATTACTTGTCTCAAAAAAGATTAGACTTGTGATGGAACTACAACACCAACTATAGAAAAACAGCTTTTTAAACTTAGAATGGATAAAGAAGTGTTTCAGTGAAAAAACGTATCAAAAAGGGCTTCAAACCAAAACCATTTTTGTTAAAAGCTCAGTGCAAATCCTACCGAGAATGAATGAACTAGCCCTTTTGTGGCAATCGTTTTACCACAAAAGGGCGAGTTCATTCATTCTTTGCTCTCTTCAGTACATAAGTTTGAGAAGGCATAACTTTTCACTCCAGCATTCGATTGGGCTGAAATTTGAAATACGTGTTCTTCTCAATGCAAGCCAGGTCTCAATTGCAGAAGAACGCAAAGGGTTCGTTTTTGCTGGAAATCATCATTCTCATTTCTAGCCTCCCACTCCATGATTTCCGTACTTCTTGAATCAGATTACGGGCCGGAATTGTCTATTTAGGTTAGTTTTTAACACAATGATAAAGGTCTCTATCCGTAAATGTTATGAAAGATTTAGTAAAATATGAAAATTCAAATACCTTTTAGAGCCATTGAAAATTCCAAAGTTGAAGGCAGGCATTTGCATTTGAATTTTCAAACAAATATGTTTTAAATGGAAATATTGTGAATTGAATTGGAAAACATGAACTAAAATGTTCGGATTCGTTTCGAGGAATGTTTTGCCCGTAAAATATTTCGCAAGTCCAAATCTGACAGGCTTTGACGCATCCGAACAAATCCAAATCCAAAAATTGGCGCTAGAATTCGAACCAAGGAGGCAGAACAGCCGCGCGGTTTAACACTCCGAATATCAGACGGCAAGTAAGTCCTTCCCAGACAGCATTGGCTGGAATCCCACTGTCTCTTTCATTCTTACAAGGAATTTCATTTCTTTTAGCGGCATTATTAATCTGCAAATAATTCGAATTCCATCGGGTTCGGATCCGATGCACCAAGGATTGGATGCACAACTCTACTCAAAACGTCATCATACGGTTACCCCTGTAAAATGGTTATCAAAGTTCCTTCATTTCATGACGCTTCAGTTCACTTATAAGTTTTTTTGGCATTTTTTACTATCTCATCAAACTATCATTGTCGTAAAAAGCTAATCAAAGGTTATTTTTTGTTGTTTTCACCCACTAAAAATCCGCCCTCTAGTAACGCTTGGTCAATAGTATTGATAACGTCTTTTCTGTGGATTTGTTAGATCATTTTTTGTCCATGACTAGTCCAAATGTTGGGGTAGTTTTGCCCTCAAATTGGGCAATTTTGCCCAACGAGGAAAATATTTGGAAATATTTACTTCAGAAATAAGTTGATCCACCAATGGGAATTCTCCCCGCACCATTTCGGCTACACGATTAAGACCATGTTAAGCACATGCTACATGGAGCATGTTTGGAAATAATTCCTTCAATCCTCGACCAGCCTTGAGGCAATACGCCACGTATTGCTGATGGTGCCACACCATCGGTGATAAAAAGCCGAACTCTGGCAAAATCAAGGTCATTACTGAGAAGTTTATAGAGTGCTCCAATAGCTGCTTGTTGCAAATTTTCGTTGTTTGCGGACTGTATATCAATGAGATCAATCAGGAATGGGCAATCTTGAAACTCTCCATCTAATGGTCCACATAGAACAGCGGTCATTGCCCGCCCTCGTCTATCAGTTGTTTCATCAACCATGATAAATAAATCTTTTTCGGTTAAGCGTACTTTGTATCGATTGAGGATGTCCTTTGCTTTCTGTTCCATTATTAAGGTCAGAGTGGGCCGACTTGGTACGTTCTGTTGGGCATATTTCTTAAAGAATTTTTGAAACTCTGGTCGATCCACCTTCCCGAAAGGGATATCACATGTTATCATCAAGTGAGCCAAATCTTCTGTAAATGTTGTGTTTGGTTTCACAAGTACTTGATCAAGTGTGCTCTGAGTGTTGAGCTGCCTCTGGTCACGAAGTCGAAGGTTGTCGGCGTGTATTTTGTGCACACATGGGAAACAACATTACTTCGCCGATTGGTGGGGCAAGACTTGGAGGAAAGCTTGCAAAACAATGCTTTTTCAGCTATGTTAAAGGACCAAATACTGTTGCCCCCAAACTCTCCAATTAGAGCAGATCCATTTGTTAACTTTGGCATTTCTCTATTATAATCTCGCAAGATATTAAATGTTGGTCAAATCAAATGAATCTACTCGCGAAAGTAGTACAAATAAAACATGCCGTTTAGGCCCAAATAATGGTAAATAAAATGGCATATAAAACAAGAAATGGTAAATAAAATGGCATATAAAACAAGAAATGGTAAATAAAATGGCATATAAAACAAGAAATGGTAAATAAAATGGCATATAAAACAAGAAATGGTAAATAAAATGGCATATAAAACAAGAAATGGTAAATAAAATGGCAAATTGTAAAGAGAGTTAATCATTATTATAGTTGCAATAATTAATGGTCATATAAACATTAATTATTGCAACTATAATAATGATTAACTCTCTTTATAGGGAATCCCATTCCTTGTAGCGGTATTGAAAAATCTTTAAAAGCTAGCAAATAGCAAATAAACATGTTTTTGGGCATAGAATCTTATTTGCCTGAAATCTGCACCCCTAATCATGGGAACTGCGAGCTGTTGCCGCATGAAATCCACTAGATGTCGCCCTTTATGACTCTTATCTTATGGCTTCCTCCCTTTCTAGACAACTGATATACCATGGAAAAATTTTCTAACATACACTTTATTAACAAACTATCTCAAAGAAAAACTTAAATACAAAATTTAGACTCACAATGCAACAAATATGTCCCTTGTTATCACCTTTATCATTTAAGTTTAAATTGAAGCGAAAATGTCCCTGATCAAATGCAAGTTTTGTCGATTCCCTGGTTTTAGTAGTCCCTCCCTTGATTCTCCCTTTTTCAAAATTGGGACTTGGGGGCCCGGAGGAGCCTGGAAGAAGTACGATTCGAAAACTTCGATCATGAGCACGCTGAAATGTGGGCAAACCAAAATGCAATATGTCTCAATATGTAAAATGCAAAATGTCATTTTATAAGCGTAACATTTTTCTCTTGGGCAAATAGAGATTTTTCTCTTTCGCCCGTGGGCTGCGGACTCGTCTCGGGGCACGCCCCACCCCTTGGTTTATTTGGAGAAGCAAAGACAATAGAACTCAAAAGCAAGAAATCAGTCAATTCAGAAATCACTCCTGCTAGACGCAAGATTTTGATGTTGAAATCGCGCAACCTTTAATTAAACCGACTCGATTAATTCGACTCTGAAAGTCCGTTAGACTATTTACATGCAATAATCATCGGTTTTGTTGTCAAAATTCATCCTTCATAGTGCATATCTGCGTTCAGTTTCAGTATGCAAAACCGAAACCAAAACTGAAACCAAAATTTCGGCTGAAAGTGCATTTAGTCAGTTACAAAATTAAATAGAGCCGAAGTAATACAATTGTGAGAAATGGGTCACGCAAAATAGTGTCCAAAGTCCAAATCCAAAATCTTAACTTAAGCCAAATTTGGAAATTCCAAAAATCTTTGTTTTTCACACACAGAGGGTTTATATAGGGAAACTATGAGCGATCTAGCCACACATTTGTATTTTTATTTGCGGTCCAAAGCATTTTTCTTCATCACAAGGCATGATCTTCATGAATCATGATAAAGAAAAGCCATTTATTGAAATAGGAAAAAACTGAACCAATGCACAATGAACCCAGAGGGGGAAATTTCAAATCTTAAAATGCAGTACTAGAAGAGGGGACGGCAACCACTTTTGGGTCAAGGCCCACGAATTTGTTAACGTGTTGTCAGGGGCTCATCAAACAGACGTTGGTAGGTTCAGGGGCCCACAAATTAAAGATCAAAAAGCTTTGGGCCAACGAGTACAGTACTATGGATGGCTCTTGGGCCCACTATTTTGGACTTTCCCCATGCCTCCTGGGCCCACCAAAGACCACCCTTGGGCCCACATGTGGGCCGCGGCCCATCGGTTGCCGACCCCGGTACTAGAAAGTCCTGAATTGTTGAAAAAATGCTCTCGTTTTTTTTGTATTTCAAGCCTTAACTAAAAAGTTTTGTTCAAAATGGTAAATCTGGTTGTTTGTAGGATGTCAAAAATTAGGTTTCTGGACAAATTTATTAAAAGTAAATAAAATCCCATATTTATCCATATTTGACTGAGACTTTTTATCGATGCTTTCAAATGGCATATCTAGAAATCAATTTACTGACAATGTTTATTTTGACCAATTTTGATGGACTTTTATCAATCTAAAGTCAAAATTTTCCTTTCAGAGGAGGCGAAAATTTGTACTCTTTTATCAAAAACTTTCCATTTTTTGGGGGTATGCGTCATATTTTGTTAAATTGAAAAAAATAGAGACTGTTTTATGTAGATTTTAAGGAAGCCAGAGTGACCGCACGAACCAGCGAGTTATTGAAAAGGCCGAGCGAGTGTAAGTACTTCTTTTCTTCTGATGAATAATACACATTTCTGCTATTGTCGCATCTATGTTTAATCTGTTCTTAAAATTTGCCTATTATGAGAGTGCACATGACTGAGGACCAAGAGAGGGAAAGTACTATTTGGTGAATGGTCAACGTTATATATAAGAGAATTGCCTCTCAGCAACAACTTTTTTCTAAAATTAAGAGACTTTGTGTTCTGAATCCACCGCAAAATGTTGTTTAATCAAGAGTTATTTTTTTTGTTTTTCAAGTATTACTATCTCTAGTTTTGACTAAATATGCCCTACGTTCTTGCTTGAATTTGAAAAATACATTATCTATAATAAAAAAAGAATCCCATTAAGAAAATAACACTTCATTAGAACGCACGGAAACATTGCCCAAATCATTTTTATCTGACATGACAATTTTATTACGATCAGATTTATTTTGTAGCACTTTGCCGCTTTTATTACAATGGCTCGTTAAATGATCAAACCATATCAATTGTTAGGTATGTATGTTAAAAACATTACCCATGTCAGAAATTTATAACTGTTCCTGGGTATTTCTTGGACTGCATTGAAGTCCATAAGCAAGCAAAATATCATTGATTTAACTTGGAAGAAAGACGAAAACGAAATTTCCAGCAAATTATCATTCTGGGCCCACTGTGCAATGAATGAAACAACCCCAACAAACCCAACCGACGCGAGGTTTAAATTTTGAATAATAAAACCTTTGGTTCAAGTAGTAAACATTTCGGAATTTGAGGATGATTCTCGATTGAAATTTGTTGGCGTACATTGAATCATAACTGGTTTTCGTCAATTAGCAGAATAACTCTGACCTAAATAATAGTATTTTCTATCATGTAAAACAGAGGCGCCAAAAACGATGGAAGCTAAAGAATGAAAGTCAAAGATCACGGAAGGTTTGGTATTCGAAAAACGCAACCTCTAAATTTTGAGCAACGACATTTTGGGCTCCAAAATAAATTCAAATTTGCTCGTGCACACAAAAAGCATCAGTTAGTTGAATGAGCAACTAATCTCTTGCTTTCATTAAAATGATAGCAGTATTTCAGCATGTTTTAATTATTAACAATAAAATTCAATTGAGTCAGGTTGCCGAGAATAACATGGCTTTAGACTGGATGAATTTTTGCGCAATGACATATGGGTTGTTTCATTAGATGCTCCATTTAAAGACAATAGAGGCTGTGATATTGAGCAGCCAAAATCCGGGAAGGATTTAGGAGTTGTCATTCAAGATAATCAAAAGTTTCAGGAGCATATCCAATTGACAGTGGTTAAGGCGTTTCAAACGTGTGGCTGGAACTATCCATGGACATTAAGAAATCCTTGATCTATCGCACTTTCAAGCCCAGAGATAATGTTGCGATGCCAACTCTCCACAAGTCGATTGTTCAGCCTCATCTTGAATATGCCGCACTCATTTGGGCTCCATTGCATTGGATGACTTCATGGGATCATTAATGAGTTCGGTACGTTTGCAAAAGGTCGATGCAGGTACAAAGATGTTTCACTAGGAACATCGCAGGAATGAGAGAGCTCTCATATTGGGAGAGGCTCCAGAAGTTAGGGCTGTTCAGTACTCGGAGAAGGTATGAAAGGTATCTGATACTGTTTGTTTTCAAGAGCATCCATGGGCTCTCTCCAAACCCAGGATTTGAGATCAGTTGCAGCGATCGTAAAGGTTTTACTTGGCCTCTGAGAGCACATCCGAATCTTAAGAAATCGAGCTTAGTTCAAAATGATGATTTTGCAATGCAAAAAACAAAAAAATGGATGGTTTTGGCAAGAGTTTACTTTGATGGCTCCGTTAGCAAACGAAGTATATTTCCAAGAGGGATGAGGCATTAGGTTATTGTATATGAAACCGATTGAAAAAAAAAACTCTTTATGTCCTCTGACAACTATTCATGTCACAAAGGTTGAGCTAATCTCCATTCTGCGTGGAAATAAACTTTCCATGATTTCAGGTTACGTAAACAAAGCCTATAATGTTTTTTGCGTCTGCATTTGCTTTATTCAAGTCCAGCAAAGCAATGCCTGAAGCCTGCAGACGGATGTATTCATACATATTCATAATTTCCGTTCTCACAGAGCAATGCCCGCAGATCCATATTTCTATCTAAAAGCAAAAAATTCAAGCATTTGAATAAAAACGACTATTTGTCAAGCGTTATAAATTATGGGTGGAGATTCGTCTGCTCTACTTTTTTTCTAAAAAATTCCCACGATGACTTAAACACTAGATAGTCTAGGTATATATTTCACCATTTTTGAATTCCTGAATTAAATCATTGGCATTTTTAAATATATGTAAGGAAATATATTTCGATAGGCAGCGTTTCGAAACTTAATTATCATTTTCATGATTTCGCTCAGCTCACCTTTTGATTTGACAGTAATTTTGCTTGGCACGAAATAATGCTCACTCAACCATGTTTAATTTACAAGATCGCTCTCGCAATTTGACGGCGGAAGTCACGTCCTATTCTTGATTTTTGATTGATGGACCGACTTCGCGTGAAATATGATACGGGGTGTGATATCATTGCGTCGACTTTAAATAATTTGAGACAGTTATATTTTGATAATTAACCATTTGGACGAGGTGCTGCTTCAAGACGTCATTGCTTTATCAAGAAAGAGTATGTTTTTGAATGCTTTGTTTTGTGATCTTGAACTCAGACAAGAATTGTCAATTTCCAATTTTCTTAAAACTGGGGTATGTGTCGTACTAGATTACATATAAATTAGGGCTCGGATAAAGTTGCAATTTTTGGCGCTAAAGTTGCAAAATTGTGTGTTACAAAATTGCACCTAATTTGACGGCCCAAAAGTTCCACCTTTTGACAAAAAAATGTCAAATTTGGCAAAATATAGGTCTCAACACTGAGTGAAATTTTATGAATTGAATTCATCCTTTCTTTTTACTTGGCTTCCTTAAAAACAGTTTTGCTTTGCATGACTTTTTCTAAAGTTAAAAAATAACGTTATCTCTCCGAAAAGGTTCAGCAAAAATTGTGTGTATAATATAAAATTCGAACAATTTCCCACAGGATTTAAGTGATTGAGATAAAAATTGCCAAAAGTTACTGTTTGTTCCGAAAAAATCGAAAAGTTCCAAAATTTGACTGAAATGGTCAAAAGTTACAATTTTTGGGTTTGATGCCCCAAGCCCAAGATTTAATGATACTTAATGTGAGATGAGAGAGGTCTCATCACACAAGATCAGATGAGAGAGGTAAATGAAAAGTTCTCGATCTTTCCAACGATGTTTTGAATTTCCGTTGATTATTAGACTAACAAAGCGACGAAACGATCCTTTCTCCCCTATACAATTAGTAAATGCATATGTACGTATTAAGATGAATGACCTACGATTGAAATCTTAATCAAATATTTCATAGTACCACGAATCAGAGTTTTATTCAAATGTGGGATGGATTTGCTTACGAATTATTTTTGTCCAATCAAGTTCAGTCAACCAAAAAGTTTGTCTTCCACAGGAAAAAAACGAATATTCAGGCCACGCAAGGAGAAATTGAGAACTTCTCAATGACTTCACATGCTAATTGAGCTGGTTACTCGTCAATTTTCCCAACTGGCGTTCACGTCAACATGGAAAGAAGCCATCAGAGTGGAACAATCCCAGGACTTGTCTAATTTTGAGACTGACGGAACACGAAATCAGATTTTATGATTGATAATTGCATGCTCAATGGCTTTTTGCTTCGGTGTGATTGAGCTCTTGACAATGAGATATATAACATGTAAAATCTGATATCTTGGGGAATCTCAACAAGATAGGTTTGCTTTTTGGGGGGGAAAGTGTGGGGTTTCTGTAGGGACGAGGTCAAATTGAAAATAAATAAGACCTTTCGTTAGCAAAAGTTGTGCAAGCATGCCCCACAAAGCAAAATAAAGAGCAAAGACGCATTGATGAACTTTTTCAAGGATATCTTCTTTTACGCCTTTCTCGCACAACAAAACTAAGATTTTTTTGAGGCTCTTGGATTGGGTGTGTCTCATACATTATAACCTAAAATAACCTCACATAGAACCTTAAAGCCTTAAAGCTCAGATAAGACCGGGTATTTGTCTAAAAAATGTAACCAAATGACTCATTTGGCGTACCTAAAGCAATTTAAAAACAATGAGTCTGTTCAAAACATTCTGTTTTGCTCACTCTTTTGAATTATGGAGAGTTTATATCTTTACAAGGGCAAGCACAGTGCTTATTTAAGAGCATATTTAAGATGGGAAAGCCAATCTTAAGTTTCGAATGCAATTAAGACGGTTACAGGGCAACTCCACTGGAGTTGTCTGGTGGGTCGAGTTGTCCAGTGGGTTGAGTTGTCCAGTGGGTCGAATTGTCCAGTAGGTTGAGTTGTCCAGTGGGTCGAGTTGTCCAGTGGGTCGAGTTGTCCAGTGGGTCGAGTTGTCCAGTGGGTCGAGTTGTCCAGTAGGTTGAGTTGTCCAGTGGGTCGAGTTGTCCAGTTAGTCGAGTTTTCAAATGAGTCGACTTTTCCTGTCACCATCATGCCTATATTTAATTTTAATATCCCTCCAACTGTCCGTCTTCAAGCTAATGGAAAGGTGTTTTTTCTGTGTTTTTTGTACTTTACTTTCACTACACTCTACTTTCACAGTTCTTTATTTCCCAATACCCTCACCATCTCGCTGGAATTTGTTCTTCCACGAACACTCTTCTCGCCGATGTTATCGCCGCAAAAGCCTGTTGAGCAATTCCCCGTCGATTTCGTTTTTCGACGTGGTGAACCAATCTTCACAGATCAGTTGGGATTATCTGCTGGATCGGATCACACTTAAGCAAAATGGGTAGAGTATAAAACGGAGAGATAATATTGTTTAAACCTTTATGATTAAGAATTTGATAATTTGATTACCTGATTCATCGATGTATCAAATCTTGTTTTCGGGAGGTTCCCATTCCTGTATCTTTTTAAACGATTATTGTTTTCCGCTTTTGTTTTCGCCTTTTAACATTCTTGAATTCTTCAACTTTTAATCAAAGGAAGAACGCAGAGGCACAAATGTAAGATGCAAGCCACACACCACAGTATTACAATGAAAACTTACTTAAAATTGATAAATTGGAATGAGGTTGCCCATAACATAATGGAAAATCGTGTTTCGAAAAAGTGTGTCTTCTCTTTCAGTTCCTCGCAAGTTCTCATGGTTTCTCTTAGAGGTCGTTCTCATTGGTGGTGTCATCTCAGAAGAGCCCTTTCAATCTAACTCACGGCAAAAAAGTACGAATGCTAGTTAAAGCTAAACCTCAGACAATACATTTGTGAGACGCAACACAAAAAACTCTCCTGAAGTATCATATTTGCCCAAAAGGTCCCTTCATTAAGGATGGATATTTTCCTGGTGTTTTAAAGAGTTTTAAAGTGTTACTCAGACCTGTCTCTATCACGATGTTTAAGATGTAATTAATTACAACTGTATTGGCTTCAAAAGCAATTAAATGCATTTCCAATTACTCTGTTTCACATGTTATTAATATAATTCCAATTATTCTGTTTTCAAATGTGATTGATTATTATTAACTCCCGCAATATTCTGCTTAAAAATATAAAATATTCTATATTAAATACATATCATATATTACATTAATTTTTTATTGAATATTTCTCCAATTTTCCTCGACCTTTTTTAATACTTCGGCTGTTTCGAGGAGAAATGAAATACGTGTATGTTCTCAATCTTTTAGGCAGAAAAATATGTTTCAGGAATATTTAATGACACAAAAAATAATCAGTAATAAATACCTAATATCATACTCAAATGTCCACAAAAGGGTATTTGTAATAAAGTTAAACATTAACAACCATAACTTCACAGTCATATGCACAAAAAATGCGCCATCTTTTGAGGCAAGAAGATTTAACTGGTATGTTAAGCGTGCACCAAGGTGTGCTAGAAGCATTGACTTCAAGTCAACTTCAAGTCAACCTTCTCACTATTTGACCTTAACATGAGGTTTGATCTAGGAGAAGCATGACTGGAAGCATGCGAAGAGGGAAGTTCTCCGGCGTCGTTGAAGCATTCCCATTCGAACACTTCAACGCCGATCGAACCAACTCCAAGCCAACTTCCTTTCAGTGTTTCTTCGAATTCGCTGTCAAAAATTGCACGCCCCCTGACCTGTAATTGAGCGGGTGGTTGAAAAGGGTGCGAGGAAGAGACAAAAGGAGAGATGTGGGGTAGCTGAAATCAGGAGGTGACGGCTTTGAAAGCGGGCGAGCGAACGATCATCGATGTTTGGGAATTTCAAGATCGAAACGGACCGTCACTTTCGAGAAAAGCTAAATCGATGGAGAAAACCAGGCAAGCACACTCTGAAGTAAACTTGCAAGTCAAGCATCGAGCTTTGCCATCATAGCATACGAGCTAATCTATTGTTACATCAGATTGGTGTCAAGTGTGCCTCCAAACCGACCCATTAGATTAAACTAAGCATTTTCTTATTAATTGGCGCACTCTTTCAAGTAGCTTGAAAGTACATAATTAGATATTGGGCTTATTTTTCAAATATTTTGGCCTTTTGAAGAATATTATATATTTTGTCTCTCTTTAACAAATGTTTTTTGGGCCCTATTGATTACATTTTTTTCTAAAAATATGAGTTAAAAAATGAACTATATGAAAAACATTACAATTGAATTGCAATTGTTTGTCTAGGCCAGGGATCGGCAACCACTTTTGGGTCAAGGCCCACGAAATTTGATTTGTGTTGTCAGGAGCCCATCAAACAGGCATTGGTCGGTTCAGGGACCCACAAATTAGTGATCAAACAGCTTTGGGCCCACGAGTACAGTACTGTGGATGGCGCTCGGGCCCACTATTGTTCATTGTTCGAACTAGCCTGGATTCCTTAGGATTTGGAGGTGCTCTCAGAGCGCACGTAAAACCTCTACGATCGCTACAACTGATCTCAAATCCTGGGTTAGGACAAAGCCCACGAATGCTCTTGAAAACATGCAGTACTAGATACCTTTCATAACTTCTCTGAGTACTGTGCAACCCTAACTTCTGGAGCCTCTCCCAATAGAGGATTTTAAACCAAGCTTGAAAAAATCGCCAATAGATAGCGGGGAAGGTTGGGCAAGTAAAGAGAAAAGACTTGTGAGCCTAGTGCTTAGTACTTGCCCCCTTTTTCATGCCATCTATTGGCGAATTTTTCAAGCTTGGTTTAAAATCCTCTATACGAGAGAATACAATTATAACACGGGTGTGATTTTTCTTTGGGGACAGGCATTTCCAAATGCTCTCAACACCTCACCAATATTCCAACTTGATAAGTCAAATGAACTCTTGTTTCAACGAAAAATAATGTGTTCCTCATCTGTTTTAGGGCTATTCAGTATTTTTAATATTGTTACTTTCAAGGTACGTAGATTGTGATGTTAATAATAGATCGTTCCAATTTTTGAAAAATGCCATAAGAGGTACTTTGGGCTTTTTAGAATGAAGGTTGTACCACAACAGGAGCTGGGAATCTCGGTGGAACATGTTTGACTTCGACTGAATGCATTGCCAAAGGCGGATCTGCATCCGGAAATTGCGCTGCAGGTGATTCCTTTGAATCTGAAGAGGACATGGGTGTTCGAAAGCCACTAATGACCTTGCCCATATACCACGGCATTACCTAGACTGAGATGGTTGTTTCAAAATTTATCATCTTTGCTCCTATTCAAGAGAATGTGTTGTATTTTACAGGAGATGTGGTATATTTAACAAGAAATTTGTCTGGCATTTTTTTGTGATTTAAAGGACAGCTCATGTGAACTTTAACACATTCTCGTGAATGGGAGCAAAAATGATGAGGTTTGAAGGTGTCATCGCAGTCCAGTAGTAGCGAGGTCCATTCCTCGCGCATCGAGTAATACTATTACAAAAGTCAAAAATGCGTTGCTATTTTGGCCTACTAAAGCCCGTTTGGTTTTTTCCCATTATCACCTGAATGCGAAAGTCATTTTCTTTTACATCTTCCAAAAATTCAGCCTAAATTTAGCTTGATTGCGAAACAGATCAAAGAAGACAAAAATGAAGTAGAACAGGCGATGTTTAAAACTGACTCTAATTTTGTTTTAGGATTTGGAGTTTGTTGTCTTTTTAGTGTGGGTGGGTCCTGTGGTAGCGCCAAAACCGTTTCACATGTAAGATCGCAAGAGTCAAAAATTCTTGCATAAATTTGTGGTAATTTGGATCAAATTGACTTTCAGAATTGCACATATATTGAGGTGAGTTGGAAAAGATTGCGACATGATTCACTATTTTAGATGTAGACCAATCAATAGGAATTGTTCCCATAGAACAATGGTTATCCCTCGGCAGATACAACAATAAGCGAGACTTGTACTTACAATTTTAACCGGATTTGTGACAGTAAGTGCAACACTGAACGCTTTTCGTAAGTAAGCCAAAGCGGGGAATCATTTTAGAGATTTTAACTATTTACTGTACAAAACTTCTTGAAGGGCTGGACACTTCTTAAAAAATTGTAGTAGGCTTATGTTAAGAGAAAGTCAAATTTTGAACCACTCAAATTAGACAAACACAAATACGAATGAAAGGTTACTAGCTTGTCCTTCCAATGTTTGGGAAAATTCTTATGCTTATTTCATCCTGAACTGCGTTTGATATGTACCTTGGGCTCTGAGACAATTTAACACAATGTCTTACATAATTTTCGGGAAGAAAATAAAAAAAAATGCGAACAGCAATATCTTATTTTGATAGGCTAAAGGCGTGTCATTGCATTCAAGCTGTCTCTTGCTTTTGATGTTAGGTCTAGACCACCTTAAACTATAAAAAACAAGCACCCTTGTTCGTAACTTCCATTTGTAATGTAAAATGTGTAAAACATTTCATCTACAGTAGTTGCCATGATGCTGTTGATTTGTTCTCTTTATGTCCATCATTTTGTTTTTCATTTTGGCATTGGTTGTTTAATCTGAGAAAAAATAACCTAAGAAAAATGTTTAACTTATTCGTATTGCTTTTAGATCTATGCCAGATACGGTAAGTGAACAAAATAAAGAAGTAGTCAAGGCAAAAAAAGCAAACCCCTCTGGCGCACTCACTGATTTTTATCCTCAAAATGACATTTGACTTTTAGGTTGGATTTCAATACTTTGATCACGGCGCATGGAGCAGATGGTGAGTATGATTTTCTGTCGGGGCGAGGATAAAAATAAATATTTGCATACCTGGCAATTTTTGACATTTTTTCTTGAAAATGAAGTCCCTTGTTAACAACGCTAATTTCAAAAAAACACACCACAATCAATTCAGTTAAGAGGTCTTAGAGCTGTGGTTGGCAACAGATTTTGGGCCAAGACCCACAAATTTGATTTCGTTTAATCTGGGACCCGCCAAACAGAAGGTGTTGTTAGCCCACATTAAACGATATCAGAGCTGTGAGCCCACCAGCATAGTACTGTGTTTGGGTATTTGGGTCTTTACACGTGGGCTCCCGCCCATTGGTTGCCGACCCCCGCCGTCGAGCTTATTTTTAGCAAAGATCTTGCATTTAAAAAGTGTACCTACTCTGATGACTTGAGAGTATACTTGAGAACGGGATCACAAATTTAGGCCGCATGTTAACGCAACTAATTCAAAAAGCGAAAGACACCAAAATCAAGTCAGATAAACGTTTGTTGAGTATATACTCACCCCAGCTCTTGTGTTTCAAACACAACAGCTGTCGAGAGTATACCTATACTCTAGGCACGTCAATCTGACTTGATTTTGTGTACTCTCGCGTTTTTGAATTAGCTGCGTTAACATGCGGCCTTTTGACATATTTTGGTAAATATCTTCGTTATGAAAGTTGCAATTCAGCATTTCTTTGATCAAGTTTGTTGATTTTTCTCTCATTTTTCGTATTAGATTTCAGTTTCTCACCTACCTCACCGTATTTGGTGTTAATCATGTCAATTTCTCGGCTTATGAGAACTACAACGGAGAGCCGCAAATACAATTTACTATATGATCGATCAAATTTCGACTCTAGTCGGGCGTTTTACTGTTAAGGACCTCTTTTTTTAGGATCGTGCGGAACAGCAGCTGATGCGATAACAGTATCCAGCCCATTTTCGTCTTCCCCTTTTGCGTTCCCTCCAACAGTGTGCGGAACATTGACAGGACAACATAGTAAGTCAAGGGCCCTTTAAGGTATCAGGATGAAAAAAATATTATGTGGGCTTTGCATGATGGGCAAAAGAAGAATTTTTGAAAAATAGACCAAATTGAAAACAAAACAGCTAAAAAGGTGTCAATGATTAGCATGGTTGTGTACAACTACAGAATGGCTTCATCCAATTTCTTGAAATAAGGTTTTGCTTTTGATTTTAGTGTATCTTGAAACGGGCACAACGGGAAACGCTGGAGCTCTTGCCATCGCGAAAGGAACAGATGCCGGAAGTAGGAACTACCAAATCAAAGTCACCTATTTCACTTGCAACAACTTGGCTAAGTATGATTTTAGCTTTTTAAACAATCATTTTACATTTCAATAACAAAAGTTATAAATATGTTGAACAGGAAGTTGCTAAATACCAAAGACCTATGTGTCAAATTGTAACATTCGTCAACGGAACCCAATGCACCGGTTTCACTTGTTTCTTATTGAACGGTTTCTATTTCGAAATATATGTAAAAACTGAAAATAGTCTAAATTTTAAAAAAACTTACAGACGTAAATGCAGCCGACCTGTGATGTAATTGTAATTGAAAAAATAATGTAATTAAATGTAATTACATTTCAATTATAAAATAAATAAAAAGTTACAATTACTTTTAGAAAGTAATTGTAGTTGAAATTTAGTCTTTCAACAAGTGTCAAACCAAAACTGGAAATGATGAATCTGATTTTCAGTCACTTCATGAAACAGTTCATCACAGAACATAGCACTGCTAACTATATGGGTAAAACATGGTCATTGAGTAATAAAACTTTTTTTTTCAAGGGCTCCTGCTGGCTGCACCCAATATTTTACAGCATTAAGCGGGTCAATTCAATCGTACAACTACTTTGGAGGTCAGCTTTTGCAAAGTATGAACTACAACCACTGTTTCAGACAGAGAGAAGGCAAGTTTCCACAATTCCAAGTGTTCCTCAAAAATTTGTTCAACAATACCTTTAGTAATTAAACGGATATCGTTCCAAGGAAAAACGTTCCTGTTCAACCCCATCGTTCCTATGGTTCAACTTTCAACGCTCACAACGAATAAGCTTTGACATCGTTTGCTAGTATTTAATCAGAATTTTATTTCCACTAGGTTTTTGCCAATTACAAATTAGCGAGTCCACGGCAATTACTCCAGATCCATTCCATGTTTCGGACCTTGCGATTGCAACAAAGGTGAGTACGCTAAACAGAATACATGGAAACAAAATATGTTCAACTCATGTGTTTGTCCAATATATTCATTTCAGTTCGCTTGTGCTGATCTTAGCTATCTAGCCTTTCCAACCCCTGCCAATTCAATGTTCTGTGGAGGAATATTGAGTTCGATTGATGCCGATACTATACCGAGTGCATTGAGATGTATGAAAATGCCTTTTTTCAGAAAATGTATCGCTCCTCGAGTTTTTCATTTTTTCATTTGATATTTTAGCGTCACCTGGCCAAGCATTTCTCGTTGGCTTGCGATCTGTGGCAGGTGATTTGACCGGCAAAATAGGATTCAACTTGAATTTTAAGCAAGTGGCTTGTTTCTAAGACCAATCGAGAAGATTTTGTGTTGATGCATACAATTTCAGTCCTCATTGTTAAACTTGACCTATTATGGAGCATTTAGTTTATTGAAATATACAAGGTTCAGTTAAAAACGTTCAACATTTCTTAAATGCGTTATTGCCGTTATAGATAATGGCTGTATGAAAAGCTATTGAAAAAATGGCATTAAAATGTTTGGGAAAAGAGTGTAAAATGTACTATTTAGAACAAACAATAGTAACAAAAAATAACTTTTTTTTTACGTTAGTCTTCTTTTGTCTTAGGAACCTCTGTTAAGTACTGAAAATAGAAATAGAGAAGAAAATTTATATCATTCTGCGAAGTGAACCCTTGAACAATTTCACTGACAAAAAAGGAAATATTTTGGGTCTTTTGGGCCTGCAAATGCCAGTGTGAACCATTTTAGCGCCACTTGTGGTATACAGATTTAGACCTAGTTGACAGGATGTGGTTTTTAATACCATTCTCAACTGTGTCAACTGTCCTTGATGGAACTATTTCTTTCTGGTGGCATTATGTTACCTTTTAGAGAAATAATGTAACAAAAGCGGACTTTTTGGTAGTTTTTTGAGAAGTAATGTGACAAACTCGAACTTTTTGGTAGTTTTTTTGGATTTTTTTTGAAATTTGGTCATTTGCATCATCTAAATTTTGTTTCATAATGCTAAAATAATCATATTTCATCATGATTGTTACAAATTTAATCGCCTCTATTCGTATTTTGATTTTGACATCCTTTTTGTAGATCATTCTCAAAAGAACAGGCATTTTTCCCATTTTTCCCATTTTCCAAATTTTTCCAATTTTTGAAGTTTTGGACAAAAATTGCCCATTTTTGTAACAACAATGTAAAATGTCATTTACAACCAATATGCGGGCCTGATGATAAACTGAATAGGTACAAAAGTAATGCACTGTATATTCTTGCTTCTTTATTTTAACTTTGTCATAAAATTAAACATTTTTCCACATCAGTTCTATTGAAACTGGCAATTTAACCACATTTATTTAAAATTTTCCCCATTAATGTAATTTTGGGCAAAAATCGCAGATTTTGGTAATTACATTGTAAAATATAATTTACATCTGTTTTACAATCTGGTTGGTGGCCCTGATTATTAAAAAGCAAGTCTGTGGATCTGGAATTGAATACGTTTGACTTAAAACAATCAAATAACACAGTTTTAATTCCTTGAGAACTACAATTGAGCATCAAATGATTGCTTATTCAATTATTGGGCACTTTTACTTTATAAGTTATGTAAAAAAAATGTCATTTATCCCAATTATACTGCATTTTTACATGAACTCCAGGCTACCATGCATGAAAATTGCGGGCTCTTGCTCGTTCCCACTCTATGTAAAACGACTGTAATACCATCCTCCTTGGCCTTTGCTAATAGTAAATACGGCTTGGGCCGATATGATTTATCTAAAGACTCTCATACTTGCAGCTTCCATCTATGGCTAATATATTCGTGCCGTTAGGTGCTTTGTCGCTTGGGTACTGATTCGCATAGCTATTTTTCCGAATCCGCATTTCATCTTCATAACTTCGTGCTGCTTTTCAAGGAATCGCGTAACAAGTTCTAGCGAACAAAAAGTAGAGGCAACTGTTGCATAAATATCAGCCGCGAATCGGTTTTAACAACTTAAACAATACTTTATGAAGGAAAGATATCAAAAGCAAACGCAAAATGAAACACTGGTAGCGATTTTTATAAATCAATAATATCTTGGGATCCCTACCATTCTAAACCATTCTTAGCCATCCACATAAGAGAAAAGCCTTTAAAATGGCTTTAGTTTGCTACTTGAACTTTACATGTCTTTTTTTTCAAAACGAGAACATTCAAATGAAAATTTGTGCCCCCAACATTGAAATTCATTTCCAGAGAGTAATCATTTGGTTTTTGTTATTCGTGCATCGTTTCAACAGCAAAATTATGTAATCAGCATCATAAATTTTGTTTGTGTAAGAGAGTATTGCAAATCTTACTTGTTAGTCGATATAATTGGTTTTCTTGGAAGTCATCCGAAGAGATTTCTCCATCAAAACTCAACACATTTTTGGATTGCCCAATCACCGACAGTATGCTTATAAAATTAACCAATCAGGGGCCTATGTTATGATTGATCGAGGTCAGGATGGAAAAAGTGGAAAAGGTTCTATTTGATTGAATTTAAACTTGTCAAATAGTTCAAAGTATATTATCAATTATGTGCCACTCAGTTTCGGAAATCAATTTCAGAATCATACAATTTCATCACATCCGAAATTTCCAAAAGTGGGAACTTTTGAAATCTTATGGCGGAGGAATTTACAAAGCGATTACCAAATTGTGACACTTTTTGGCAGCCGTTTAGAGTTCAATTTCAATAGGGTAATTAAAATGTGGTGTTCTTTTACGTTTTCATGGAGCGAGAGTGTGGACAAGCGCCAAGACCACCTCATGCTGTGCATGCACTTGCAAAAAGATAAAATTTGGCGTACTTCAAGACTCTGTGCAAAATATGTTGCATTGACTAGTTGTAGCAATGTAATAATGGTTTAGCGACACCAAATGAGACATTTTGTTATAAATTTGACACATTTACTTGAGTTATTTTAGGTTTTGCCTTTCTCCAAGTGGATGCACAGTGCAAGCTAGCCGTATGGCTTGTCTTAGTTCTTGCTCCATGAATGTTCAACAATTCCATACTTTAATTCTCCTATAAGCACCTTAAACAAAGTCTGACGTTAGAGAAAAGGTTATACCTTTTCATGATCGCACTCAATTGCGTTGTCTAAATTTTGGAATGGATTTTGACAATTAAATGATTTTGTTTGGATAAAGCCGCAACACTTTATATTTCCGATTTTTTGAATTTACAATTACCCTACTTCAAACACAAGTTCGCCCTTCTAATGATATTTGGGAGAAGGAAGACAAAATGCTTTTGTCTTAAAACAAAGTTAACGTAGTTTCAAAGCTTTTGTTAAAAAATGATCAAACTAAAATTTGGCCACAAAGTGCTTTTGGTTAGTCATACCATGGTATCTTCGATTTTCATATTTATTATTACTAGGGAAAGGCAAAAAGTGTAAATCAAAACAAGCTTTTAGTTACCAAAAGTAGCACAAAAAACAGCCCAAAATCGTAAAATAAAATGCAGAAAAAGATCAAAAGCGGAGATAAAAACCAAAAAATTGCAACTTTTTGCCCGTCCCTACTTATTACATAAGCAGGTCTTAATATGCGAGAAGATCTTGGTTCGACTCTCCTCCCAAACTTTTCTCAAGGAAGCTTTTGTCTGCTAATTCACATCCACAGACAACGGAACGGCACATAATGTTGTCTATCGTCAAAATGTGGTCAAAGGTATGGCTGGTTAGGCTGGCTTTGCTTGGTGTGGAGGATCAAGCTTACAACCCTCCACGTTAAAGCCAGTTATCTCCTGGTGTCAAGTTGAAGCTTTTTTCCATGAGCTTATTTACGAGCATGCACATAACAAAAAAAAAGTACAGAACTTTGAAATTTTGGAAAATAAATTGAGAAGTGCTCTTTAGATTTTCAATTACTTTGCAATAAGAGCAATAATATAGAAATAAGAAACGACTGCTAGGTGGCATTTTTTTCCCGAATTTTGGCCGCCAAAAGGTAACTTTTGATCTTAACTTTGGCTGTGAACTCTCTTTGGGACCTGGCAAAGCTATCCAAACCTACCCACGTGACTCGTAACCATTACTAAGGAGGGAATCGAAGCAAGAGGCTAGAAAATACGATGGTATCTGGCCATGTGGTAAAAGCACAATCAAATCAAGAAACAGCACTTTCGACAAAGCTTTCCCTCTTTAGTGATTGCCATCTAAAACATTAAATCCTTGGTTTTCGGTCAGAATGAAAGTCAAAATCATAAAGAGAAAATCAAAATTTGCCTGAGTTATCGCCAAAAATGGACGATTTTGCCAATTATTTTCGCAAAATTTCCCCGATTTCGCATAATTTTTCGCCATTGTTGCTCATTTCACCAAATTTATCGCCAGAGATACTATAATCGTCAGATTTATCGCCAGTGACATCAAAATCGCCAGATTTATATTGTGAGCAACACGTTGCTCATGAGTGAACACGCTACAGATAGAAAATATTTTGCTTTCAGTGTAGAAACTATTTTGCTTTTATTTCTTTTTCCTTGGAGAAAAGATTACAAAGACCAATTTCAAATCTGATTGACGGTGAAGGGCTATTGCGCTCTGTTGTGATCCAATTTTTGGTGAAATTTTTAGGATATAATCAAACTTCTTTGTACCAATACGCTTGAATTTTGCACATCTAGTTTATTTGGTATGCATGGTTCAGTTGATAAAACAAATAAAATGGTAAATAGTCATCGTAATTGTCCTCAACGGCATTTTAACAATCTTGAAGAGCGTAATTCAGGTTGAAGCCAATGATCCCAGCTGGCGCAAGACCTTGCTCACCTACCATTGGATCGGTGCCAGCTCCGGCAATCACTTCGTCAGCATTTGTCTTGAAAAGCACACGGAATGGTGTTTGTTCGGCTGAAAGTAAAAGGTTCCAAAACTGAGAACATTTTTTTTTGTTGAGTTGTGGAGTTTTTATTACCACTACAAGGCATGGGATTCCCTGTAATCCCCACTTTCAACTGGATATGCTCATCAAACTTTCCATCATCTTGGATGACAACTCCTAAATCCCTCATGGACGATACCTGCTCAATATCACAGCCTCCATTGTCTTTGAGTGGAGTATCTAATTTTGACGTCCCATACGTCATTGTGCGGAATCTCATCCCGTTCAATGCCATATTGCTCTGACCAACCCAAGAGTAGACTTTATACAGTTTTGTCAACCAGTTGGGTTACTATACTAAAATGAGCTCGAAACCATTGCCGTCCAGAAGGTACTATATCATGGACTATCAAATAATCTACAAGCTTGGACTTCATGATCTTCTCAAAAGCTTTTTTTGTCATCCTGGAGGTCAGTGAAATGGGCTTAAAATTATTAGGATGAGGCTTAATTCCGCCCTTGATAATTAGAACAACATGAGCTACTTTCAATGAGGAGAGAAACTTGCCCTGATCCAAGATGCGACGCATCAAATAGGAGAAAACAGGGGCAAGAACCTCTAATTTTTAATACTACCCCCTGGGCGGAGAGGCTGCGAGATCCCGAAAAACACTTAGCGTTACTGTTTAATAGCTAGAGCAGGGGTATGCAACCGGTGGGCCGCGACCCACATCTGGGCCCAAGGGTGGTCGTTGGTGGGCCCAGGAGTTATGGAGAAAGTCCAAAATAGTGGGCCTGGGAGCCATCCATAGTACTGTACTCGTGGGCCCAAAGCAATTTGATCTTTAATTCGTGGGCCCATGAACCGTCCACTTTCTTTTTGGTGGGCCCCAACTTCACCAAACCAAATTTGGTGGGCCTTTACCCAATAGTGGCTGCCGACTCCTGAGCTTGGGTGTCTCCCTTTCAAGAGTACTTTGTAACGTAACTCAAAATGAACGTTCGAGCAATGTAATTAACGATCCGAGTTCGCGCTAGTAATGGAAACAATCCAATCACGAATCAGTTTCACGATAGGTTGCCAAACTAGGTCTGACAATTAGCCTTCTGAGTCTAGTCCAGGAGATCTCGAGAGCTTTAAGTTCTTGATGACCTCAAAAGCATCTTGATTTGTTCCTACCAGATCCTCCCGGGTTATCCTGACTATCAATCTCAACAACATTACTAGAGTCATGGCCTCCTTTTCCTACCCTTTTTGGAATCAAAAATACACTTGAGAACTGATCTCCAAGCATAATGGCCATTACCTCATAACATCATTGACAGTTTTACCATCGACCTCAAAAGGTCCTACTGAATGCTTCATTTTTTTCTTTGTGTTTGCAAAAGAGAAAAACTTGGCTTAGTCTTAACCTCCTGAGAACTTCAGAGGATCAATCATGACCTTCTAATTTTTTTTAAGATTTCAAAGGGGGACATGTCCATCAAGAACCTCTATTCTACCGAAGATATTATGATGCCTGTTCAGGCCATCTCAAGCAAGAATACTAGAGGTGTTTTGGAGCAAAAACTTCGTAAGCCATTTAGCAAGTCTCATACTCGCCAAAATTCGTTCTTCGTATGTACTGTGGATCCTTGGAATGCACTTCCGATGTCTATTCGTCATCAGGACACGATCTGGCACTTTAAGCGCTTGGTTGGTACCGGAAGAAGACCTCCCACTGTAGACTGATCACAAAATGTTAATGCCTTGTCTGTTTTTTTTTCTTCTGTGTGTGTCCTTTTTTTGTTTTTTTCTTCTCTTTATTTTCTTTCCTTCCCCTTCAGTACAATGTTAACTCCCTAGTCTTTTTCATTACAAATCATTTTACATTGCACGACTTATGGTTCTTTTTGTCCATATCAATTATCCTCTTGCCTATACTCTATTGCACACCTTGTGTTTCCGAGTGGCTTTTCACAAAATACAAAAAATACAAATACAAAAACTCTACTTTCCTTTTCCATGGATCAGAATCAATGGAGGCCATAATATTAGCTTGAACTACATTCAACTTGTTTTGGAGGCTGGCTACAACAAAAGGATTTAAAGTACGCCAAAGTCTATTCAAAAGCTGACAACTCCTTTTGTACAACTTCTTTGTAAGCTTTGATATTCTAGACAATGGCCCACCTTTTAGCGCCATTTCTGGAATGCACAAAGACAAACTAACCTATAACTATCAGCCTATTTATGGCTTCATTTATGGATGGTTCCTGGTTTAGAGTGGATATCAAATCCAGCTCTCCCAAGCTTTCAACAATAAGAGGACGGTGTTCATCTTTGATCCACGCCATTCTTTTTAAAGGTTTAACTCTCAAGCTCATCGACTTCTGAGAAATGGTCTACCGTATCTCAAGAATGTGATAATCTGAAAGACTACATGGGGCAACATGGACATACTGGATCAGATCAGGGTCATTGGAAAAAACAAAGTCCAGAACACTCTCTGCTCTGGTTGCAACACCAACATGTTGAGAGAGTTGAGAGAGATTACGCAAGATCGCAAGCTCTTCCAATGGATGAGTGTAATCGAGCGAATTCAGCTGGGGATTCTGGGGCCAAAAGAGCTAGGGATACGTCGGAGTCGAGACTCAGCCTCCATAAAATTCAATCAAAGTTAGTGAGCCCAACTCGTTTTTTTTCATTTTGACAACCAATTCAAACAAGAATTTTTTCCTCACGTAGCAAACTAAAGCTGTGAAATGTCCGAACCTAGTTCTGACCCATCCCTAGTCATTTTGGCCCTAGAATCCACAGCTGAATTCGTTCGATTACACTCATCCATTTTTCGAAAGACAGCGATGCTGTTTTCGAAATGGAAATGTACCCATCCGGACTAACCTCCCACTCAACAATGCTAGCCGGAAAATTGAAGTCACCAACAAAAAAGAGTCGAGAACAAACCTCTTGATTTAACTCCTTTCCTGTATATTCGAGATCTGATGGAAAGGGACAGGAGCTACAAGAAGGTGGCCGATGCATTGTAACAACCGTAAGATCAAGAGCCTTGATGTGACAAATCAAAACTTCCACAGTACTTCTCCATTCGACATTTGAAAATGACTAAAATATAAGTCTGTCCTGACATATTAACATAACCCCCCATGTGGGAAGATCGGATTATCAGGGCGTACTCTATCACAACGAACTAGCTTAAAACCAGCTATTGCTACTTCTTCGTCTAAAACTCCTGAACGAAGCCAAGTCTCTGTGATAGAAATGAAGGAGACCTCTCTTTCAATGGCTAGCTCCTCCAGTACTCTGACCTTTGTGCTGTCTTTTTTGGAAATCAGACAATGCACGTTCAAACAAAGCCCTTTTATGGGCTTAAGGTCTTCCGATGGACCAAGTCTATTAGTTCTTGGACCTTCCTGTCTTGTTCCTTTAGCTAAGCTGAAAAAAATAAAGGAAACCCGAATTTACCAGCCACAAAGAGTCAAGTGGGTGCATTCATTCTTTCTTGGTTATTTTAAAACAATTATTTTTCAGAGAAATGTGAGAATTGAAACTAGACTTGAAAAAATGGAATAGTCAAAAGACTTTAAGCAACCAAAGCTGGCAAACAATTATGACTTGCCACATCCCATAGCCATGGATGAAACAATACTTGGATTCAGATTGGGATTATCAATTTGTACTAAAGTGAACTAGATTAGAACCTTTGAATTTTGAAAATGTTAAGATATTGAATTTTGTCCATACTGTACGTAACATATTTTACTACACTTTTCTTCGCCCGGAAGCAAGAAATAGAGCTCTTAAACCAATACTTACTGCAAATTGATTCATCATTTGTAGTGGCGGCTACATCGTCAGTAGTGTCGGCAAAACCGAAAAATCGTCCACAAATTCGCTCATGAACCATGGCTGGAATCATGCCAACAACAAACATGTCGGGGTCTGCAGCATCCCTTTCGCCACCAGGAATCTAGAAATAATTCAAAACTTTTTTTTTCAAACCGCGCTTTTTGACAATTTTGTTGAGTAGAGGTGAATTGCAACAAAAACTTAAAATAATTGAGAAACCAGACATTTGCCGATTACTTTTGAAATGTAATTGATAAAAATATCATTATTCTTAAATGTAGTTCAGTACAATTACATTAGACTTTAAAAGGAACGATATCTTTTAACAAGGGGAAGGATTTAATCCTAATGTTCAAAAAATGTTTAAAGAAGCTCGAAGCATGCAACTGAGTGGAGATAGGTTTCGATCTATGACCTTCGACCCTTCGGGTGCAGACAGCCGACGTACCTCGATAATGATGGACATCGCATAATATTGGTCAGTGCCATAAAAGATCTCGGCGTCATCATCCAAGAAAATGGAAAGTTTGAGGAACACGTCCAAACTAAAGTAACCAAGGCTTTCCAAACGTGTGGATAGATCTACAGAACATTGAGGTCAAGAGATCCACTTACAATGAAAACATTGTATAAATCAATTGTCCAGTCCCATTTAGAATATGCATCGCCAATCAAGGCTCCAATGTCTCCAGCATTGCTAAACAAGATTCGCATGATCGTGAGTGAGTGGTTTAAGGACTTGGAGACAAACAATCAAGTTCAACGTAAACGAGATATATTCTCGAGGAGGTACACGACATCAGTCAAAAAGAAAATCATGGTTGACACCAATGCTGGAAGGGATCATGAAGAGCATGAGCAAGAAAATGTTAAAAGTGGAAAAGGCAAATATCTCTCCAAAGATTAAAAGGGTTTTGCGAAGTTTCACCCTATGTATTTCAGATGTGAGTCATTTGAGTTATTGGAACAGACTGAAAAGCCTAGGATTGTGCAGTGTTCAGCGCAGGTATGAACGCTATCAAATTCTTAACGTATTCAAATGCCTTCATGGTCTGTGTCCAAATCCAGGAATTAGTCACACACGAAGTGACAGGAGGGGGATCTCTTGCGATGTTAGGTCTCAACCCAAAATATCTGATAGGAAGTTATTAAAGTGTTTAAAGAATGCCTTTGTCCTAATAAAGCCCCTGTTCTCTACAATCTTCTTCCGGGGTCCCCTCGAAAGTTTTTTGTTCTAGATGACCCATTGTTGAGCTTCAAACGCCAATTAGATGATTTTTTAAAGACTATCCCGGACCAGCCTTTTGTACAAGGCTATCCTAGGGCAGCTAACTCGAACACATTAAACGATCAAATATCATACAGAGTCTGATACCTCAATGCATGTTTACAGGGAATTTCATTTCCTGTATCGGATAAAAACCCGTAAAAAAAAGAAAAAAAATGTAATTTTCTGTCTTTTTGCTTGACAGAGCGGGCCGAAAGAAGACAACAAACAACGACACACGAACTAAAACTGATGCGCCAAAATTGGCCGTTTATTCGATTGTTTGGGGTTTTCATAAATTTGTTTGTTTGGGGAAAATTTGTATCATTTCCAAATAAAAGCAGTGTTGTCGTCATGATTTGTAATAATTTGAAAAACGATTGTCTAGTGATCATTTTCGCCTCAATAATAATTCTGTTGAAAGTATTTCTTGGTCTAAGGAGTATATTCCATACAATGGTAACACTTAGTTTTGACCTTCAAAAGTTTTTATGAATTTAGCTTGCTGTTGACCTTTTTCTACTCCTTAACTTTCTATGCTTTCTATTCTTCCCGAACCAGAAAAACAGTGAACATATGTTGACTTCTTTTCTGATTTGTTTGCTTTTATTTGTGACTTGTGTTTGTATGGTACGCTGTTGTTTGCTTGTCTTTGTTCTTTGTTATATTTGTTTGTTTCTCATCAGTAGTAACTAACATACTTCATTCAAGTTTGTGAAAGCGAAGAGGTGAATGAAACGGTTAAAACAGCACATGCACGAGCCACAGATGCTTTGGAACGTAAACATCCAAGAAGGGTAAGCCACGCCTTTCAGAACCCTCCTCCTAGCGCTCACTTCACGACTTAGAGAAGCCAACCATGAGTGCACTCAAGTCATCTCTGACAAAGATTAACTTAATACTTTCAGAGAATTCATTTGTGCTACCTAAAAGCCTGCTTTAAACCCAAGTTGTTTTTACTAAGTACACAAGTACAAAAACTTTTCAGATCACTTTTGAAATTGAAAAGTATTGGTGCAGATTTATTTAATTTTATATTTAATTAATTTATATTTTTTTAAATTGGGAGGAGACGTGGTGTCGTAGATAGCGCAGTGTCCTGTGGTGAGATAGGTCACAGGTTCGATTCTCCTCCCCGACCTTTCTAAAGGATGCTATTAGACGCTAATTCACACACCACAGATGGAGAACCAATCTAATACCGGACATGAGAATGCCTATCGGAAAAAATGGATGAGGTGATGGCTGGCTTCGCTGGCCGGGCGAGGATCAAACCTCCGACCCTAACACCCAACAATCCCCCCCAAAAAATCAATTAGTTCATGGGGCAAAAACCTGATCTAATGTCACTTGCAAATGATGCACAAATGGATCCTCTTCCATTAGATTGAATCATGTCATCAAAAAGTGATAGAAGTGGTGCTTAAGGAAATGCACACAATCAAACCTCCAACTAATCCGAACAATGCAGAGGACATCGTTGAGGATGTCGGTGATGAAGACAATGATGAGAACTTTTTATATGAAGTTTTAGCATCCGAGTTTGAAGATGAGCCTGTACGGCTCAAGGCATCATTGCCAGCTAATAAGGGTTGCATAACTCGAACAGTCTATGATTTTCTGCCGTATTTTGCTACCACGTGACATAAAATGGCAAAATTCATTTGAAGCCCAAACTTAACAGGCCTTTCCTCACTTAGGATTTAAGGTCAGTTTTAGCGATTGCAGAGGTTTTACTTGCGGTCTGAGAGCACATCCAAATCCCAAGGAATCCAGGCTAGTTCGAACAATGAAGTCCCACCTCTCTTCTTTATTGAGCTCCTCCATTGTTCATTTGTTGCCCATTAGTCACCGCAGAAATGCGTTGGATCTAATCTAAAACTAGATTTTTTAACTATAAAACTAAACAACTATAAAAGCAGAGCTTGATAATTTTTAAGTATTATTCTTGATCAACCCACAATTCAATTGTTGTCCAGATTTGCTAACAGTAAATCGTTAAAAAAAATTATGATTTTTTACTAACAGGGTTAAATATTTTGTAACAGTAGAAAAAGAACCGTAACCAACAACAACAAAAACTTAACCGACCATTTTAATTTTTTTTCTACTTTTTCTATTTTGTCGAAAATGCAAACTAAGATGTAACCTTTTGCCTTTTCGCCAACAAAAAATCCGCCCCCTAAGAATGAAAAATAGAAATGAATTGTGAATAAGGGTTAATACGTGTTGAGCATCCACACTTAAGGTGAGTATAGTTTTTCAAAAAAGAAGAATTTATCATTAAAAATGTGTTTTATAAATAATAACTACTTATTATAAATGAATATGAAATGACAGTTCAATGCCAAGGGCTTTAAAGTAAGTCACAGCATTGTGATTCTTTGAAATAACCAAAACTAAACACAAAATAACAAAAAAAATATAAAAATTTACCACAAGGTAATCTTCAGAGCATCCTGCATCTTGCGATCCAGTAGAGGCGGCTGCATCTGGACTGAGGGAAAGTCCAAATGATCCTTGGTCGATTGCTACACCGCTGCCCTTCACCACAACACTAAAACAGATTGCACATTTGCCCTCTTCTTGGCGAAAGCAAATATTGTAGCATTGATTTGACAAGTGAGTCACTAAAACAAAGAAATCGAACTGTCCCTCGTTATCCAAAAATTGCAATTTGTACAGTATGATTGAACCTCTAGAGGTTTTTGAATTTTTTTCCTAGTTTTTTTTCCTTTGCTTTTAGAAAAGTACTAAAAGATACCCTTGGCTTTATTTACAGATTTTGCTTGATATCTGGAAACCAAAAGTTTTTGCGTCATTGCTCGTTCTTCAATTGAATACCTTATTTTTGAAAGGAAAGCAGTTCATGTTTGAAAAAAAATGATTGATTTTAAAATTTCATTCAGTTAAGACAAGGGCTTATTCTTTTCTGAATGTTAGAGATTTCACGATTGCTATGGCTGAACCAATTGGAATGGGAAACACTTAGATTTAAAAGGACTTGTTAATTAACGGAAACAATGGCATCCATATCGCTCGTCCATTTCTTCATACCTGTCGAAGAAACAGTAGTTCCACTTGTAGGAAAGTTGAAACTGCAAATAAACAAAAATGAATCAATTGATTGGTCAGAGTCAGGATTTTTCGGGGAAAGCCGAGAACCATTCCCGACGTTTTTATGGCGCAAGGTCAGCCACTTCGTTAACAACGTTATTCATGGGTCATCAATCAACTGTGCCAAAGTAAGTTCACATTTTTAATCAACATTAAAAACAAACAAAGTAACCTCGGTATGAAGAATGTTACAGTATCAGCCAATTATTAGTGATGTGTTTTGAGTTGGCAGTGCTGCCATATTTTATTGCAGATCATGTCTATTGCTTGTTGGAAAGTTTAGTTGTGGTCAGCTTGTTGACCCTAAAAAACAAAAAGGCAAAACGCTGCCAAAAATCCAACTCGAAACACATCAGTACCAACTATCCACTATGTAAACTATTTTGTTCGTTTGGCTACGTGCCAAAACTCATCGGCAATATCAAATTATTACATGTAACCTTTGCACTTCGACAGCGGTAACTTTTGCACCAACAAAACCTATGTCCGCCATGTGATTTAAACTCTAAATATTTTCTACTCTACGGCATAGCAACCTTTTCCTCTCAGGTCTAAGAATAATTCAATAGATTATTGGTTATAAACATGAATATTACAAATGGGAAAGCATGAATCAGGGTGCTTTTCATATCTTGAATCTTACTTATCAGAATTTTGGTCAGCTTAGAGCATTAAAATTATAACAATGCACGCATGAAAGTGTCTGACCCTACTTAGCACATGCCGGGCATCCAAAAAAATTTAGTGTCAAGTTAAAACCGCCGAAGAAATTAGCTCTTGAAAAAAGAATATTTTTGCGCCGACAAAGCACACTCAGTACATTAGCGTCTCTTAAAATATAAATAGCTCTCAAAATAAGAATGAGGTTGCTGTTACGTTAAATATTTCATATACCCAGTTTTGCCTTTACGTTATGTGGGAAGGCTTTGGCATAATTTCACTTTGTAAGTTCGATTATTGAGTACAACTTTGCACCGGCATTGAGCATTGATATGGACTAAAAGTACCTTGCAAATGTTCCTGTTGCTCCAGTAAAATATTGTAGACATCCATCTGGTCCTGAAGAAAAAAGTATTGACTATCTAGTGTTTATAAATAAAGAAAGAGTATGAAAACTTGCCTCCCATTTCATCGCCACAAGCGAATTGAGTCACTGAAAAATTCAAGAGTTAAAGAAAAAACATTCTTTTAACAAATCAAAGTGGTAAAACCTTTGATATCGAATTGGCGACTTGCTGCAGTTCCACTGAAGTCAAAGACGGCCTGATGACAAAGGTCTGAAGCATCCAAAATCACTGAAATGAAGAAGAGTTCACTTGTATTAAAATCGTCCGGAACAGTTTTCCTTTAAGCCTTCGGTAATCATTACTGAACTGATGATCAAGAGTCCTTGCCTCACTTCACGAATACAAAATGTCCGGGAATGTGCAGTGCAATCTCAGAGCGCAAAAACTTGACGTGAATTTATTCAAATTTGGAACAATACACTTAATAGGAGAAGAGTTGAAATTACACCGCTTATCTCAAAGAGCAAATAGCATTCGGTTTTCACGCAAAAACACGTACATTTTCCAAGTTATCGACGCCAAAACTTGGTAGAATTTCACGGTCCAATTCAACTTTCAACCTCTCAAGGCACTGCGCCATCTAAGGTTATGCAATTGAACTAATTAAAGGAACCAAGAAAAGTAAACAAGCTCTACACGGTCCATCTGACCGAAATCCGATGCACAGCTCTGGAAAGAACCACTGGTTTGTGGAAAGAACATCTTTTTGCTCGAAGGCCTTGTTTTGAATTTTTGAGAGCTCTCGCGCCGGCCCGCAATCAGTTAGGGCTACTTGACAACTTGTCAATTCACAGACCAGTCAAAAAGGCTCGTTGACTTTTCCAATTTTTATTAGGTTCTTCTTATCCCTTTTCAGGGTAAACCTGATTTCATTATTTTCCAGTTAAACCATGCCAGGTAAACTTGCTCCATGTTTTGAAAACCTCCCGAAAACTTAGACCCAGACGGTCACCTGCACTTTCTGCGATAGATCCAAGCACACTTGTAGCTTTCGACTGCTAAACCTTCCATTATTTTAGATGGCATTATACGCATTATTTATGGACTTGCCCTCAGAACAAAAAAAGAGACGAGAAACCTTGGGATGGTTTCTTACTTAATGGTTTTTGAAGATAAAAATGAAATTGACGGTTTTCTTTGTTTCGTACTGTTAAAATTGACTCACTGTGTTGACCGGTGTTGAACCCACAAATTGAAGGGGAGCCTTGATTGCCCGGTGAAGTAACGCTGAAACTATCGGTGATGCAATCCCCAACAGCCCCTCCTGAAAAGGTACATGAAACATGGAGCAAAGGAATCAAATTCATACGAAGTACATACTCACGTACAATACATACATTCAAGCAACACATCTGAGTTATGAATCCATATGTTAGAGTACAGTTAGTAACTCGTTGAATTTGTAAAAATAAATCAACAGCTGAGTTGTTTCAGTATGGGTGGTCCATTATTGACCCCAAAAACACAATTCTATGAAAATCTCTATAAAAGCAGTTCTTCAAAGAGGAAAACTCCTCACAACCAAAAGTCCATTTGAATGTGTATTGCAAAGTAGTCTATTTGACGGGCTTATTTCAAAATTTACAATTTGTTGATGAACATGTTCAAACTACACAAAATTTGAAACAAGAAACATCAAACGAAATTCAGAATAGCAAATTTTTTTATTGCTAGGTTAACGGATTAGAACTTGAAAAATTGATCGGTCAATTTTTCCTTGATTTAGTTTTGCTCAAGATTAAGCCAATTTCATTTTTTGTGTTACGGGTGATATATGTATGTATAGATTTCTTTTTAAAACTAAATTACCCCCTGTTCATTGGTGGTTTTTTCTAATGAAATGCCAAAAACCGCACTAATTCATACTCAAAGAGAAACAATAAAATCAAACAACTGGGTTTGATTCTTAATTAGGGCAAGTGGTCGGCAACCCAAAAACGAGGACATCAAACTGCAAATTTCATTTTATGTATTTTATCAAATGGTCCTAACTAAACACCTCAGCCCAATTCAGGTACTATCACATTTAAGGTATTTTCTATTTCATTTCCCAAAAGGCAAGCAAACTCGTAATGCCTGACCTACCGTTTGCGGAAACAGCCGAGTCGGAGTTTGTGGTTCCGACGACGGGTCCAGCAATCGAAAACGTCTAAAAAAAGATCATTGCTGTATTCATTAGTCTCGTATAGTTTGTGTTATAGCCAAATCGAACCGTGAAATCCAGCCGAATGCGACAAATGTTGGATGAACATTTGCAAATCGTGAACATACAAGGATTCACACTTGGAGTGGATGTGCTTGCTTGAACGAGATAAGTGCAGTTTTCGGATGTGGTACCCCCGCAAGACAGACTGACTGGAAATCACAGAACAAAGAATAATGATTGGGTACAAACGGTGTTTTTTTTTACCTGGAGAAGTCATCTTAAAACTCCAAAAGCTTTCCAGACCAGTCTTGAGGGATGAATGCAAAATCTCATATGCATTTGAATTTTGTTAATTGGATCACAAGCAAAAAGACGATATACGGTCCCTTAAAACATGCTGAAAGACATTTTTTCGAACATATTTCTTCTGCTCAATTCTCAAATAGTCTTGCGGGTGTGTCTTCCTTAAATATTTTCGAAATCTACTCAGCCATTTGTTTAAATTGATACAACAGTTCTCCATTTTGATCCACTGAGAATGAAGAACAAAAAGGCCGTTGAAAAAAGATCTGCGAAATGGATATCCAAAATATTTTAGAACAACTTTGTTCTTTATACATCTAGGACTTCTATTTAAGAAAATTTTCAAATATTTGCTTTTGAGCAAGTTTTAAGTAAGATTATTGGTTTTTGCCTGTGACCTAATTAACTGAACTCAAATAATTGTTTGGCACTGCCTTAACGTCTTAAATCATGTCTCAAAAGTTGGTAATAAACGACAAATTGAGGTCCAAATAAAAGAGCGAACCGGTGTGGCCAGAACTTATCAAACCAACTATGCCAAAAAACATCAAAAAAGGACCAGATTTGGCCAGATGGAAACAAGTTGTGTCTCTGCCATGTAATGACACTTCAGTAAACAAATTTGAAAGCCAAAACAGTCATGATTAAAAGCAATTCAGACGTTCAAGACCTGTAACTTTACTCGCAAGAATTGATATCAGATCAAAAAACCTCGTTTGAACAATGAGAACGACTAGAAACCAAGAATTTTCCTCTAGGCAATATCTTTAGATTTTTTTTTGTTTCTGGTTCAGAGGTAGAACATAATTTAAGTGAGAGTTTTTTTTGCCAATGGACAATTGCCCTGACTTTATTTGAAACTATTGATTTGGAAATATCTGACAGGGCTACTATGTTGCTCTTTCATCGGAACCTCACATTTTAACTACCACCAAAAGTTCTGGAACTTCAAATGACTTCTCTATCTCAAAAAAACACCGTGTACAGCTAAAAGCATTCATGTTGTGGTGGTGGGAATCGAACCAGGGGTGTTGCCATTTTTTACTCGAAGCTTGGGTCTCTTTTTCAGCCAAGGTGTGAAAAGCGTTTTGACACAAAAATGCAAAAAAAACTATCAAAATCGAAAATTCAAGCTGATATCGTGTTCCACTTCCATATAGTTCGAGTTCAACACACTATTATTCCTGATCGACCCACTTTTCAAGGGTTGTAGTCTTTTGCTGGTGGATCAAATGTAGTATAAATTTTAACTTTATAAATTATATTTACGATTTAGCGATTTATTTGCTTACAGGTAATCACATTTTTTGTAACGGGTCGCAACCACCAAAAAATTCACAACATATACGTATAGCAAATGTAGACTTACAAATGCAGCAAACGCCGAAACCTTGGGCACAAGTTCCTGCTGAAGATCCTCCTAAAATATTTACGGTACCATATTTAGAAAAAGGGAAAAAATAAAAGAAGCAAGAACTCACCTTTTGAAGTGCATTCTTCGGCTGTGTTTATATTGAATTTGTTTTAAGTGAGAGCTAGTACTTTCTTTGGTGAGGACTTCAATACTCAAGCATAGAATATTTTTCTGAATTAAGATGAATAAACACAGAAAGGACAATAAAAAGGGAGAATTTTAGCGCATTCACTTGTGATTTAAAATCTGAAGGAATAGCAAAGATGACTTAATGGCCATCACAAGGGCCCAAAAAAATCTTACATTGTAGTTTCAATTTTCATGTGTCCTCTTGATACACAGAACTAGCTCTCACATCTTTGTTTTACTGACATGTATAACAAGTGCCGTTTCTTGAGGATGATCCAACGCAGCCTTCATTCTACGGACAAAAATAACATGTTATTCTTGAGTTCTGTCAAAACATGATTTGAAAAAAAATAGATATTATGTCTCACGGGAAAATTCACGATCTGAAAAATCGAAAATACTAAAAGGCAAAATCGCGTTCCATTGGAAATTAAAGAATACGCTTTATCTTTTTTTTTGAATACTCACATTTTCCTGCCCGGGTAGCATTGTGATTTTTTGCCTCTGTTTCCAGGGTGAGAATGATTATGAAAACAAAAAGGTGGGCCAATTGGAGTTGCATTTCGGAGATCTGATATTGTCTACCGATGTGATCAAGCTCAACTGAGGGGCCATCAATGGTTTGACGATGAAATTAGAAAAGTTCGTCGCGTGCGCGTATATGACTTTTTCGCGTTCGTTTCATTGAGACCGTTGTTTACGTCAAGACAGAGACTTTGCTCCAGACATAGACCTCTAGAGATATGGACGTTGGTCGGAAGCCAGATTTCATTTTGCCTGACCAAGAGCAGGCCAATGAAAATGCAACTTAAATGCTGGAATAATTCCTTAAAATAATAAACAAAACATTTCTTTGCAAACCAAAGAATCATGAAAGAGTTTTAAGTGCATGACTGGTTCAACCATTCATGCAGAAATGGTCCAAAAGAAAGTTCTACAATGGTTGATTGTTTTTAAAATAGTTCCAAGGATTTCAGTTGTATAGGAGGAGCTAGCTACAACTTTAAGGGATTAAAGGCTTTTACAGAGTGATAAAGATAGATATACTTGGCTGCCATATAATTGACAGTGTTGTGAACTACTTAATCAAAAAAACGTTTTAATGTGTTGCATCTTAGATCAGGGCAAGTTTCCCTCTTCTCTAAAAATGGCTTATGTCATTTCTATCTTTAAGGGCGGAGATAAGTCACTCCATAGTAATTATAGCCCCATTTCTCTGACCTTTAGTATTGCAAAGGTTTTTGAGAAGATTATGAAGTCCCAGCTTGTACAATATTTGGAAGTCCATGATATAATTCCTTCTGGACAGCATGGGTTCTGAGCTCATTTTAGATCAGTAACCCAATTGGTTAATCATATTGAGCAAATCATTGAAGGGCTCAAAAGTCACAAGTCAGTTGATGTAGTCTATCTTGACTATGCCAAGGCCTTTGATTAGGTAGATAATTGTCCTTTGCTTGATTGACTCAAAGAGTTCAAGGGTAGGTTTGACTCAAGAGTCCAAGGTAAGGTCCTGAATTGGATTGATAGTATTATGAGTGAAAGAAAGCAATTGGTTAAGGTTGAAGGATCTTTTAGTGGCATGTATGATGCCAAGTCAGGTGTTCCAGAAGGTTCAAGTTTAGGCCCACTCTTGTTTATTTTCATTTTTGCTCCTCTCCAGAAGTTTATAACAAAAGCCAGTATTTCTTCATGTGCTGATAACACAAAATTAGTTTAAGGAAGGCATGGTCAGGACTCAAATGTTTAGTTGAGGACTTGGAGAAAGTCTACTTTTGGGTTGGGAAGAGTAGAATGGCATTGAACGGGATGAAAATTCCATTCAATGACATATGGGGTGTCAAAATTAGATGTTCCACTCAAAGACAATGAAGGTTGTGACATTGAGCAGGTATTGTCCATGAGGAATTTGGGAGTTGTCCAAGATGATGGAAAGTTTGATGAGCATTTCCAGTTGAAAGTGGGAAGGCATTTCATACGCGAGGCTGGATCTATCGCAATTTCAAGTCCAGAGATAGTATTACAATGCTAACTCTGTACAAGTCAATTGTTTAACCGCATCTTGAATATGCTTTGCCCATTTGGGCTCCAATGAGCTCAGCAGATTTTCAAAAGGTTGTGCAGGTCCAAAGATGTTTTACTAGGAACATCACAGGAATGAGAGAGCTCTCGTATTGGGAGAGACTCCAAAAGTTAGGGCTGTACATTACTCAGAGAAGGTATGAAAGGTATCTGATGCTGTATGTTTTCAAGAGCATTCATGGGCTCTGTCCTAACCCAGGATTTGAGATCAGTTGTAGCAATTGTAGAGGTTTTACATGCGCTCTGAGAGCACCTCCAAGTCTTAAGGAAACTAGGCTAGAATGAACAATGAAGTACTCCTCTCTTCTTTATCAGGCTCCTTCATTGTTCAACTTGTTGCCTATTTGCCTTCGTCGGGAATATGTAGGAGCTGATCCTCTGGAACAGCATCTAAGGCAGGATTGGACAAATTTTTTAAACACTATTCCTGATCAACCCACTATACAATTTTATATACATAACTTCATATTTTGATATTTTTTATATTAATTTCATATAAACATTTATCATAGAAATTATATTAATGATTAGCTCTCTTTACAGGGAATCAAATTTCCTTTAGCAGTATTAAAAAATCCCCCCCCACACAAAAAAAAATCAAAACAAAAAAAAACAAATTCCTCCTTTGCCTGTAGCTACTAGTCATATTTTCAAATTTGGCTTTGAGATCAAATGGTGAAGCCCAGACAGCCCTGGTCTTAAAGAAACAACAAAAGTTGTGTCGCCATTACGCCATCTGGTGTATTCTCTTGGAAAACTTGACCTAAAGAGATTTTCAAAAAAGGTAAAATGCTAGACAATATTGTTTCCAGATAAAAAGCTGAATTAAACTACATCGGTTCACTTACAATTTCTCATACTAGTATGTTCTCATTCTCAGAACATTGTCATTTGGTTCCAGTCAATGCTAAAAAAATGACAATCTATACAACTAGGGAGAAGCAGTCATACTCTAAAGTGATTGCAATGACATTCAATAGGGTAAACAAGGCTTCATTTCAAGCTGATTGACTAATATTGTAAACTGTGTGGATGACACTCCAGGCTTACTTCTTTTTAAGTTGCTACTCTTGCTCATAACTTTGTCAGTGTTAAGGACACATATAAAAACAACTTGTGGGGTCTACTTATTGGCAAAAGACTTTCCAGCTTATGATCAATTTAAGATGTTTCAAATGAACAACACTTGACTTAAAGTTTCTATTGGTACATGTTTCTAATGTGTAGTTATAGTGCAAAGGCCAAACTTGTCTAGAAATGCATTCCCCAATCAATTATAGGTACATTGTTGCAAGTGCTTGATTGGTTTAAACTATCATAAGTACAAAGTCTTTGAATTGGCCATTGAGATTTAAAACATGTTAGGCGAATCTTTATTATATTTGATGATGCTTAACATCATGTACTTATACTCCAATAAAGATAATTCTTTTATCCCTCCAAAACTGCCATTTTAAAAAGTTGGTGTACTAAATGGTTACCTCTTAAATGGCTATTAAGACTTTGTTTTCTTTTCTTACAAATACAAACATATGAGAAAATTTGCTTGAAAAGGTGTTTTGGGAAGTAATTTAAGTACATGTTGAAATGTTTGATTTGAAACTGCAAATCAATCAAAATACTTTTCTTTAAATTCAGTCAAATTAATAAAATACATTTAAACTCAAAATTGGCCTTCCACTAAATTTCAAAGAAATGTTCAACACAAAGCACAATTAATGGAAATTTGATATCAATCAGATTATTTTACCAGTTTTTGTCAAAATTCAGCAAAAATTGTAAATACCCTCAGATGACTTTGGCAGATACGTGTTCAGTCATATTAATAACAATACATTTAAACTCAAGACACATTTTCCAATAAATTAATTGTTTGGATCAAATTCATCACTTCTATTTTGTAATTTAGTTCATCCTCTAACACAGGGGTGTGCAAACTTATTTAGCAGAGGGCCAAATTGGCCAGACCATTGGTGCTTGTGGGCCACACCATCCAAAAGGGCAAATAATTTCTAGTATAAAATTCTACCATATACCTACCCTACATTTGCTTAATCTATCTTATGTATTTTACTCAAGAGATTTATATTTTTGGTACTATTTTCACAAACAATGGGAATAATTGTTCATCTGAAAAGGCGCCAAGCCAGCTTATTGTGAGATGGGCTCTATCAAGGCTTGCTGCGTGTAACAAGGGGCCAGGGTTTTTGGATATGAAGAAGTTAGATGCTGGCCAAATGTGACTTTTCATGGGCTATGCCAAAATCATGATGCGGGCCATAGTTTATTGAAAATAATAGGTCCTCTTGCAGGCCATGCAAAATCAGCTTGCGGGCCACATTTGGCCCGCAGGCCAGGGTTTGCACACCCCTGCTCTAACACATCACTGATTTTAACACTATGTGAAGTTCAGAGCTGATTTTTTGGTTTGGATTGCCTTAAACTTTCATGCCTCTAATTTTAAGGGTTAGCACTTTCCTTAAAGGCATGTAAAAATCACTTATAGTTTTCAGACACTTGAGCATGCTCATTAAACTTGCTTGCACACAATCAGAAACACAGTTTGATATCATAACTTTAGAAAAAGTCTTAGGTGTGCGCATGAAGGAGATCACTTCCTTGTCCTTGAGGTGTTTAGTTACTTATTTGATATTTTCTTCATAATTTTGTTTTGCATTGGAATCCAAGAAGCAATTAGACACAAGTAGGTGGTTATCATGAAAGATCAATTCTAGAAGTAACAGCTCTCTCTCTCTCTCTCTCTCTCTCTCTCTCTCTCTCTCTCTCTCTCTCTCTCGGACTTGCTAACCAAAATCTGCATTTAGTGCACAACGGCACTGAATGCTACATTAGCTTAAGATAAATGAAGAGCGTTGTTGCTCTTGACATTATTCAAAAAGATTTCTTAAAACAAGGTATAGATTAAAAGATCTACGCATGACATAGAAAAAGCAATTTCGTAAATAGTGCCAAAAATTGACTGCAATGATATTATTTTAAGTGATAGATCCAAAAGTCTGCTACGACAAAGCTTCATATAATAATAGTGGAAAGAGAAAATCCTTAAAAAGAAGGCTAGTTCCATTGTCCAAAATAAACATTCTGTACATATAAGCTCATATGTTTTGCCTGCACGAAGGTATGTTGCAAGTACGCTTCCGTTATTGACTAAGCGTATTTTAAGCCTGCTAGAGAATTTCTTACCAAATTTTGGGTTAAAAATATAATACGTAGAAGCTAACATTCATATGGTGTCATTTTAAAAGCCTGAAAACGTTAAAGAGACGCAAAGAGGATGGAAGTCAATTGATTAAGTATGCTTCAAGCATGGATCTCGAAACACAAACCATATGATCTAAAGTCTCTTTGGATTTGAGTATCCTTGTTGAATGCAGACAACAATGTTGTTTACAACTTTGCCTGTATTTTAGTTCCTAAAAACAAAATTATGGAATATCTGATTCATAGAGACTGGCAAAAAGTGCAAATGAACATGAGCTTTTAGTTACCAAAACTTACACAAAAACCAGCCAAAGATCGCAAAATAAAGAGCAGTAAAAGGTCAAAATTACAAATAAGCTCCACAATATCGCAAAAAAAGCAAATTTCTCATACATAAATCCCTGGATAGTTTTTTGTCAAATGCTTTCTGCTTTGCCCTTGTACACATTTCAAGATGTAATTACATGCTCTTAATGAATCAAGGTCATTTTTGTCAAAATATTTTTGTGCTTGCAAGTCAAAAAGTAACTTTTGGATTCCATTTGATTTTTTCCTTTCAGGAAATAGACTCTTTCTTGTTTGAATATACAAAAAAATCGCTTGGTTTGGGAAATTTTGAAATCAGACACATGTGATATCATGGAAAGACGGGAATTGATGCAAAATCATTTCGAAAACCCTTTGCTGATGTTACATACTTAATTGGTCAGAATGTAAATCCCAATTTGTTTCCACGATTAGATAGGTAGCGGGTACACAAGCCTCAAGATAGACCCTTCTTCCCTGCTAAATCTTGGAGCCCAACCCTCCTTCCAAGCCTAAGTAACTTCAGGTAGAATTTTCCCTTGTTTTGTTTTATTTCATCTGGATGTTTTTTTCTGACAGCAAATACACAAATAATTTATTTTCTTAAAGGTTTTTAATGCTTGTCTCAGTTATATATTATTGGGAAAATATTACACCAAGCTTGATAGATTTGTGGCGAATCGTTAAACGACGTTGGTAGCTATTACTTTTTGACGCAACGTTTTAGTATTTCTTCATCCAACCTATGTCACTCAAATGGGTTGGAACTTTCACAGAGTTAGCATCGTAATACTATCCCAAGACTGGAATGTGCGATAGATCCAGCAACACGTTTGACATGCCTTCCCCACCTTCAACTGGATATGCTCATCGAACTATGTTTTGGTCTTGATTCAAAACATGTATTCCTGAACGTTTTGCGGTGTACACTTGCATTCTTTGCTTTTGATACAACAAACTCTAGCACTATCTTTTTTGGGACCATTTTGTATTCTTTTTATTTAGGCTTTTGGGGGGAGGAGAGGGGGTGAAAATAGCTTTATTTCAATTGAATTTATTATTTGATGTATTTATTTTGTTAAATTTGGAACTAGCAATCAGCCCTGGTGAAAATCACCCAATACTCATGCTTGAATGTGTTAGTAGACTAAGTAAAGCGACCCCCAGTGTTGCATCGGAGAAAAACCCGCCCGGGTTTTGGGGTGTTTTTTTCGGGCAGGTTTTTCGTTTCTGGGTTTTTCGTTTTTTTTTTTACTTTTTTGTTTCCTTTTGTATTATTATTTAAATTATTAATTCTTCATATTATCTTCTGCATACTGGACTTCATTAACATATTACGGCTGAGTTTTTGACGGTAAACGACATACTTGTAACTTGATTCTTTTGCAAGAACCCGCAACTTTTGGCAATTTTTGTCTCACTTTCTTAAATCCTGCGAGAAATTATGAAATTATATATATTTTACACGCAATGTCAACAAGTAACATTTACAAGCCAGAAAATGGCAACTTTTTAGCAACTTTCGTCAAATTGAATGCAACTTTGGGCAAAATAAAGAGTAACTTAATACGAGCCCTATTTATAACAAATCCTCGTAATTTTCTCGAGGAAACTTTTAGACGCTAATTCACACCCACAGACGGAGAACCATTCTGAGACCGGACATGAGATTGCCTATCGGAACTACTTTAGACGATGTGATGGCTGGCTTCGCTGGACGGGCGAGGCTCAACCCTCCGACCCTAGCACCAATACTCCAAAAAAAAAAAATTCATATCTTCTTCAAGAGTTCTAGGAAACACAATACCCACGAAAATTGAATTTACTGTAAGTCGCGTGTAGCCACTCACACAGAGGAAAGAACAATTTTAAGGGACAAGTTAGGGGCATTTAGGAAAAAAAAGAGAAAAACCCGAAAAACCCACCCCAAAAAAACCCGCCCAGGCAGGTTTTTTAATGTCAACCAGGCGGGATCGAAGCAACCCTGGCTATCCCTTTACTGCGTTTGTGTAGAAATCATACTAATTTTGTTTTTTGAGCCCTGCAAGCGGTTTGCATAAGTATAAGTAGGGCTAAATATTTTAGGCTAACTTTTTGGGCAAATTATGACATAATTAGGTTGTCCAAAATTACGTTTTAGGTTTTTTAGGTTGAATACACTGTGACACGAAAGTTTTGACACCATGTTTATGAGCTTCTACAGGAAAAACAAATGTATGAAAGTTAATGTTCTAATAGTTAGTTTTATCCCCCTTCCTTGCTTTGACCTGGGTCAATCTCTTAGGCATCCTCAGGCATAACTCCAAGAGCAAATCTTCGTTAGGTTTGCCCAAGCTTTTTCCAACTGTTTTTCCAATCCTTCCAGGGTTGTTTGGGGTGGGAGACTGTCGACCTCTTCTTTAAGGACGGCCTCTAAATTTCTTATGGGATTGAGATTGGAGAATTTCCTGGCCATTCCCCCCTCCTCCAATACCATGGAAAATTTGAATCGAGCCATCTGTAGTTCATCAGGGTGCAATGAGGCGGCGCTGAATCTTGCATGAAAAAAGCTTTTGATATGTCTGGCACAATTTCACACAGGTCAGCTGACGCCTCGAACGGCGAACACGCTTTTTTTACCTCTCGTGACAAAATGTTAAAGCGTTTTTTATAGAACGAACTGTGATATTCGTGAGCGGGACCACGCCCATGAACCGTGGCCCCTGATGACCCTGTGATACCCTCCCTTCAGTGCACTCCTCCTTCTTCCAATCCTTCCACTTTCAATAATCCCTCGGCCACGTCTTTTTCAAGACGTGAGCTACTAGCCCTCAAACTCCCTTCAACGCCTTTGTCCTCATCTTCCTAATTTCCCTTTCCCTTTCCCCCACAATCCCATATCAACTCATCTCTTCCAGGGTCAGATAGAACAACTCTGTATCGCGAGGAATCATCGGCGGCGGCGGAAACAGCGGAGAGGAGGGAATCAACCGGTGTCGGCCCTTTTCCTCAACTGTCATGGACGGGCAAACATGCTGCAAGTGGCTGGAGCGGGACAGTGCCTCAACAAGATCCGAGGACACGCCTTCACCTTCTTATCCAAGACGTGGGTCACCGAGGAGAAACACGAGAGCTGCTTTGCTGGAAAGCAGAGCTTTGTGGTGCACGCCAGAAAGCCCGCTGGGCATGGCAGGCCTAACGGAGGGTTTGAGCTCTACATTACCAAACGCTTTGAGCCCACCCTACTCTCGTCCTCTCCTCATCACATAACCGTGGATGCCCAAGGCTTTACCATCATTGGCGTCTACTATCAGCCAACCACGGACTATGACGACCTCGTCTCGGACCTCACGTCTATCCTCAAGAAGGTGAAGAATCCGGAGAAAGTCATCATTGGTGGTGATTTCAACATCCGTCCTGACTCGAGTGAATTCTCTGAACTCGCCAAGATTCTGAGTCAATGGAGAATCACTCTGCGCTCCGACCAGGGAGTTCCAACACACACCTACTCCCGGGGCGCCTCCGTACTTGACCACATCTTCATATCAGAAAATCTTCCATCTCCGGCCAGTTATGTTCATCAACTGGCCATTTCTGATCACCTCCCCATTTCAGTCACCTTCAAAATGCCCAGAAACTTCCATCATCTGGGCGTGACTTGAAAGGGGAGGTGCATGGTCAATGTGCAGGAGTGCGCGGCTCAACTTGAGGCCCTGCAGTTATCCATCGACACCCGGAAGTACTACAATCCAACTGCAGTGGCCCAAGGCATTTCGCAAGCATTACAAGAGTCCTCTTCAGTTCAGGCGAGGAGACGAGGACCCAAGACCCCTTGGTTCAACTCATACCATCAAGAACTGAGGGGTCAAATGCTCCAAAAATTGCGAAACGTCAAGACAAGCCAAACACCAGAGACTTGGGAGCAATATGGGATATCAAGAATTTCATATCACAAGTCTCTGAGGAGCGCCGAGTCGGCCCACCAAAGAATGGAAGTGGAGAACCTGCTCTCTTCTTTGGCTTCGGCCAGGATGGCGGGCTTGTACAAACATGCAAGAAAGCCCGCCGCCAACTCGGAAATTCCGGTGAGCAAATTCCTCCTCCACTGCCAAGAACTGTTTTCTTCGCCATCCAAACAGAGGTGGAGGAGGTCCAGGGCTGCTTGGAAGAACATCATCCCCTTTTGCAGCCCTTCACGAAATCTGAGATGGATGAGGCCTCAAGAAGATGAAGAGCAAAGCTCCATCGACATCAGGGGTTTCTCCCTTCCAAATTGCACTTCTCCGGACCCAAATCCAACCACTCCTCCAAGATCTATTCAGCTACGCCCTCCAATCATCTTTCTTCCCACCAGACTGGATGGAGTCAGCCATCATCTTCATCCATAAGAAGGGGCCCAAGGACATTCCAGACAATCATCGGACCATTGCCTTGGAGAAACCCTTCTTGAAGATGATGTCCACCCTGTTAGCTGCCCGCTTCTCCGGATTGGTCGAGGTTTGGAATCTCCTTCCTGAGTTCCAATTCGGTTTCCGGAGAAGCCGCTCAACCACCACGGCAGCCAATCTCCTCTACGAAATTGTGCACGCAAACATCAGCACTAAGAGGAGAGTATATGGATGCTTTGTGGATTTTTCCAAAGCATTCGACAGGGTGGACCGAACGCGGTTATTCCTCAAACTTCAACTGTGGGGAATTCCATGTTCAATATGCGTCCTGCTGTCCAACATCTATGCAGGACTCAAATGCTCCATTCGTTCTGGTGAGGACCTATCCCCCTGCTACTTCACATCAATTGGCCTTCTGCACTATCACCAATCCTTTTCAACCTTTATGTATCCGACCTACCCAAAGCCCTTTCTCACCATGGCCCCACAATCAACAACAATAAAATACAATATTTACAATATGCAGATGACCTGGTTCTCTTGGCTGATTCAGCCGTGGAATTGCAAAATGCCATCAATGCTCTCCACGGTTATTGCCAAGAGAACAGCCTTCAAGTCAACAACATCAAGACAAAGGCCATGGTTTTCCATAAAAGGTCGTCTGCCTCCCACCTCCTTCCATATCAACAATAGGCCGATTGAAATCGTCAAGTTTTTCAACTATGTCGGTTTCACCTTCACCACCCAACTCTCTTTCACCCAGCCCCTCAACCTCGCAATAACCAAGGCCCGGGCCAAGACTGGATACATGTGCAATAGACTTGCCATCAAGAGCCTTCCTCTTCCAATAGTTATACAACTCTTCTGGACCTACATCACCCCCATCTTCCTCTATGGCCTTCACCTTTAGCTGCCCAACTCCGCCCAATCCACCCTCAAATCCGCCGATGCCACTTACACCAAATTCCTCAAACAATACCTCTGCGTGCCCCAATATGCCAACAATGCATGGACGCATTTCCTATGCGAAACCGAGCCCTTTACCACCGAGCTGGCAAGGTTAGTGTCCAACAGTGTAAGGAACGTAACCTTTCCAGAGGCGATGTCTGGACACATGCTGTCATTCCCGGTCAAGGACTTGACAACACCTTTTTGTTCTTGGCCCGACATCCCTTCGAAATATTGGCGGTCACGCACCACCTTCGTCCGGCTTCTTGCCCAACTCCATCAACAACGGGAACTGACGAAGGATCTGTTCAATCTGACCCACCCCCTCTACTGCAATAATCAAGATTTTCATCATCTCCCTCTACCAAACTGCATTTGTTTTGTCTGTCAATCTCCTCTTCATTTCTTTCATGTGCACTGAAACATATTTTAGTCAACTCATTGTGATATCACAATATTGTTCGTGTATTGTAACGTATTTTTAACTTTTGACATGTCACTATATAGATAAATATATAGATATTATTTACATTTTACTCTTACCACCTGACATGACTCTAGTAAGAATAAATGTATTATAATTATTAATTTGGTGTTCCAGAATCGATCCTGTTGTCCTGTTCCTGTTGATGGCCTCCAATCCTTCCTCGGCCAGGATCTTCTCCCGGTAGTACTCTTGGTTGACGTTGCATTGAGGGGGCACAAAGTGCAAATTGGATACTCCACGGGATGAAAACATCCCCCAGACCATAACCTTAGGGCTGTGCTTCTAAAGTTCATTGGGGACAAGTTGTGCTGAATTTCTTACCCAAACTTGATTGGTGGCAGAGTTGGACTTTGGAAAAAGGTAAAAGAAGCTCTCATCACTCCATATGACGTTTTTCACTTGTCATTGGTCCAATGAGAATGGTCCGGGACGAATTTCACACAAGCTTTCTTGATTTTTTTTGTCAGCCGGGGCTTTCGGGGACAGGCCAGAGATTTGAGGCTCATCTCACATTTCAAATGGCGTCGTACAGTCTCACAAGACACTGGATGGCCACTCCGAGTAAATCTTGATGTCAACGTTTGCATTGATTGCCTCCTCTTTCCAATCCTCTTGGTTATGACAATTTTGGCAGTTCTGGAAATTGCTGATGGTCTTCCAGACCGAGGCTTGTCTTTAAGGGTTTGGCAATCCTTGTTGCGCTTCCATGAGCACTTTACAGAGCTCAATGAGACCCCCAGGGTCTTGGCAACCTCTACTTGAGTTTTACCGGCCTCCATCATCCCAACCACCCGAGAACGGGTCTCGACTTTCTCCATGACTGAAAAATCTGGACTTGCATTTTTTTGGAAAGGATATCAAATGGATTGAGGTCACCCACCGTTGCTTAAGATGCTGATCGTAGGTCAGTTCTGTTGTAAAGACTTCGCTCAGTTCGTTGACAATCCGAATATTGATATTTTAGAAAAACAAAAAATTGTATTGAGTCGTCAGGAATGGCGGGAAGTTTAAATTTTGCGGAGGTGTCAAAACTTTTGTGTCACAGTGTATATTGCACCTTTTACAGAGGCTTTTCAGACCAAATTTAGCCTTTTATTTATTGTTCTACAGCACATTACTCTTTCCAAGAGTAATAGCTATTTCTTTTACCCGGGTTACATTCTACCAGGGCCTGAGTAAGAGGAGAGGAGGAGAGAAAGTTGGTTGAGGGTAACTCGGAACCACGTAGTCAACCAGATTCTCTTCCGATTGAGTTGTTGCCACCTCGGGAAGGTGGTGCAAGTGTCAGAGGTGGAGGTGTAGGAGCGGCCTGCTCCTCTTCCTCGCTCCACCGACGCCTCTGGCACTTGCCCACCTGACCTAGGTGGCAACAGCTCAAGAGGCAAGAAATCTGGTTGACTTGGTGGTTTAGAGTTGCCCGAAATTAACTTGCTCTACGATTCAACTCTTTCTCAGGCCCGAGTAGAAAGAACCCACGTAAAAGACGCAGTTTTCCGTTCCGGTAAGTGAAACCCCCGTGTATTTCATGTTCTGACGAACCCATACTGAATAATCATGTAGCCACTTTTAAGTAACAATCAGTGTGCTTATAGAACAGGCATTTGACATGGTATGTGAATGCGACTCTAGGTACAATACTGGTTAAACCAAGGATACCTTGGTTAAACTAGAGCACTTCAGGTTAACAATAGAAATCTAGCGTAAGGCAAAAATATATACATGAACAGTATTTTTGCAATAAATTGATTTCTTATTGCTGCAATCTTGTACTTGATCTTGCATGTGAATGGTTAACTTCAAGAAGCTCGTCCAGAGCGTACAACTGACCTAGCTCTACTTGATTGATACTGAACAAGGAGGAGCACTTCTTCCCAAGAACTACTGGTTTATCACAGACATGAAAATTATAGAGAGAGGAATTTTGGACAATTAGATGGAAACAATCAGAATTGCATTGAGTTTCCTCTCCACAAGATGATCTCTGTTAAGCATTCAAGTGAAAGGATTCCCACGACTGATTGTGAAAATATTTTTACGCTACAGGCCTTATTGATGTCTAAAGGTGGCACGGTAGAGATGGCGATCCTGGTTGGGAAAAGAAAACTTCCTTGCCTCAACTTAGTAGTAATTGATAAACAAGGAAGAAATATTGAAAATGTGCATGTGTTTGTTTGATTCGTGAATTAAGTGGAGAGATCAGTGAATTGTTGTTGTCCTCTATAAGTTGCATTGTGAATTGCAAGTGGGAACAAAACAAGAGAAATAACTTGTTTTTTAAATGTTATTCAAGTGACATTTGAATGTTCAAGTGGACGCAGAATAGAAGAGGTAGGTAGAGCTTCCCTCAATCCAGGACATCTTATTGAGATTAGTTTTTTTTAAATTTTGTCGCACAATGTGGATTATTTCAAACAATGAAAATATGCATAGCATTTTACATTTTAGCTAATTTGGTTCCTGAAGATGCAAATACGCCCTACATACAAAACTCATAATAAATGAAGTAAACATGAATAAAAAGCCAATATGACCAAAAGACAGGGTAGGTGAGGCATAGTGTAGCGTGAACTACGTCGGTTTGTTGTTCAGATGGATGGGGTTCGATCCTGGTTGACTGTTACCCTCCAAACTCAACTCTTTGGTGTAAAAAGTTAGCATTGATCTGCCCGTTCAATGCAAACAACCACCAAACCAATATATGCTATTGGCAACCAAAAAGTAGCAAGTAGTGGGAATATTCCTTCATGGAACATCCTTTATCATTGATGTGCTGACTCTTTAACAAACAATACCAAAAGACAGCAGAAAGATGACTCATTACAAGGGCCTGCATTTTGAATTTTTCGGCCAAAAATTTGATTTAAACTTGATCAAAGTAAAAAAATAGTGATCAAAACCATAAAGTAATTGCCTCCCATTTAGAAAAGAAGGTAAAAATCTTAATGCTTTGACTTGAAATATGGCAATGAAAAGTTAAAGAGTACATGGTTGAAGCAAAAAAAGGAGCCTTTACCTGTATAATTTTAAGCCGCAAATTGGGATTAAACTGAGATGCGCTAGCCGTTTTTCTTTAAATAATAAATAGAAATATATTCTAGAATACTGCAGACTCACATTACAGTGAATCCTTTGACCAGCGTAGAAAAGTTCATAATGTTGCGAGGAGTAATGTTTCAATAGCAACATAGCATTAAGAGTAATGAATTGAAATTAAGGCAGAATCCCACCTTTTTTTAAATGTTTTCAATAAAAGTTATATGTTAATAATGTAATTAATAAAGTAATAATGTTTTAGGTATTTAACTTTATCCCTGGACCTACATTTATGTAATACAATAAAAGTAAAGTTGTTCCTCATTGAATTGTGACTCCAAAATGCCATGATGTCTTGGGGTATTTCGATCCAAACGTAAAAAGCCATTCAGAACACCATGTCTCCTCTCTTCTTAATCGGGCTCATTCATTGTTTAATCTTTTGACCTCAAGAAGCTCGTCCAGAGCTTGCAACTGACCTAGCTCTACTTGATTGAAACTGAAGAAGCAAGAGGAGAGAAGAGGAGCACCTCCTTCCAAGAACTACTAGCTTATCACAGACATGAACATTAAAGGGAGAGGAATTTTGGACAAATACATGGAAACAGTCAAAGTTTCATTGAGTTTCCTCTCCACAAGCTGATCTCTTTCTCTGTTACGCATTCAAGTGAAAGGATTCCCACAACTGATCGTCCAAATATTTTTACACTACAGGCCTATTTGCTGTTCAAGGGTTGCACGGTAGAGATGGCAATCCTGGCTTGCCTCAACTAGTTGATAAACAAGGACAAAATATTGGACTTGTGCATGTGTGTGTTTGATTCGTGAATTAAGTGGAAAGACCAGTGAATTGGCCTTTGCCGTTGTCCTCTGTAAGTTGCATTGGGAATTGCAAGTGGGAACAAAACGAGAGAAATATTTTTAAAAGAAATGTTATTCAATGTACACTACATTCGAACGCACAAGTGGACGCAAAAAAGAAGAGGTAGGTAAAGCTTCCATCAATCGTGGACATTTTATTGAGATTAGAAGGCTGCTTTACAGGGACTTCAAACACAACTCTGACCGTGTCTGTCCTCTTTTCAATTTGATTAGCCTTGCAGGATTGTTCTTGGGAACATTTTGAAGAGTAGAATTAAGTGTAAAGATAAATATTTTAGCAATGTTTGTTCTCTGTTTTCTTTAGAATTTTGCAAATTTTGTCACACAATGTAGAATATTTTAAACAGTAGAAAATTTGCATCGTATTGCGGCCAAAAACTTGACTCAATGAAAGTAATGGAGTAGCTTTTCACGTCAACCTTAAATGAATTTTGAATCGACAATTCAATCAGCTTTATTTTCCCCCCAAAAAATCTAAATATTGCCATTATCCCTGAAGAGGGATCGTTAAACGACTAGCCTCATTCTACTTTTTCCACTCATACCACTAAGGACAGGAAGTTTAGACGAATAAAACTATCAAATTAGACCAAAAAAGACAAATATAATTGCCTTATTAGACGAAAAAAGACAAATAAGATTGCCCAATTAAACAAAAGAAAACGAATAAAAGTTCGAAGAAGACGAAAAAACGAAGAAAAACTCACTAAAAATACGTAAAAAATGGAATCAATTTGCCCAAAAGGCGAATGAAACTACTTACTCATAAATAGAGCCCGGGAAAAAATGTTGGAAAAACATCCAAAAAATGTCATCAAAATGTCAGGAAAAAGGGCAAAAAATGTTGAAATATAGGGCAAAAAGGGCAAAAAATGTTGAAATTTAGAGCAAAAAGAGCAAAAAAATGTTAAAAATTAGGGCAAAAAGTCAACGAAATGTGTGAGAAATGGGACTAGATGCGTGGAGGACTTGAGAAGACTACTTAAGACAGTGTGACCAGACATCTGAAGGAAATAATGCCGTCAAAACTCTAGCTTAAAAAACGGGAGGTTGCACTTCACATAGCGGGGTGTTTTTATAAACTAGACGTCAAAACAGTTTATGTTATAAGTCAGATAGCTCATTCATCAGACCCTTTGAAAGGCAATAGATATTAAAGTCTGAGTAAATAATGGCAACAGTGCCAACTTAAAACATAATTTACTCTACACATAGCTATTTAGCCCACGTAAAATAATCACGGAAACAAGGGTCACAAAGTTTCTGATGTGAACTTTTTCACAATAACAAAAAGAAACTTTAAGGGCACTTTTTCCCCTCTCCAAAGATTTTAATTGATTGGCATCGTAAAATGTGAAGCTGAACAATGACAATTTTAGCGGGAAATTTTGGCGGGAAATTTCAATCAAGCCTTCCTTTGATTAATTGGTCCCTCAGAACCGGTTTTGGGATGACATTTTTGAGCAAAAAGTACAAAAAATGTTAAGAAAATGTTGAAATTTTCCAAAAAACTGTCAAATAAAATAAAAATGTTATATTCACGTAAAATTGGCAAAAAATGTAAAAAAATATTTTTTATGTAAAAAAAAAATTCCCTAGCCCTACTCATAACTATGATAAAAAAGGAGACAAATTGAGTGCCTGTACAGACCGAAAAAGACGTTTAAACTGCTTTTACTGAACAGACAAAATGTATCTCCTTATTGACGGAAAAAATTGTCTACTTGTGCAAAAACGGCAAAATCTAGAAAATTTAAAACAGGAATAACCTAATGGGCAAGAATTATTCAGTGGTACATATGTCAAGTAAAAACAAAAGTTAGAAAATGCCTCCTTTAAGGAGAGTATACAGTAGAGTTATACATAAAGTGAGAATTACAGATACATCAATTGTTCTCATGGCCAGAAAGCTTTTTAAACCCAACAGTAATCTTTCTTTTCCGTGTCTGGCGGGCAATGCTTCGAGTCCAAGTTGATTTTTAAGTGTGGATTTTTTTTCTTGGTGCAAAACCGGAATGGACAATCAATCAATTTATTTCCTTGGCTGAAGCTTTGACGTTGAACTTTCTTCGAAGTTATTTTTTGCGTGTAAATTAGAAAACAACGCGTAAAGAGCTTGAAAAAGACGAATAATATGCAAATAAGACGAAAAAAAATTCGCGACGAATAAAGGCTCAGAAGACGAATAGTTTTTTTTCGTTTCAAGTTCCTGTCCCTACTTATCATGCTCACTTCTCCCGCTTTCTTCTCGCACTTACTTCTCGCACTTACTTCTCCCGCTTACTTCTCCCACTTACTTCTACTACTTACTTCTCCCACTTACTTCTCCCACTTTCTTCTCCCACTTTCTTCTCCCACTTTCTTCTCCCACTTTCTTCTCCCACTTTCTTCTCCCACTTACTTCTCCCACTTACTTCTCCCACTTACTTCTCCCGCTTACTTCTCCCGCTTACTTCTCCCCACCCAAAACCCCCTGTTCCCACATGGGCCCCGTAAAGCTTGTTGTCACTAATATTTTCCCGGTAGAAAATGCTACATTCTCCCAGGGGAGGGTAAGAATCCAGAACCAAAAGAAAGTACTGCTTATCCCAGGGGGTTCCACTTTCCGTAACGGAAAAACAGTTAAGCAGAGACGGAGACAATGACTTTCTTATTTGGAAGTGGGGGAAAGTGTCAGAAAATTGCAATAAAGAAAAGTTTGTGGCAGTGAAATTTATAAAGTGGCAGAATATGGCAGAAATTGGAGTGACAGGCAATAAATTCGTCTAACTTAGAAAAGAACCCAGTCAAAACGGTAGGTTGCGTGAGTAATTTCGGATTTTTCAATACCACTACAAGGAATGGGATTCCCTTTAAAGAGAGTTCATGACTAATATAGTTTATAAAATTACAGTTTATATGAAATTTGATGTATCAATGAGTTACTATTGACAGATCTGTACAACACTTGAATAGTGGGTTGGTCAGGAATAGTATTTAAAAACGTAACGTGAAAGTGGACGTAAATATTGTCAAATGGAATGTTCACTAAAACCTTTTCAATTGACCTTGCCCAATGTTCAGAGTCGTGAATTGCAAACTTTCAAAATGGTTTTGGAGCAGAAAAATACAAGTTGGAAGCATCACCTCATTTTACAACACATTAGGTTGGGCTCTAGCAAAACGCAAACGTTTTGCTTCAAAGTAAGATTTGAAGGCACTAAAATGAGCGAGGGCTTATTGAGTGTTCTGTCTGTTTGGAAATGTTGAAAACGGCGCCCAAAAGGGGATCAGCCAATCACATGATGCGAATTGGATGACGTCATTGATGCCGGTCTCAACCTCGCCCATCTCTCACTAGAGCGTCTCTAGTGGCTCCCAATCCTCCTCTTCCTTCCTATGTTTTGTTTTTTAAAGACACTGGAGTTAAGAACCTCATTGTGCAAATGATTTTAGGACAAGAAAAAAGTTAATATTAGGTTGAAAAATTAGTTTTAGGTAAAAGTTTCCCAAAAAGGCGTGAAAAAAGTTAATATTAGGTTGAAAACTTAGTTTTAGGTAAAATTTGCCCAACAGGGTAGGGTTTAGGTAAAACCTAAAATATTCAGCCCTACAAACAGTACATATAAGGATAAGGAAACAAGTCAATGACCTGTAAGTAGGGGGACAATGGGAACTGATGGGTATGGGAGAGATGGGTACTGAAAATAAGGTGCAAAGGAAAGAGAGAACAAAATAGGAAAGATCTTATGAAACAAACAGGTCCTGTTTTCATTTGTTCTTTTAATTTTTTTGCTGAACTCTACCTTGGCAGTCAATGACAAAATGGACGCTTGAAAGTGAAAAATTGTTATCACAAGAAGCTTAAAAATCGGACCAGGGTTTGATTGTTCTTTTTCAATCACATTATCACTCATAAATAACATTGTTTTGTTTTGTTTTGTTTATTTCTCATTAAGTGCTGATGCACTTTTGTCAATTCACCATTATCACTCGGTTCTGTTTGGCACCAATATCACGTTCATTAAGAAAGGGTAATCAAGAGCAATATGGAAAAGTGCCAGATCTAGGGCCATTGGAATCACATGCTATAGGGGAACAGTCTTCATTAAATTATTAATGGCACTTTAGAATTTTCCGATGGTCTGGATGGAGCGGATAGTAGGTAGGAGGGCGTTCCATAGTGCAGAGGCGCTACGAACAAACATGAAATCGTTACTCTGGTAATGGAGATCGTTCTTTCGAGAGCTTATGGTTTCTTTACTTGCGGGAGAGCCTGCAGACTGGATTTCTCTCTCAGTTCGGGTATCACCAATCGAGCGGAAAAGGCCACTCAAACCTCCCCCGCACCAATAGATCTCTTTCCAGACTTTCAATAGCGAGGCTCTAACTGCCATTTGGTTAATCGATAGAAATCCAGCTCGGCTGTGAAGTTCTTGGTTTGGAATCTGGTCGATTACTTTAGTCCCCAAGTATTCCCGTAGTATTTTGTTGAAAGCGATTTGGATTTTATCTTGTTTCCCTGGCCTGCGGATATGATCACTTGATAAGTCAGACGTAGCAAAGTAAAGGGCAAGCAGTATCTTATTCGAGAGAGAATCTGGGATTCGATGGCTTGTTTAAGTTTCTTTTTGTTGATCTTTGAAAGAAGCAGTCGAAGAAGGCCCAGCCCCTGTTTCAGTCCCCGGCACACAGCGCGGCTTTGCGTGTCCCAACGGAGGTCATTCTGAATATGAACTCCAAGTATCTTGGTTGTTCAGTTACGAGGTCATTATCAATATGGATGGATAAAGGTGCTACCCCGTTTTTTCGTTTTTCTATAACCATAAGTTTGGTTTCAGATGCATTTGCCTTTAGCCCATTGCTGGCCATAAATACCATCGCATCCTTGGAAGTTTTCTCCAATTTGATCCTGAGCTCATCGCGTGACTTAGCATGGACAATTACGGTGGTATCATCCGCAAAGCTGAACGTTTTCGAAGAATTTGCTTCAGACATCCAGAGGGGCAGGTCAGCTACATTGATGAGGAACAGCAAAGGGGGAAGCACTGCTCCCTGAGGGGAGCCACATGAGACCTCAGCAAACATTGTCCTTTTTCCATTCACTTCAACTCACTGTTTTCTTCCGATCGAAACTGGGTCGAATTGTTTGGTTTCTTCCAAGTAATGAGGTCTGTATTCAGTTCATTCATGATGTTAGCAAAAATGGTTGAAAACAACTGCCTAATCTCACAAAAGTTTACTGCTTGTCGACATTGGATTGCCAGTCAATGATATTTTGTCCCTTCGAAAATGTCTCCTATTTGAAACTCCTCATAGCACCCATGGAGTGGTAAAAAGTTTATAGTACCATTGAATAATCAGAGGGTCTGAGAATGAGAAGAAATTAAGACATGTGACTGTGTGCTCGTGCACAATATACGTATGTGAAATGGACGTGGGTTCAAACTAGAGCTGTGCATCGGATCCGAAAGGTCCCCAAAATCCAATCCGAACTTGATTTCTTTAATCCGAATCCGAATCCGAATCCGAGAGCTTCCATTCAATCCGAACGAATCCGAATCCGAAAATTTGCTACTCAATCCGAACGAATCCGAATCCGAAAATTTTTGCCCAATCCGAACGAATCCGAATCCGAAAATCTTCTGCCCAATCCGAACGAATCCGAATCCGAAAATTTGGCGCAAAATCCGAAAAAAATCCGAAAATTTGGCGAAAATCCGAAAAAAATCCGAAATTTTTTTTTGCTAATTCCGATTTAAATCTGATTATTTTGTTATTTTGGCCTAAATTGGAAATAACACTTTCAACTAGAAGTGCCAAAAACATATTATTTTAAATATAATATATCTTTTTAATATTTCCACGTTTAGCCTTGATTTTTTTTAACATTTTGGCATTTTCCAGGAAAAAATAAGCATTTTCTTGTTTTTTGGCAAAATATTTCAGGACAATTAGAGCAAATTAATGAATGCTCTTTGCACAATAGAATTTCCCAAAATGAACCAAATATGTTAAAATGTTTATGAAAAGGTATTGATTCAAAAAATCACAATCATATCAACAGTCAAATGCAGAAAAAACTGCGTAATTGAATGGGGTGAAAACATTTTTATCTTTAAATCAGTTTGGTGTCAAGTGGGCTGATATTTACGCACTTAATTGCAATCCAGGGGTGAATACTTGGCAAAATCTTTACTTTATTCAAATAGGATGGTTTTGCTTTGAACACGTTTTGTAACTTTTTGATGCTTTTTTACTACAAAACCTTTCTATGATTCTCTTAATATAGAAATATTTGATCTCAATGCTCTCATTTAATTGGTAAAATCTGAAACATTAAAATACCTTGTGGAGTCATTAAAAAATTCAGAGTTGAAGGCAGGAGATTGCATTTAAATCATCAAACAAAAAAGGTCTCATAATGAAAATATTGTGAATTGAAATAAAAAAGTAAAATGAAAAATTCGGATTGGTTTCGGATTACGTCGGATCCGAAATTTTTTTCGCAAATCCGAATCCGAATCCGAATCCGACAGGTTTTGGCAAATCCGAACGAATCCGAATCCGAAAATTCGCGCTAAAATCCGAACGAATCCGAATCCGAAAATTCGCGCTAAAATCCGAACGAATCCGAATCCGAAAAGTCTTGCGTCAATCCGAACGAATCCGAATCCGATCGGATTCGGATCCGATCGGATCCGACTTTTCGGATCCGATGCACAGCTCTAGTTCAAACACCCATGACGGAGCTTTCAGCTCGACTAATTGCGGAAGCATGAATAACGCAAACCAAAAGATGTCAAATAGACGTCAATTCCATGAAGGGGATAATTTTTTCAAGCTAAGCGAAGTTGAGTCATAATTAGGGCTGAAGAAAATAGGCAGTTGTGGAGTCAAGCAGAATTCCCAGACGCTTCAAGTTCCAATGTGTGTAGTGTCCAAAGAGAGATGTCATAATCTTAGTTCAGCAAAACCTTAGGAGCCTTGAAAAGTCTAATGCGAAATGCGAAAAACGCACTGGGTTTAAGAAACATCAAATTCCCAAGCAACTCAAATTAATTTTAGATCTTATGAAAATATATTAACATTCTGCATTTTTGTAAATTATCTCACAGCAGGTCAAAAATGATAAATATTATTACCCAAGACACACTTCAAATTCATGTTTTTGAATAATGGCTTTTGAAGCATGAAACATAAATGTGGGACGCTGTCTAATGATTAATAAACGATCTAAGGATGAGACGCAAAAGAGTGGGATGGGATTTGATGGCTCAACCTCCGCAAAACTCCCACTCTGTGCTCATTCCACGATCCTTCACTAGAATTGTTTATTTCCAGGAGAGCAAAAACTCTTGCCTCCTAAATGGATGAGTGTAATCGAACGAATTCAACTAGGGATTTGGGGGCCAAACTGGCTAGGGATGGATCAGATCTAGGCTTGGGCATTTCATAGTTGAAGTTTGCCAAGTTAGGGAAAAGCTCTTGTTTTGATTGATTGTCAAAGCGAAGAATGGTAATTGGGCTCGAGAATTTTAATAAAGTTTTGAGGGTTAGTCTCGACTCTGACACATCCCTAGCTATTTTGGCCCCAGAATCCCCAGCTGAATTCGTTCGATTACACTCATTCATTGTATGGACACAACTTTTTTTAAAGTCCTCGTCGTTTCCCAAAGACCATCATGGTAGTTTTTCCTAGAGCACTATAGATTTTCTTGTGTTGAGAACGAGACCTGATTCCGTCATGCAAGACGCCACTTCCTCCGATGTTTTCTCCAGGGGCTCTTGAAGTTCCGTTTTATTTACCGCTGATAACATTGCGCTTAGATCGTCGGCATACATCACTGGATTTGACTTTTTGGCTAGCGGCAAGTCATTAGGAATAGAAGCAGAGACAAGCCAGATCCTTGGTAGCGAAGAAGTAACATGTAGCCATGCCATACCAACACTGGGAAGTTGATGTATGTGAGTGAATGTAGTTTTGCGGAACTTTTCTCAAAATATCTCCTTAATTTGTTTTACGGACGCAAAGAGTAATAGAACTTGACGAATTACATTTCTTTTTGCGATGGAACCTTTCAATTTAGTCCATATAGTTCATGTAGTACTCAAATAATTTATCATTGAAGTACGCAGATCAATTATTCTCGGTTTTCATAGAGGTCATTCTAGTAAATCAAACACGTTGCCTTTGAATTTCCCGCCTCAATCTTGAGCTATTCTACAGATGTTACTGTTTTGTTTCGAGTTGGATTTTTGGCAGAGTTTTGACATTTTGGTTTTTAGGGTCAAAAATCTGGCCACAGCTTAACTTTACAACAGGCAATAGACCTTATCTACCAAAAAATTTGGCAGCACTGTCAACTTGAAATCCATAAGCGTAACTACTGATGGAACTCGAACTCGATTTAGTTCGAGTAATTAGGTCTTTTTTTTTTCAAATTTCAACCTGCATTTCTGAACAGTAATAAATTTCGAGTTAAAAACGGCAGCACTCCCAACTCGAAACCATCACTTGTAGTAACATCCACTGCAGATGTATTTCGAATAGGATTTTTGGCAGAGTTTTGCCATTTTGGTTTTTAGGGGCCAAAATGTGACCACAACTTAACTTTACAACAGGCTCTGCCAAAAGTCCAACTCGAAACACATCAGTAATCACTAGTATCCACTTTGCTCCATAGATATGTACCGATGCGAGATACTCAGGTTTTAGCAGGACAATTAAGTGAAAAATGGTTGCGTGATTCAGCCCAAATTTTCCAAGGAACATTGTTATTTTATGTAGGTTTGATTCAAGCTCTTCAACAGCTGTAACTCGTCCAACAAAAATCTGTGATGACGAGAAACAAGTTTATTCCTACACCCCGTATGAAAATGGATACCAAATGAAATGGAAACTACATCAGAATTCTCAAAGTCTGATCGCCTTATCGACCTCTGCTATTTTTTACCTGCAAAAAATAATTAAGTTGTTGTAAGATTTTAAGGTTTCTTCGTCATTAAAGATTTTTAGAGTGTCTCCTTGACGAATTTGCTCCAGAAGTATCACAATTCTTGACACCCTTATTTTCTGAATCGTTCATGTCTCAGCGCTCCCATATCTTGCAATATGATTTCTAAGTTGCGTAAAGTCATGGCGTTTGCGTAATGAATTTTTTGCAACAAGTTCTTTAGGGTATAATACTGAGGAAAATCCATTTGAAACGCGATTGCAAGGACCATTAAACAAAAATGTTAAATGTTTTTCTAAGGTACAAATTGAAATCTAACACTTTTCGTATTCTTTGTACTAGAATCACTGAACCGGAATCAGTAGCGTCATCACATGTGAATAACCAACAAGACCAGTTATCCACCTTCTGAAATGTGTTGAGGAAAAGAAGACTTTCCCATTGAAATTAGAAATCTGATGTTGATTGCGCTTGGTACTTAAAAATGCTGTCATGAGTGCTTACCCTGTTCCAAATAGTGAACTCAAATAAGAAAGAACAATCCAAATAAGAAGACAAAAAAACGACAGAATTTTGATTAATTGTCGAACAAATCAGACAAAATGCTGTCTGACGTTTTTGTGGAATATGACGAAGAAGATAATGTACAGTGCTATTTTAATTGTTATCTTGGCTGAAAATGTGTCGAGAAAGAAATTATTTATAAATGGGTTTTAAGCACGTTTTAAGTGACATTACTGCAATATTTGACCCATGGCCTAATTAAGAGAACTCAATTTCAAATGTGGCATTGTTTTATCACATTAAAACTGTTCTCAAATGTTTTTGGAAGTTAAAAGTAATGTCTCCAAGTTAAACATTTAACGAGTCAAACAATTAAACAACGTGTACTGCTACACTGATGTATCCTTAGCTTGATGATTTCAAGTTTATAACGGCGTTTTTTTAGCAAAGCGATCTTTGTAGGCAGCAAACCTAAGCCTACAATCTATATTGTTTGTCAGATCCTTCCATTACGATAACTTGAGTTTCTTTAGGTTTGCTATTTGTTGGTTGCCACGTATCCTTCACTCTCCTTTCAGGATATTCGGAAATTTTGCTGGATTTTTAAACAAGTTTCTATTAGTTTATAACATGAGGACTTCAACAACCTTAATAACGAGTTATTTTCCAGATGAAATGGGGTATTAAATTGCATATTAATTGTTATTGCTGCGTTCAAATTTTGCGCCATTTCCTAGAACCACATCAACCAATGGAAATGCTTCAACGTGTATTTATTCGATAAGTGTGACGCTCTTTGTGATTTTTTGCCAGTTGCCAGAAATAACCAACTAGCTTTACCTTGTTACATGCATTTTATAAAATTCAAAATAATCTTTACATTTGAAACTGGAATTTTAAATAAAAATACTTGAACCAGATTTTATTTTACCCAACAGCTATATACTGTATACCTATAGACTGAGAACAACTCAACTAACGAGGAAAAAATTGCCCTTGCTAATAGATAGCTTTCAAACAAGTAAAATCAGTTAGTCTTCTGCAAATGTGCAACTAAGGTGCTCCAAACTGGCTCAAAAATACATAAAAATATGTGTGATATGTAAAGTTTGTAAAGGTAAAAACGCATGAAGCTAAAAGTTGATTAAAATCTATTTTATTCTGTTGACAACGACATATGATGGCTTTTGAACTAAAGAAGTGAAACATCAGAAGAACTTTAAGCATGGGAACATTGAAATCATTGACACTTTTTAACAAATTCACTCTATAATTAGGATTTGAAATCTCTTTCACGATGTACTTCGTCCAGGTCTTGTCATATTCGGAGTGTAGGCTTTCATGGGCTTGCTCTGCAAAATGGTGCATGTTCTTCCCATTTTTAATCAACACAAAGTCCACCAGGTGGTCGAGCACTAAATGCACTGTTGTAGTTAACGCCATTCCAGATGCCTTCCACGCCTCTTTGAACTTTTGGAAAGTAGTTCCAAGCGCCAGGACATCAACCATGTTTTTTGTGAACTCTGTGTTCACTTGTAGATATGACCATAGACGTCCATGATATGACTCAAGCACTTCAACAAATGCCTTGCCCCTGCTTTCTTCCTTCAACTCAATCAGGATATCTTTTAGCATGGGACATTTTCCAACAGACGCTGACATTCATTGCCTTCATATCCTGTGCCATGGTATCGTTCTTGATTAAGGTGAAGTGATTGTGTTCATTTTACTGCACCAGGTATTTGGCAGATGAGTTTGTCCAAGGCATGGTTTACCACTCCAAGTCTGACATGAAGCCACGGGATTGCACACACTTGAAGGATTAGAGTTTCTGGTGGCTTGTGCTGGAGAATGATGGGCTCATTTTTCACGGATTTAAAGTTCCTGGGCGATGCGCTCGACGTCGTGGAGAATTGCTTATAGAGATCCCTCAAGCTTCCCAAATTTCGTTCTTCAAATGGGGTTTCACTCTAATGTCCATTAATCCACAGGCAGTATAAGCATGGGTATGTGCTTTTGTGATTTCCTAAACCTAAAACAATATTGTAGCACTTGAGGTCTTGAGAAAAGATATCATAAAGTTCTTGGTCAAACACCATATCTATCTTAGATAAGACTTGTTTGATGTTGACGTAGGTTTCTTTGATTGAGGATAAGGCCAAAATTATCATCTTTTTACCCCTGAACTTTTGAACGAGCCACTTTCTTTATCAGAATTTCGAAAAATCAAGTTTCCACTGACTTTGAGAAATCCGCGGCCTTCATCAATGGAAAGTCTCAATATAAAGTCTTTCTTCTCAGCACCTCTTAGGCTAATTATTGCGTCAAAAAGAAGCTGTGGTCTTTTTCAAAACATAATAGGTACTTTTACAATGACGTTTTTAAACACACTTCCTCTTCACATATGGTAAAGAATTCATCGAATTTCTTGCTGGTCTCTATGAGTGTTTTCCTTGGGCCTGGTTCCATTGGGACATGTTTTCGAATCACTTTACCGATCTTTTCCATGATCCTGTGGTTCAAATTGGTGTCTAATTTTATTTCAAGTAAAGCATCCTCTGGAACTTTGTTATCACTCCTCGATATGATGTTTCGGTAATTTGCATTTTTTGGAACAAAAGTTGCAGGTGTTCCACGCGTAGCCAGTGATAAGCCTTGGCCATTACTTTTTTCGTCTTTAAAAATATCTGATGCAGCAATTTGAATGGCACGTTTGGGGATGTGCTTTCGGATGTTGTCCACACAACTTTTCATAGTACATGGGTGCCTGTGTAGCGACTCTCGAGCAACTACTTTGTCTGTGCTCATTTATGTCTCTCCTTGAACTTTAGATATAGGATCGAAGGAAAGAGAATAAAGGCAATTACTTGTTTACTTGAATCCGCTAAATTGGTGACCCCGACGTGATAAATTTTTTTTGACGACTCGTTTAGTTGTCATGGAACTCGACAAAGATGTATCGGTGGCAAAGGAAATTTCTCCTTCATCGACTTCATTCGTTACTCAAAATCCTGTTGTGGCGGCAGCATCTGTCAAGTTACCCACGTTCTGGACTCATGGACCGGTGATTTGGTTTGCTCAGGCAGAATCACAATTCGACATCAAGGGTATTTCTTTGGACGAAACCAAATACAATTATGTGCTATCTGCCCTTGATTTTGCGACAGCTCAACGAGTTGAGGACATTATTTCCAACCCCCCGCCAAAGGGAAGCAAATATGAAGTCTTGAAAGATCGGTTGCTGGCTTCTTTCACCTTATCGGCGTATCAAAGAGCTCAGCGATTACTACGAGTGTCGCCACTTGGAGATCGTACTCCGTCAGCTTTAATGGATGAGATGCGTGGATTACTTGGAGGACATGAACCTTGTTTTTTATTCAAAACAATCTTTGTGGATCAACTTCCAGAAGATGTACTTGTACTTGCCTTAGTCTCGATTTTGGATACAACTTCCCCTCGTGATCTAGCTCTATTGGCTGATAAGATGGTTTCGGCTCTTCGTCCGAGTGTCAATGTTATTTCTTCTAAACGTAGTGGAAGTGGTAATCGATCGTCATCTCGGGATAAACTATGTCGGTTCCACAAACGATGGGGAGCTAAGGCCTTTCGATGTGAAGGATATTGCTCATATCAGAAGAATTCCCAAGATCCATCCAAGTCTAATTTCATTCATTCGGTCCAGGGAAACGAATTCCTCGACCATCAGTAGCTAATATTGGTGGTCGGTTGTTGTTCGTAACAAATAAAATTAACAAGACCTCCTATTTAGTTGATTCGGGTGCACAAATTAGTATTTTACCCGTTACACGATCCGTACGATTGGCTTCAAGGGGTACTCCATCATTTTCTGCTGCTAATGGTTCGTCCATTCGATGTTATGGACGAGTTACTCAAAATCTTCTTCTGGGTGATCAGAATTACACTTGGACATTTTACTTGGCGGATCTGGATCAGGCTATTATTGGAGCAGACTTTCTTGGTGCCAATAAGCTTATGGTTGATATAACACATGCAAGACTCTATGACCCTAATTCCCATAAATCCATTCAGGGTCATCTGAGTCATGGAGTTGCGCCATCTTTAACAGTTGTACGTCGAAATTGTCCAGATCAAATCATCAAGGTGTTGCAAGATTACCCTGAACTCTTGGTGCCAGCATTCAATAATGTTACTCCTAAACACGGAATTTTTCATCATTTGCCTACAACAGGACATCCTGTCCATTTTAAACCTCGTCGGTTAAACAGTCCTAAATACAAGGCAGCTAAAGACGATTTTCAGCGTATGATGGATTTGGGTATATGTCGACGTTCGAAAAGTGATCATGCATCGCCTCTGCATGTCACTCCTAAGTCTGATGGCAGTTGGAGATGTTGCGGAGATTTTCACGCTCTTAATGATCAAACTACACCGGATCAGTATCCAATTCCACACATCCAAGATTTCGCTGAAGGTCTTTACGGTTGTACAATATTTTCCAAAATTGACTTAGTGCGCGGTTATAACCAGATTCCCATGGCACCAGAAGATGTTCACAAGACTGCAATTATAACTCCTTTCGGACTGTTTGAATTTCTCAAAATGCCCTTCGGTCTACGAAATGCAGCACAAACATTCCAACGAATGATGGACTCTGTTCTCTGTGATTTGCCATTTGTTTTTGTTTATCTCGATGATATTTTGATTGCCAGTGAATCTGAGTGTGACCATTTGTCACACTTACGTATTGTGTTCAAACGTCTTGCCGACAATGGTCTCGTCATCAATGAAAAGAAATGTCTGCTCGGGGTGCCGGAGTTACCCTTTTTAGGACATCAAATCTCAGCGGCGGGCATTGCTCCCTTGACTGAACGGGTGCAAGCCATCAGAGATTTTCCAGTTCCTACAACACAACAGTCGTTGCGTGAGTTTTTAGGAATGATTGTGTATTATCACAGATTCATTCCGGGCTTGGCGGGAGTTTTAGCTCCTTTACATGAAAATCTGAAACTGAAACCAAAAGATTTTCGGATGACCCCTCAGTTGGAATCTGCCTTTGATCGGGCCAAAGCTAAGCTCGAAGATGCCACTCTACTGACATTTCCCAAAGGTTCTGCTCCACTCGCTCTGACAACTGACGCTTCCAGTGTGGCTGTGGGAGCGATCCTCGAACAGTTCACACATGGAGATTGGCATCCATTGGCCTTTTTCTCACGTAAATTGCGCCCACCAGAACTCAAATACAGTACTTTTGATCGAGAATTACTAGCCATTTACTTGGCGATCCGGCATTTTCGCCATTTCGTGGAAGGACAAGAACTGCTCTTGTTGACCGATCACAAACCCTTGACCTTCGCTTTCAACAAACGGACTGATCCTTTCTCCTCGCGTCAACAACGCCAGCTCTCATACATTTCAGAGTTCTCGACAAATATCAAACACGTGTCCGGGAAGCGGAATGTGGTGGCTGACGCCTTATCAAGAATTGGAGCGATTTTTGACTCTGTTTCGGCTCAGTCTTTGCAGACGGCGCAGCAAGAAGATCCTCATTTGGCTGCCGTGCAGACTTCTTTAACATCTCTGAAGTTTCAAATGGTGGAATTCGGGCCGGGGAACGTGTTGTTGTGTGACACTTCACAAGGTCGTGCTCGTCCATGGGTGCCAGAATCTCTTCGCAAGATGGTTTTCCAATCTATTCATGCTACGGCACACCCCGGAGCCCGTGCTGGGCGCAGGCTTATCAGTCGACATTTCGTCTGGCATGGTCTCAATCGAGATGTGAATCGTTGGACAGCCGAGTGCTTGGATTGTCAAAGAGCTAAAGTGGTGCGACACACACAATCTCCTCCCGAACATATTGATATTCCTTCGAAACGGTTCCAAGTGATTCATTTGGACATCGTAGGACCTTTAGAAGTCTCGGAAGGGTTCAAGTATCTACTCACAATCATCGATCGATTTACACGATGGCCAGAGGCCGTACCCATGGCAGATATTTCGACCATAACATGTGCCAGGGCTCTCCTTACAGGATGGATCTGTCGTTTTGGTGTTCCGGAGACAATAGTGACAGATAGAGGTGCGCAATTTACGTCAGCACTTTGGGACGAGCTCTCAAAGATGTTGGGTGTGCGACTTCAAAACACAACATCATATCACCCGCAATCCAACGGACTTATTGAGCGCTTCCACCGTCAGCTCAAAGACTCATTGCGTGCCAGGTTGGCGGGATGTCATTGGATTCATCACCTACCTTGGGTTCTGTTTGGAGTCCGTTGTGCTCCAAAAGATGATTGTAACTTGTCGCCGGCTCAATTATTATATGGAACCAATCTCTGCATACCTGGTGCTTTGTGCGTTTTTCCGACAACAGATAGCACCCCGGCTGAACATTTCAAATACTTGAGTAATCAACTCGAAAAGATTGTGCCTCCTGCATCTCATTTTCATGGTAAACCGTCCACTTTTATACCACCGTCATTATCATCTTGCCCATTTGTATGGCTCCGTGTTGATAGAGGTCGATCTTCTTTGGAATCGCCTTATGAAGGTCCATACCGGGTGATGCGTCGATCTCCCAAGACTTTCAAGTTGGATATGGGTAGAACTACGGCAACAGTGTCAATAGATCGTGTTAAACCAGCCATTTTCGACTATTCGCAACCTCCTCCTGTGGTCACTCGTGCTGGGCGTGTAGTAACACCCCCTCAATTGTATCGACCCGTATGAATCCGGATCTGGGCGGGGAAGTCTGTAGCGACTCTCGAGCAACTACTTTGTCTGTGCTCATTTATGTCTCTCCTTGAACTTTAGATATAGGATCGAAGGAAAGAGAATAAAGGCAATTACTTGTTTACTTGAATCCGCTAAACCTGCATCCTTTATAAATGAGGGCAAAACGCCTGAGACAGAATGTGCCCCGGGCATCAGGAGCTATTTTACTTTCAGAATCTGAATGATCTGTCGATGGGCAAATTCGGCCTGGACGCCGTTTCCTCAGGTTTTTTCTTGAAGGTTTTAATCCCACCAATCGATATTTCAAGCACAAGAAACAATCACATCGGACCAAGCCTCGAAATGGACGAAATGTAGCAATTGCCGAAAAATCAATCAATTCAGGAAGGCTTGCGGTGAAATCATTTTTTCCAAAGGATCCAAGTTTTGTTGCACAACTTGCACATAAATCCACATGGAAGTCGAGTGTCCTCCCGGCAATAATTTTGAACAACAACCGCTCAACCAAAACCATATAATTGGAACTTGATGTTTGGACCGAACTGCGATCAAGGCAGATCAAGCATAGCCCAGATCTTGCTTTTTCGTGTTTATCCATAGTTTTTAGATGGCGTGTACAATTTTTGATCGTCAAAAACCGAGGAGGCAACTTCTGCTTTATCAGTTTGATTACATTTTGAAGCGTTTCCAGTCTAGTACGTGATTGGTTGATATGGTTCTAGGAAATGGCGCAAAATTTGAACGCAGCATTAATAATAAAAATGCAATTTAATACCCTATTTCATCTGGAAAATAACTCGTCATTAAGGTTGTTGAAGCCCTCATGTTATAAACTAATAGAAGCTTGTTTCAAAACCCAGCAAAATTTCCGAATACCCTGAAAGGAGAGTGGAGGATACGTGTGCATGCAATGAGATTCTTTAGTCATGGGATGGGATGCCATAGTTAAAGCCAAGATGACGAGTGAAGTGTGAGGTTGAAGTCTGAAATGCACATATTTCTTCAAGGTCCTGAGAATGTTTGATTGCAAATGCAAGCTTTTTTGACAAGTTCAAAATTTGATCTTGAAACTAACGATTTTTTCAACAGCCATTACATTTTATTACCAATTTGTCAATTTTGGCCAAAATCGTAAAGAAAAAGTGCAAATAAAGGTGAAAAGTGCAAAAAGGCAGAAAAATGGGTTTATGTTAGCAAAAATATTTTTACTCTATTTATTAGGTTTATTCATGCGATATTTGACATATCATGAAGGTTCAGTAGTACTACAGAAATATTGAGAATGATAAGGATAAAGGTTGAAACCAAATACTATGCAAGTAAAAGTCGTAGATGGGTTAAAATGGTACTCTTTTCGTGTGCATGTCAATTAGTGATCTTAGTCTAAAACTTCTTTATAGATTCGTCTCCTGAAGTTTGGGTCGATCGGGATGTTAAAAAGGACTTTGCTTCTCCAAAAGTCGGATGGTATCAGAGGGATAAGGGCAGGAGAAGTAGGCTCAAAAATTTGTCAAAGAGAGTAAATCGGATTCCAGCAAAGGTTGTGCCAACCTTCACCGTCGACTCTCGGTTCACAGCGGTATGTCGTAGCCAAGTCTCTAAGGTATTGGTCGAGGTGAGAAAACGTACTATGGCAATGTTTGAAGATTATTTGCCCGTCCCTAATTATCACTATATGGCATTGTAAAAGAATGTCGGATTTGTTATTGGGGAATATCATATGAAAAACCTAAAAAGCCATTCGGAACACCGTGTGAACTTATTTCAACATCACTAAAACAAATATATGACCAAACAAGATTACAAATATATTCGGATGGAAACATTGTATTCTGCATAACCTAAATAAATTGCGTCTGGATCCTAAGCACAGGCAACTTGTTCATAGTCCAGATTGAAGCCTGTGATTCCTGCGGTTTGAGTTGTCAAGCCTCGCACACCAACTTCAAAAGAGCCCGAAGTAGCTAGAAGGAAGATAAAAGGAAAAGTTCAGCAAAGGTCTTAAAAGACCTTATTATCGCCCGTTCGTATCTTTAAACCTCAAATGAAGAGATTGGATACATTAACATCTGGAAGCTCGTAATTACAAAAGTGGTAATCCTACCCAGATAAAGTATAATCACTTACTAGTTAATGTGGTTGGACCATTGTCACCATCATTTCCAAAGATCCCCCCACACACCATGCTAGTCACTGGTGTCATAACAGTGATATGGTTGACAACTTGACAATCGGTCTACGGAAAATTAGCATTAATTTAGACTGCCAAATATTAGACACTCAATGCATCTTTACTTTATACTCTTTAAATGTTCACATGTTCGTAACGAACTGTCTCACCTTTTGGTTTTATTAGTTGCAATAATATTCATTTGGTGAAAGATGAAAATTGAATAATATCAATGCAATTCACTCATCTCTTTTAACTACAGTGATTCAACATCGTAGAAACGAGAAGTAGGTGAAATAGTATTGTAATGTCATTGAGGGCGTGATTGTCAATAATATCAAGTAGTGATGGACCGAAAGGGCTCTCAATCGAAACCAAATGTTTTGGCCGAAAGAGGAATTAGCCGAAACCGAAACCGAAAGCTGCTGACTATGAAAGTATGCACATGGAAAACTTACTTTAAAAATCAAAGTTGCTCGTTTGTTCGTGAGTGGGAAACCACAAATTTAAAAAAAATCAGGAAAAATAAGTTTCAGAGATTTTAGGTCCAAACAATCTTTGACTTCGTTGTCAAACTTTGGGGAGGAGACGTAGTTTCGCGGTTGGTGGCCTACATCGAGAGAGAGAGGTCCCAGGTTCGATTCTCCTCCCCGATCTGTCTCAAAAAAACTTTTAGACGCTGCTCCATATCCACTACTGGTGAACCATTCTGATACCTGACTTGAAATTGCTTATCAGAAAAAATGGATATTGTGTCGATTCGCATCGCTGGCCGTGCGAGGTTCAAACTTTCGACCCTTTCACCTACAATCCACAATCCAAAGACTTCATTCTTTACAGAGCATGGCTTCTTTCGGTATCGTTTGGCGTAACCGAAACCAAGATTTCGGCCGTAATTTTGGCTGAAAGCGCATTCGGTTTGTCACTAACATTAAGTTACCTCAGCAGCAGTAGCAGGAGCAGATAAAAGAAATGGATCCGGAGAGGTGGTAGCAGACTCACTGAAACTCAATCGGCAAAATCCTAAAAAGCGAAAAAAGATATGAAATTTAAATCAAATAAAGCCTCAGCCCCAGTCCTCTTAGTAATCATTTTCATCACACATCAAGGATTTCAGCTTTCACCAAGCTTCACTTTCACCAAGCTTCACTTTAGCAATCACGACGTCCTTGAGACAAAACGAGTAAAAAATGAGAGCATTTAAACCTGGATCATGGATTTGAATGAAAATGGTTGATTCTTGGTTATTGAATTCTTGGTGAGAGGGCCAAGACCCTCATTCTCATGCTCTTCTCATACATTTGATAGCTCTGCATTTTTGAAATGGTTTGATTGGCCATAAATTCCTTTGTCCAGGAATTAAAATCAGATTCAGAAAAATAATCTCACAATTAAAAATCTTGAGGGTGCATTTTCTTAGAGACTTGGAGAGGGCCCATCTAATATACGTAAGTCAGATCACGAATTTGAGCTGGATTACTTCAAAGACAAATCAAAATATTGAGCCCGTTGGGCAACATCAACCACAACAATAACAGGCACCAGGCAGATTTCATTCCACCCAAATACCAGGGGATCAATGTTGGCCCAACATTGGAGTTTTAACTTCGCACATGTTTTCCTCCTTTTCTGCAAAAGGTCGTAAATGTTCTGTAATTCATCCTGTTAATGTTGCACAACATTTACGTCCTCAATGTAGAGGCTTTCAAGAATGCCATCGTATTCATGTGAGTTGAAATGCATGCTCCATTTATTTACAATGACGACGTATTACCCATTTTTAGCTCGATGTTCGGAAAAAAAGAAAAAAATGTGTGCTAAGATTCACCAACTATGTTCTTGAAGTTCAAACCATAGAAGAACATACGGAAATGATTTCGATGGAAACAAAATGGTACATGATAAAGGTTGCTTTAGGTGAGCGTTTTAAATCATACCGCCAACGGCAAAACAGGGCCGTTGGTTGTACTGCATTGCTCAGCCCATTTTGGCGAATCCAAGCTTTTGCCATTATGGCGTCCATTCAATAATTCTAGATCCCTTGAAACGATCGATATTTCATGTAAATATACGTTTGCTGGGATTGGGTCGATAATATGCATATTTCGTTTTTAGGTTGATTAAATTAAAAGCAAATAGACAAGCCTTTTGCCGTGGCAAAAATATAGGATTAATATCCAAATTAATCCTAAAAATGAAATATCAATATTCAAACAATAATGACAAAATGGGCATTTTTCAGTGGATTCGAAGGAATCAAAACGATATCTAAAAATGTTGCCAATATAGATAAATGAAATAGTTTTTAATGTTTCTTTCGGGTAATTTATGATTCTAGATGACTCATTTTCTAGTAAATAAACTTAGCATATTATCAATCAGGTGTCAGCAGAGGTATCAAGACTTTAAATATAGATCGTTTCCAAGGACCTAGAATCATTGAATGGACGCGAAAAATCTTGGATTCGCCAAAATGGGCTGAGCAACTCAGCGCAGCAAACGGTCCTGTTTTGCCGTTAGCGGTATGATTTAAAACGCTCACTTGAAGCAAGCTTTGTCATGGCCGATTGATTCTGATTTTGAATTATGGCCAACATTTCTTACCAAGTTCTTGTCTGAAGCAGTTCTTATAGTTCTGATTGGCCAAAAACTGCCCTCCAGCATGATTATATGATTGGAAGGATCCACTTTTTCCAGTGAAGTATTGTGTGCATCCAGCAGGAGCCCTGTTAAAAGATAGAACTAATATAATTGAATTTCCCAATCTGACATGAGTTGCCTTACAAAGCAAATAAAAGATAAAACATGTCAAAAAAAAAAAAAAGAAGCAACTTACATTTTATACAGTACACTTTTTGATAATCACTTCAAGGCATAAACTTTCGTGAAATGCAACCAAATTATCGATATTAGTTATTGTTTCGACCATAATGTAGCATTTAGTTTAACAATTAACTACTACGTAGAGTTGCTCTTCTGATGAAAGTTGATTTGAATATTGGCCAAAGTTCTCTGTTAGTTATTACAATAAAATTCAGCTCAAAAATGAACCTGATCTCACCTGATTTCATATGTTCAAGTGTAGTCAATAATATGTAGAAGTTTACGGTATTCGTACTTAGCCAGATTGTCACAAGTGTAATAAGTTGTTTTGATATCGAAGGATCGACTTCCGGCTCCGGTTCCTTTGTCGATGATGAGTGTTCCTGCTGTTCCACCAGTCGTCCCGGTTTCAAGATACACTAAGAGTTGGAAATGTCAAATTTGTTAGTTACCCTTATTTTGTATCATCGATCCTCAATGAACGATTGTTAAGAAAACCAACATTCGCTTCACCTAGATGGCTCTCACATGATTTAGCATGGCCTAAACCAAGCCTAAACACATCCTGTTTGGGTGCCCTCTCTTGTTTTCAAAATGAACAACTTACCATCAGAGTAAGCCTTCTTAAGGAAGCAAAGTTGAGCTTCAATCAAAGAGAAAATTGACAATCAGCGCCATCTTTAGCTAGAAACGGTTGTGGGTGGTTCTATTTAGTCTTTGGTCTCAATTTGTGATTACTCAGCATGGCTTTTTGATTTTTGAACTCAATAAAATAGTAGCTGAGCTCTAAAAGACTCAAAATATCAAGAGAAATCCACTTTCAGATGGACAAGCTTAAGTTGAGGATAGATCTGAAATCAAGAGAATTTGCCATGCATAGGCTCCACCTGGTGACGATTTTTGTAACCTTCAATTTAGCTTCTTCATTGGAGCTTTATAACACTAAGCTTCATTTTGCTCAAATTTGCTTGCGAGTGTTTTTTGTCCTTTTTTAGATCTGAAAGTGGGCAAGAAATGCCATAAGTTGGTGTGTGTTCCGAAAAAAATGAAAAAGAGTTGCGAAATTTGGCTAAAATGGCGTAGAGTTGCAATTTTGCTGCAAATTACATTTTGTAACTTGGTCCGAACCAGTCATGACATTAAGAGCACTTATGTAAAAAAATATTATGCCATTTGCAAAAAACAAAAAAATCATTCATTCAACTTTCCCACAAAATGGAAACCAAAGTAGGGGCTAACACTTTGTGAAAACTTTTTGGAATAATGAGACTACCTAAAAATGTCTCCATTTTCATTTGCATTTCAGAATCTGAGTATTTTTCATATACTTTTGCAACTTACTATGTTGTCCCGTTAACAATCCACACACTGAGGGAGGAAAAGCATTTACCGAAGTTGAAAAGGGACTTGAAACAGTTACAGCATCATTAGGTGTTCCACACGTTCCTGTAATTTTGATGTGATGTTACAAAGGGTTCTTTCCTTTTGAAGTACTTTGTCCTACCTGTTGTACTTGTTAAAGTTGACAATGTTCGAAAGTCGAACCTACAAAAGACCGTAAAATAACATGGTCCAAATTGACACTGGGTTTCTAAATTCAGTTTTCAACATATTACGCGGGAGTATCGAAGACAATCACATCAGTGAAGATGTTATTGCACAAACCATTCTCGAGAATTGTAATTAGCTTATTTTCAAGTCACTTACCTAATTTGACACAAATCTAAGAAGAAAAACGAGAGCTTATTTATTCCAGACGTACAAAAGCTCAAACAAACGTTCAAAGGAAATTTCACGCACTTCGTAATAGATACCTTTAACTTGGAAAAAATTAGTATTCTCGAATAAAGAGCAATCTCAGTATATAAACTGTTTTTTAAAGTAACTCATGTAGGGGCATACCGAGGCTTTAGTTGAGAATGGCTGATTTGATAGAACTTAGGAACACGGGCGTTGAATTTCTTGTTGGGGCAAAAAACTAAATGCAAGATATGGTTTTATCGAATCTTACTGTCGCAAATTCGGTTAAAGTTGTAAGTGCAAGTCTCTCCAGGAGTCATGTCGGCGGTTGGAAACCCTTCATTCTAAAAACACAATAATCATAATGGGTTCATACTTGTGATGGACAAAAAGTGCTCATAACCGTAACTTAAACAGCGGCAATGGGAGAAAGTAGACCAAATAATGAATTTTATAACAATCTGAAATATTGAATGAATAGGGTGTTTTGACCATTTCTTTTCTCTTTCAAAACCGTATTCTCTTTAGTGCCAGTCTGAACCGAAACCGAAATTCGCCCGAAAACACTTTCGGTACATCACAAACCCATACACATAATACAAAACAAAAATACTTCTTTGTCACAAAGGTCTCTTTCTTACCCGAATGTAGGTGCAATTCTGAAAGAATGATAACAATAAATTTTCATTTATTTTAAGTAAAAGAAAATGGAAAAATGATTCTTTTAACAATGTTTCCATTAGTTCTTACCTGATTAATAGTTTGTGCGCTCCCACAGGCGCCATTGACGACGAACAAGCAACACACCCCAAATCCTAAGATTAAAAGTAAAATAAAGTGTTGTCTTATTCAACCGATCACTATTTCCCCCAAAGAGACAGTTAACTACCCGAAGCACAATTTCCAGAAGCTGATCCGCCTTTGGTCGTACACTCTGAAGCAGTCAAGCACGTTCCACCTAGATTGCCTGCTCCTGTTGTTGTACAAGGATCATTCTAAAAGCCATGAAATTTTCTGTAGAGCAAAATTAATAAAGAGTAGTTAATACGATGAATTTACCTTGAATGTGACGATGTTGAAAAGACTAAATAATCCTAAAATTGCAAAGATGCCCAACTTAGCCTTTTGTTCTGCAAGTGTTATCACACGGCAAACTATTTCTGAAAAGGGGGGACATCCTCCCAATTCAAGGCTAAATTTCTGTTCAAAAAGGTTTTGATTTTATCGTAGACTCAGTTTGTCCTTTGAATTTAACTGACCAATGCCATGTGTGAGGTGATGTTTACTCTAAGAGGTTGACAAAAACCTTCTTGGTTAATTATTACAAAGAAATGGATTAGAAATGGGCGTTTGGTGCAAATAAGAGCACGCACGTTAAATGGATCAAAATTCACGTTGATAAAAATTGCATAGCATAAACAACTAAACTCTTGTGAGGATTAAATCAGAGCCGCAAATTGAGCCGTCTTATATGCTAGGAAGAGGGTAACATCAAATTGCAACCTTATTTTAAATACACCTGAGTTCAAGTTATGTACGAACAGCTTTTCCCGAGAGCGTCGAATCCATTTAACGTGCCTTGTCTTATTTGTATGAGATTCCTGTCTCTACATATGACATCATAATGTCTCCGATATCTTGCCACAACTTAAATAAATGATTAAGGTACACACATCTCCTCTTAGTATTCTTTTTCTTCAAATCTATTTAATTGAATGAAGCTTTTACTTTTGTCGATTTTCGACTTGGAATCTCAGTAAGAAATCCTACTTTTTTGTCGAGTTTGAGCCGAATTTGAATCGTTTTGGGATGATACCACTCCAATGAATAAGATGGAACCGATTAGCCACAAATAGAAAAATGAATCTGAAAATAGAAGGGAAGGAATTTTATAAATTCATCACAGTAAAGTTTATAAACACTGTGTTTTAAAATTATGAGAAAAACTTGTAATTTGCGAGAAGAACAAAAAAAAACGAATATTATGTGGGTTATACCATGGGTTGTTAATATAACAGATCGTTCAAGGAGGTCAAGAAGAAGAATTTAATTGCCTAAAAAACTAAAATAATACTGGTCACCAAATGATTGGTCAAAAATAGTTTATTTCTAAGTAGACAAGTTCTTGAAGTGAAAAATGTAATTTTCAATTGAAAAATGTCATTTACAGTATAATGTATGAAATGTAATCAATTGCAAATACAATTGCTTTGATTTAAAATGAAATCATCACAATTACTTGTGATGTGCTAACGTGACAATGAAATGTGATTGGGATTACGCAATTGTAATTTCAATGACAATTACATCACAGGCCATCAAAAATAAACTATTGGAAATCGTTTATTTACACCACAGCCAAAAGAAGCGTCATGATAATTAAATCTCTTGTCATAGTTATACCCAACTAGGTTGAAAAATTGCATGAATATTTTTGGAACATTAAAAACTACATATTGTATAACATTTTGTAACTGGCCACCGTGCCTTGAAATGTTCTTGGATAGACAATCCGATACTTGGGCCCCACTTCCATTGAGTAGTACATCCAACCCGTGCTTTGAAAATGAAGGCTTTCCAAGTGCTTATCACGCTTTGCAAGAAAATATTATGTTTTCGTAAACAAACATGGAATTTCAAAATGTGCCGTTGAAAATTGTAGGTACCGGTCGTCTCTTAAAGATTATTCCAAAGCATTGTCGTGAATAAAAAACACTGAAAGATATTTTTATTGTTCCAAAAGTATGCATGTGATTTTTCACTTTAATAGTATCCATAGCCGGGCTAAAATAGATTTGGTCATCTTCCAGTATGTTTTGGCCACTTTTTTGTTTTCAAATGTTTTATGTCTTTTAAGTTGGAACAATGCAGCGTGAGGATTGACCATGAAGTTCGTTTTAAAAGTTCGAAACGAATGAAGAGTTCTCGTAACTTCGTTTTTCGTAGAGTTCTCCTTCACTTTCATGACAAGTTTCGAAAAAACGAAGCAATTGAAAAAACAACAAGTCTTACCCATGTTGTTGGCGATCAGTGGATGTATTCACTTCAAATGGTGTATCCCAACCATTTTTTGACAAAAGGAATCAGACAAAGGCGTGCCAATGCTTTCATTGGCTAAGACTTTCCACAGAATGACCATCAATGTGTTATATTGGAAGACGACGACACCCTGGCAAGTGAATGACGAAAGCGTGTAAATACTGGACTTTACGTAGATGCGTTTACATTGAGCCAAAAGTATCCTGGCCTTGAAAACATTTTGATCTTTTGTTTTAACTGATCCAGGGCCAATTTATTTCTTAGTTACATTCTTGCAATGGATAACGTAAGATAAATTAACTTTTATGTGCATAAGTCTCACCAAGCTCGCCCTGAGGTAAATCTCCAACGATATTATGTATTTTACTTTGCCTTAAAGTTATTCTCAAACTCCAACTGTGGGCAAATCTGCGTTCAATATGTGTCGTGCTGGCCAACATCTGTGCAGGACACAAGTGCTCCATTCGTTCTGGTGAGGACCTATCCCCTGCTACTTCCCACCCTTCGGATTTCCGCAAGGGGATCCACTTGCACCAATTCTGCTCAACCTATATGCATCTGACCTGCCCTAAACTCTCACACATCAAGGCCCCTCCATTAACCACATTATAATACAAAATTTGCAATATGCAGACGCCTTGGTTCTCTTGGCTAACTCAGCCGTGGATTTGCAAAATATCATCAATGCTCTCCATGGTTACTGCCAAGAGAACGACCATCAAGTCAACATCATCAAGATGAAGGCCATGGTTTTCAAGAAAGGTCGTCTGCCACCCACCTCTTTCCACATCAACAGAAGTCCGATTCAAATCGTCAAGTTTTGCAACTTTGTTGGTTTCACCTTCTCCACCCAACTCTCCTTCACCAAGCACCTCAACCTCGCAATTACCAAGGCCAGGACCTACATCGCTCCCATCTTCCTCTACAGCCTCCACCTTTGGCTTCCCAACTCCGTCCAATCCGCCCTCAAATCCGCCAATGCTAACTACACCAAATTCCTCAAACGATACCTCTGCGTGCCCCAATATGTCAATAATGCATGGACGCATTTCATAATCAAAACCGAGCCCTTCACCACCGGGCTGACAAGGTTAGTGTCCAACAGTATTATGAACGTAACCTTTCCAGAGGCGATGTCTGGACACATGTCATTCCCGGTCAAGGACTTAACAACACCTTTTTGTTCTTGGCCCGACATCCCTTCGAAATATTGGCGGTCACGCACCACCTTCGTCCGGCTTCCTGCCTAATTCCACCAACGACGAGAACTAATGAAGGATGTTTTCAATCTGACCAACCCCATCTACTGCAATAACCAAGAGTTTCATTATCAACCTCAAAAAAATATTCATAAATAGTTAAAAATAGTTACGTAAAATCGTTATATCACAACGAGTTGACTGGAATTACGTTTCAGTGCCCATAGAAGAAGTGAAGCGGCGATTGACAGACAGTGCAGATACAGTTGGGTAGAAGTAGATGATGAAAATCTTGGTTACTGCATGCAGTAGAGAGGGTGGGTCAGATTAAACAGATCCTTCGTCAGTTCCCATAGTTGAAGATTCTTGATAGGAAGTCTATTGCATACATATCCGATCCTGGCCCTGGCCTTGGTTATTGCGATGTTGAGGTGTTTGGTGAAGGAGAGTTGGGTGGTGAAGGTGAAACCAACATAGTTGGTTTTGTGTAGTTGAAAAATTTGATTATTTTAATAGGATTGATATCGAAATATCGGCCTGGATACATGCTATCCTTCCCGGTCAAGGACTTGACAACACCTTATTGCCTTTGGCCTGACATCCCTTCGAAATATTGGCAGTCATTCATCGTCGTCTGGCTTCCTGCCCAACTCCATCAACGATGCGAACGCGAGTTGAGTAGCGAGGGTGAAACCGACATACGTGGGGTATCCAGACTAGAGGCAGACTGGGCCTGTAACTCGTGAACAAGTGCGAATTTTAAATGCTTGATGAACAATCAAAATCAAGATATATCTCTTTTGAGGAGATGATATTTTACATGATTTGTCGTCAGGTAATCCAGTTCATAGTGATGATTTATTTAGAAAAGGTATGTTGGGCGACCCCTGCACGTTTTTAAACATCGATGTCAAGAGTAAGAAACACGTTAAAATTCATTGTGCTGGAAAGTAAAGACGTTGTTCAACCACCCATACCAATATTTGGTGAATATTTGAGACAAAAAAAGTGGTAACTTTTGATGTGAAACGTCTTGGCTTTACAATGTACTTGATTTTTGACTTGTTGCTCGCTTTTGAGGCTTATTTTCTATGTACACAGGGGTCGCCCAACATACCTTGTCTAATTAAATCATAAGTTCGAACATGATTGCCTTACAACAAATCATGTAAAATGGGCTCTGCTCATAAGAGATAAATTTTGATTTCGATTCTTTATCAAGCATCTAAAAATCGCACTTGTTGACGAGTTATAGGCCCAGTATACCTTTAGTCTGGATACCCCTCGCAGTTGAAAATCTTGACCATGGATTTCGGAAAGGTAATTGCTATAAATTACATCTGAAAATAAAGTAATTGCGTTTATAATTTAATTCATTTTAGCACTGATTGACACAGGTGTGGACAATAGTTATTTTGAATGTTTGATTTAAGTACTAACATTCTTTTTTAGACATGTTTGACATTTTGGTTCATTTTGGATAAAATTTATATCACATTCATTATTGACTTTTTGAAAAATTTTGTCTGAATAAAAGATTGAGAAAAAATGGGAAAGCATTTTTCTAGCATTTTACACAAAAATATTCATTTATGCCTTGGCGCTATTTACGAAAAATGAAATTGTTTAAAAAAATCAATTCATATTATGGCGATTCATTTCTCTGCAAATCAACAATTTATTTCTTTTTTTATTATTTTTCCATGCTATTGCATAGACATGTTATTCTGCAATATTATAAGGAAGCAATATGCAAAGGGTACTCTAGGAATATTACATCAATAAGATATTGGCCGCTCTAGTTATCATTCATCAAACTTACGTTGCATATTCATAATAAAACATCGATCAAGATTAAACAACTGAAGTTATGAACTAGCATCTTCTCAAAACGGGATGGATCATCGTTTGACCATTTATGCACAAATCCTAAATTGTTGGTGTTACTGAGTTACAAAGTGGGTCCACCATCTGCGTTCAATTTGAAATTTAATGAATAAATACAATTTGTGTCTCACGTTCATAAAACTATTCAAAATACTTCGAATGGATCAATGCACAAAAACTAAATTAATTTTCAAGAAATTGAATTTTTTTTGGAAATAATTCTGTTGTAAACTTTATTTTACATGTTTGCTAAGCGCTCAATTTATCGATCCCTTGTTTGGATCCTTGTGGTATTCCTGAGAAGAAAGAATAAACATTCATGAAACAGCAAAACGATCTGTTTTTTTCGAGAAGAGTCAACGACAAACACTACATTCATAGTTGTAACATGAAATCAGATTTGAAACCGCGCATTCGTCATGCAAATTATTGGTTTTTGAGCCATAAAACTCAGAATTTGTACATCCACTCTAGTCAAATTGAGCTTATTCTTTGTCATAATTCATATTTGCTGTTTCACACCACAACCACAAATGACGAACCTGAATGAATTTCCTTTGCTTTGATATCATAAACGGTGTGAAGTCATGAGCAAAGACATGTTGATCATTAGGAAGCGGAGTTTTAGTTTAGAAAATGGCAAAAAAGTTAACTTTTTTTGTCAGCTTTTTTCGACAAAATTGTTCTTGAAATGTTTGAAAATGCTGAAATAGTTCAGATAAAACTCAAGCCCGTTGGTTATATTGCTGGAACTCCGGAACGTTTGTGCCCTAACACGATTTTTTATTGGAAATTTTGAACATCTGGGAGTCGTTTTAAAGCATTTTTTGTAATGGATGGAGTAAATGAAATAAGATTCTCTACCCACAGACTATATAACAGAAAATGGTCCAAATTTAATCATAAATATGAAGAAACTAAAATTTGATGCAGGTGAGGAAATGTGACGGTTTTTCCTAAAATTCACAACAAAAACTTAAAAAGGAGGAATAGTCAGAAAATATTTGAAAAAGAACAACGTATGCATTTAGAAATTCCAAATTTCAAGAAAAATGTCCTAAGTAGCTGGAAAATCGCTCAGAATCACGAAATAATTGAAAATACTTCGAATTGGAAAAGTAGTTTTAAATTTAATTTTTTAGTTGAAAAATATTTTTCCGCCAATTAAACATCATACTTCTTAAGTATGAAAAATAACGGCTCCCCAGCAATTTAGCGAAGGGCATGTGCTTGCCTCCCTGTTTTGAGATGTCAGTTTTCAAGCTTGAAGTGATATTTAGTTAAGGAAAAAACACTTTCGAGAGAAATCACATTATTTTTCTTCAGACAATAGGTGCTTCTTTAACTGGATAAGAAGAGAATTCTTGAGGTTTGGTTAGAATGGATTATTGCGATTCTTTGCAAAAACCGCCTTTCCACTAACCAAAGATTGCCAAAGGCAAATGATAACACTCATCGTGCCGGCGAGCCATAATTCTAGAGTTACATCATCATCCAATTCGAAAGACAGTTGTTGTGTGGTTTGGCAATCAAACATTCCTTTTCTAATATACTCAGAACTTTAAATCTTGACTTCATATTTGGCAAATTGTGAAATATCCTGTAGTCCTATTTTACTTTTTACCCGCTTCGTGACTCCGTAGTTTTTTCCCATGTTCATGTGTTATTATTAACCACCACTTATTTTTCTCATAATATTGTAAGTAGACTCCTAGGTTTTTTAGTTTCAAACAGACATTTCCTTCCTATTCACCTCCATAACTTGCAATTATATGCGATTGAGAACCAAAAGCATGACACTCAGAAAGGAAAATCTTTTTCTTGATTGAAAAATACTTATGCTGCTGACCACTTAACTTTGCCGATTTGCACTTTAACAATCAATTAATTTCGCACATAAGTTCCTCAATCTTGCAAATATGTGACTGTGAATGTGAGTAATAAACTTGCTTTGAAACTCTATTCAACGTGATAAGCCAGAGATAGGCAATAAGTGAACAGCAGCCCCACATGGGCCTCAAAAAGTGGATGTCGAACGACCAATAATTTAGAGGGTAAATTATCACAAACCTGTTTTTGCACTTTTTTGTGCTCCAAGTTTGTCCTCCAAGCGGTTGGTCGTCCGGCATCCAGTAATTGAGAAAGCTGATTAAATCCGCCAATGGCTCAAAGATCTGATTTGGTTTAGGTATGAAATGGATTTCTTGATGCGATTTGGTTGCTTTTGAACATGAAAGAGCTTTGAAGCTAGAATTTGCCCCGTCTAAATATTGTTAAATGCCGGAATTGCCGCGTGATCTAATTGCGTGGGTTTTAGTTAGCCCCGTTGTCTTCAAGAACACTCTTATTCAAAACGTTTGATCTCTCTAGGTTTTTTTCTCTTGTTTCAAGACAAAAAGCTACTCCATGTTTGGTCGTACAACACGTTGGTTGGATGATTGTGCTTAGCCATATGTTGTTAACAATAAAACGCATGGTATTTCCTCAAATAAGGGAGTGATTTCTTGATTGCTACTGGAATATCAAATTCCTGTACCACTCAATTATAAGCTTTATTTTAGGGAATTGTTCTTAAGCTTCTTTTTTCATATACCAGAAAGTTTTCAGGCTGACCCAAAGTCATTGTGATTGACTCGCACTATCTTTAGGAAAACCTTGCGAATTGTCGAAGAATGGTCTAGATTACCAAAAAAAATGGAACATTAGCACTTCGCGTTCAGGATATTTCATTTCTTAGAATTGGTTGTCGTCATTAAAAACCTTTGTTTCGTCTTTCGTCTTGTTTTGTTTCTATTAATAATAAGTTTTATTGCGACTCATGGTCATGTCAGTCGATTGGTAAAAACGTTAAAATGGTCAACTAGAAAGTGATATCACAGATGAGCTGACTAGAATACGTTTCAGTGCACATGGAAGAAAGGAAGCAGGATTGACAGACAGTGTAGATACAGTTGGGTAGCGGTAGATGGTGAAAATCTTGGTTATTGCAGTAGAGAGGGTGGGTCAGTTTGAACATATCTTTCGTTAGTTCCCGTCGTTGATGGAGTTGGGCAGGAAATCGGACGAAGGTGCGTGACCGCCAATATTCCGAAGGGATGTCAGGCCAAGGATATTAGTCTTTATATTGATCATTAACTCTCTTTAAAGAAAATCCCATTC
>CM021323.1:3025009-3049677 GCA_010645155.1 Tigriopus japonicus
AGAAAAACAAGTACCAAATCTTTCTCTTCTTCTTACTACTCCCAAAAGATCAGAAATGACTGACTAATTTTTGCAGCAACTAAAAATAGTGTGATTTAACAAGACTTTTTAGACGGACGGAACAGCAATAATTTTTTGTCACGCAACCCCTAAATAAAGTGTAGGTAGAAAAAAGCCAAGAGTGTGTTTTGCCCAAGATCTGAAATGCATCAATATCTGCCTTAGATTGGTTACGCATGCAAGCTCATTTCCATGTGCGTTTTGCTTTTGGGCAAATGGAAAGTAAGATGATAAGAAAAAGGAACGCACCATTGAGTCTCTGAGAGAGCATTCTCGGCAGTTTGAGCGAGTAAAAATGGGGTATTCGTGAAGGAGACAGCTGCTGAAGTTGCCCAAAATCAATTGTAGACGGCGCCACATTTGACTAGGCGAGAATAAAATTTTACTACGGAAGTACTGCTACCTTAAAAGTCCTTTTTAGACACTATTTCATCAGTTTTTCAAGGATTTATTGATCTAAAAATAAAAGAAAATAAGTTTACCTCATGATTTTGTCACATTTTTACCCATACACGGGGACATTTCTTTTAAAAAGTGAGTTTCAAGTGTACATATAATGTTGCGCAAGTTTGGAAATATCCTTATTGCGACACTTCCGGCTCGGCAACATCAATTTGATGCATATTTATTGAGGCATCGTTGTTTGCCGTTGTTTGCGGTCAAAAAATGGACAAATTTGCAAGTAACTGACATGACACCTAGCTTTTACAAAATATGCAAAACTTATTTACGTTGGAGTTGCGTGAGTGAAGAATATTATTGCGAACTAGTACGGAACTAAAATAGACTAAAATCAAAGCTTCTTACTTCAGATTGTACTTTTTCCACAACTTGTAAGAGCCCAGTCGTCGTGCTTGGGGTCATTGAAACTAACATGGATCTGATCAAACCACCCTTCCCAGCCAGCCCTACAACAATTCCAATCATTTATTGGTCGATTTTGGGGTTTAAAACCTTATCAGAGTCCCAGGGACGAATTTGGTCCTGGCCAGACAGGAAAAAATCCGTGCATGCGTCGTTTCTGACTTCCTTGATTTAAGACATAATTTTGACACTCACGCAACATGATATGTACACTTGAAACTCGGTTTTCGAAAGAAATGTCCAGGTGTATGGATAAAAATGTGACAAAATCATGAAGTAAAGTTATTTTCCATTATTTTTAGATCAATAAATCCTTGAAAAACTGATGAAATAGTGTCTAAAAAGGACTTTCAAGGTAGCAGTACTTCCGTAGCAAAATTTTATTCTCGCCTAGTCAAATGTGGCGCCGTCTACAATCGATTTTAGGTAACTTCAGCAGCTGTCTCCTTTACGAATACCCCATTAGGAAGAAATGTTTCAGTGTCCAGCGCCAACCAATACTATTTGAAGAAAATGATCCAAGGGATTGAATTCTGGATATAGTACCACTGCCTATGCTCCATATACTTCTTGGAATTGTGACCAAAACTTTTAAGTGCATGGTGAAGGATTTTCCCCAATGTAATGAGTGGCCACTTGCTCTTTCCATTCGTCAACAGCATTATCATGAAGCTCAGTTTGAGGGAAATGAGTCTAAATGCTTCTGGACAATGTGGACAAACTTAAATTTATCCTTCAGCGCAACGAGATCTTCGAAACAGCAAACGGATACGTCAAAGTGTTTGAGAGCTTCAAAGACATTATTGACCAGATGTATTCAGATGTATTCAGAGACCAGATGTATTCACCGCTGGACACTGAATACCCAACTACCTATCAACCTGGATCAATTTGAGCACTCTATTGAACAATTTAAGCAATATTGGAAGAGTACCAATAAGAATTTGACCACAAAACTCATAATGTCAATGATCATTTGCTTGACTTTGTAAAAGTTCGGGCAAACACATCAATGGCAATCTAAGCCTCCAATTGTGAATTTTTTAAGACGTGGGTTAGATATATTGTGAAAGATAAAAATAGTCCTCTTTTGAAAGAAAAGCTATTATGTTGCGTTTTGGATTTCAATTCTCAACATGTCAAATGATATGTGTTCTCAAGAATGAATGTCTATTTTTCGTTGTTTTTTCATATTATTACACACTTATCTACACACTTTTACTCTTATTTTGGCGTTTTTGTGTCACTTTCATAAAACTGTAAGTAGCACTTTCCAAATATATTGCAGCCACTTAGCGATTTATGTGTTTCACATTAAAATCCATCAACCTACAAGGTTATGGAAAATTTGCACTTCGAAGGCCCACTGTTGACAAATTTGTTTTGGGGTGGCCAATTTAGGTCACTTCAATAAAAACAAAACTAGACGAAAGACGAAACAAAGGTTGCTAATGACGACAACCAATTCTAAGAAACGAAATATCCTGAGCGCAAAGTGCTAATGTTCCATTTTTTTGGTAATCTAGACCATTCTTCGACAGTTCGCAAGGTTTTCCTAAAGATAGTACCAATGTAAACTAATCCTTTAACGAGTCGTCAGCGGGCCGGGAAATTCAAACCACACGCTTGACTCGTATGGAAGTTTATTGGATTCCGAAGTGGAAGGACCATGATTTGTAAGTCAGTCCCTCGTGAACCTTTCACTTGCTCAGATTTACTCGACCATCATGAGAACCCGCGTAACTTCTTTTTTCGTGGTCTTTTTGACAAATTATTTTGCAAAGTGTTTATCACATTCTGTCAACTCTACTAGAGTCGGCAAACGTAAGTAACACAATTGCTCATCCGCTCTCGGATTACCTATCATGCATTAGCGTTAGGAGAGTGTACTTCTATCCGAGTTATTGACAAAGTGTGAATGGTTCCCTTTTAGTTTTCTCAGCTTTTCAGGTTGTAACGTTTCCGGTGAGAAACATCCATGTATTATTTTTGATCTGATTAGATTGCTCTCACGAGTCTGGGGTCTCCTTGCAGAATATTGCTTGCAGTGGATCCGGGACCAGAGTTGGAACTTGCTTCACTTGTGAGAATATTATGATTGAGAGCTAATACCGAGATTTTATGAACAATTCTGAGCCAAAGATTGAAATTGGAGACTGGAGAATGTCCTTGCCGTCGGTGTTGATGACGTTAGTGAAAAAGTGGGCACATAACAACAGACCGGTCGCTTCGGCAGAAATGGCGCATCAGTAAAATTTACGAGGTCGTTCCAATAATTTACTTATATATTTACTAATATCTTTGGAACTGTCAAAGTGCCGAGGGGGTCGGCAACCTTTTTCTATAATGAAAAAACAAATTGGGTTCGAGTGTATGATGTCATGTCCAATGGAGTACCAAACGTGCAACCCATGACACAGGGAAGACTCTAGAACAAGGGTTCTTAAACTGGACTGCACTGGACCCAGCAAATTTGGTCCAGTACGGATGCATTGGAAAGTCTTCTGGTGCTATGTCAATCATATAATACGAGTTTAGAATAGAAAATTGAGGGCCTTTCAACGGCAGACAAAAGAACAGTCTGATCAGAATATTAAGCACCCGACACTCAAAAGTTTCTGGTACTGACATCCTAAAGACTTCCTTTAAGTCACTTGACACTTTCAGTGTAGGTTTCTTTAAAAAAATATGTTTTGGAGCTTTGCTATGATGGAATGATTGGCATCAATATTCAAAATAATTCATTGTATAAACGTTGTATTTGGCCGTTCCCATAAACGACACCTTTTTTGAAATACAGGTTTTTCTAACGCCATCTACCGATGGAACAACTCGTTTCTTAAAAAGTAAGGCTTTGCATAAGCTTTGCTTTTTTATGGTGGATAGATGGTTAAGCTTGTTTGCATTTGATACCGTTTTCATTGTCGGAAAACCAAATGCATTTCCATAGTCTTTAAACTGCTCATTTTCTCAAATCACAGGTCTTTTTCAAAAATGGGTGTCTAGGAATTTATGTATAGCCTCAATTTAATTGAAAAAGCAATACTGATCAAGAAATTCGAAACGAATACTTTCATTATCGATGGTAACCTGCTACACGAACGGGCAACAAAATGATTTCTAATTTTTCCCTGATGACACCCTCAAAAATATGTTTTTAGTGGGCTAATATAGCTCAAACTTTCAACTAACTCGTATAGAAATGGCTTGTTTACCGTTTGCCGGTAATTACCGCCTAATTAACCCGAGCCCAAAAATTGTACTCCATAAGCAGATAGATGCCCACATCCGGATATTGGTAGAACTATTGGGCTTGCGACAACTGACTCGAAACCAATCCAGGCGGAGCTTCATGCAACCTTACAGTAGTTAGCAATTTAAAAGCAGCCTCTATGTTTACGCTTGTTGGTACAAAAGAATTCGACGAGATCAATAAAGCTTCAGCACCTGGATTATGTGGAGTATCCACTGGCCATGAATTTGGTGGGACAACCCTGAAAAATTGACATCCACAAGTTCTTCTCAAAGTATTAGCTCTCAATCAATGATTTTTGTTTCAACACTCAAGCCGGCGAATGTACTGCCAAAGGTAAGGTTTCAAGGTTCCTCAATTCACCTAACATTATTTTAACATGGCACGGGGTGAATATCCGATTGGCGTGCGAAGCATTGAATCGTCTTTCAATGGAAGCAACTAATAATTCAAATAACGAAGCCAAATATCGGGATTATTTATCCGTGAAACACCCACTAGTTGTAATGTACAGTAAACAACCTTAACAAACAACCCCTATGTAGTGTTGACATATCCAAGGTTTAAAAATCAGTTCTTGTGTGTTTAAGGTGGCACAGCGAGTGGAACTTGTGCTCAAGGATTTGGCGTTTGCTGTACTTGTAAGACATTTTTCATAAGGTAAAAACGAGGTGTAATACTTATTTGTAATTTACATTTGGAATAATTTGTAGTCACCATCGGGTGTGGATCCACTACTTCCCAAAACTGTACCTATCTTGTCCAATCGACTACCACCAATCCTATCTCTGATCCTTGCATTTTCACATTATGCAAGGAATGTCCTGAGATTTGCCGCATTAGACTGGATTTTTCGGTTTGGAGCTGTTTTAGCTTGCTCCACTAAGAAGATGCTTTTAACTATTAGTTTTCTTTGCCTTTTAAGACATTCTCCATTGCTGGACCACCGGTTGGAACCACTGTGGATCCTGGTGTAGCCGACTTACCGGCGGGTAACACTAATTTTTAGTTTTCACCCAAGACCATAGAGATGTAATAGTAAATTTGTCATTCATTTAAGGCCTTAGGATTGGCGACTGTCTCACTGATTCCTTCATACTAAGCTCGCCGGGAAACACGGCCTCACCCGTGATTTGCGGGTTTAACTCCGGACAACATAGTAAGTACCCTTGGATTTTTCAATACCGCTACAAGGAATGGGATTCCCTGTAAAGAGAGTTAATCGTTATTATAGTTTCAATAATTAATGTTTATATGAAATTTGATCTACCAATGAGTTACTGTTGGCAGATTTGTACAACCCTTGAACAGTGGGTTGGTCAGGAATAGTATTCAAAAATTTGTCCAATCCTGCCTTAAATGCTGTTAGAGGATCAGCTCCTACATATTCCCGACGAAGGCAAATAGGCAACAAATTGAACAATGAAAGAGCCCGATAAAGAAGAGAGGAGGACTTCATTGTTCGAACTAGCCTTGATTCCTTAGGATTTGGAGGTGCTCTTAGAGCGCACGTAAAACCTCCACGATCGCTACATCTGATCTCAAATCCTGGGTTAGGACAGAGCCCATGAATGCTCTTGAAAACAAACAGTATCAGATAGATACCTTTCATACCTTCTCTGAGTACTGTACAACCCTAACTTCTGGAGCCTCTCCCAATATGAGAGCTCTCTCACTCCTGTGATGTTCCTAGTGAAACATCTTTGGACCTGCTCGACCTTTTGCAAACCTGCTGAACTCATTGGAGCCCAAATGGGTGAGGCATATTCAAGATGCGGCTGGACAATCGACTTGTACAGAGTTAGCATCGTAATACTATCTCTGGACTTGAAAGTGCGATAGATCCAGCCGCACGTTTGAAATGCCTTCCCCACTTTCAACTGGATATGCTCATCAAACTTTCCATCATCTTGGACGACAACTCCCAAATCTCTCATGGACGATACCTGCTCAATATCACAACCTCCATTGTCTGTGAGTGGAACATCTAATTTTGACGCCCCATGCGTCATTGTGCGGAATTTCATCCCGTTCAATGCCATGTTACTCTCGCCAACCCAAGAGTAGATTTTCTCCAAGTCATCTACTAAATATTTTGAGTCCTGCCCATTCCTTCCTTGATCTGGAAGAAGGATGTCAAATTAAAAGCAAGAAAAAAAGCAGAGAAGATTTATTACATTTGTAACAACATGCATTTAAGAAATCAATAGAGCAACCGAAAATATTTACTTTAACATAAAAATGTTATAAATAAATATTTTGTTGTATTGAGCAGGTTTTAAAAAAAATGGATTCTAAACTTGAATTCTTTCAAGAACCATCACGATTTCAATAAATCTTTTGAAATTTTGAACAAAAAGACTAAACTTTTTCCCCTCCAAAAATACATTGTCAATCTCCGAATTTTTGCAAATTTTCATGACTCTATTTGAGGGGAATATTCAAACTAAAATGAAAAAAAAACGTCGACGTGAGAGATACATAATTGGTCAGCTGGGCCTCAGCAGATTTTGATCTAAGAAAGATAAACGCATCTCCAACCAGAAAAAATGATGGATAGTCGGACTGAATGTTCAACCAAATATTGGGTAGTAAAATATTAGTTGCATTTAGGGTATAAGTATGGAGTCAAAAACAACCAACATATTTATATCATAAAATATGAATTTTTGATGTCACAACATGAAATAAAAATTCTTCATTCTTCTATGTTTTGTCATAACATGTTAAAACAGTATATATTAAAACTTGATACACACTAAAAATGCATATTTTTGAAAAATTATGATTTAGTTGATTTTAGTACATTCAATTAGATTTTCAAATGAAAATTGAAAAAAATGTTGAACAGATATGTCTTTGTATTTTGTGAGAATTCGACATTTTTCGAAGGACCATGGTCAAATGGACCAAAATCGATTTTTTAAACCTCATTGCATTTTACAAAATATGCGTTGAGGACTTGCCAATATGACCTTTCCATAATTTAAAAGCTATAATTTGTAAAATTATGTTTTTTGTCTGTTTTAGGAAAAAATATTTATTATTTTTACAATCTATGACAAAACATAGAAGAATGAAGAATTTTTATTTCATGTTGTAACATCAAAAATACAGGGTGCGTATGGTATTTGTTGATTTCAGGAGTTGTGCAGGAAAAAGGCTGCCATTTCAAAAATCTTAGTCCGATTCGAGAAATAAGCACATATTTGGATTCAGCGTTGAAAATATTATTATTTCAGTCAAAGAAACCGCCGTTTAGCGTGAAAAACTGTTTCCAGTCTGGGCCTGAATTGGGAGCAGGCCTGGGCTGCCAAGTCCTTGGACAAGTTTGCAAATTCATGGCGGCTTTTTTGCTACAATTCGTCTAAGGTGTTGCATGGAGTTCGGTTGGTATGTCTTTTAACCACGCCCAATATGAAAAAATCCAACAGATTGAGATCCGAAGAGTTAGGAGGTCAAAATTAAGTCCGGTCCAACGAAATCGCCAAAACTGTCCTACAACCAGACTTTGTTTATTGTACTTTCCGGCGCGAAGTTCTAACAAGACCTCTTGTCTTTTCCACCAAATTGGAACTTTAAATTCTTCTTTTGATGCCATTTTTCGTCCACACCCTCACATATGACTCATCTTTGAGCTGACAAAATTTCAAACCTATAGCTCTAACAGATATTCCAAAAAACACCACCAAAGTTGATCAACAAATACCATACGCACCCTGTATATATCATTTTCTTGGGAATTTGAATTTTCATATGCCCGGAACGTTTTTTTCCGCTTTTTTTGGGCCTAAAATGAACCGGTTAAACTCAAATAACTCAGCAACTGAGCAACATATTTTCAAGAAATTTGGATTTAACAGGTATCTAAATCTGCTCTAAAAGTGTACTGACTAGATTTTCAAAAATTGATTTATTTAAGAGGTTTTTTAGATATACAACTTTTAATCTAGACCTGACTTTGAGAAACTCAGTAAATCAAAGTTGTTCCCCATGGTTTCCTGAGTCTGAAACATGTTTCATAGTCTTTGGGAATTTCCAAAGAAACTTGATATGATTTTTTCAGTACCATGCCTGATTATGAAGAATTCCGTTGAAGTTCGATATATCGACATCCAAAGATAGAAATATCTTCACCTTTTGATTGTACTCTGAAGAAGCACAAATTACATTGAGTTGACATACATTTTCTAGTGATTGTGGATGCTTCAAATGATTGTAACCAAGCCATCTTCAATTTTGATGGGACTTCTTCAACACGACAGTTTGACATCAAAGGTAATAAATGTCAGACAGAATGTTGAGCAATTGAATGTTGAATTCTTATGCCCATTCTTGTTCCGGTTTTAGTGACTCAGTACGTTTGTGGCGATGAAAATGGAGGTAAGTGTCTACAAGTTGTTTTAGGACTAGTTTATTGAAATGCATATTCAAGTCGAACCAGCTTTTTTCCTTCTTTCATCCGCTAGCGATAAGATTATTGAAAACATCACTCAGATCTCCCGTGCACGCCTAATTGCAATTTTAAATTCTACTTTTTCCACATTTTTAATTTTCTGGTCCTCCAAATCCTGACCTTGTTGGACACGTTTCCGAAAGGTCATGCAACAATTGCAAAAACTCGTTAATTTAGTGAAAATACATATATTTTTTAGCTCCGTGAGTTGTAATTGTGTCAAACTTAAAAACAACAACCCCAAAGAAATTTGGGTTTGGTCACAATAATCATTAGAGCAAATCTGTCGAATTTGATTTTAGGTCCTGACGGTTGTCTGCAATATTTTACTGGAAATACTGGTCGGTTTGCAAGGTAATTTATCTTCCTGTTATAAATCCTATTTTTACAGGCCTTAAAATTAGCATAATTTGTTCATGGTTTAGTGGATTTTGGATTCGGATTCAAGAAAATGGAACAAAGAGTTCAATGCCAAGACCTAGATGTTTTCATCTGTTCCTGTAATCCCACACCAACGTGCCGGTTGCGTGATAAATAAAGACAGACAGTTCCGATCATTAAAACTAAAATTAGACATAAAGGCAAAAAATGCCTGATTAAACGATGATTAGAACTGCCATATTTGATATGTCTTGACAAATGTAAAAAAGAGGGTGAAATTTGGCTAGATGGAAGCAAATTATGTTACAGTCATGCTTTGGCGCTTTAGCAAACCAATTTGAAAACCAAAGGAGTAATGATTTAAAGTAATTCAGATACTTTACTCGCAAGAATGAATTTCAGATCAAAATTGTTTTTGATCTGATTTTTTCAAGGCAATGAGAATTATCCTTGGGGAATCGAGGTGTTCCGAATGGCTTTTTAGGTTTGAATCAAAATACCCAAAGACATCATGGCACTTTTTGGACCCAAAATTTTATGGGAAACAACTTTACTTTTACTGTAATATTTAAGTTTAGGCCCAGGGAAAAAGTTATGTACCCAAAAACCTATTAATTATAACATTTTTCAATAACCTATGTAACCCATATTTAGAAACCATTCAGTTACCTTGTGAATTCAAATTGAATAAAAATTCATATCAACAGCTGAGTTGTTTGACTTTGAATGGTCCATTTTTGACCCCAAAAAGCCGAATAGCGCTACAGTTAAATGAAAAAAACGAATTCTCAAAGATTTCACATAGCCTTTCAATATCGCAAAAATAAATGAAATTTTTCGAGTTTTGGAGCTTACGTCAAAATAGCTCAAAATAATAAAAAATATTACTTAAAAAGCACTTAAAATACATTTTCCGATAAAAAAACCTTTTGCAGTATGAAAGACACTCAAAGTTGGGTAATACTTAGAAGTTTTGGAAAAATCGATTAATGTTTCAAGATTTGATTTTAGTCCATTATGAACATGGTCCTTCTAGAAATCGTAATTTTGAATATGAATCTGTTAGACATATTTATTTGTTATTTTGGCACAACACACATCATAGCGTACTCTAAATAGTTATGAAATAGGCTTTCCAAAAATCTTGTTTAAGTGCATTTTAGACGATCTTTTAAATTATTCTGAGCTATTTTGACATAAGCTCCAAACCTCGAAAAATTTCATTTATTTTTGGCGATATTGGAAAGCTTTGCGAAATCTTTGAAAAAATATGTTTTTTCATATAACAGTAGAGTTTTTCGGCTTTTTAGGGTCAAAAATGGACCATTCAAAGTCAAATAACTCAACTGTTGCTGTATGAATTTCTATTCAATTTGAATTCAGAAGGTAACTAAATGGATTCTAAATATGGGTTGAATAGTTTATTTAAAAATGTTATAGTTCATAGGTTTTTAGGTAAATAACTTTTTCCTTGGGCCTAAACGTATTTCATACAATAAAATACAATAAAGTAAAGTTGTTCCCCATTGAATTGTCGGTCCAAAAAGTGCCATGATGTCTTTGGGCATTTTGATTCAAATCTATAAAGCCATTCGGAACACCATGCAATTATCTTAAGATGTTTTTTTCTTTTTGTTTTGAAAGTGGAACACATTTAAAGTGAAAGGTAAATGTTGCCTGTAAATTACCATGTGCCTTTATTTAACTTGAAATTACTGATGTTGAAATATGTGGCAACGCTACTTTGGTGTACTTTCGTCTGGACCTCACATCGTCACCATTACCAAAGTAAGTCCATTTTGGCCACAAAATGATCAAAAGAATTTGCAAAATTGAGTGTGGGTCAGAGTTTGTGCAAAAAATGGAACAGGCAATCAGACCCTTACTCTGGCTTAAATTTTTGTGTTGAACTTTTTGAACCTTTTGTTTCATTTGAAAAAAATCAAAATATCATTGAAGTGGCTAAAATTGAAGAAAAAATCCAAATTATGACCATAAGAAGAAAATGAAATTCAAATTTGATGAATTTTATTTTTGGACAAATAAAGTTTAAAAAGCCAATGAAAAGGACAAAAAACATAAAGCTCCGATCCCTAATGCTTCGATCCCTAATGCTCCGATCCCTAATGATTAGTTTTGCACGCCGTAACTCCATACGTTTAAAAGTATTGAGATTTGGGAGCCTTTGTCCTCATGCCTAGTACAACCAACGCAACTGCCAGTCTGACTTGAACGAGCCTTGTCGTCATGTTGACCGACACGCTTTGAAAGTGTGTCACGAGATTTGCTCGAAGAAGGCTGAGGGCTTGGCTGTTTCAACCTTACACATAAGTGCCTGCCACTCACCGAGTTATTGATGGTCTATCATCATAGCCCATTTTTCCATTGACCTTGCAATCAATGTCAACAAATAATTTCATTTACTTCATTTAATAACGCTTTCTTTTCAGCTTCAACTTCCCAACGTCAGCGGCAACTGTAGGCGATTCAAGTAAGTGAATGTGATGAAAAGCGAAATACGAATTCCAATTTGAAAAGTTTTGACTTTTCTGCCCCTGATACCTATTTTTGCGATGATAAATACTTTTAGCGACGCACCTTTCCAACCAGTGTTACACAATGTGCTTTCGTCAGGAATTGGACAAATGCGCCATTTGCTTTAATACAGTTATCGAAGGAACTGCTATTTCGGGTGACCAAGGCTCATTTGGACTTTCACTTAGTTCCAATGTGATTGCCGAAGGAACCCAAGATTTTGGCTGCTCTGTGGACTATCTTCAGGTACTACCACCGTTAAAATTTGTTAAAAGTTAATAAATCATTGGTGACTAGGAAGGATCTCACATCAAATTAACTAAGACATATTGCCAATCTAGTCGATCTTTGATACACATTCCCCTCACTTACTTTGGTTGACAAAATACTTTCCTTTTTCGAGGTCCCTTACATCATGATGCATTTTCAAGAGTCGATACTAAGACATTGTTTTCCGAGGTGGAGAAATCAGTCATAACTTTTAAAGACATTTCAGACCAGGTTTAAGGTTAACAAGGAGTAAATGGGGCTACGCAAAATGTAAATGCTTCTCAGGCCCACGACTTCATTTTTCCGGAGTCAAAGGGCAGCTTCGCAATAAAGGCTAAAGAAGGCTGCTCACACGTTGGATAATCGTCTCTTCAAATAGATTACCTCACCGACGAGGTTTAACCAAAAAAGCTAATTAAGCCACGAGCAGGAATTTAAAAAAAAACTTGGAACCGATCATTTGATGAATTGTGAGATTTTTGTTATATATTCAGAGTTGCTAGGTGTCCAAATCCTCGGCAATTTTAGCCAAAATTGAGAAGAACTATTTTCTCGGCCATATCCAGAAGTGGCTGAAAATGGCAGAAAATTGCAAAAGTTTAGTACCTTCTGCATGAATGAAGTGATCTCAGAGCATCTGTAAAACAGGCTAGTTCGAACAATAAAGTCCTCCTCTCTTCTTTGCCGGGCTCCTTCATTATTTTATCTTTAGCCAATTGGTATTCGTCGGGAATATGTAGGACGAAGCTAATCCTCTACTCGTACCAGCTTTTAAAATAAATTTTCAAATACTATTCCTGATCAACCCACAACTCAAGGGTTGTCCAGATCTGCCAGCTTTCAAATAAATTTATGATTTATTTGCATGCACGCATTCCTTGTAGTGGTAGTAAAATATCGACAACCAACCCCAAAAAAGGTTCCTGCATTGGTCTCAAATATTACTGCTTTCAACATTTATTCCATATTCAATTATTTTCTCGTTTAATGGTTGTTCTGTTCATTTCAAATGCAAACTAAGTTGTTTCTAAATTTGACTTTTGGTGATGGGCACAAGGCACAATAAACTGCAACTTAGGCGAGGATTACGTCTACGTACTGTACATGTCCCAGTCAATCAGTGGTTTATTGGTCACAATTGGACCGTTCAAACTCAAATAAATTAGCAGCTCCTCTTGGTTTTCTAGATCAGAAGCATTCCATGCATACCATACGATGATGTTGGAATTAATGTTATTGCAATGTCAAATTTTTCAGAAATGAGGTTTCCATGTTTCTATGAGTTATTTTGTGAGACACTAAAAAAATGAAAATTTTCGAGATTTCCTTTTTACGAAAAAGTAACAATTTTGAACGTTTGATTCTCTTTCTTTGAAAATGCCATTGTTAGTGCGAAGCGTTGATTCATTTTGTGGCTGAAAGTGGCCACTGAGCTTTTCAGGGCAAAAGTGGCCGAGAGGTTTTCCCAAAACCTGAGAACGCTGAAATTATTGTTCTGTTGAATTTTCAATTCACTGATGAACCTCAACAGGACTTTGAAGGCAATCCTGGTCCAAATCATGTTTGATCTGGACAACCCTTGAATTGTGGGGTGATCAGGAAAAGGTTTTAAATAAAATCTAATTCTACGTTTAAAGCTGTTACATGTTTGTTTGTTAAGGAGTCAGTAGGTCACTGATAAAGTTCCTTGAAGGAATATTCCCGCTCCTTGCCACTTTTGGTTGACAATGGTTTATGTTGACAATTGTTTGCATTGAAAGATGAATTGCAGATTGAAAGAAAAGAAGCATTGAATGAAGGTTCAACGTTAAAATATTACTCTAAAGAGTGGGGAGAATGGGGAGATGGGGATCGAACCCCAGCCATCTACATGACAAACCGACGCCGTACACACTACACTACGCCTTACATAATACGAGGGACAACCAGACTAGAGCGCTATTTTATTATAGCGCTCTAATCCAGACTAGAGGTATACTGGGTTTGTAACTCGTTAAAATGCACGATTTTTGGATTTATGAAAAAAATGGAACTGAAGAATTATCTCTAATGAGCAGATGTTATTTTACAATTTTTTTCTTAGACAAAATTGTTCGAAGTTATGATCTAATTAGACAAGGTATGTTGGTTGACCCCTATATACCGTACATAAAAATAAGCGTCAAGAGCGAGCAACATGACAAAAATAATGTATCTTTCAAAGCTAAGCTGTCTCAAATCGAATTTTATCATTTTTTCTAGACAAATGTTCACCAAACATAGAAATATGAGTATGAGCAACATCATTCATAAACAAAATATTGGATTTTGACGAGTTTCTCGCTCTTGACGTCCAATTTTCGAAACGTGCAGGGGTCACCCAACATACCTTGTCTAATTAAATCATAGCTTCGAACAGGTTTGTCTGACAATAAAATTTGAGAAATAACATCTGCTCACAAGAGTTAAATCTTTATTTCTATTTGACAGCAATCCGAAAAATGGTGCAATTTAACGAATTACAGGCCCAGTCTACCTATAGTCTGGATACCCCATGTAGTGATGTGTTTCGAACCAAGAGTGCTGCCAGTTCTGACTCGGAAATTTATCGCTGTTAAATAGGGCAGGTTGTATTGAACTATTTTAAAAGACCTTAACAGGGACCAATTTGGCAACACTCGAACTAGTTCGATTTCGAGTTCCATCCATAGTTTTAAAAATGGATTTCGAGTTGGCAGTACTGCCATATTTTTTAGTAGATAAGGTCTATTGCTTTTTGAAAAGTTTAGTTGTGGTCAGCTTTTTGACCCTAAAAACAAGAATGGAAAAACTCTGCCAAAAATCCAACTCGAAAAACATCATCTGTATCGTATTTTTCTCAACGATGGAAAGTTTAATGGGCTTAATGAGGCTCAACCCTCCGACCCTAGCACCAACAATCCAAAAAAAAAAACCTACAGCTAGTTGAGAAAATAATATGAAAGGTCCATTTGCTCTTGATTGGGTTCAAGTTTGTTCATTTTAGGCCGGCTGATCGAGTGTGCACGGATGCAGATCAGGGATAGCAGTTTGTCATATTTGAAAAGCGTAAAGGCAATGAAATGCCCTTGACTTTTTTGCTACAAAAGGTAATATCAAATTTGACACTTAGAGAAGGAGTGAGTAATGAAACAAAAAACTACTAATGGGGCTGATACCAGCAATGTCTAGTACAGTGTGTGACCAGACTAATACAATGAAAGTCTCGCCCAGATTCTTCCATATTAGGAACTGCATATTTCCACATTTCCACAATAAACACACATATGGACAATGAAGTCCATGTGTGTGTTTATTGGCTCAAGCCTACATTATTCTAACAAGCTTTAAAAAATGTATTTATGGACTTTTTTGCTCCACATTTGTATTTGTCCCACGTGGTTACCATGGGACAAAACCATCAAATCCAGTCAATTTGGCGCTAATTTGTACGTTCAATCATCCACCCCTCGATTTAAACCATTCCTCTCTTCCAAAGTCATTTTTCCATTATCAAAAGTTATTGAAATGTCATTCTACTAACGGCTTGTCCAATTTGGCAACCCTGTTCATACTCTAAGAATGATAACTCGATACAATTTAAGGATCTTAGTTATAGTCGGTGGAGGTTGTAACGTCCCACGGCCTTGTCTTTAATTGGTCGTGGCCCCCGTTTTGGGTAAGGGGTGGTTGCAAAGCAATTGAATCTCAACTTGTCCAAGACATAGGTACTTGGGTAATTGCCAGAATGATACTCTCGATCCAAGAATGTGCGAAGTCGGGAAATTTGAGAAGAGGAGAGATTTGCATGTCTGACTTTTTCGAATTAACCGAGAAGAACATCAGCGAAGACCTATCATCGCCAGACCCATCTTACGTTGATTACCAGCATGGTTGCCTGGCGAGATGCTAGTTTTTGGCCACATCTTAAGTTCTTTTCCTTGACGATTATCTTCTTTTGATAGGCATCACTTAGCTTAAATGGCACTAAGAGAGTTTTAATCACACTTTTGAGAAATGATACTATTGGAAAAAAATGATAGCCATAGAAGATACAGAGTTGACATTTGGCCAAAAAGAGGCATGAAATATAAGTGCCTCATCAAAGTGGCAACCATGTTGTTGGAAATCAAGGCAAGATGGATCAAAGCAAGGTCTCCGCTGATATTTTTCTCGGCTCTTTCTCTGGCTGGAATCGAGATTAATCAAGTAACAACCATTAAAACTTAAGTACATTCATTGTTCAATTAGATTCCAGGTGCTGAACGTGACGCTGCGAATAGAATGTTTGTGGTGGGACAGATGCCCACTATTGCCCATGCACGGATTTGCGGCCGATATTTTAGCTTTATTGACGCCGTTGGCATAGTTGGAGGAATCACTAATCTCGAGTCCATATGTAGTGAGTTAAAAGAATTTGAGAGCCCATTTTTTTTCATCAAGAATGATTGATTGTCCTTGTCAAATCGGCTCAATCAGAATATTTCATGCTTTGCTCCTGTTTCAGCCCAACAACGTCCGTTTCGGGTGGTCTTTAAGACCGACGAAGATGAAGAAACCCCTGGTGGAACAGCTGACGCCGATGAACAAGGAGTATTTCCCGGAGGAATTATTGGGTTTTATCTGAATTATGCTCTTCAAGATTGTTGATATTCGCCACTCCTTTTGGTGAATCGACATTGTCCAGCTAATTAATGAATGATTGCTTCAAAAATAGATGTGAACCAATTATTTCGGTTAAAAAAACTAATTCATCGTAATGCCATTCAAATAGATTAAATGCATTTAGACTTTAAATTTAGTCTATTTTTGGCAATTGGAGAAGTCCTTCGAGCCCTGTCTCCCTGAACATGTCTTGTCACGATGCTCAGTTCATTGAATTGAGTATTGGAGAAGAAAAAAAACTTGATCATAAAATTGATCTTACACTGATAACCACTAAAAAAATCAAGCCATCAAGGACCACTTTAATCAGGAATGAGTTAATATTTTTATTCAATAACATAATTATTGAGTTTGAAAACCTTTCAAAATCAAGTTTTTGTCTTTTATTACCCTCTAAAATCTTCTACACCAGGGGTCAGCAACCACTTTTGGGCAAAGGCCCACAAATTTATTTACGTGTTGTCAGGGGCCCACAAATTAACGATCAAAGACCTTTGGGTCCACAAGTACAGTACTATGGATGTCTCACGAGCCCACTATTTTGGACTTTCTCCATGGCTCCTGGGCCGACCTTGGGCCCACCGGTTGCCGACCCCTGTTCTACACCACGCGGCAGAAATATTCAAACGCAGGAAAAAGTCAAAATATCGAGATTCCAGATTAATAATAGAAAGGCGCAAGGAAATTGGTTTATAGAGAGCTAGAATAGGAGAACAATTTGTATCTTATGTATTTTCAAAATGGCCGCCTTTTGCCTTGCAAACTTGACGGAGGCTCTTTGCTACGTGGGCGCAACAGGCCTTTTGCGCACTTTTTTGGGCTCTCGCGCCTTGCGCCTCTTTTAAAAAAAACAACTTGCTCTTTTCCAGTTTCAGCCAAAAGAAGGAAAAATTGCATTTTGAACCAAAAATCGCTAAAAATTGTCCAACATGCCACTCAACAATAACTATTTTAATGACATTAAGTTTAAAAAAAAATATTTTTTCGACATTTATAGAAAATAATGTAAGCCCACTTTGCCAACAAATTTGCAATGCTTGAGAGTGAAAAAAATTGTGCGTCTGCCAAAGCAAAACCTAGTGGAAAATAAGCAATCCAAGGAAGTGTCATGTGAACCCAAGAAAGTCTCTCAAATTTGAAGTAATTTAAGGTGAAACTGAGAATAGAATATTTGCAGTTGAGATATTCCAAAAAAATGCAAGAAAAACTTCGTTAGTATGGAAGCATGGAAGGCTCAAATGTTTTAAAAAGTTGTTTGTCCCTGTATGGGTTAGATAATTTACCAATCATGATGACAAAATTATACTTTCTTCTTTCATTTTTTCGGTCAAATTGAGATTGAAACAATTTCTTAAGCTTTGTAATAGAGATGTTACAAATATTACATGTTTGCTGAAACAGTGGTGGAGGAGGTCCAGGGCTGCTTGGAAGAACATCATCCCCTTTTGCAGCCCTTCACGGAATCCGAGATGGCCATGGCCATCAAAAAGATGAAGAGTAAAGCCCCGTCAACATCAGGGGTTTCTCCCTTCCAACTTGCACTTCTCCGGACCCAAATCCAACCACTCCTACAATATCTCTTCAGCCACGCCCTCCAAACATCTATCTTCCCACCTGACTGGATAGAGTCAGCAATCATCTTCATCCATAAGAAGGGGCCCAAGGACATTCCAGACAATCATCGGACCATTGCCTTGGAAAACCCCTTTTTGAAGATGATGTCCACCCTCTTAGCTGCCCGCTTCTCCGGTTTGGCCGAGGAATGGAATCTCCTTCCTGAGTTCCAATTCGGATTCCGGAGAAGCCGCTCAACCACCTCGGCAGCCACTCTCCTCTACGAAATTGTGCACGCAAACATCAGCACTAAGAGGAGAGTATACGGATGCTTTGTGGATTTCTCCAAAGCATTCGACAGGGTGGACCGAACGCGGTTATTCCTCAAACTCCAACTATGGGGAATTCCGCGTTCGATATGCGTCCTGCTGGCCAACATCTATGCAGGACTCAAATGCTCCATTCGTTCTGGTGAGGACCTATCCCCCTGCTACTTCACATCTATCGGCCTTCCGCAGGGGGATCCACTATCGCCAATCCTTTTCAACCTATATGTACATATCCGACCTGGCCGAAGCCCTTTCTCACCAAGGCCCCATCATCAATCACAATAGAATAAAATATCTACAATATGCTGACGACCTGGTTCTCTTGGCTGATTCAGCCGTGGAATTGCAAAATGCCATCAATGCTCTCCACGGTTATTGCCAAGAGAACAGCCTTCAAGTCAACACCATCAAGACGAAGGCCATGGTTTTCTATAAAGGTCGTCTGCCTCCCACCTCCTTCCACATCAACAATAGTCCGATTGAAATCGTCAAGTGTTTTAACTATGTCGGTTTCACCTTCACCAACCAACTCTCCTTCACAGAGCACCTTAACAGCGCAATAACCAAGGCCCGGGCTAGGATCGGATACATGTGCAATAGACTTCCTATCAAGAACCTGCCTCTTCCAATAGTTCTAAAACTCTTCCGGACCTACATCACCCCCATCTTCCTCTACGGACTGCACCTCTGGCTTCCCAACTCCGCCCAATCCGCCATCAAATCCGCCGATGCCACCTTCACCAAATTCCTCAAACGATACCTCTGCGTGCCTCAATATGCCAATAATGCATGGACGCATTTCATATGCGAAACTGAGCCCTTCACCACCGGGCTGGCAAGGTAAGTTTCCAACAGTGTTAGGAACCTGACCTTTCCGGAGGTGATGTCAGGACACATGCTGTCATTCCCAGTCAAGGACCTCACAACACCTTATTGTCCTTGGCCTGACATCCCTTCGGAATATTGGCGGTCACGCACCTTCGTCCGGCTTCCTGCCCAACTCCATCAACGACGGGAACTGACGAAGGATCTGTTCAATCTGACCCATCCTCTCTACTGCAATAATCAAGATTTTCATCATCTCCCTCTACCCAACTGTATCTGTACGGTCTGTGCTTCCCCTCTTCATTTCTTTCATGTGCACTGAAGCTAGTCTAGTCAACTCAACTGTGATATCACAATTTACTCATCTATTTTTATGTTTTAACCATTGACATGTCTTTTATCATGTATATGATCATACATGTCTATTTTATTTTTTTTATACATTCTGACACCCCTGACATGACCAAGAGTCGCAATAAACATTATTATTATTATTATTATTAATAGAGATATAAATGCTTGTAATGTAAATTTCTGTGTTTTAATAACTATCTTTTCCAAGCTCAATTTTTTAGTCATTGTCGGATTGTGTTATTATAAAAGTAAGTTTATAAGGTTATATAAAGGTGAGGTAAACTTCTCTCGTAGTTTCCTTGTATTTTTTATCGTTTCTTGAGCCAATTTTCTTGAGTCTCGATATAAGTAAAATCTCGATATAAGCAACATTTTGCCGCTCACAGAAAAGTTTCTTATATCGAGACTTGACTGTACACTATTCCCTCCAAGGCGTCAGGTCAATGCACATTTTTTGATCTGTTCTTTGACTTTAAAACCAAGGCCTGGCTGAAGACTCTTTCAACTTCAGCGTTGGATGTTGGAAGACAGAACCTTTTGATGATATCATTGGACAAAACGCGATATGGAAATGGTCCACTTTCATTCTCAAAAACACAAAAAAATTCAAGCCAAAAGCTTTCTGTAAGTGTCACCATTCCAACGCATGCACTTAATTAGTCGACATTTTTCTTCTCTAGCTCACCTAGAGAGCAATCATCTGGTGGGAAGAACGGGGCCCTAAAATGCCTTTGCCCTTGACGCGCGCTTTTCCATGAATGTAGTTAACTGAAATGGTTCCATTAGTTCTAACATCACCAAGCTTGGTTTCAGGCGCACTTGTAATCCCATAAATATTTCTTTGAGGAAATTATGAGCAACATTTTCAACAGCACTCTTGTCAGATGAATTGATTTGGGCTTTTTCCAATTTGTGAAGAAATGTAGTCCCAAGGTCAGCACAATCAACGGGTAACAAGTAATACTCTGAATCGACTCTCAGGTCACACAATTCTTTAACATTGTTGTTGTTCAGGAAGGTAGGTTTCAGAATGCGACGGGCAAGGACTAGGAAAAAGGCTTTTAACTCTCCATAAATTTGATATCGTCGGCATTATTGGATTGGAACAAGTTAGAAGTCCTCTTTAGTTCCTTCAAGATTGGAGGAAGGAAAATAAGATACGAGCGATTCTTGTAATCTTTGAAAGTCCGTGATAGAGTGCCAGCCTCAATGTTTTGATAGACCAATTAATTGGGCAATCTCCTGATAAGCATGAATCCGGATTGCCGAATGAGTAAACCAATTAAATGAGGCTCGTGCCATGTAATCAATGTTGCTGGGCATTGCTTTACGCATTGCTTTACGCATTGCATCTTTTGAAACAAGGTCAAGGACATGATTTGTACACTTACTGTCCATAAGGTGAGGATAATCCTTTTTTATCAATGCTTGCAATGAATGATGCTGACCCACCATACAACTTGCTCCATCTGTTCCAATCCCAACAAGATCACGTCTTCGAAGTTTCCATTTTTTCCGGTGATTTTTTTAAAGCACCGACTAGGCTGATGCAGGAACCACTGTACGTCAGGACGAATTTCAAAAATACACACTGGGTCCGATCATTGTACAAAAATGTGAGGTTTTTCCAACAAATGTATTGTTCCGTTGAATTTTCATTGTACTAATCGGACCCAGTGTGTATTTTGAAAGTAATCCTGGCTTGAGCCATCCTTGGCCGATGGCATCACCTCGCACAATTTCTTCCATTCCTAGGTACGTAGAGATAATGGTCTTCATCCGTTTTGAATAATATCTGATACTAACGGCAACAAGCTTGGTACAGGATACATCTGTCTATATGTCAACCAGGAGAGAATAAGGAGTTGATTTAAAATCCTCCTTGAGCTCGGCTTGGAAGTGTGGACCCAAAACATTCTTAATGAACCCAGTGCATTTAGTTCAATGCATCTTCAATGAATCATGCCCAAATTCGTCTTGAAGAATATCAGTAAGGTTATCAACTGCAAAACTTCTTGAGCTCTTCCTCTTCATTTTAAGTGTCAATAGGATTGGTGAGGCTCTCGTCTTCTTCAGGATTGGCTGTTTTTAAATTGCTTCAACCCACTTTTGATGCTTCAAACCCTGTCCATGTCTTTTCAGGATACTCAGGTGAGGTTGTAACATTGTCTTGCAAAAAAGTGCAATACGCATCTTCTCCCCTGGCTTGAAGCCACCCCTTTTATTCTATATGACCCTTCCATTCTTCCTTGAATGCTTGTTTGTATTGAGAAAGCCCCTCCCAAAGTTTTTTTGTGCTTGCTTTTGATATCTTTCCTTAATAAAGTAGTGTTTCAGCTGTGAAAACAATTAAGTGACTGATATTTCTACTACAGGTGGCTCTACTTTTCGTTCGCTTGACCCCTGTATCCAATTCCTTGAAAAGTGGGACCAAAATATGAAGAGGAGATGCGGATATGGAAAAGTGATAAAGCAAATCTATGGACAAGCGACCAACCGGCGGATGGCACGAACATATCAGGTATTCCTTTAGTTATTGGTGACGCCAATTTTGTGTACTGGGAAGTAGCGACAAAACCTCAAAACTTTAAAAAGTGTTGTTATTCTCATTTAAGGATTTTACGTATAAATGTTTAACAATTAAAGCAAGGACGCACAATGGCAAAGTCATGGTCTTCAAATAACATCACATTAGTGTGAATGATATAACATTCTGTTTCAAAATATTATTCTGTCTGTTCCCATTTCTGGTCGGATTTCGCCACCCTTATTTTGGCAGGAAAAAGATTCGGAAGATGCCTACATCTGATGAGCGTGAAAGTGAGAAAAAATGAAGATTCGTGCATGTTAATGCTACATTGCCTTTCTCATCTGCACAACTTGAAATTGGAGTGGGAAATCTTGACAGTTTTCGAAAAATAATATGTGTTATTGCTTATATCTAAAATTTTGCTCCATATATTGACGCGGCTCTTCCGAACTTTTGAATCGACTTTTTAAAACTTTTTAATCAGGAACGCCTGTCTTGGAATAAACAGATGGCCAGAAGCAGCGTGACTAATTGTTTAAGACGAAAAAGAGCTAAAAAACATCATTTTCGAGGCAAATTTTCAAACTAAAAGAGCTAATTGTTTTTTTGAAAAGGAGCTAAATAGAGCTAAATTTAAAAGGCCCAAAAGCATTAATATTTTCATGTTTTAGGATCCTAAATAATTGTCAGTGTCTTATAAGACATGAAAAATAAGTCTTTTAGAGTTTTTCTCTCACTTTCTTAATAAAACGGCCAAGAAAAAAAGGTTACTCTGTGAAGTGATGTTGGCTTTTTGCAAGTAACAAATTAGAAATGCAGGAGGAGGTTTTAGTGATCTCTTCGAAAATCTTATCGCGGGCGGATGAAAGAAGAGAAAAGGCTTGTTTGACAACAGTGGGTGGCTCGTGAGAATTTGGGCAGTTCAAGGGTTTTCGCAATTTACAGACCGCCCTTGTGAATTAGATGCCATGAAAAATGTCGAATTGCAAGTTTGAACACCTTTGGTTAGGATTTTGGAAAAAAATGCACACTTTATTTGCTCATTCTTGCACGAGAAAATTCTTAACAAAAGGCCACTTTTTTGGGGTTAGTACAAGTGTAAGTGATGTTATAAACACTGATTTGTATTGTAAAGCTCCAAAACCATCAAGGTACCAAACAAAATGCCGTGTTTTGTACGTGTTTCTCTTCAATATCAAAGGTCTTTTTTAAGTGCTTGCCATTTTTTTATCAAAAGAACAATTTTGCAAATTCCTACAAAACCGAGAGTCAAAATGTCCAAACTTGCAATTCGACATTTTTTGTAGCATCTAAGTCATAAGGGCGGTCTGTAAAACGCGAAAACCCTTGCACTGACCAAAATTTTACATTGACGAACAAGCCTTTTCTCTTCTTTCATCCGCCCGCGATAAGATTTTTGAAGAGATCACTTAAACCTCCCTCTGCATGACTCATTGAGGAGGGATAATGAAAGACCTTGTGATACATCCCAGGCCAGGAACCTCTCACCACAGGACGCGAACTTCAGCTGACGCGTAGCCCAATGAGGCCCTTAAAACGGTGCGGCTCTGCAGTGAATTTGAACGAAATTGTCAAAAAACGATAGAAATAGGTGTTTGATAGCAAACATCGCTTCAGAACATTGTTGCAGCATTAGATAGCGCTCCTTTTCCTATCATTCATTTTTATAATGCTGCTTTCTGTTCTCGGGAATTAGTCAAAACTGAGCTCCTTCAGACCAATATCTTATATCAATATCAAAATCACAAAATGGAGATTGGATCTCGAATAAATGCATATGTAACTTAAATATAATAATACCAACTTCAGACAACGAGTTCAGTTATACTTTGATCAAGTTCCATGAAGATTGGGCGTCTTTTTAGAAAACTGTGGCCATGTTATTAACAATGAAACTCACAGCCACAGTATCCACACTCTTCCCCATAAAAACATCATTTTTAGTCAGCATTTTATCGACTGAAATCCTTGAAATCCATTAGATGCCAAATATCAACATTTTGATCAGCCAAACCGAGAGGAAGCACGAGATTAAACAAATTTTTTGTCAACTAATAGTTGAGTTGTTGATGATTCCCTCACACTGATTATTCATGCAGAATGCAGTGAAGAACAGATCACTCTCATGGAGCACTGTATTCTTCGCTTTGATGGTGTTGTTTGGTACTTATAATCTGAAACCATTGGTATTTCCGGATAAGTTGAATAGGGTTGATAATGAGTTGTGAACGTGATTTACCCATGAGTGGGTTGCATTTAATTATCTCTAAGAGACAGAAACACAAACTAGAATCATGTCTAGACAATTTGTTCACTGATTTAGTACAAAATATTGAATATTGAGTCCATAACACTTCCCTATCGTTCACTCCAGAGGGCCTCATTGGGCTCTCAAAAACAACAACAAACAGCTGTCTTCGCATCCTCTTCTGTAAGTATATCCATGCCCAGGCCAATCCTTAATTGGCCTGTGCGTTCTTCTAGTCGAATCTATAAATAGCTGTGATAATGTACTAGTCAAGATAGTCCAATAAATGTGCCAGGGGGCTTCACACCTTCAATCTTTTTGATTAT
>CM021323.1:3050739-3138017 GCA_010645155.1 Tigriopus japonicus
GTGCTTTTTTATTTAAACAAGTGTCTCCACAATTATCCAATGGGACAATTGGTGGTAGTTTTAGCTACAGTTCTATATACACAGAAATGTCACTCCCAAATTGTTGGTGATTCAACAAGCTTGCACTGTGTGTGCAATGGGATTGGACATTGAGCACAACTAGTTACTAGTGATGTGACTTGGGCAAGTAATGAGTCATCACAAACACCCAAGAACAAGTTGTTGACAAGCATTACTTGGGCAATACACCCAATACACTTGGCAAGCTCAAGGAACATTGGAAGATGCAGTTGCCGGTAGTTGCTCTTAGAAGAGTTAAGATGCTTGCAGTGTGACTTAGAAGAAAAGAATGTCAAGTTGCATTTTCAATGATCTTTTAACCTTGATAATTCAGCAATAAACAGTGGAAGTGAAACAAAAAATATTTTGATTTGGATAGCATTTGCAAAACCATGTTTTTTCTTTAGTTTCCGTTCTAAGCCACACATGAATACACTTTTCAGGTCAATCAAGAATGACATTTAACAGTCACACTTGGGAACAAGCTCGGTCACTCAGAGTTGCTAGAAAAAAATATAAGATGCCAAATCTTTTTTTTTTTTTTGAAATATTCTCAAAAGCTTTTGCATTTCTCGATGCAAAAGCTTTGAATTGTGTATTTTCATCTAAAAATCCATCCTAACAAGGGCCTGGGCCCTATTTAGCTGAAACTTTCTGGTTAATTGAAATTCTGATGCCGAAGGTTTAGTCTTCATTCCTAGCAAATTTGGCAAACCTGTAAGGTGGGAAAAATACTTGTACAGGCACCCAAGTAGACCCAAGTTTCGGCAAGTCCAAGGTACTGTACCGGACCGCTTGCCCAAGCTCTTGTTTGCCTCCCATCACTACTAGTTACGTGATTCAAAACTGGAATTTGCGAGTTCAGGGAGTCAGTGGCGGAATTGCTCCCTCAACTGCTATGCTCGAACAAGACCAATGCAAAAATAATCAAGTCACGTGGCACCCTTGTTGCTGGACTGCACCCTTAGCTGAGTCATTATTTAAGGTATTTAAAATTATAATTGATTTTGCGTTTGTGCGTCCAAAAGAGCAGCAAAAAGTGACGTACAATCGAATGAGCTCAAATTATGTTACAGCTCCCTTCTTAAGTTTTCTTTTGAAATACCTTAAGAACAAATCTCATGGTTTTCTACTATCTCAAACAAGTTTTCAACAACATGTGAATGTTCGGTGTTGCCAAAATGGAGTGCAAATTGCGTGATTTTTTGTTGTTGTATGGATTGAGTTGCCAATATGTCGGAGTTGTTCAATTTTGAAACTTTTTAGCAATGGGTGGTTGGATTGATGATTGAAATGAAGGTCAGATTTAAAATGCTACAAAAAAAGAAGCCAGAGTGGCCGCGCGTAGTAATGCGTTCTTACAAGAGCCGAGTGTAAGTGCTTCCCCAGACGGCAAAGATTCGAATCTTGTTGGAGATCGAATTGGAGCTGTCGGGAGAAATCCTTCTATTTACAGGGAATCGCATTCCTTGTAGCGGTTATAAAAAATCCGCAAAAAAATAACTTTATCAATAGGCACCGGATTTGTAATTTATTTTCTTAATTTTTGATGAAAAAACAATTTGTGGAGGAAATTTGATTGACTATTACAATAAAAACCAAATTCATTGAGGTATTTCACAAATTTTCATTGAGTCATTTTTATATTGAAGCATGATTATTAGGGACGGGCAAATATGGTAAAAAGATTTTTGGTAACATAAACCCATTTTTCCGCACTTTTGCACTTTTCACCTTTATTTGCACTTTTTATTTACGTTTTTGGCCAAAATTGACAAAGTGTTAAGAAAATGTAGTGGCTTTTGAAAGAATTTTTAGCTTCAAGATCAAATTTTGAACTAGTCGAAAAAGCTTGCATTTGCAATCAACCATTCTTAGCACCTTGAAGAAATATGTGCATTTCAGACGCAAACCTCACACTTTATTCACCATCTTGCTTTAACTATAACATCCTGTTTACTAAACTAAAGATTAGACAAAAGAATCTCATTGCATGCAACCAACAAATAGCAAACCTAAAGAAACTCATGTTTTGGTAATGGAAGGATCTACTAACAATATATATTGCAGAATTAGGTTTGCTGCCTACAAAGATCGCTATTTCTAAAAAGGGCCGTCCGTTATAAACTCAAAATCATCAAGCTAAGGATACATCAATGTAGCAGTACACATTGTTTAATTGACTCGAAGATATTACTTTTAAGTTCCAAAAGTATTTGAGAACAGTTTTGATGTGATAAGACAATGAATGCCACATTTGAAATTGAGTTCTGGTAATTAGGCCATGGGTCAAATATTGAAGTAATGCCACTAAAACATGCTTAAAACACATTTATGACTATTTTCTTTGATCTAATTGTTAGGCACACGTGGGTATTTTTCTGTTCAATTTTGAATGTCTATTTTTGAAGGACAAAATTGGAGTGATATAAAGCCATATAAAACAATTGCTAAATACATTTCGACAATATTTTAGGTACATGCATCCACGAGACTACCTTAGGAATGAAAAATTCAGAAGAATGTTGACTAGAGTATTTTTCATGACTCTACATCCTTTTTGCTAGTGACCTTGTTAATAGAACTCTATTACTTGTGCGGCATTGTCTCTTCACCTCAAACTGGTCTCAAATGTCTTTAGAACTTGTAAATGACTTCTCCTGCTCAATTAGGAGCCGTGGGTACTCCATGAATGACGGTTTAAGTCCAAATGCAAGTTATTTGCTCTTTTTAACATTTATTTGCACTTTTTTGACACTTATTTGCTCTTTTTTCGACATCTATTTGCTCTTTTTTGACATTTATTTGCACTTTCAACATTTTTCTGCACTTTGTTTTGCACTTTTGGGCACATTTTTTTGCAACTTTTGGTAACTAAGAGGGTAAGATTATTTGCACTTTCTGCCCGTCCCTAATGATTATCATTTGTTACATACCCATTTGTGTCTATTTAATAAACCCCCTCTGTATAGTGGATATTTCGCCTCGAATGGCGCCTCCCAACTCCAGAATGGACCCCATGACTATGATGTATATCAATCATATATATAATGTACATATCCAATGAGATTATTGACATTTTCTCGCAATAAACATTATTAAAAAATAAAGCTACGCTTTGATTTCTTTTTTATTTAACCTACACTTTTAGCTCTCACTCCCCATTTGATTGGCATTTCTATTTGTTATTTAGCATTTTCATTTTCACTTTTTCGATTTTCTGTGTTCACTTCATGCCTTTATATGTTTACTCTATTTAATCTATACTTTATTTTTGTTTCTATTTATTTGCTATGCCATTTAATTAGCTTTTCTGCATTAAATTATATTTTGGTTAGTTTCTCCTATCGTATTCATGCTTTTATACCTTTCTAATATTTAATTTATTTAAAATATTAATATTTGAAATTATGGTCCAATTCATATTTAAGTTTGTTTGAATTGATTATATTTGCTGAACTTTAAAGTTAAAATCTTGTGTCTTATTTTTAGGAATTGCAAATCTAACTATGTTGTAACAGTCTAAGGCTTTAGTGAATTTTCTAGCACTTTTGTCTTGATGACATTTCTTTCGCATAAGACTCTTTTTTTTTAAATTTTTGAGCGGTGATAGCATAAATTACCCCTTTTTTCCTGGTAATCCTTAAAAATAAGGCAAAACAATTGTATGTGAAAACCTCTGAAAATTCAGAGAAATGCGTTTTTATCAACAGATCCTATTTCCCAATGTTTTACTGTTCAGTTATGTGACATTGCCTTTAATTTTCCACTGTTTTACACCCTCACACATCGTTTGTGTTACAATCCTGATTTGTGGTTGATTAATTCAAAAGAAATCCAACCTGAAACATAGCGTTTACCTCTTATTTCAGAGATATCATTTCAAATTTAATGTCTGTCATGAAAGTAATGAAAATGGTTTTCTTTAAAATACATATTCAATTTACTTGCTCAATGGGAAATATACATTGCAAGGAAACAAATGACAGGGAATGGATTCTGGGATGCTTCAATTACTAAGGCCACAATGAAAGTCATTTACACTGGCAAGGAACCGACGAGAATATATAGGGTTGGATATCTCCTTGACCACATACCTCGACCAAGTTTTTTCACACTCGGCATGAAGACTCTCATAAGCTTGTTCAGCATAGAGCTCCATGTTTCTACCACCTCGGGAGGTCACAAATGATATCAAGTAATCTAGAATTAGATCAGCGAGAGGTTGTCAGCGACATTCCACTTGCCTTCCAAGCCATTCTAAAACTTTGAACACATTCCTCAAGGGCATTAATATCGATAGTGTCACGACTGTACTCCAGGGTTAGGTTTTGGAAGGAGTGGAACACTTGCAGAAATTTTTGACCTTCGATCTCTTGCTTCTCTTCCTTCAATATCTTCCTCAAATCATCCACATTCTTGAGCAATTTACGGCACTCATTCCCCTCAAAACCAGATCCATGGTAACTCTCTTCCTGTAAATGGAGCTGTTTGGGCCATGAGGTTGTATTTGGAATATGTTTGATCATTTTGGAGTAGGTGTGGTTCACTATTACTAGACATATGGGAAGCCATGGAAGAACGCACACCTGAAGAAGTGGGATGGACGAGTCTTTGTGCTGAAGAAGGATTGGTTCACGTTGGGTTGAGTTGAAATTTTTAGCCTTAGCTTTAGGGGTCGAGGAGAATTGCAGGAAATCTCTCCATAGGTGTCCCAGGGTTCGCTCTATGTAAGGTGTTTCACTCTAACGCCCATTCACCCATAAGCAATATATACATGGATGAGTGCTGGCATGATTTCCAAGACCAAAAACCAGATTGTTGCATTTGAGATCCTGAGAATACAGGTCTTCAATATCTCCAAAATTCAGGTCCAATTTTGTTATCATCATCTTGATGTGCTCATACGTCTCTTTAACGGGTGCAATTGCCAACAGGAATGTGCGCTTAACCTCAGAGCTCTTAAAACGGCTGTTTTCAGAGCTGGGGTCTCGAGCCACTAAGTTGCCACTGACCTGTTGATAAAAATTATGTAGTAATACACATTTATAACAAAAAAATATATAAGGACATACACAATGCTTGTTTTGGGTATCTTACCTTAAGAAAACCTCGCCCTTCATCAATGGAGAGCCTTAAAAAGACTTCCTCAAATTTTGACCCATGTTCTTGCATGATTGAGTTCAAGAATTGTCGTACATTTGTGCAAAATACGATTGGAAATTTGACTCCATCTGGCAGAGATGTCTCTTCCTCAACATCAAACCACGATGTAAATTTCCTCTTTGCCATAATGAGAGCCTCATTAAACCCAGACTCAATTGGAACGGAACCTCGGATCTCCCGGACGAACTTTTGGGCTGCATTGCCACTAATACCAGCCACAATTTTGGCACGCTTCAAATCATCCACACCCACCACCCTCTCACTCATCTCCTCCATGGTTTTGTACGTTTGATCCAATGGAATGTAAGAGACAGGTCTTCCTCTTGTAGCCAAGGTGAGAGGCAAGTTCTGGTTCCCTTTTTCAGATAAAGTATCCGTGGCTAAAATCTCCAATGTTCGTTGAGGGATGATTTTCCTGAAGTTTTCTATCGTGCTGTTGGATGAACAAGGATGGTCATATCCAGGGCCAATGATGGCAAAACATCGAAGACAAAACACACCACGATCTGGAGATTGCTTACGGGTTTGAACGTCCACTTCCTCGGCCAGTTTAGGTGGTCTTCCAGCTTTTCTCTTTCGCTTTTTTGTGGATCGAAGACCCACAATTTGATAGGTTGAACAGAGGAAGCAGCGACATTTCACATCACCTCGAAACGGCCGGAACTTGGCCATAGCCAAGTATTCTTCCACGGGAAATACGAGTGAAGTCAAATTTTTCATAAGCTCGTAATTTCTGGGAACAATTTCCACACAAGCCTTTGGGCAGACGATTATCCGCAACGTCATAATCTTGGATGAGACATTTGTCTACCAGACTAGCAAACTTGGCATTAGTTATTGGAACCGAGCTTTTGTCCAAAAACACTAAACAGAGGCCCGCGCGTGCTTTTTCATGACCTTCCATTGTTCGTCTGAGACGTCCACAGCAAAGTCGGTTAACACGTTTGTTTCTCTTTGGATACTTGTTTTGTGTTTTCCTTATGAAAATTAACTCTTAACGCCAGTTATGCTAAAACCATGGAAAAAATCACGATACTTTAATATGTTTAGTAAGTATGTATGGAAACCTTCAAGGACTATGAGGATTTTTCATAAAAAAGTAAACTTCAATAAGTATGAGCATTTAAAATTACAGGAAAACAAACTAACCAATAAATTAGATAAACAAAAATACTGATTATTTTAGAAAATCTGAAACAAAATTTCAGATATTGTCCAAATTCTGACTGCGTTCAGAACTGGGCAAGGGCCCACGGGATGCGCTTTAACAATTCAAAGTGCGTTGTTCAACGTTTTGGCTCGACGTGGGTTCCTGTTCGTTATAATATCAATGGTGAGCCTCTAGCCCTTGTTGAGGTACACAAGGACCTCGGCATACAAATCGACAACAAACCAAACTTCTCAAACCACGTTGCTTACGTTTCCTCAAAGGCAAACAGGACGGCTGGCTTCATTAGGAGACATTTTACAACTCGGTGTCCAAGAGTTCTCATTAAACTCTTTAATACATATGTTCGTTCGTCTTTGGAATATGGTTACCCGGTGTGGACCCCCATGTTCAAGAAAGATGTCATAAAACATGAATCCGTTTTGCGCCGTTTCACGAAAGGGTTTCCATGCGTGACTGGGCTACAATATTCCGAACGCCTCTCTAAGTTTGGAATTGAGTCCCTGGAACGCCGTAGGGAGAAGAGTGAGTTGTTGTGGACCTTCAAACTTATCAGGGGCCTTGTGACCGTGGAAATTGGAGAAAAGAATGACACGCCCTTTTATTACTTGAGGGACAAAATTCATCGAGAAACGAGAGCATCATTACACGAACACCTCTGGACCCCCCATGCTCGTTCCATCGCCAGGGAAAAGTCTTTTTTAATTAGAGTGATCACAAGTTGGAATGCCCTCCCTCTACTCATGCGTTCGGAGACTTCGTTCCCTTCTTTTAAACGACAGCTTAGCCTTTTCTACGACAATTTACCAAATATTTCATAATCCTTGACTTATTCACCCCATCTATATCCATCCTACCTTTACTCCCCTATCAACCACTCTGTGGTGTTGGAGTGGTTTTAACAATAAACAATAAAAAAAATTCATTTCAAATCAAACTCCAAAAGATAAACTTCAAGCTAAGTGGGCTTGTAATCTAGATAATCTTATGTAACACAAGTTAAACGTGACTTAACAAAACATAAAAAATGTTTGGATAATGTAATTGTAATTAATTACATTTTTGATGAAGCAGTTGTAGTAATTAATTACATTTTTCAAGTAATTGACCAAACTCTGGATTTTACTATATTCATCAAAATCCTCCTCATTCTACTTTAAAATTGGATTGTTAAAGTGTAAAGATATAACCAAATGAAAAAAGCACGTTCTTTGTTTTACCCTTTCCTACAGAGATTGCATATGATTGATAAACAACCAATATGACAAAAACATACTCTCGCAATACACACTCAATTTTGGCAACACCGAACATTCACATGTTGTTGAAAACTTGTTTGAGATAGTAGAAGACCATGAGATTTGTTTTTAAGGTATTTCAAAAGAAAACTTATAAAGGGAGTTGTAACATAATTTGAACTCATTCGATTGTACGTCACCTTTTGGTGCTCTTTTGGACGCACAACGCAAAATCGATTATAATTTCAAATACCTTAAATAATGACTCAGCTAAGGGTGACTTATGAAATGAGTTCAAAACAAATCTCCACTGACCTAACTGGAGTGACATTTCTGTCTATATAGATCTGTTGTTTTAGCCAATACCAGCACGTTAATGGAGATCGGGAAAGACTTGCCAAAAGCCGCTATTTTTTTGCTTATCATGAAGAGCCATGGGGTGGAGTCAATTGTCCTGAAAATTCCATGTATTTGCAAAAAAACACTATTTCTTAAAAAGCCTCATTTTGTTGAGGTAGAAAATCTGGCAACTTGGAAAATTGTGAATAGGAGTCAAAAATCCCTAAAATTCTCAGAAAAAGAGGTAAAAAATGGCAAAATATTTCAAAAGGAGCTAAAAGAGCCAAAAGAGCTAAAGGCTTATTTTTGTAGTTGGAAGTTGGAGCTAAATTTCAAAAATATCAGGAAAAAGAGCTAAATCTAGCTCTAAAGAGCTAAAATTTGTCAGGCTGGCCAGAAGAGACATGTTCTTGTGGCAACTTAACATAAAAGGAAATCATTTGTACTTGCAAGTTCTCAATTTCATCTAGTGTTTTGTACTTACTCTGCAAACTCTTTGACATACATAATCCATGCCATTGGTCTTATATGTACCATTTTTCGAAAATCTGACCCTTAAAAATTCAGGCAATATTTTGGCAAGCCTAGACTGCAAACTGGCAACAGGTCTGTAATTTTATACAGTAGTCACTCCCATTGACAATTCCAGTAGATAGTCGTACTGATGGGAAACATAAGTATGACAAAGAACAAACAAAGACAAACAAACAACAGCATGTCAAACAAATACAGATCACAAATAAAAACCAAACAAATAGGAAAAGAAGTCCACTGATGCTGATTGTTTTGGTCTCCCAGAAAAACAGGGCTCCCAAAAGTGAAACGCCTTGGAAGTCAGGGTGGCCAACTTTTTTTGGAGCGACGATGCTAGCTAAAGTCAAATCAATGCTAGAGAAATGCTTGTTGGGAAATGGAAAGTGCTAGAAAAATGCTACTTTTTTAAATGCGGAAAAGGGACTACAGCAGCTATTATGCTCAACATTGAATATTTGAATCTGTATTTTGACTTTAATTTTGCTGAAATTGACAGAAAATAATTTTTCTACTACTTGCCCAAACTAGTGAAAAACTGTGCTTTCAAAAGTGTCTAATGCATTGATTGTGAAATAAATCATAAGAGGAACACAAAAATTGGCAGGCCATTCAGCACTAATTTTTGATGACTTTTGAAAGGTTGAAAGGTGACATTAAAACCCACGCTCTACCTAGATACTAGATACTAGATATACCAGAAATTGAAACTATTGAGGGACCAAAGCAGTTTTTTTTTTGTTTCAGTTTCACTTATACCTACCAAAACCAAAAGCAGACATGCAATTTAACAACTGAAATTTCACACCAAAGTTGAATATTTCCTCTGTCAGAACCCTTTGCAACCTATTTTCCCTATTTTTTTAAATTTGTTATCACTCAAGATGAAATATATGAACAATTTAAATTTCAAAGTAAATTTTGCATGGTCAGAATTTTGTGGTCGGCTACTTTTGATTTTAAAAAAGACCTTTTTTAACAAAAATGGTTTTGGCTAGAAGCCCTTTTAATCCATTTTTTACTGAAACACTATTTCATCCATTCTAAGTTTAAAAAGCGGTTTTTCTGTAGTTGGTGTTCTATTTCCATCACAAATCCAATCATTTTTGAGACAAGTAATGCTTTGTGCCCCTTCTCAAGTTATTGGTAAACAAAGCTTGTAAACAGAAATTTGGTTACTTGTGCTGTAGGACCAACTTGAATATAAGGATGACAACTCTTTCAATTTATTTATTTTTAAGTGAGGGAACGTAAGCAAAATTCGGCTTTCAAAATCAGCTGTCTTTGAAGCCAAAAATTGGATATTTTTCCAAAAAGTGCTAGAAAAATGCGAAAATGCTATGCACAATTTTTCGATTCTAGAGCCTTTCAAACAATGCTAGAAAGATGCTAAAAAGTCGAACGATGCTAATCAAAATTCTGCGATGCTTTTGCCCTTGAAAGAAAAAAAAAATTCGAAAAATGCTGGTTGACCACACTGTTGTAAGTGGAAAAAGGTCTCAAAAAAAGCTTAGGTCTCAAAAACATTCGAAGGTCAGCACTAAGTGTTACGATTGGATGGAATATGTTTCCTAGATCAATAAATCTTCTCTCTCAACAGAATTAATTATTGCGGCAAAAATGATCATCAGTCACTCGTTTTTACAAAGTATTACAAATCATGAGGGCAACACTGCTTTCATTTGGAAATGATGCAAATTTACCTCAAACGCTGAAATATTTCAAAAATCCAAAAAAAATATACAAACAAACAAAAAAAATGGCCAATTTGTTCACATCAGTAGTAGATAGGACTACTAGTTTGACCTATCATTCGAGCAAGAAAATTTGCCAAAGGTAGGTTCCATGACCAAATTTATGTAAAGTTCCGTTTATTAACTATATCGTGTAAAAATCAAGATCATTGCGTGGTTATTTTGTTTAAAGCTCCACTCCATCAAACATCTCGTCCAAAATAATCACATTAGAATATCAGTAGCGTAATTGAAGGCCTAAAAATGAATGGTGGACGTAGTTTTTCTGGATTTTGCGAAAGCATTTGACAAGGTTGACCATCGGCAGCTGATTGATCGTCTTGCTTCCATAGGAATATCCGGTAAAATTCTTCAACAGATTTGGAATTTCTTAACAGGAAGGGTGCAACAAGTCAAGGTTGACGGGGCTTTAAGTGAGACTTCTAACGTCCTCTCGGGAGTTCCAAAGGGATCAATCTTGGGGCCGATACTAATCAGTAACACTATATTCATTTCATCTGGCCAATACATTCCACAGCATTGTACAATCTCATGATATGCTGACGATGCCAAACTTGTGTCAGGAAGAAGTTATTCATACTCGGATGTTCTGGAAAAAGATTTGAAGCGAGTGTGTGCTTGGGTCAAAGGCAACATGTCCCTGAATGGAGACAGATTTCTCCAATTATTTGGACAATGAACATAATCAAATTCACAAGCTTTCCACCATCACAGACTTGGGAATTCAAATTCAAGACAACGGCAAATTTGATGCTCATATCCAGGCGAAGGTGACCAAAGCTTTCCAGACAAGCGGCTGGATCTACCGAACATTTAAGTCTAGCGATCAAACAACAATGCTCACACTCTATAAATCTATTGTTCAGCCTCACCTCGAGTACCACTCTCCATTTAGGGCACCAATCACCTCTGCTAGCATTCAAAAGATTGAGAAGATTCAACGTTACTTTGCAAGAAAAATAAAAAGTGTAGAAAATTTATCTTTTTGGGACAGACTCAAAGAGTTAAGACTTTACACTTTGCAACGTAGGTATGAAATATATCTAATTATTTTTGTTTTCAAATGTATTTATGGTCTCTATCCGAATGCAGGCACAACTTTTAAAACAAATGACAGATGAGGAATTACATGCGAAGTAGAGATCAAGTCTAAGCCTGGAGGTAACAAACTGCTAAAAGTGCTGAAGTCAAATTTTGTGATGAACCGGCACATATGCATATCATTCCTTGCATCGGTTAAAAATCCAAGAAACATTTGAAAAAATGAATAATCATTTGTGTCTTAAGGTTGTAGTACATGGGTTCAACATCCAAAGACATGAACTCAGTATTGTATATTATGTTTTTGCAAGAGAGATTTGCCAAGCTTAATTTGTTAAAGTTATCATTGGTTTTCTTAAAAGTCGTGTAACGAGCAATCTCGATCAAAATTTTGGATTACCCATTTACCGACAATGTGCTTGTTAAATTGACTAATCAGGTTTGATTTGTAGGAGCAAATGCTTCTTCATATTGTAAAGGGTCACGCGGACAATTTTTCGGTTACTTTATTAAATGAAGTAGCACGAACATCTCAATTGGTTAAGGGGAGAGAGAGAGAGAGAGAGAGAGAACTGATTATACGGAGAAGCGGAGAGCTGTACGTACATATCAGCTATTTTCGTGCCAAACAGTAAGGGCTGCATATTTCATGAAAATGCACTTTTTCACTTTTTCAGATTTTTTTCCTTTTTCATTATTTTGGTTGATTTGCACTTTTTGCATTTTTATCGAAATTAAGTGCATTTTCTGACATTTTTTCTCTTTTATTTGCGTTTTTGGCCTTGTTAGCGAAATTTGGTGTTTTTCCCAAATCTCTAAAACATAAACATTTTCTTGCCTTTGACATTTTTCTCAAAGCTAGACAATTTTCCTTTCTTATTCCCTTTGGGATAGGATTTGAGGTCGGTGTTAGCGACCGTAGAGGTTATACTTGCGCTCTGAGAGCACCCCCAAATCCCAAGGAATCGAGGCCAGTGCGAACAATGAAGTCCTCCTCTCTTCTTAATCGGGCTCCTTCATTGTTCAATCTTTTGCCCATTAGTCTTCGTCTAATGAATAGGAATATGCAGGAGCTGATCCTCTTACAGTATTTAAGGCAAGATTGGACAAATCTTTAAATTTCAATCCTGACCAACCCATTATTCAAGGGTTGTACAGATCTGCCAACAGTGACTCATTGGTAGATCAAACTTCGTATGAACGTTAATCATATAAACTATATTAATCATTAACTCTTTATACAAGGAATCCCAATTCTTGTAGCGGTAATAAGAAATCTGCAACCAACCCCCCCGAATGAATCCTTCATTTGATGAAAGATATTTATTTAATTCATTTATTTCATATCCACTAAAGACACCGGTTGGGTGTAAAAAGAGCTTAGGATTTTGAGATATGAATATGGAAAATAAGAAATAATGTGAAAAATAAAACACACTTGGATATAAAACAGATAAAAAATATTTTTATATTCATATTTTAAATTCATAGTAAATAATTTAGTGAGCTTAGTCACAGAATTAGTGACATCTTTTACTTTAATCGGCTTGCAATTCCACATTTTGGCGAATTTGCATTCAAGACATCCAATCGCATGTGGCACTGTGATATCTTTTGATTTAAACCAATGATGAGTGAATTTTAATGGGAGCTTTGAATGATTGGTACATGTTAAAACGTTACTGTTGTTCAATTATTTGCAACGAATGGATTCGCTACGAGAAGTTGGTTGATTGGATCGGATAAAATCATGCAAATTTTTTGCCATCGAATAAATAGACACCCATTGTGAGGCCTGGGTGAAGAATCCAAGTCGTGTCAAAACTTTAGAGTTAAACGCCACGAGTCACGCTGGGTTTGTTTAATTTATAGCCACAAGTTGGCCAGCTTTGTCAAATGCGTTTCATTTATCATAATTTCACAATGGCATTTGAAATGGAGCTTGCTTGGTCGGGGTCTTGCAATTTTGACAATTGCCACATGTTGTATTGGTTTTAAATCATTGAGCACAATGAGCACAACAACACACATATTTTACAGAAGATCAATGATTAACTTCAGGGGGCGACGCAGTTGATGCACCCGTACAGTACTCTTCAAAAGTTCACTCTCGGGGTAATTTCCCTTACGTAATGTACCATCATATGCAATGTACAGTCTGTAAATGGGATTCCGAAGTGTAACAATTGTGGGGAAAACGATAGTAGGACATCAATCTTGCTAACTTGTTTACTTTCATTTTTACTCACGTTATTGTTAGGGCCTTGTAACAGGTGGTTTCTTAAATTTAAGGACGCTCTCACATTTCTTGTGAAAACTTCAGACATTCGTATCGCTTGAACACGTGTGCAGCCCTACATTTCCAACTTTATAAAAAAATTGATATCGTTGAGGTCGAATCATTTTCCCCATTGAATTGGTAACCTCCTGTGCTTGGCAAAACCGAAGGCTTTTAAAAAGGCTTTGTTAGCTAACGATGAAATATTAATTGGCTTTTGAACCAAACTTCTGAAGAGGGGCAATGAAGAGAATGAAAAGAAGCGAACCTAAAATGGAACTTTGTGGAACACCTGACTTGAATTCGTACATGTCCATTGCCTGTGAGTGGTACCTCTAATTTCGAAGCCCCAACCGTCATTGTCCGGAATTTCATCCCATTTAAAGCCATTTTACTCTTTTTAACCAGGAGCAGACTTTCCCCAAGTCATCAATTCAACGCTGAATTTGAGGTAATACTTCCGCGATCTAATTTCGTATTTCGTATCATCATGTAACGAGCACGATTTTTCTAGACTGAGACGATAGCTTCAATTTTTATCATCTTTGTTCCCATCAGTCAGAATGTATTATATTTAACAAGAGTTATGTTTTATTAAACAAGGAATTTGTCTTCCAATTTTCAGTTCAATCAAAAAACGAAGGCAAAACGTATGCTTTTTTGATATTCAGGCAAGTGTTGACGGTTTTGCTCGTTCTACCTCTTGTTGTAAGATCTTGCATCATTCCAAAGCATAATTTGACGAATTTTGAGTTTTTTAGTAAATGATAATTTATTTTGTGTGAAGTAGATAGAACCTCCATCGCGCTTCAATTCATAATTCATATCTACCGACCCTTTTAATCTCTAATCCCTATTAGTGTGATTTTGGAAAAAAATCTTTTTTCTAGTTGTTTAAGTGATCTATATATTTTAGCTAAAAAAATGGGTATCCTCACAACTTATCCTCCTTATGACACACTAGCATCGAAAAATGTCATTATAATTCCTAGAATTTGAGCATACTCTTCAATATAGCATAGGAAACCACCGTGTACAAGAATATGCCACTGAATACGATGCCACTTATACGATGTGCCTCCTCCATTACTTTACCCTGGTCCTTCAACGCAAATTTTACGTGTCGGACCTAAACCATACGCTCAAGTAGCAGCCCAACCCACCCACTTACTGTTCCTGCTAAGCAACCTTCTCCCATGGAACAAAATCTCCAATCCTATGTCCCTCGGCGGGGGTTTTTAAGGTTGGAAGGTATGGTTCAAACCTTGATAACCCATCCTTGTCCATCAAAAGTCCCTACCAACATAAAAAGGTCTTTACCTCAACATTCATTGTTAAGTCTCAAAAAAAGTGCATTTCAAAAACTAAGTACTTGGAGGAGCTAGCAATAGACGGAAACTTGTCCTTTATATCTTTAAGAAGGCTTGGTTAAGAAATGACGGTATTGAAAGACAAAAGTTTTAAACGGATTTTCAGTGTTTCGGTGCTATTGACAAAAGCCAGCAAATCTTCTTTTTTCCCACAGAGGAGTTTCACTATATACTGTATATACTTGATCACTTGCATAGCACAGGACCCTGTTTCTCTAATGGTGAGGTCGAGGTACTCATTTGACACATCGGCCACATTGACTCCATGATAATTACGTCTTACAGACCACCTTCCTGCTCACTATCCTCTTTTGATGAAGGGCTTGGCTTCATTCATAAGAAAATAGAAAAAAGCACTCCACTCTCAGCCCGATCATATTTTTAGGAGATTTCAATTTCCCAAAGACTATTGTTAGTTGGTGTCCCACCTCCATTGGGTGGATTCCAATCGCAGGCTTCTACTCGAAATCTTTTTCGTTATTTGCATACTTCATGCTGGAACATAATTTAACCCAACATGTTGGGCGACCAACTAGTGGTGAAAACATTCTCGACCTCATTCTAGTTAATGAGCCAGAGCTTAAAACAAAAGTTTCTGTAACACATATAAACTTCTAGGACCACAAACTCATAGACTCGCTCACATCTTTAAATGTTAAGCGAAGTGTTGATTTTGAGCGTGGAAGAAAAAGAGGTCTTTCAAAAAACGTATTCGACAATTACCATTGGCCAAGTATTGGGGATATAATAACTCAATATGACCTGCTTTCCATTATGGAACGTGAGCCTACTCTTGAAAAAGTTGTTAGACGTCTTACAGGGGCTTTTAAAGAAATTCATGCGGTTTTAGAAATACTGGAACAGAGCAACAGTTTTGTAATAAGGATTCCAAAATACCGGAAGAAACTCTTTCAAAAAAGATGGAAACCTAAGCTTGGACCCTTTTTGAGACCAAATGATGAGCCCGAAACGGATTCTAAGGTATGGGCGAATGTCCTTGGAGATCAATTCGCCCGAGTGTTCTCGAGGCCCATTCAATTTGTTCGTGATACTCTTTGAGAGGAAAATCAGTTGGGTTGACAAGATTTCACAATTTTGACGAAGATGCGCTGGCCGCTTTAAAATCGCTGAAATTTTGCTGTTCGCCTGGACCTGATGGAGTCACGGCTCAATTTTTGAGCAAATGTGCTGATATTCTTGCCCCAGTCTTCGTTTACATAATACAAAGGTCTATAGACAAGTCGGAATTTCCCGATTGTTTAAAACTAGCTCATATTAGCCCCCTTTTCAAAGGGGATGAACAATCCCATCCCTAACCTACCGACCCATTACACTCCTCTATAACATCTCCGAAGTGCCAGAAAAAATAGTCAAGGCCAAACTGGTCGAATATCTTGATGAAAAAGAGATTTTTTTTTCTCCACGTCAGCATGGATTTAGGTCAAGTTTTAGCACAATCAGTCAGTTAGCTCAACATTTCGATGAAATTGGAGGGACTTCAACGCAACGAGTGTGTTGACATTACTTTTTTAGATTCTCCCAAAGCATTTGACAAGGTTGACCATGGGCTTTTGTTAAGTAGGCTTTCTGAATTTGGAAAAAGAGAAAATTTGCTCGCCTCGATGGAATGTTTCATAAAAAAAAGCAAGGAAACAATGTGTGAGGGTTGAAGGGAGGAAAAGCAAATCGTTTGATGTTATTTCTGGTGTGCCACAGGGGTCCATCCTAAGGCCAATTTTGTTTATCATTTTTAACACTCCTCTACTTGCCCTCCCCTCAAATGGCTCAATTTCGTTTTACGCGGACCACATAAAAATAGCCATGGGACTAAATAACACTGACTATTCACGGCTACAAGAGGTTTTGAGCCAAATGTATAGATGGGTGGCTGACAATAGTGTGTCTTCGAACGGAAATTAAATCAAGGTTATGACGATGGGAGGGAAATCTCCCCTTACCTTGATAACTCGAACGAACCTATTGAAGTGCTGAGCACAGTCAAGTACTTACGAGTTATTGTTCGAAGTGACGGAAAATTTGACCAACATATTCAATTGAAGGTAACCAAGGCGTTTCACGCTTGTTGGTAGATTTGCCGTTCTTTTAAATCTCGCCACAAATTTGCCATGATGACTCTATGTAAAGCAATTGTTCAACCCCATTTGGAATATGCTTCCCCAATTTGGGCCCCAATGGATTATTTTCTTCAGAAAAAGTTTTGTTCACCTGTATACCCGCTCTATTGAAGAAATGTCCGATTTTTCATACTGGGATAGATTGAAATCGCTTAGAATCTATAGTATACAAAGAAGATATGAACGGTATCTTATTTAATATGTTTTCAAATGCATTCATGGTACACCGGGTGATGTATAAGAAATGGAACAGGAAACCATGCCCGTAACTTGGTAACTGGTTGCCCACCGCTTGCTTTAAAACACTGGGGATGTATGTGAGGCATTCAAACTTAGCGAAGTCAAGGGATGTTTTTAGGAATTTCTCTACAACTTCAAATAATGCCACAAATACTGCTTGAGGTTGCTTTTTGCAACGGACTATTTTAGCAAAACGATTTTGTTGCTTATTACAACTTCCAACAAATATTAAATTTCAAGGTAATTGGTATTTCTAACCTTAAACTGATATGGTGGACATCCACGCCTTGAATAGGAAACCTCTATTTCCCAAAACAAAAACAATTTAACCAAAAATCCAACTGTTTGGATCATAAATAAGTTGAAATTATTTGTATGCAAACCATATTTATTTCGATTACAAACTAATTTCAGCATCACCATAAAACAACAAATGATCAAACAAGATTCCGAAGGTATTCAGATGGAAAATTGAACTTTAGAATACTTTCATTCCGTCTCGATTTTAAGCACACGCAACTTGTTCATAGTCCAAATTGAAGCCTGTGATTCCTTCGACTTGAGTTGCTAAGCCTCCTACACCAACTTCAAAAGATCCCGAAGTCGCTGAAAGGAAGACAAAAAGAAATGTTAGGATTCGTTAACACCTTGTGGGTAAATGTCCTGAAAAGATTACCGGTATATCTGATTGTTCACCTCATAAACAACTAAACATGAATCTGATTATGATAAACATGAATCTGATTATGATAAACATGAATCTGATTATGATAAACATGAATCTGATTATGATAAACATGAATCTGATTATGATAAACATGAATCTGATTATGATAAACATGAATCTGATTATGATAAACATGAATCTGATTATGTTAAACATGAATCTGATTATGATAAACATGAATCTGATTATGATAAACATGAATCTGATTATGATAAACATGAATCTGATTATGATAAACATGAATCTGATTATGATAAACATGAATCTGATTATACATCAAAGTTGGATCTATGAGTCCTCAAAAAGAGAGAATGAATTTTGGAAGCTCAATGTTAGAAGAGAGGCTTGAGAATTCCTGCTCTGATATTGCAAAATTACTTACTTGTTAATGTTGCTGGGCCAGTATCACCATCATTTCCAAAAATCCCTCCGCACACCATGCCGCTCACTGGGGTCATGACAGTGATGTGGTTGAGGGTATTGCATGTGGTCTATGGAGACGTGGAAATAAATCAGTTGCAATTATATTAATGTCTTCAAGATGGGTATGGGATAAACTAGTTCAACCACCATCGAGGAAACGTTGTTATTGTTTTTGGTTGCAGATTTCTTAATACCATTACAAGGAATAGTGTGTTGATCAAAAATAGTATTTAAAAATTTATCCAATCCTGCCTTAAATGCTTTTAGAGGATCAGCTCTGACATATTCCCGAACAAGACAAATAGGCAACAAGTTGAACAATGAAGGAGCCCGATAAAGAAGAGAGGAGGACTTCATTGATCGGACTAGCCTCGATTCCCTTGGATTTGGAGGTGCTCTCAGAACGCACGTAAAACCTCTACAATCCCAAGAACTGACCGCAAGTATAAATTAGTTAATTATAAAAAGTATTAATTACTGTTAGAATCTGTTTATTGTTAAATTGGCAATCAATTCGACGAAAGTTCGAAAAAATTGCTCTTTTCTAACCTTAATATGTCACTTTTTTCATAAAAAACTATTTATCGCCTTTGATTGCGAGTTTTCCAGCGTCAGAGCGTCAGATTTGCAGCTCGTCGAAAATCGCTTTAAAACGCTTTAAAGTGTGCTACGATAGGTCCTGCTGTGGATTTCATTGGTTTTTGAACATCCCGTGCCCTTGATGAAGGCTTCATTTGGCCTAAAATGTGGGCCTTAGGGCCAGAAGGCCAAAATGATTCGATCTCTACTCTCGTCAACTGGTAGTACATACGCTATGGAAGCTAGCTGCGGCAGCTTACCAAAACCATCTAGTGCTTTGGAAGCAAGAAAAGAAGAAGATGATCGCTTGTCCATTACTTTGGATCTTAAAATTTTTCTTATATTTTTTTCCAAAATTGGGTAAATCCTATTAAAAAGAATTTAATTCCGGCCCCTTTTTGTAAGTAACTCTAAACGGGAAAGTTTTCACTTACCAGATCCTCACTATTCATTTGGGGTTTGAGAGTTACCAAAAAGAGTGGAATAATTTATGTAATTGATAAAACTTTGGTTGATTTTTAGACTCCAAACTCCTATATGAACTATTGGTGTCGGTGTCGTTATTGGTATCGGTGTCGGCGTCGACTGCAGTGGTGTCGACACCGCGGTGTCGATGGGAAACTTCGACACCGGGGTCGGTGACAGTGTCGGTTTCAACCTTCCGGTGTCGGTGTCGAGGTCAAAATTGCCGGTGTCACCCATCCCTACTGTGATGTTCCTAGTGAAACATTTTTGGTCCTACTCGACCTTTTGCAAACATGCTGAACTCATTGGGCCACAAATGGGTGAGTCAATTCAAGCTGAGGCTGTAAAACCTCTTGTAGAGTTAGCATTGCAACACTATCAATGGACTTGAAAGTCCAGATATGAAAAAATATGCGCAAAGTTGGTTAAAAAATTAAGCAAATAAGTGAACATGGGTTTACAATGTGATTGAAAGCGCGACTTTCAAAAATCAAGTTACCTTAGCAGCGATAGCTGGTTCAGATAAAAGGAATGGATCCGGTGTAGTGGAAGCAGATTCACTGAAGCTCAATCTGCAAAATCCTAAAATAAGAAAAAATAAAAAAAAACGGGAAAAATGATCTACTAACACATCAATTACTATGATTCCTCTGAGCATTCTTGGTTCAACCTACATTATAGTTTGGATTCTGTTTCACCTGACGGGGAAGTTCTTAATTTCTGAGGATATCGTTAAGCGACATTTTTTCAGATTTTTTTTCTGGAGTTTGCTCTTTCAAAAAGAAACTTCAACATTTCCAAGAACTCTCTGCTTTTATATCATCTTTTAAATAATATATTATAAATATTAAATGAAATCCTTGTTTGGATAGATTTTTACCGAAAATTCTGAACAAAATTTTAAGGCTTCCTAGACCCGTCGAATTGATTGATAGGCTAAATATTTTACTGCTCTAGACTATACGTATTTTATAAATGTTTTGTCTTAATATCTTTACTTTGTATTTTGAGCGATAAAACAGGGAGAGACATCATAATTAAAAAGTCTGCCATACGTAGACCACACTAATTCATAGCAATAACTCTAATAATACCGAGGAGCCCATAAGTAGGTGCCCTCTAGGCGATCTTGATACGTATGGACCTGTCCATGGAGAATCAATCGGCTGACATGGGCTCATATGTAATCAATTACAATTACAAAAAAATCGATCTTTTTGGTCTCCTTATTGGTCGTCAAGAAGCAGCCTTTATGGCTAATGCAACGGCTGACCTCGCAAGCTGAGACCCTCTCAACAATGATTCGGTAGCCGAGTTTATTTCGCATGCCTTGTTTTGATTGATGGAAAAATTGCTTTTAAATAAATACTGTCAAATTTCCCGCGTAAAATCCTCATCTTTTCAAGCTTTGCCATGAACGACTAGGAATGACGAACTTGGCGCCTCAATGAATAAGCAGACTAAGCACCTACTTTTTTACTTCTCGGTACTTTCTATGCTCATCAAAGTACTTTTGGAGAAGTGCTTGAAGTTAAAACCACGTAAGGGAGTAATGAAACAGTTTCAATACAAAACATAGGTAATTCAGATTTTAAGTTATAGCCCACTATTCTTACCAAGCTCTTGTCTGAAGCAGTTCCTATAGTTTTGATTGGCCAAAAATTGACCACCAGCATGATTATATGATTGGAAGGACCCACTTTGTCCAGTGAAGTATTGTGTGCATCCAGCAGGAGCCCTTGAACAAGGATGGAATGAATAGAATGGATAATTCCGATCCAACAGCAACTATCTTAAAAACGCATATCACACAAATCGCGTCGAATAAAACAAGATAACAAACTCAAACTAATATAGTGACTCATTAAATACCAAAGCAAGGCATGAAATTACTGGAAACTCCAGTGAATTATTGATTTTAGCAATCGTTGAAAACGAAGAATTGATATAATTTCTGTTCAGGCTTTTACATCAACTTTGTTCCAAAATCAACGCACCTAATTTCAAGTGTTTAAGTAAAAACTATTCGTACTTAGCGAGATTGTCACAAGTGTAATAGGTCGCTTTGATATCGAAGGATCGACTTCCGGCTCCGGTTCCTTTGTCGATGATGAGTGTTCCTGCTGTTCCACCCGTCGTCCCGGTTTCAAGATACACTAAGAGTTGGAAATGTCAAGTTTGTTAGATACCCTGATTTTGTAACATAACTCTCTATCAACGGAATTGGTTAAGTAAAGTTTTATCAATCCTTAATAGTGATATTTTTGGCTCAATTATTCATTGATTATCTTGCAATGAGCAAGGTCAAATTATTAAGTGACAAAGAATTGGTACTTTTTCCAAAAATGACCACTTTCAAAGTCTTTGATAGCGATTAAAATGAATATCAAATTAAATCTTAACATAATTTCTAACAACAAAAAATCAAGATCAATTCTACGGGAGCATTCTAAACACTGGGCTTCTTTTTGCCAAAATCTGTTTATAAGCGCTTTCTATCTTGTTTTTATGACATCTTAAAATGGGCAAGACTCAATGAAAGATTAAGTTAGAGTCTACAACGTTTTTGGGAAAGTGTCAAAGAAAAAAAGTGTTTTCACGCACACTGTTTCTTAATTATTTTAGGTTGGAAAACATGGGTTGATAACTTCTCTAGAAATATGCACACTTAAATTTTGAACTTCAAGAAGAGAGCTCCACAAGGTCCAATGCTAAGGTTGTGAGCTTGCTCCGACCAAGCGTTTTTCACAAGGATTATACAGGGTAACAAAAAAATATGACTAAGGAAATGATGATAGACAAACACAAAGTTCCTTGTTAGATAGTAGACTGTATGGTATGCCAACTCGACGAAAGTTGCGAAAAAGTTGCTCTTTTCTAGCCTAAATTTGTCACTTTTTTACATAAAAGCTATTTATCGATTCTTCAAATCCTCGCAAGTTCAAGACAATATCGAAAAAACAATCCAGAAGTTGCAGTTTGCTGCACAAAAAAAACTCGAAAATTTACTAAAGTTGACTAAAATGGCCAAAAGTTGCATTTTTTATACAAGTTGCACTTTGCAATTTTGTCCGAGCCTTAGTCATGACAAGTAAAAAATGCTCCTTCCCCCTTCTCTTCACTCCCTCTTCTCATTTTTTCTGTCGATTCCCCAATAATGAATCCCCCCGATGGGATTTGCGACTTGCCATCGTTAGGAAAAGACAGATTTTTAATTTTTGCTTATTTCATGTCGTAACAAAAAATAAATTCATTTATTCAACTTTCCCACAAAATGAAAGCCAAAGGCAGGCTACATATTTTGAAATCTTTTTGGATGTATGAAATAACCCAAAAATGTCTCTATTTGTTGCATTTCAAACTGAGTCTTCTCTATTTTTTCAACTTACTATGTTGTCCCGTCAACAATCCACACACGGTGGGAGGAAAAGCATTTGCCGAAGTCGAAAAAGGACTTGAAACAGTTACAGCATCATCAGCTGTTCCACACATTCCTGTAATTTTGATCTGCGGTTTCAAAGGGCTCTTTGCTTATGAAGTTTTTTGTCCTACCTGATATACTTGTTAAAGTTGACAATGTTCGAAAGTCTAACCTACAAGAGTCCGTACAATAACATGGTCCATTTTGAATCTGAATTGATACTACGGGCTTCTAGAGTAAGACTTCATTATATAACGTAGGATTATCGAGGGTCATATTAGAGTATCGAAAAAAATCATTATGAGGAGGCTTTATTGAGCAAACCATCAAGAGAAATGTAATTAGCTTGTCTTCAAATCGCTTACCTAATTTGGCACAAATCTAGCGAGAGAAAAACGAGAGCTTTTTATTCAAAACGGACAAAAACTCAAAACATACGAATGAGATCAACAAAGGAAACAACCATTCTCGAATGAAAAGTAGTTTTAGCAAATAAGTTATTTTTAAAAAGTAACTCCTGTAAGTACATACCGAGACTTTGGACGAGAATGAATATTTCGACAGAACTTTTGAACACGCGAGTTAATTTTCTTGTTCAAGCTAAAAATCTGAGTGCTGAATTTGGTTTTATCGTATCTTACTGTCACAAATACGGTTAAAGTTGTAAGTGCAAGCCTCCCCAGGAGTCATATCGGCGGTTGGAAACCCTTCATTCTAAAAAACACATACATATATGGGTGCACACTAGTGATGGACAAAAAGGGCTCTTAAACGTAACCCACACAAGTATATTAACCGAACCCAAAGGCAGAGGCTAGTTTTTTAGACGCAAAAGATCGATCTCAAGATCGTACTTAAGTACTCTCAAGTCCGATCTTGAGATCGAGCTTTGCGTCTAAAAAACTAGCCTCAGTTAACTAGAAAAACACATTCATTATTGATATCAAAATTACATCGGCAATGGGAAAATGTAGACCATACACCGAATTAAAAAAAAAAATGTTGGGGTGTCTTTTAATCCTGAATATCTTTCTTCCAAAACGGCATTCTCTATGGCGTCTGTCTGCTTTTGGTTTCGTTAGGCAAAACCGAAACCGAAATCAAATTTCGGCCAAAAGCCCTTTCGGTACATCAGAAGTACCTGTTCATTGTCAAATAATACAAAACAAAAATAATTCTTTTTTGTTGCAAAGAGCTCTTTCTTACCCGAATGAAGGTGCAATTCTAAAAGAATGACAACAAAAAAACAAGTAAAGAAAAATGGAGTAATGATTCCTTTAACAATGTTTCCATTAATTCTTACCTGATTAATAGTTTGTGTGGTACCACAAGCACCATTGACGACGAACAAGCAACACACCCCAAATCCTAAGATCAAAAGTAAAATAAAGTGTTGTATTATTCAACCGATCACTATTTCCCCCAAAGAGACAGTTAACTACCCGAGGCACAATTCCCAGAGGCCGATCCACCTTTGGTCGTGCACTCTGAAGCAGTGAAGCACGTTCCACCCAGATTGCCCCCTCCTGTTGATGTACAAGGATCATTCTAAAAGCCATGAAAATTTCTGTAGAGAGCAGTTTAAACATTGTTGTAATACAATTAACTTACCTTGAATGTGACGATGTTAAAAAGGCTAAATAACCCTAAAATTATGAAGTGGCCCAACTTAGTCTGTTTTTCTTTAAGCATTATCACAGGTCAAAACATTTTTGAAGGGTGGACATCCTCTCGAATCAAGGCTCAATTACTTTTCAAAAAGGGTTGATTTTCTCGTAAACTAAATTAAACTAAATCAGTCCTTTAAATTTGACTCACCAGGAACCACTGAATTTCTCTGGACTGGGAGGCTAACGAGAGAAATCATGATTTTTCAGTAGGAACAGTTCATTTACGTTCTTCTGCAAACGAGACCTTGCCTATGCTGACAAGAATCCGTATTTCAATTTTCAGCTCAATCGAACGTCGGACTCAAAAGTTATGCTCGCTCTAAGTTTCAGTGCAAATTCCGAAAGAGAATGAATGAACTAGTGCTTTTCTGGTAATTGCTTTACCACAAAAGGGCAAGTGCATTCCTTCTATGCTTTCTTCAGTGCATAAGTTTGAGAAGGCAAAAATTTTCACTACGGCATCCATTGAGTTGAAATTTGAAATACGTTGTCCACTGAATACAAGCCGGGTCTCGTTGGCAAAAGAACGCAATTGAATTAATCCTACAGGAAATAAGAATTCTCAATGTTAGCCTACCACACCAAAAATTCAGTGCTTCTTGGACTCGCCTACGCCATCTTGTGTTGTAATTTTTACTTCCAAAAACGTTTTGACCCCATCTTGTTAGCAATTTGTGCGTAGAAAAGGGCGTTTGGTGCAAATTCTTTTTCACATGGACGTAATATGGATTCATTCAAGTTCATAGACATTGCAGAGCGTGAACAAAATAAATAAACACTTATGAGGTCAAATCAGAGGCGCAAAATGTGCCACTTTTTTGCTAGTAAGAGGGTCATTGATCAATCAAGAGGTCATTTGTTGCAACCCAAACTTAAATTCAATCTAGTTCAAGTTATGTAGTGTTAATCCAATACAAATATGGACAAGAACACACTTGTGGCTTCAAGAATAAGTTTTAAAAAGTTGGTCTTGATTCTCATGTTTTGTCACACTAATTTTCCGCTCAACAGTTGTGAGGGCAACATTTTCCTCACAAATTAAACGCATTACGCCCCACTTGCCAAATCAGCCTGACTAAAGCTTGTACGCTATTTAGTGATTAATAAACGATCTATGGTTGCAACCAAGATCGATAAGATTGAAGATCGATTTTTTTTTAAAAAGGCATTTTTCGAATCGTTCTTCTGGAGCAGTGAGCTCTAACAGGATATTGAGATCGACTTTAAAACACTAAATTTTTGTAAAATGATGCAAACGGTTTCGAACACGTTCACTGTTGCGAGTAAACTTGATCCTTGACAATCTCTTTTTTTTAGTTCCCATATGTCACCATTTAAATTAAGTTTATCCAAAATTTCAAGAAGTTAATTTGGTGAGGATGAAACAATCCAGATTGCACAATTTACAAAGCATTGTTGCAAGGGGAAGGTTGAATGGAATTTTATAAAGGAAGTGACACCCGATTCCAAGTATTCCTTGAGTTGGATGAGATTTGACCACATATTATCACTTATATTCGCTAAGCCTTGTATTTTACGTATGTCAACCTGAAGCGGCACACTTCAAATTTCATGCGGACAATGTAGTTTCAATGTAATAGGATCAATCATGACACCCTGGAAGTTCTGTGGTGATTGATAGAGTTTTGATGGTAAACCAATCGGAGTTTTTTTCCCACCTTTCGTCTTTAAAAACGAGATATGTCAAAATTCACTCAAAGTTCGATCTTGAAATCGATCTTTGCGCCAAAAAACCTAGCCTGTTGTTTCTATGTTTGTAGGTTGTAGGTCATTATTCCAGTTCTTTTCATGGCTTGAGAGGTCTTGTGTGAAGAAGTGCTCATCAAATCAAGAATTCTAATTAATGACCACATGGCAATAAATTTTGAATTTCATGTTGATTTGAAACGAATCGATTCTGCAAATCAAATTGCTTGCTCCTGCTGAAAAGGGTTGGAATGCAAATTGGAATCGTCCAATCCAAAAAGAAAAAAACGGTTCACGTAGTGACAATTAGATGGTTGGATTCAAGAGATTCCTTTGATGTTGTTAAACATTGGTTCCACCATCGTGACAAATTAAGTGATGATTGTTTCTTGAATAAACAACGCCTAATATCAAGGTGAAACCTAAATAACCCCGAGCCATAAACAGCGTTTCTAAATATTCTTTTAACCCCCACGAAGCGATAAAGTCGTTCCATTCAATTGCGGCAAATTTCACATTAAAAGGTATGGAAGTGCTCATAGGTGTCATTATTGCATACGAGTTCAAATTTCTCAAGATGCGTTCCTCAAATTGTCACGACTGAGTTGATGAATAGCTGATGTTTTCATAGTTCAAAACAAAGACATTATAACACCATCAGAGAGTGAGTACCAAAAAACGCGGTTGGGAAATTTTATTGCCGACCTCCCCACTGACATGAGTTTTGCCAAGAGATGTTGCAAATGGGAAGTTTAATGGCGAAGCACCATTTGCATCAAGGTAGGCTTGCCATGAGGGTAATCAATGAGTTTCAACTCATTACTTTTGACCCCACATTGCTTGCTTACGAGCTGAGAGCCCCGACGTTTGATGGGTTTGTAAATTCGTCTCCACATCTGAAACAAAAAGCACTTTCTAAGTGAAAAATCATTTTTATGGAATCTTGGGCCTCAAACACTGATCTTTTAACATGCGTTTCATCAAACTAATATTATTTGAACTCATTTATTCTTAGAAGATTTATAAATGTTCAGAAGTACCATAAAGAAGCAACAACGGGTGTGTTCATGGAAGTCATAATTCATTACCTCCGCATGCGATGATTTATTAAGGTGGACATCTGAGGCTAGTTTTTTAAGACGCAAAGATCGATCTTATGATCGTACTTTAGTACTGTAAGTTCGATCTTGAGATCGATCTTTGCGCTTAAAAAACTAGCCTCTGTTCAGCAATTTCGAAATCGCAAGCACTCAATTGTTATATTCAATCGTCTGGTTAGACTCCAATTCAACGATGATTGTGATGGTGTATTCAGGGACTCAAGATTTGTAATAATAATAAAAGGAATATTAAAAAATAAAGGAATCAATTAAAGGAAATGAACAAGGCATTTGTAAAGGCAGTTGCTTATTTCTGCATTGATTTAAACAAATTTTCGTGGCTGTAGATTTTTCACACCCACATAAGGATTGTAATACACTGTCAACAAATAATTCATTAGTATTATTTGTATGGTGAACATTTGTAAGAAATTTGATCTCCCATCGAGAGGGTCTACGAGTCTATAAAACCCTTGAATAGTGGGTTGATCAGGAACAGTTTTTTCTAAATGTGCCCAACCCTGACTTGAACGCTGTTGGAAGATCACCTCCTACATATTTCGGACGAAGACTAATGGGCAAAAGATTAATTTTTTTTGTACCTCGCTTTTTATTTCAAATCCAAACTCAAACGGAACATTTTTTTGCCAATTGAATGGATTCTTCTTTTTTCATATAGGTTGTGTCACTCTTTTTATGTACTTCTCTCTCGCTCTCACCCCGTCTAAAAACTACCAGTAAAAGTATGATCTAGCAATATCTTATTTGTCCTTTGTCCGCAAACAACCATCCATTAATGTTGTCGGCCACCTCAAATCCAAGGTGCTTCCCTTCGCCATGTGGCTAGCTTGAATGATTTCCATTTCGTTATTTAGATAGGTGATGAAACTGTTGAAAAGATCTCCCAGCTTGTCTCGTTTTATCTTCCAAAGGAAGTATCTCATTAAAATCAGAATTGTATTAATTGGATGAGAAGGTGGAACACTAGAACAATGAAAGAGCGCTTGGATTCTCTTCATTTTAAAGTTGATGCCAAAGTGATGCCGAATGAGTTTTTCTACCTTCAGATGGAATCTCTTCACGACATAACATTCGAAGAGATGATGTATTAAGGTTTCATTTTCTTCACCACAGAAGTCACACGTTGGGTCAGTGATTGGCTTTTGTTGACAAAATTGGCTTGTTCGAAACTTTGTTGTTAGAATATTTTGGTTGATTTTCATCTGGTGCCATATGTATTTGGCATCTAGATTTGAATGATGTGGGGAGTTATGTATCTTATTCCAGGTTGGGATTGAGATGACCGTATCCAGTCGGTCATGCCACTTTTGCTCGCATGATGGACGAGCAGTCCAAATCTTCCCATTTAGAATCCGGCGAACATCTAAAGTTCCCCTTCTGTGTTTCAATAAAATTGATGTTAGGAAAGTATGCTTAGGGCCAGTTGTTTGGACTTAAAAGTTTTTATTGTGTACTGATGTAAGATGCCCTTTAAGACTGTGGTATCTCAACTTGTGTGAAGGAGTATGATCGTGTGGAGCCAATTCGTCCAAGGCCCTAAATCCCATCTCTTGGCCCATTTTCAAGAGGTCGCCTATCGTATTTGTTTGCCTTAGGCATGGAAGGGTTTCTTTCTTGAATGTCTTTGTTCCAAACTTAAGTTTTGGGTTATACCATATCGGAACCAGACTTAAATCTTGTGGATGATCTTCAATGTTACGAGCCAGCTTTGCCAATGCCATAAATGCTTCCTTCCAGAACGCGTTGTCAAGTTTGAAGGATATGGAAGCGAGATAATCACTACCATAGTCAAAAACTCTTTCTGAGTCGAATCCAAGGTCCTGAATTTCTTCCTCTAATAGCGTTATCCAGAAATCGTCCCCGACAATAGTTTTCCTAAACCATCCAAATTTCAAGCTCCCAATAAAGTTTGCAATATCTGGAAGATTCAAACCCCCCAGATTCTTTGGCGCATTTGTCCTATCTCTTGATATCTTGGCTGGCTTCCCGTCCCAGAGGAACTTTGATGACCTATTGGCGATTTTTTCAATTGTTGCATTTGACGGTCCAGGTGAAGTCATTGCCGAGTAGGTAATTTTTGACAGCGCTAGAGTTTTGATAACTGTTGTTTTTCCAATTGGAGTGAGTCCTCTCCTTCCCCACTCACTATAAACGGAACCAACCCCTCTTAACAACTCTGTGTCCTTTTGTTGAGAGCATTGTAGTTTCATGCCTAACACGGTGAAATCGTCCGACCAGACCATCTGTTTTTCCCCCAGTGTTATGTTATTCGGGTCAATTCCTCCCAGCGGGATGGCGATTGTCTTGGAAGTGTTGATCTCCAGGCCACAAACATCTTTAAACTGTTCAAAAATTTCCATAGCTGCTCTCAATGATCTCGATATGTCCGACTCACTTCCTCTCAGAGTCAAAGTAAGGTCATCTGCGTAGAGATCCAGTTTATGTTCGTTGCCCTTAACCAAGAGACCTTTGATCTGAGCCGTTTGTCTCAACTTAATGGCTAGTAGTTCCACGCACATAATAAAAAGATATGGCGACAGTGGGTCTCCCTGACGACATGAGCGGTTGACTGGGAAGTGGGAGGTAATACATCCATTTATATTAATGATTGACGAATTATCGTGGAGAAGAAGAGACACCCATCGCGTAATTGAATGGTCAAATTTAAAGTGAGTTAATGATTTTAGGATGAATGTATGTGAGACAGAATCAAACGCTTTGTGAAAATCGACCCCCAACATGACTGTTCCAATTTTTCGGGTGTTTACATAATGTATGGCATCCTGTATATTCCTCAATGTGTCCCCTATGTAGCGATCCTGGAGGAATCCTTTCTGATCTGAGTGGATAATTCGGTTCAATGCCGGTTTTATCCTTTCAGCTATGCAAGCAGACGCTAATTTGTAGAGGCTATTTAGCAAAGTGATGGGGCGTAGGTTTTTAATTTTGCGCCTGTCTTTTCCTTGTTTAGGAATAAGTGTAATTACTCCCTGACTCTGAAGCATTGGGAACTTTCCGACATCAAAGGCATGGTTAATAGCATTCACGGCGTGATGTCCAATTCGGTTCCAGAACGCTTTGAGAAAATCCATAGAAAAGCCAGATGAACCAAGTGATTTTCCGTTTTTCAATCCTTTTAGGACCTTCGATGCTTCAGGAAACGATATTTTACCCTTCTAGGTATGCCTCTCCTCTTCAATGGCCATTGGGGTAGCCACTCCATTCAGGAAGTTGTTCACTGTTTCAGGGTCGTCAAAGAGTACGTCTTTGGGGCTCCTAGTCTGATTGCAAGAGTCACATCTCAAGATTCGGCAATCTTGGCATGCATACAGATCTCTGTAGAAATCAAAGATCTTCTCTCGAACCTCTGATTCGTCTGTGATTGGTCGATTTTTGTCGTCTATCAAAGTTCCGATGTAGTCCCGACTTCTTTTGCCTTTTTCTAGCGAGCAAAAGTAGTGAGAAGGTTTCTCGCCTTGCAGATTCCACTTGACCCGGGATCTCACTAGTGCTCCAGGGTATCGCTCATTATAGATTTCTTCTAAATCAAGTTTCTTCTTGCCAAGAACGTCTCAAGAGGTGGACTTTTCACGACACGGCAAAACGGGCCGGAGATGACCCAAATCAAGTGAAAGGCCAAGATCGAATGCCAATTCAGCCGAAAATTTAGACGAGCCTCTTTTGTCTTATGGCTAATTTGGTTGGGGGAACTGCCAAAGATGAGGCCGCTACTAGACTAAGGGTTGCTTGATGCAACTGTTGCAATGTTCAAAATAAATTTAAGATGCTCATTGATTGGCCCTTAAAGCAATCATTGGTTTGAATGGTATGCAAATGTGACTTAACTTATGGTTTTACCACACTTTAAGTCAGCTGGTCTGTCCTAATTGGTTGGTTCAAATATAATTAATCTGAAGAAGACAATGTGCCACAGGGTCCCTGAAGAGAGTGGGTGAAAATCAAAAATGGTGACCAAAACAATCAGATTATTGTTAAAAACTTATTATGCAACATATTGGACAAAACCTGTCAATGTAAAGTGTAATGAGCTTTAGCCTTTTGCGAGGCTTCAAATAATTTATCTGAAAATAGTATCCAGAATGGCATAAGGGTTTTTCTTAGTTCTAACTAGAAGATCGCATAATCCAGCCTTTCTTCAAACTTTCAAGACACAACGATTGAGGCATGTCAAGTAGAAAATCTGCTTGCTTTTGCCATTAATTTCAATGAAGGCCTTAAATAAAATCATTCAGACCGCAAGTGTCTTTAAATATTCTTCAAACACTTCAAAATTGATTTTGTGTGCAGTTTTTCTGAGTTGCGGTAGACACCCTGAAGAAGGGAAACAAGCTCAGTTGAGTTATTCTTTTAACTCGTGCAACAAAGTTATGGACATTAATCCACACTAGTGATGGGAGGCAAACAAGAGCTTGGGCAAGCGGTCCGGTACAGTACCTTGGACTTGCCGAAACTTGGGTCTACTTGGGTGCCTGTACAAGTATTTTTCCCACCTTACAGGTTTGCCAAATTTGCTAGGAATAAAGACTAAACCTTCGGCATCAGAATTTCAATTAACCAGAAAGTTTCAGCGAAATAGGGCCCATGCCCTTGTTAGGATGGATTTTTAGATGAAAATACACAATTCAAAGCTTATGTATCGAGAAATGCAAAAGCTTTTGAGAATATTTCAAAAAAAAAAGAGTTGGCATCTTATATTTTTTTCTAGCAACTCTGAGTGACCGAGCTTGTTCCCAAGTGTGACTGTTAAATCTCATTCTTGATTGGCCCGAAAAGTGTATTCATGTGTGGCTTAGAACGGAAACTAAAGAAAAAACATGGTTTTGCAAATGCTATCCAAATCAAAATATTTTTTGTTTCACTTCCACTGTTTATTGCTAAATTATTAAGGTCAAAAGATCATCGAAAATGCAACTTGACATTCTTTTCTTCTAAGTCACACTGCAAGCATCTGAAATCTTCTAAGAGCAACTGCCGGCAACTGCATCTTCCAATGTTCCTTGAGCTTGCCAAGTGTATTGGTGTATTGCCCAAGTAATGCTTGTCAACAACTTGTGCTTGGGGTGTCTGTGATGACTCATTACTTGCCCAAGTCACATCACTAATCCACACGCACTTTCCTCTCGGAAGGGTGACCATAATTTGCGTATCAAAATTGTGTTTGATGTTACTCACGTTAGTCACACTCATTTCTCGCGAAAAAACAACAAAATGTTTCTGATTTCCATATGAGATTGCTTCTGAGTGACCTCTTGGAGGATCTTGAGCATGGATAGAACTACAGATAGTTCAAAAAGTGTCAATAAGGCAAAAGAGTGTAAGTTAAATGATATATGATTTTATTCATGACACGTTCTTGTATGGTCAGTCAACAGATAACGGGATTTTGGTATTCAAAATATTAAAAAAAAACAGGAAAAGGTCACCTTATGTAGCATGGACAGCCAAGTAGGAAGTTAAGGGAGGATGTTAGGTTTAAAAAGCTCGACTGTTACAGGTTGACAAATTAGATTAGAAATCTCAAAAGTTGATGATGATGATTTATTTCAGGAATATTTTTGTGTCTCTTCGGTTACATCATGAACATGGAGGTGTGGCCTTCAAATAACAAAGACATAACACAAAAAGACATACGTATATTCCTCAGATCCTGGATAAGCTATTGCTTGTTTTCACCAGGACCTCGGCACGAAATATGATATTGAATTGTGTTGCAGGTGCCATTTTGGAACACAATTGGAAACTAAGAAATTCTACTAACATATTGAATGTTAAAGAGTGCTAGCACAGTAAATTAAATTCCTCGTCGAATATTTTTGCTATCTAAGGCGGACATTAAATGTCGTTTTCTCATTCTCACAGGTATCAAATTGCATTGGCTGCTTGATCAAGCAATAAACAAATTTTGCTGATAATTCAAAATCACATTCTAGCTTTGCTTGTGCGAAGTTTCATGACATGCTTCTTGATTGAGGATTTTCTTCCGTTTCCTTGGTCTTTCCTTGAAACTAATTTTTCTTCGTTATCTTGCTCTTGGTCATCGTCATTGCAAAACAGATCAGTTCCCTCTTTGGAGACACTTGACATCGACATAGGCTTAGAGCATCTTTTCTTTCGAGTTTTCTCAACTTCTTCAAATGGAACGCTCTCGTTGAGAGGTTTTAGGCCGTCAATTTGTGTTTCCTCTTTGTCCACGGTTGTGTCAACTTCTAAAACGGATCGATCGCGCAAAGCACCAGCCCTTTTACGACCAGGTTGTTCAGTATTTTTCTCACTATCATTTTCAGGGCAATTTGCTTTCAAATGAGTTCTCGTAGAAATGGAGTAAAAACAATACAAACTGCAAAGTTACTTAGAATGGTTCCAAGAATCATGATTTTAATGCCACCAAAAATGAAGAGAAGCCAATGCAGGATCAACCGTATTTAGTTTCCTATTCCTTATTTCCTAAAAATTATACAGTCAGCCTGTAACAGTTAAACTTTTCAAACCCAACACCTTAACTTTAACTACATGTTTGGCTGTCCATACTACTTCAGGTGTCCCTTTCTTAAAATAGACGACAGACGTGTGCTAGAGGAAAGGACGACCTTTACTCTAGGTCTGTTCAAGTAAAAGATAACCGTCACATTTTGTAATTGTTTCGCGCGAATTGAGTGTGACTAAAGTGGGTCAGATTGAATACAATTTTGATATGCAAATTATGGTCACCCTTCCGAGAGGAAAGTGCGTGTGGATTAATGTCCATACAACAAAGTTTGTGTGGCTCATAATTAAAAAAGAGTGTTTTAGTGCCTATTTTCCAATGCATCATCATTCCCTTATCATTTAATAAGTTATACTTAAATATATTATAATAGCTTTTATATTTATATTTTTATATTTATATATTATTTATAATATATATTAAGTAAATTAATAATTATTTGTTTAATGTCTTGTAGTGTCTTAGAAAGCTTTCTAGGTGCTTAATGTTCTTGTGAATATCTGAAGTGCGAGGCCTCTCAGAAAGCTAACTGAATGAAGGTAAGACGATTAAAACTTTTTTTGAGGATTATGATAAAGTTACTTTAAGTGTAAATGTTACAAAAGTGTAGCCTTTCCAAAGTAATCCATTTTAGACAAAGGTGTGCTGATCGAGCTTTTGTCCCTAATTTGCATTGAAATTTCGATTTTGGTTATGCTTAACAACGCCACGTAAATTAATCTTGAAAATGGATTAGGAACCATATTTCCCCCGGAAATTCTCCCCCAGACTAAAACGGGGAGTTTCATCGCATTCGTTCAATAAACAACTTGAACAACATAACGGCGTTTTTGAGGTTATCTGTCAACCGACTTGAACAACTTACAAAGATCTTGCTCATCCATGCCTTATCCTGAACTTAATTAAGACATGGCAAACTTTATTGCTTACTAGAAATCGAGTTTTTTATGGGTTGTCACCTTGGCATAAATTCATGTTGTAGAATTGATGGTTTCATCTTGGAATCTCTATTATTGTACGATCGTGTCATTGATTTCAGGACAATCTAAGTACGGGTAAGATATTCTTAACTTGTTCAAGTAGCGTAAAGTAGTGAATTTGCGTGTGGATTAAGGTCTATATGCCATAAAGTAGACTTGCACCTTACAATAAGAATTGATATTGATGCAAACAAGTTGAAAGTCTAGATTTCATTCCTATAGAGGCATTGCAAGTTTAGTGTTTTGCTTGAATAATGTATTTTGTTATTTAAATATTCCAAAAGTGTATCCCAAACCGTTATCTGAAAATCATTTTATTTAAAACTTAAGCATACTATGAGTTAGCATAAATACTGTAATGTGTATAATTCATCATGTATAATGTTTTTGTGGTCAAGGATGCTTAAATATCCAGGATTTGATTATTTCCAATGTGGTCCCAAGGACACACAAGGACTTTTAATTTGGCATAACCTTCTTTGCTTCTCTTCAGAACTTCATGATTTGAATTGTTATAGAATTTCATGAAAGACAAATCCAACCTGGATATAAGAACACTCAACAGGAAAATATCTCTTGATATCAAGTAAGATACATAGTGAAAGACTAGTCAGTTTTACTTTTTTGTTTAGAATGCAATAATATATTAGAAAGATGTATTTTAGAGACCAAATTGAAGATATGAGAACTGTTTCATAATGTTAAAGTTGATTTTGATTCATAGTTTAGCTTAGCTTTTTGTAAGTTTCAATGGCAGTCAAATTTGTCTCATAATTTTCATGTATTCATGTGCTTTCTATTCTTATTTTTTTGTTTATGAGTTAGTCCAATGATCAGCATAAGTTCGAATGATGCAAATGAACCTTATTCATTGAAAAGGTGTGTTCTAGGCTGAGTAAGAGTTAAAATAGTAGAATGTTCTAAGGATGTATTATCTGTTCATTGAAACCATGAAGAGGCATTACAAGTTTAGTATTTTGCTTGAATAATGCATTTTGTTATTCAAATATTCCAAAGTGTCTCCCAAACCGTTGTAAGTTGATGTACAATCATCAATTCTTTGAAAACTGAGACTTTCTACTTTCAAAAGCACGTTATCGCCTTTTGTGCTCCTCCACTTGATCTTGGTCACCCCTGATTTGCCGTGCGCCGTCCAGGGAAATTCTAGAAATTCTAGTTCTTGCCTAGAGTGGTCGCGAGAGAGTAATCCGTAGGTTTTGATGCGATTTCCTCCTCTAACGATCGTATATCCTCCAGGAGACTAGCCTCTAGTTCTCTTTTTTCTTTTTTCTTTTTGGATGATTAACTTATCACAAAAAGTCGTATTTCTGATGATAGCACCTCCCAAAACAACGACGGATTTATCACAAATTTTGACTGCTGCCTTGTGGACACGTCTTTCTTCCTGAATTCTGCCACGTCTTCCTCTGTGAGATCCAGGCATCGTTCCTGTATATCCTCAATTAGACAGTTTAGCACTGTCATGAAGTGTTTGTCTCTTAGCAGTGAGACGTTGAATTTCCACAGACCTAACCCTCGCGTTCGCCTCTCCACATCCAGCACCAAGGTTTGGCTGGAGTGATCGGACTTAAATGAGGGATTGATTTTCACTGATTTGAGGTATGGTAACAGCGAAGTTTAGATCAGTTGGTAGTCAAGACGGCTTCTTTTAATACATGTCATTGTGCCCTATCAACTTCGTCACATTAAGAGATTCTGACTTCTGGAGTTCTCTCAGTTGCCGTAAAAATGAGTCATTGGTAGTGATGTGACTTGGGCGCTTGGGCAAGCTTTTTTTCATGACATCGTACACTGGGGTCGCCAATTTACCTTCAGTGAAATGGTACTCCCTTCTGTCTAACTTTCTTTATAAACCGGTTTTTCATTAAGAAGCACTGAAACGCGCCCCTGACTTTTGTAACTTTGGATCAGGGTTGCAAATTAACCTCAAATTTGTGTTTGCTTGAGTAAGTTAGCAGAGCACAAAATCTCCATTAGGCGACCCTACCTTGCAACCTCCCGTGAAAAAACTTGCCCAAGCCCAGATTTCACATCACTAGTCATTGGCGGCCGGTTTCATCCCATTTTCTGCAAGAATAATGATCGAGCGCGACGCAGACGGACGATTAAGAGCTAGTGAAAATTTCCGTGATATTTCCGATCCATTGTCTCGTTGAATTAGGCAATTACTCTCTACTTTTGATGAGGTTGAATACAAGCACATAATCCAACAAAAACTTTTTATGAGGGGTGTAAAAATAATGAAATGAAATATGTTTCGCATCCTATTCACAAAAAATCAGAAGTTACGTAGAACCGGTTTTGACAGGAGTTACAGCACAATTATTTTATTGAAAATTCATACATCTTAATGGTCAATTTTTGTTTGTAGTTATGTCAAGAATACAGAAAAAAAACTAGTCTTGGAAGCCAAGGGTTAGCAATCTTGAAGAGCATAGTTCAAGTGAAATCCGATGATTCCGCTTGGGAAGCCACTTTGTTCGTTCAAGTCTTCAGTTGCCATTGTTGCCACCTCATCTGCATCTGTTTTGAAGTTCACTCGAAATGGACGTTGTTGGGCTGCAATAAGTGATGTGAACTAAATATATCGGTGAAGCAATTTCACCCAAGTGTAGACGAAACAAAAGGGTGGTAAAGACTGAATTTCAATCAGATATTGTTTCTAGTGATGGACCGAAAGCGCTTTCGGCCGAAATTACGGCCGAAATTTCGGTTTCGGTTTCGGTTATGCCTACCGAAACCGAAAGCAGACAAGCACTATGTAAAATGGAGTTTGACAACAAAATCAAAAAAAAAATTGGTCCAAAAACCTCTGAAATTTAAGTTTTCCGATTTTTCAAAATTTGCGACTACCCAACATCGAACACATGAGCATTCTAATTTTTAAGGCAGATTTTGCATTTGAACAATTTTGTAATCAGCTGCTTTCGGTTTCGGTTTCGGTTTCGGTTAAGCCCTCTTTCGGCCGAAACTTTCGGTTTCGGTTATGAGCCCTTGTGGTCCATCACTAATTGTTACTCATTTAACATTTGTCGTCTTGAGTACGCAAAAGTATATTATTTTAACCAACACATATTACCTTCTAGTAAAGTAACAAAATGTAATTGTCATTAGATATTGTTATGCCTTTATTTCTTGATAAGGTTCAACAAACCTCTCCACTGAACACTTGGTTCTCTCTCATTTTGGCTACCCTCTTGTTTCTCTGCACTTTGGCCTAGCTGACTCGCACAGATAGGAGGAATAATGGGCTAGATTGCACTAAATATTGAATTGTTCACAACGTCTTATAGAGAAGACAACGTTATGTACGTATTTCCAAACATCTGTCATTAAAGCAATTTTACTTCTTAGAAAATTGCCATCGTTCAACTGAGATAGATTTTATTGGGCACAATGGAGGACTTTTAGGTACTCAAATTGACAAAAATGAATTTACTTTTGTATATTTTAACTTATAAGGTTGTCATGAATCATACATCATATTGTTTATTTCATATACTTTACATATTGAAAAATGAGTTAAGGAAATGAGCAAAGAAAGGAGAATTTCTCATCGTCATGGAAAACCAATGCCGGCACAAAAACTTGAAACCGGAATTGTTGAACCTTAACAAGAGAAACCCCAAACAAAGTAGATCAGATATTTTGTTGGAAGTAAATTGTGCCAAACGGAATGAATTCATATTTTGGTTCATTATTTTTGGAAAAAATGGCGTCACAATTAAGGATGTAATTGAAAATTTGCGTTTAGTTATTTTTGATGCCTCAACAATAATTCACACATGAAGGTACAATCTATGATGGAAACAATCCAATCTCCAATCATACTCACGATAGGTTGCCTATCTAGGTCTGCCAAATGCCAATTAGCCTTCAGGGTCTATCATTTGTCTCTTGAATGCTATCGAGAGGTGGACAGTTCCTCAAATCGGCACTAGGACGTTACCTGGTTTTAGTGTTTCCTGTTTTTGAAGTGGTGGCTTCCCTTCAGCGCCTTTTGCGTTCAAAGTTTTGGAGGGACTGGAAGAGCTTTGATCATGGTAGTTTTTGCAATGATTGTGGCGCAGCCTGAGCAGCCTAAAAAGCTCAAAAATCGTGCCAGTCTTTTACACGTCTCTATAAGGAAAAAGGCTTTCTTCTGAAGGTGAATGTTAATGGCACCCCTTGCTTTCTTTGTCTTTGGATCAGGGGCGCTATGTAGTGGAAGGAACTTGCTTCTTGATTTTGCAAGAAGGTGTATTGTGTCAGGGGTGATGGCAAACCTAAAGCTATTAGCCTCGCGTGAGAAAGATTGAAAGATTGTTTTTTCCCATCAGTAGTACAATGGCAAATATTTGGACATCTAAACCCTTACTACAAATTGATTCCGTATTGTCTGTTCCTCCAACACTGGTAATGGCATCCGATAAACTGAAGAACCTGCCACAGATGCGATTATGAATGATAATCCCAATCACTCCCACATTGAACATAGTTTGGCCAGCAATGGCAGAATCTCTTTCGGCGCCAGGAATCTAAAAAAAATGGAATAAAGAATATTAATCATGGTCTTTGCTTCTGTGCCTGTATAAAAGATGCAAAGGTGACAAAACGGAATAGGCACCCTGACTCGAGAGTTGTGTCGTAGTTGTACTTAGAACCTAAATATTATAATATAATAATGTGTGGACAGATTGGCACAATCAAATATCTAGTACCCCACAGTAGTTAATCTCTAGAATGTTTCGGATTAGTTTAAGAATTAATGTAAATTCAAAAAGTGATAAATCATTGTAAACAGCTGGTGTCACAATAATGTTCGGTGTTTTTTCATGCAGAGCTCTGCCTCACTTTTAACGACTGTAAAAAGCAGTTTATTACTGTTTTTCATAAAATGCAGAACCTTTTTGTTTTTTTCATGAAATTCATGAAGGTATGTGAACACCGGAGCTAACAGCTCCGAACATCTGACGAGGAATTGAGCAATAATCCCATCGGGTCCAGGCGATATAATGCGTCTTTCTCAGCAAGGGAGAGGTCATTCAATCCATCACTTACAAAGCACAGGTCGTGGTTCGCAGTACTTCAACCTGCCTGGAAAACTCAGTCTTGAATTGATCTCCCAATATACTGGCAATGATGAGCGAGTCAAGAGTTTCATCGTCGTTTTGTTTGAAGGGACCTACTCTAGGAACAGCTTTCCTTTTCGAGGTGGCGTATGAATAAAACGCTTTAGGGTTGGTTTTTACTTCATTAATGAGTCTGTTCTCGTTTGCCATTTGTTCATTGTGAATTGATGATTTGATTTGTTCATCAACATCCTTTAATTTTCGAGCGATGGCCTGAAGGAGCCAGGGATTCGTAATTGTCTTAAAGCAATATCTCAATTAACATTTCTTTTTAAACATTTTTTTCGTATATTTGGGTACAACAATTTGAGCCTTGTGTGGTCGCTTTTCCGGTATGTTGTTGTTCAGATGGGCTTCTTCAATTTCTTTGTCATTCGCTTAATAGCTTTGTCAACAATGGATGGATGCAAGGTTCATCTTCATTGGAAATTAGTTCCTAATGGGCGTCAGTAAAAATAAACCTCTCTAATCGGAACTTTTTTTCTTTCTTTTTGCAAACTTCGGTTAAATTTTTGATAAATGTTCGTAAGGATTTGATGAGGTAATGATCCGAAAGGTTGCAAGGAGAAACATTCACGTGGTTTATCAGTTCATGGTCATTTCACATGCAAGGACTTGGTCCAAAACATTATTTTCTCTAGTAGGTACTCCTATGTGCTGGCTGAGGCTATTTCTAAGAAAGAAATCTTCGAAAGCGTCAAAGAAAGTCGAGCTTGAACTAGGAATAGGATTATGGGAGTATTAGAGGAGTTTCACATGGAACATGGCGGAGTTGGTTGCTGGGGGAGTTTATTGTGGTGGACATTAGTGCTTGGAGAGTTTCCCGTGCTGGAGGTCAAGTGTGCGAAACCAACTGCTTGGGGAGATCATTGTTGGGTTAATAAATGACACGTTGCTCTTAAGATAAAATGCAAACTATATTATCAAAATAATACGGAACCTGAATTGGTAATTTGATTTGGGTTATTTTTTTTCTTTTCCGAGCAAATGTTGGCATCAAATATTGAAGAGTCAGGATAATTTATGTTTTGACGATTGAATTCACTTAAAACAAGGAGCAATATGACTCATTTTACCTGAAGATAATCTCGAGTGCACCCTGTGTCTTGAGTTCCTTTGACAGCGCCAGCAGCTGGACTAACCGAAAGTCCAAATGACCCTTGGTCAATGGCAGCGCCTGTGCCACCAATAACAGGTTGAAAACAGATGGCGCATTTGCCTGGCTCTTGGCGAAAGCAGATCGTGTAGCACTGATTAGACAAATGAGTCACTGCAACGGCAAAAGAAATGCATAATATTACTTAAATTGTTAACATGACAACAAACATCTGTAATAACAAATGTGGGCACAAAAACGTTGTAGTCGTTTTTAAGGAAAATCCGGTTTATCATGGTTTGATGGCTTGCAAATCGATCCCCTGGATCCCATGTATCTCATTACAAACTAGTTAAAAGATATGTGGTAGTGAAGCGCAAAAAAATTGTCAAACTGGAACTTCCGAACATAAATCTTTGACCTGCAACAAGCACAACGTATCAAAATCAAGCGATTAAGGGTAGTGATGGGTTTCAAGTTGGGAGTGTTGACACGTTGTAACTGCTATTAAAAAAGGCGGGTTGTAATTCTGAGTGGTGTCAAAACCAATCCAATGACTAAGACATCAACGAGACAAATGGCTGCATTGCGCACACTTTCTTTGGATTAAGACAATCGAGTAATGATTGACTATCTTCAGGGCATTTCAAACAACCTACGCTTTAAACATTTTCCGTGACGAACCCGCAAATAAAAGACAATTGTACGCTTCAATTATAATGTCGCAAATTATTTTGGACTTTGAATTAATGTGTCTCCAATTGTTATGTCCACCAATTAATATGTCGTCAATTATTCTGTGCCAATTATTTTGTCTCAAATTATTTTGGGCCCAGTTAAAATGTCGCATTACCGAAATTTTTGAACAGAGACCTAAACAAGGACCAAAATGGGAGCAGCACTCGAACTAAATCGAGTTCGAGTTCCATTGGTGGCTACAAAAATGAATTTCGAGCTGGCAATGCTGCCATATTTTACCAGGAGATTAGGTATCTTGCCTTTTGAGAAGTTTAGCAGTAGTAATCTTTTTGACCCTTAAGGACCAAAATGGCAAAAGCGTGGCAAAACACGACCTCGAAATCCATCATTAATTCAGGGAGGCCATTATTTAAGCTTAGATATAGGCCAGAGCTCAGATTGTCATGCGCTATCTTTCCAACTTTAACTGTATGTCGATTTGTGTAATTGTAATTTTCAGCTTGGGCTCAAAAAGTCTCGTTCTTACCTTCGTGATCCTCATAGATAGTTGAAGCTGTTGGTGTGGTTTCTAGCTATCTCTTAAACCTGAGGCACAGTATTAGAATTTATTTTCAGTTTTATAGCACTTCGGAACTCGCTCAAAATTGCCATTCAATTGCTGCGAATCTCAACGTCTTTGGTAGTGATGAGTGCCTTTGAAACTTTGACAATGTTAGCCTGTTTTCTCCAAAGCTAGACTCCATTTTTACATGACTGCCACCAGATGTCGCACTTCGACACTCTGTCGTGGGTTGTTAACAAAAACACATGATCAAAATCTTCAACAGGATCGATGATTTCAGAAAGCCAAATGGACATATTGATGCCAAAAATTCGAAAGTGTCACTCATTGTAAGCTCTCGTGTTTTCCTTCAACATACAACTTGGATTGTGGTTATCAGAAAGGGTTATGTCCAATAATGAATGGCTTCAATTAAAAGATAGCCGGTGTGCCATCTTGTTCGACCAACTTCAAGACTGAAGATCAGAACCGTCATACCAGGTCAAATTTTCCTTTATAAAGAGAATTGGATCAAATTCAAGCACCAAAACTTCTCCTCAGCCTTTTTGTGGATTCCAGTTCCCATTCAACCTGTTTTGTGCGATGATGACCGCACAAGGCTCAATTTAGATTGAAAACACATCATGCCAAAATCAAGTCCTGTAAATTATGGTAAATTATGTACTTTATAAACCATTATGGATTCAGATGAAGTAAAGAATAAGAAATGTAGTTTAACCCTACTAATTCCGTCATTTTTAGAAAGATCAGTTGAACTTTCCATGAAACTTGATTCAATAGCATTGTTTGCCTCATTGGTGAGAACATTTTGTGGTTTTTGGAGAGGGTGTGGTTCCTAGTGGTGTTTGGTTCCTAACATCTCCCTAACTTAGATTGCAAAGTTCCCAACTAAAAAAAGGAAGAAATAGGAAGACTCATTTTAAAGGGAAGTCTTACCAGTTGAGGTGACAGCAGCGGTTGCAACCGGAAAATTATAACTAGAATATCAAAGAAGACAAAACTTGGATTCGTAACCATTGCAACTCCAGAACTCTCCTCACCTAGAAAAGGTTCCTGTGTTTCCGGTAAAGTATTGGAGACATCCATCTGGTCCTAAAAATGGGACAATTAAGAAATGACCAACTAGAATGAGAATTTTCAAATTCAAGCACAATGATTGTTCATTTACCTCCATTGTCGTCTCCGCAAGCAAAATGAGTGACTAGAATAGAACATAAAAGCGTATGACAAGTGGTTATTTAACCAATGAGTGTGAAGTAAGAACATGATACCCTTAATGTCGAACTGTCGGCTCATTCCTGTTCCTTCAAAATCGAATGACGCCCTATTACATTGATCTGAAGCATCCACAATCACTAGAAAGATAAAATAATGTACGTTTGAGCCAGTTTTTATTATCTTTATTGATTTGCCATCTTCGAAATCAGAAAAAACCTATTCTTTATTGTTGGATCCCAAGGAGAGAGAGTTTCCTTGTGTAAAGTCAAGGAGGTAAATCGAACCTAGAACCTTTCTCATTAATGTAAACTGCGTTAACCACTTCACCACGGCTTCTACCTAACTGATGACTAGGGCTGTTGAAATCTTGTAAATAAGCTTTTTGGGCATTAAACATCCTTTTTTACATGAAGTGCATATCTAAGCCTTTTATGGATGTATTCTGCATTTTTAAGGAAAGAAGTCAAATTTCCCGCTTAACCCGCTTAAATGTGTCAATAATATGAACTTTGCAAACATCAACTTTTGCCGGATTTTTGAGTAAATTCACAATCACATGCCCAGTTTGGCAACGTCATCGCCCTTGTCACTTCGTTTAGAGGAAAACCAATATGGAGTAGGTGCAGGCGAGAAGCCGGTGTCGGGATGTCGACCATCGTCAACACCGGCCTTTTGTGTCAACACCAACATTTCGATTTTTCAATTATACGAAAGTTGTTCTGCTTGAACACTTTCACAACTGGTGTCGATGTCTAGAAAACCACCCCGTAATGCTAAGTGCAACCTCGCGTGAGCGCTTACTTACCAGATTTCAACAGACCTTTTGATGACTAGAGCCCGGCAAAAAATGTTGGAAAAACGTCCAAAAAATGTCATTAAAATGTCAGGAAAAAGAGCAAAAAATTTTGAAATAAAGGGCAAAAAGGGCAAAAATTTTGAAATTTAGAGCAAAAATAGCAAAAAAATGTTAAAAATTAGGGCAAAAAAGTCAACAAAATGTGTGAGAAATGGGACTAGATGCGTGGAGGACTTGAGAAGACTACTTAAGACAATGTGACCAGACATCTGAAGGAAATAATGCCGTCAAAACTCTAGCTTAAAAAACGGGAGGTTGCGCTTCACATAGCGGGGTGTTTTTATAAGCTAGACGTCAAAACAGTTTATGTTGTAAGTCAGATAGCACATTCAGACCCTTTGAAAGGCAATAGATATTAAAGTTTGAGTAAATAATGGCAACAGTGCCAACTTAAAACATCCTTTACTCTACACATTAGCTATTTAGCTCACGTAAAATAATCACGGAAACAAGGGTCACAAAGTTTCTGATGTGAACCTCTTCACAATAACAAAAAGAACTTTAAGGGCACTTTTTTCCTCTTTCCAAAGATTTTGATTGATTGGCATCATAAAATGTGAAGTTGAACAATGACAATTTTAGCGGGAAATTTTGGCGGGAAATTTCAAGCCTTCATTTGATTAATTGGTTCCTCAGAACCGGTTTTGGGATGACATTTTTGAGCAAAAAGTACAAAAAATGTTGAGAAAATGTTGAAATTTTCCAAAAAATGTCAAATAAAATTAAAATGTTATATTCACGTAAAATTGGCAAAAAAATGTAAAAAATTATTTTTGATGTAAAAAAAAAAAATCCCTAGCCCTACTGATGACGGTTCTATGCCAAATATCTCTAAGCATTTTCCGCCTGTTGCTAATTTCGATGACTGGTTTTTCAAATCTGATACATTTCCAATCAGTTATGAGTCCGATTTGCGGCTTATTTGCCCGATTTCCCATCGATCATTTGTCCAACTTTAGGTGTAACATTTCTCACTTTTTCTTCATATTAGCAGAAGGCAACTTTTCCGTTCATGGGGTTGGCTTGTTTCTCATTTTACTCGAACCTGAGCTCGCAGTTCTTCATGTGCTGGTAAGATATTTCAGTTTGTGAAAAAGATGAGAATGAGTTGGCTACAAAACCACGGAAAGGCAGTGCCAGTAATCATTGGAGTTTTTATTCAGAGGGGCTTTGTCTTAAATGGCTTGGAATACAGTATGTTCCAAATCCAAGATTAAAATTGAGAACACTAGGGATGCTTCGAGGGCGATTACTCACGTGGCGGATTAGTTTTTCCAAAGTATTTTCCAGGTATTAATAGAAATCTTTCGCTTTGGGGGATGGAATGTGGGCATGAAAATCTACATTTTTCCTCGCCTTCGAGGTAGAGGTATCCCTCAAGAACGTATGTCAAGGTTATCAGATCGACATTCGCATATATTTCCAGAAAAAGGACAGTTAATAGCAAAAACACTGGTCTGAAAAATACCTTAAGCTAGTCGTAAATTTAGCCGTTCAGAAATGTGATTTTTTTTTTCCAAATGAGTGTAGTCAGAAAATGGGGAAAAAACACCTTAGACCAATATGTCTTTGACGGAAAATACCGTAGACCATATACCGTAGATACCGCAGAAAACAGACGTACACAGAGTCAAGGAAAAAAGTTAAGTGGCCATTATTAACACGGCACATTATAATACTAATAACACGATTGGCATTATATCACCTGAGTGGTTAAAACCTGATTGACCAAATTGTAGATGGTTCACGGGACAAAACTCACAAAATCCAGTGCATGGGAATTTTTGGAACAAACTTCCTTTTTTGCTGTCCCTGAGGTATTTTCACCAAGATGACCTTGTTCAAAGCAACACTTTTGCCACATTACTTTTATTGTTGCTATTGTAATTCATTACCTTGTTTTGTAATGTAGAATAACGAATTACTTTTGACAAGTCTGCATTTGAACGGGTCAAGTTTTGCAATCAATACATTGCTTAATGAGAGCTTTACAATAATATTAAATGGGGCTCAAAACTCAAAAAAGTTTAGGACCATCTTTTAAAATTTGTTGCAAAACAACTTACTGTGTTGGCCTGTATTTAAGCCACAAATAACGGGAGAGCCAATGTTTCCTGGAGAGGTGATGCTGAATGTATCTGTCACACAATCCCCAATAGCACCCCCTGAAATGATCGAAGCACAAATCTTATAGCATTAGGGGATTATTGTTGACATATTTTACCCATTACCATTCGTCGTTGGTGCCGCTGCTTGTGCAGTTCCTAATGTTGGTCCAGCAATTGAGAAGCTCTAAAAAGGATGTCATGTTCGAGATTGCTTTAGTAATAATGTTTTATGCTAAAATTCTCGTGGCTTGTCCGCTTAACTGCTTATTACTTTCCCTTTGCTCCAGCCAATCGGTTAGGAAACTTCAATTGACAGAGAACCCGATTGGTCGGATCATGATAGGTTACAGCACTTAAACGTTGAAGCGGAGAAGCCTGGAAAATATTAGCTAGGTAGGCATAAATATGGGAGGTTTCACAAGAAACGGAACATTAACAATATTATGTAACGCGCTATGGAGTGAATTTTCAAAACTGCGTGGGATTTACAAGAACTGTAACAGGAAAAGTTGAAAAAGACTTTTCCCGTCAATTCAATATTTGGGCAACGACGATTTTTCTCGTGAAGGATCAACTAAACTTTTTCGCTCTTCGGTTCTTTGGTAGTGATTAAAGTTGTGCATAATAGAAGGGAGAATATTCACATGGATCTTTCGAATTTTCATGCACTGCATTATTTTGTTTCTTACATTTTAGTGAGAAAACATTTCCGAATTACAGCCATGGTTGACATATTCGTTTCTTATGAATCGGCCGGCAATGGTCTTAAAAACTAATATAGGCAAACATCATCGTAAGATGAGAAAACGTTCTTACCGCAAAGTCCAGTCGAATGCGACAAATGTTGGAGGCGCTCTTGCAAATAGTGAACGTGCAAGGATCGGCAAAAGGAGTCGATGTTGCTCCTTGAATAAGGTAAGTGCAATTTTCCGAGCTTGTACTGCCACAAGTTAGAGTGACTACAATTGAATTACAATCAAGTAAAACTGAAGAATAAAAAGATTGTAAACAATGTCTCACATGTGCAACAAACGCCAAAGCCTTGGGCACAACTTCCACTTGAGGATCCGCCTACAATGCAAGGATGACAAAAGTATAACAACGCTTCAATGTTCACTTTCAATTTTCCATTGAATCAACCCTACCTCTTGAGATGCATTCGTCGACTTTATTGTAAAGTAAAGAGTTATTATTTGAGAGCTAACACATGTTGACACTTTTCCAACTTGAAATTTTCGGGTGTTATTGGAACTTTTGAGGGGCCTTTTCAATAAAGAGCTTAGAGTTCGAGGACCCATTCCTAATGTTTGTTTCAATAATTTGAAATAATAGCCACACTATCACTCCTATCATTTTAGAATTTGCGAAGAGATTATTAAACTCCCATGCTCAAAAAATTGTTTCAAATATGCTAGCTCTCAAAGTCGCAAAATCCTGCTAACGTGTATAACAAGTTCCAATCCTTGATGAAGATCCAGCACAAGCGCCATTCTAAGGACAAAAGAGATCAAACCGGTAACATAATATCATCTATTCTAAATTTAAATTGGCTTCAAATTCTTACTGGGAACGTTATAACCTGGAAAATGGAAAACACTGCAACCAAATGAAAAAATGAATTATGAAGCCAGCCAGGCTTGTTGTTAAGTGATGTTCGAAGCTTTTACTCACATTTGCCCTCCCTGGTAGAATTAGAAGGCGTTGAAGTGACATTGGCAATGTTCAAGACTAAAGCCAAAGTCAAAGTTTGGAACCAAATACTCATTGTGGAGAGAAGTGATCTTGGGCTGAACCAATATTGAACTGAAACGTGAAGAAACAAACTCTTTCGGTGAAAACCGCAAAATGATAATATTGCGGCAAGCGTGCGAATCAAATTAGGCAAGCGTGCTTTGGTTGGAATGAGCGCATCCCAGAGAGCAAAGTGGAATTTTTAAATCTATTTTGCGCGCTATTTAACTGTTTACCTTGACATTCTAGTAATTTAATGTAAACCCAATGAAAATTGCTGTTTTTGGGATAAATTGTTTGTCCACTTTTTAATAATTATCATTTCATTTAAAAGCGTCGTCGTTGAAAAAAAAAGTATGAAATGTTTTTTTTTTTCACAGAAACTAGAGAAATATTAATCTAAATTCTTAAGAAATTTGGTTAACTTTCCGGACCCCATGGACTTACCCATTCACACATGCTTCACCTTGCCTCCATCGATTGCTTCGTCTGCGATCGACGATCTTGATTCGCATGAAGGCGCTCCAAAAACCGTTCAAAGGGTTTTTGCGAAGACGATAACATTTCTCATATGTCGGATAACAGAAGCATGAAGAATTCCAAAATTTCGAGAGGCATTTGAATCAGTTGCGATTTAACTCTCCACCAAGTTACAACTACGAATTATGGGCAAGTACAAATTTGTCTTTGATAATAAGGATAAGGATATAAGGATCTTCCTCAGTTAGCACTTTCACAAAGCTTAGAATCGCGTTTTCATATAATGACTCTTAGACATTGGCTTCGGTTTCAAAGAACGGAACGACGAATAAGTCATATCATGAGACTGTACAGGAGAACGTTGATATCTCCAACAGTTCACTTGACATCTGAAGAAGTATAAGATTCAAGCTATACTTCTTAGTGATGATTACATCTCGTCTATCAGCATAGTCTAAACATCCAAAAGTCAGAGTAAGAAGTTGTCGGAAATGAAGGCGAACATTAGAGTAGTATAAGCAGTATAGTAATAGTTTACCACATGGCTCTCCATAGGTAGATTGTTGAGGTAGTTTTGAAGTAAAGTAGAAGCATATCTAGAAGCATAAAAGAGGCATGAAAGAAGCATAAAAGGCGAAGTAGAAATAACCATGCTCGACTAAGTTTCGCTACATAAGATACGATTGAAAAACGCAGCTTGTGTGGTAAAATTTGATCGAGCATGGCTATTTCTACTCCATCTCAAATGCTTCTTTTGTGTTTCTTCAATGCTTCTAGAAATGCTTCTACTATACTTCAAAACTACCTAAACAACCGACCTCTTATTTCTACTCCATCTCATATGTGTCTTTTGTGTTCCTAGGTATGCTTCTACTATACTTCCAAACTACCTCAACAACCGACCTAATGTTATCAAACTCACTAAACAGAAAAGAAGAACCTTCACACTCGAATGACTTTTTAAACATGATTGAATTGTATAATACTGTTTCTGAACTGTACCCTAAGCTTAAACGTTGTCTGTAAAGTAGAAAATAGGAATCAGTTACAAATGTTTGTGTATTTTTTTCGATTTTAATTACTTGCTCAACTTAATATTAAAAGGTAAGTACAAACATGACTTAAGTTTTTTACAATTTAACGGTTGTTGGAATGATCTTCTTCAGTTGAATATTTGTTAGGAAAGTGATAATCTGATTTTAGAGTATGTTTTGCCTTCTTCACTCAAAACTTGTACTTTTCAGGTCCATTCAACTACTCGTCGCTTTTGGTGCTCTTTTTCTCAGTTTGTGTGGTCTTTTCACATAACGAAACGCTGAAAAGCTCTCGACAGAAAAGTATGATCGATAGCGTTTTCATATTTTTAGCTTCCTCCTTTCCCCCTTCATTTCCTCGACATGATTTTTCCAGTCGTGTCTTTACCCTGATGTCCTAAAAAATGGCAAATCATAAACTTAAACTAATATAAATTGCACAGCCGTTGATTTTTTTATTTTTATTTTGTCTCAATTTTGCTTTTTGGCTGACAAAATTCTGTTCTTGTCTCTAGGACTCTTTAGTCTTTTCAACATTGTCACATTTGCAGTAAGTTGACCAAATGTCGTAAAGGTTTTCGAAGGACATTGTTAGGTATAATTTAGTTTTTCTCTTTTAGAATGAGGCTTGTACTACAACTGTCACAGGAAATTTGATTGGCACATGTTTTACTTCCACCGAATGTACCGCAAAAGGGGGATCTGCGTCAGGAAATTGCGCTTCGGGTAAACACCACCAAAAAAAACATCATCACTTGATTTCAGTCCAAAAGCTAGGGATTTCTCTTCGCTTTTAGGGTTTGGCGTTTGTTGTCTTTTTAGTGTGAGTGGGGCGTGCACTGCTGCCCAAACGGTTGGACAGGTAGGTTGCCAAAGAATTTCACTAAACGCTTTTTAGAAATTAGTACGTTTCGCACGTTTTGTTTTAGAATTGCACTTACATTCGGGTGAGAGAGTGGATTGAAGTCATTTCGTTCTTACTGTCATCTGAATCTTTTCAAACTAAGTGCAATCCTTCGTGTGTTTTCAGAACAATGGTTTTCCTTCTGCCGATACCACTGTCAATCAGATTTGTACCTACAACTTCAATCGGATTTCTAACAGTAAGATCGTCCAAACACTTTTTGAAACATTGAAACCGTCAGTTCATGAGCAAAAATTGGCAACGCCCAAGCCAAAACGCAAATGCCAAGAAATGTGCTAAACATGACAATCATGATTTTTACCGGTTACGGTAGTTTCTTTATCTACTAATCTATCTCAATTGGACAATTTTTAGATCTCTGCCAGATAAGGTAAGTAAATATACAATAAACTAATGCTAATGCTGATGGATTGCAACAAACTATTCCTAAAAATGCGAGCTCAAAAGAAAGGGCATTTTCCGTTATGTAAGACAAATCCATAGTTGGTTCTTCTCTGTTCTTTTCGAATTGATTCCACAATTTGCCGAGAGCCAATTACTAGATCAAAGGCAGTTATTACTAAAAGATCAAATTCATTCTTTTTTGGTATGTCTCAATAACAAATATTACATTTTCATTTCCATTAAGGTTGGACTTTGACACTCTAGTGTCACAAAATGGCAACACTGGTAGGTCAAATCGCTTCAAAAAGGAACGTGTTCAGACTTGTAATCCTGCGCTTAATTACAGGTGTATGTGGGGGTGCCAATGATGCCATAACAGTTTCTAGTCCTTTTGCCACATCCTTGAATGCATTTCCCCCTACAGTTTGTGGGACATTAACCGGGCAACACAGTAAGTGATCAATAACACAGATGCATTATCTTAACATTGGAATAACATGCATTTTCCTTCATTTTAGTGTACTTTGAGACCGGCATGTCTGGAGCAACAGCAGGATCATTAATGATTGCGAAAGGGTCGGGAACAGGGAACAGAATCTTCCAAATCAAAGCCACTTATTTAACGTGTGATAACTTGGCCAAGTAAGATTTTTTGGATTTTTTACCACCGCTACAAGGAATACGATTCCTTGTCAACTAATAAATCTTAAATATAAGGTCGGTTGTTGAGGTAGTTTGGAAGTATCGTAGAAGCACTTCTAGAAGCATAGAAGAAGCATAAAAGAAGCACACGTCGCGCAGTAGAAATAACCATGCTCTATCAAGTTTCGCTTCATAAGCTGCGATTGAAAAATGCAGCTGCTTTTGAAAAACACAACTTATGTAGCGAAACTTGATCGAGCATGGTTGTTTCTACTGCGCGTCATGCGCTCTTTTTATGCTTCTTCTATGCTTCTAGATGTGCTTCTACTACACTTCCAAACTACCTCAACAACCGACCAATAATTTATGCAATGGTTTCGAAATGGGCTTTTTTTCAACGTGTTACATTTACATTCCATATAAATTACATATTGAGATGAGGAACTGATTGACCTCTCGCGATTTTCAGAGCTCCAGAAGGGTGCACTCAATACTTTACAGGGTTGAGCGGAAACTTTCAATCCTACAATTTTCGAGGGGGCCAACTGTTAGCGAGCATGAACTACAACAACTGTTTTCGACAAGAAGAAGGTAAGTTATGGATTTGAAAAAAAAATCTGTTTTAAGATTTAATTCCGTAAGTCTTATAGAACAAAGTATAATGGCCACTGTCTTTCAGACAAAAGTACAAAGCTATGAAACTCGGACTTATCTCTTGAGCTAATCATTTTTGTTTGCCAGAGCTTGTGCGTTCAGATGTGCTTCGAGTTCAATTTTTGCCATAGTGTTGCCATTTTGATCCGTGTTTAGGTCTTCGTGTCAAAAAACTTACCAAAACTAGACTTCCTAAAAGGCAAGAGACCTTACCTCCCAATGAAATATGGCAGCACTGTCAACTCGAAGTCCATCGGTATGTGTACCAAAAATACTAGTGTTGCCGAATTATCAACTTTGATTGCATATTCGTAAAACTTCTTTTTGAAATACAATTGCCACGTTTATGAAGAACACGTTTGAGTACCCGCTAAGCCATGCTCCGGAATGATTTGCCATGCTTGGAACTAGAAATTAACAACACAAGCCATTTTTGAAATTTTTAAGTTTGAACGCGTAACAATGGCGCTTTTTCAAAAACTGCAATGCTCATTTCTTGTCAAATAAGCTATTTGTGAAATTCTAAAAGCAGCAAGAGCGAAAAAAACCAACTAACCGTCCTCCATCTTTTTTTCAGGATATTGTCAAATAGAAGTGCGCGAAGCAACTGGAGCTACTCCCGATCCATTTGCGGTGTCACCTGTTCTTACAATGGCAATGGTGAGCAAAATAATAACTGTTGCTCAATTGTTGATTAAAATAACGCGTCACTTTAACTGGCTCCAATAAAATTGGGACAGAAACATTTGCAAATGTTGAATAATTGATGATGACGACGTTATATTTGAAGGGACATAAGTTGAAAGCCCAATATTATTCGAGACAAAATAATTGGAACACATATTGATGTAAAATTGCAGAAATCCCTCCTACAAGATCTTAAAGGCTTGAGGATTTGTTCAAAGACTCGCCTCCCTGACCATGACCCACACAGATATCTCCAGATACGAGATCCTTGACTTTTTTGGCAAACAATTTTCACAGATAGCTGACCAAAGGTTGGCAGAATAATACTGATAGCTCAGACGAACATTCCCCCTGAGTATATCCCAAATTCAGTACAAGTATAATATGGAATGATGCTTAAGTCTTAATTTCTTGAAGTAATTTGTTCGTAATGCAGAAAAATGGTCAATTTTAGAGAGGTAACATGTCAGGCTAAATAATTTAGCAGGTTAATTAATTTGAGATTGATTAATCAAGTTATTCTTGTAGTCCTGTTCTTCAAGAAGTCCTTCAATGTGGGCTTGTGTTATACTATGAAAAAGGAAGAAGAATAAATTATGACAGAGCTGTCCGGGTCAACCTCAAAAGTGGCCTTCAAAACAATAAAGGGTTCTGGCCCAGCATGTCGTATCTGTTAATATCTGTAATGAGGAGGGGTGCAGATTTCAGGCAAATAAGATTTTATGCCCAAAAACATGTTTACTTACTATTTGCTAGCTTTTAAAGTGTATTTGCCAATTTTCATTTTATTTGCCAATTTAAACAAATTAATACAAAATTTGTAGATTTTGGTGCAATTGAATGCAAAATTTGTCGGTTTTTGGGCAAATCATTTCTAAAATTTTTTTTTTTGTGGGAAAAAAGAAAAATAATTTTTTTTTGCCCAAAACTTGCATTCCACTATATTGTTGGTGAAACATTATTGTCCAAATTTAGTGGCCAATTTTGCTATATTTTGGTAAATTTATATGTCTATTTGCCATTTTGTTTGCCATTTCTTGTTTATATTCCATTCTATTTACCATTTTGGACGCGTTTATTCGCCATTTTTTGGACCTAAAAGGCATGTTTCATTTGCCAGAAATCTGCACCCCTCGTAATGAGTGATAGTGATTTACTGCGTAGAGTCAGATGACTTTATTCTTAGAAACGTCTGGGATTTCTGCTCCACAGCAAAATAAAATTATTTTCCGGGCTCTAGAATGATGACTAGGGACAGGAAGTTAAGACGAATAAAACTGTCAAATAAAACGAAAAAAGGCGAATAGAATTGCCTGATTAGACAAAAAAAGACGAATAAAATTGACCGATTAAACGAAAAAAGACGAAAAAAAGTTGCCAATAAATGGAAAAAAGAAAAAAAAAATACTTAATACTTGGGAAATTAATTTCCAAAAAAGGCGAATGAACCTATCTTATAAGAAAGAAAAAAAATTAAGAGCAACGGCGAAATCTAGAAAATTTAAAAAAGAAGTACCGAACAAGCACGAATTGGCCATTAGTACATATGTCAAGTAAAAACCAAGAGTTAAAAATGCCTTTTTAAAGGAACGTTTTTAATACAGCTATACTTAAAATCAGATTTGCAAATCCAATGATTGTTCTGATGGCCTTTTCAACCCAATAGTAATCTTTTCTTTCTGTGTCTGTCGAGCAACTGTACGAGTACAAGTTAATTTATAAGTGTGGATTGTATTTTGTTTGTGCAAAACCGCAACTGACAATCAAAGAATTGCATTGGCCTATGATTGGTGGGGTTAAACTTTCTTTAAAGTTTTTACTTGCTTGGAAAATTGGAAAAAAACGCTGCAAGCGCTTGAAATCTAAGAAAATCCAAATTTTTGGCCAATTAGACGAAAAAAGACGAATAAAATCCAAATTAGTCGAAAAAAAATTCGCGACGATTAAAGGCCAAAAAGACGAAAGAAGACGAATCAGTTCATTCGTCTTAACTTCCTGTCCCTACGACCCATTTATTCCTAGTGATGTCAAAACCAATGGAATGTGAGAATGAGTCAAACGGCTGCATTGAGCATTCTTTTTTTCAATTTGACATTTGGTCCATGATTGATCGTAGGGACATATCATACTAATGGATCAAAATGTTTGACATGAAAGAGCCACCAAAAAAAGAAAACTGTAATTCCAACTATTTTATCCCAACTCACTTTTGATTTTCAACTAATGTGTTGACGAATAGTAACCCATCGGACGAGCAAAAATAGCTTAGACGAAACCTACCTTTTAATTTACTTCCAAGCAAAGAAACATACCATATCCTCCGTCATTCTCATTTTTATCACCGACTTCTCCACAACTTTCCTCCTCCATCTCCTGGGTGGGTACCACTCATCATCCTTTACCTTTTCATGTATTTTTACACTTATTGTCTAAATATATTCAGGTTTTGGCACCCGATATTGGTGTTCGTGTGGATTTTTTACGTGTCTTCATCAATAATGTGGTCAGTTATCCTGTGCAAATTGTTTTGTGCCAATTATTTGGTTTATTTAAAATGAGGTGCATTTGTTAATTTATGATTGGGGAGCAAGGCATTGGGTGCAAACATAAAAAATCACTCTCTTAAGACAACACTTATTTTATGAACTTTTGTTAAAAAAAAAGTCTTTTTTTGTATATTCTCCCAAAAAACGTTATTGGAATGAAATATTTTAATTGCAACAAATCTGGTGGTCCGTGTTTTCAGTACATGAAAACAAATTTTAACTTCACTATATCCAAATTTAAAAGAAAATGTGATGTTTGTTGAGGCCAAATTTAGTAAAAGGAATGACTTTTTGTGAGTTTGAAGAGTTTTAATACTTGACCAAGTTTTCACTGCAAAATGTTCTCACTAGGTTTAATCAAGTACTCCATCAAACAAGCCATTGAAATCAAAACTTTGTTTTTTCAAAATTTTTAAAATCAAAGCCTTTTTTTTTAAAAATTCAACAATGTACCTAATCTCGTGGGAACACGTCTATCAAAAGCAAAACTGCTTTGAATTTTTGAAAAACTCAAACTCAGCATGGCTTCCATAGATCAAATGCTTTCCTTCTCCATATTAAATAATTGTAGAAGTTGGAACTAATGTAAGAGCTGGAACCTTCTCTCCAATTCAGAAAAAAATCGAGAAACTAATAATATATCGAAAGTTATTCTTTATCAGAACTTTACTCAAGGGCTGTCACGACCTACCAACAACAATTTGTGAACAAGCCAGATGTCATTATCGTTTGATTTTTTTCAGATTGATTGCGCAGGGGCGTTAGCCCGAATCACTTTTGCAACCCCGACTAGTGGCACCTTTTGTGGCGGTATTTTAAGCCAGGTGGCCATGGACGTCGTGCCTGGCATTCTTACATGTGAGTACTGTTTCTCAATAATGACCCTCCGAGAATCATGGATCCTTGGTTAAATACAATACAATTTTTGTGGTGCGCTTTTCGTTTTTTCGGCGGGTCAAAAATGGACCATTCAAATCCAAGTGTATCAGCTGCTGATGAATGTATTTTTTTCAATTTAAATTTAACAGGTAACTGAATGGTCTCTAAACATGGATTAAATAGTTGGATTTATTGATGGAATATTTCCCTGAACCTAAACTTAGATTATTAAAAAAAAGTAAAGCCGTCCCCTTGGATTGAGAGTCCAAAACATCCAAAGTTGTCTGTTTGGGTATCGTTATCCAAACCTAAAAAGCCGTTTGAAACACAGTATTGGGGAATCTAAAAGATGCAACTTTATAACTCACGACTAATGATGGGAGTCGGCGGAAACTCTTTTGACCTGTAATTTCCCACATATTTCATTTCCCACTTTGTAAAATGTCTTGGAAAATACTAGGGCAAATAGCATTACTAAGACCTTGTTATACTTTCAGCTTCACCCGGCACCAGCTTCCAATTGGGTCTTATATCTTCGGCTGCTCTGACCGCTGGTTTAACAGGTTTCAACTTAAACTTCAACCAAGTTCCTTGTGCCTAAAACAAAAGTCCTTGGTTTCAAATATCCAGGGAGAATGATTCGAAAGGTCTTTGCAACGTACTATCGATTCCACTCATAATTTTAAAAATACAACGTCATGAATATCTTCCATTGATTTGTTCACGGCACAATTATGTTATTGAAAATAAATATGGTCCAAACATAACAAACTTTTACGAGGGACGAGTCACCAAAAATTCTTGCTTAAAAAGGGAACGTCTTCGTTGATTCTTTGTTGTGTCTTTGTCCTGTCACCCCCATATAACATGGGTCAGCTTTAGACCCCAAACCATGCCCCATAGCACGTTCGCCAACCCCATTGCGACGAGGCAGGCCGTCCTCGTCACTAATCGAAGTCACGAGTGTGAAAATGTAGATGTTCCCTTCTTTTTCATGAAGTAGATGTTTTAAATTGAAAATTTCTGTGCCGTGTATTCTTAAGTCCTGCCTAGATATCGAGAATCTGGTCTAACATTGTATTTTGCGGATTTGGACAAGTTTTAGAAGGTAAAAACGGACCGGCCGAGTGACTGGTAGGCCCTGTACATTGTATGCCAATCCTAAAGATCGTGATTGAGGTTCAAAATAACAAAAGCCACTTGCTATTTTAAAGGAAACATACGCAACACATGTACAACTAGTAATAAATACGTACATAGAAGAAATAACGTTGTACTAAAGTGTCAAGTGACATAAGTGTATTATTGACAAAACATGGCTAGAAATATTCTCCTATATGTCGCCTCTTCCTTCAGCAATCTTGCAGAGCATAATTCAAATGGAATCCGATGATTCCACCTGGAAACTTGGCTTGCTCATTGTTAAACACTGATATTGCTGGGGTCCTTGAAGTTTCGTCTCCGTCAGTCTTGAAGAACACGCGGAACGGGCGAGTCTGACCTGAAATAAAATGAGAGATCGTAAATAAGTCAGACAACCGGTTAGAAAACAACCAAAAGAGGCACTCCACAAATGAAGAAAATCAGACTACTTAAAACTATTTGTCTTAAAGGACCGAAACTAATGGTTGTTTAGGGCAAGGATGAGCAATCGATGGGCTTCAGCACACATGTGGAGTCAAGGGTGGTCGTTGGTGGGCCCAGGAACTATGGGAAAAGTCTAGAATAGTGGGCCCGCGAGACAGCCATGGTACTGTACTCTTGGGCCCAAAGCTCATTGATTGTTAATTTGTGGGCCCCTGACAACATGTAATCAAATTTGGTGGGCCTTGACCCAATAGTGGTTGTCGACCCCAGGTCTAGGCCAAGCATTTTGAAGAAAATCGATCCATTTGTGGCTTCTAAAATGGCGAGGGTGTATCTTCCAGATCATCAAAATCTGCCCAACAAAGGCCGCGGCAAAAATTACTTTGGTGGCAATTTGTCTCCTCTAACACAACATCCAAACGAAACTCCGTCATCATGAGAAACAAGAATATGATCTCTGCCACCAAACTCACCCAGACCGCCACAAAAAAAAAAATATTTTCAGTTAACACAAAACAATTTCCGCCATGGTATACTCCGCCAAGGGAAATTTCCAAACATAAAAATCCGCCAAGGTGATCTCCGCCATGGTTGACTCCCCAACTTCAGACACACCACGGAGTTAGCCTTGAAAATAAGTATATTTTCTAATAATCCCCCACAATTTCAGGTGACCTGGTTATTTTAAGCGTCTTGACATTAAAAACTTGGCTTTGGAAGAACTCGATTATTTTCTTGTCAACTCTGATTTGTAGATAAATTGGGGGTTCTAACCAGGTGTTTCCAAGAAAATGCCATAACTTACTGCAGATAGATTCCGTATTGACCACTCCACCGATGGCATCCGCAACGTCCGTAAAACTGAAAAATCTACCACAAATCCGGGAATGAACGAAAGGAGACATTGAACCAACCACAAACATCTCTGCCGCTGGCATGGCATCCCGTTGAGCTCCAGGAATCTGTGAACGTTATAATGATACACCTTCATAAAGAAATGCTACAAAGCCTGATAAACTGTCAAAAATTGTGCTACAAATGATGCTGATCATTAGAGTTGTCAGAATCATGCAAAACATACAATTTGCGCTTTTGAGCAATTATTTATGCTATTTGACTTTTTCTTGTGTCTTACACAACCACCACACATAAATCAAAAAAAGATTCTTTGATTCTGTTTGAGCCAAAAGTGCCCCTTAGGAAGCAAAGACTGACAAAATTCAACAAACCTATTGTTTCATAATAAATAGGCCTGGGAATTCAATGCAAGTAAAAGATGCCTTAAATGTACTTCAAAATCTCTGCAGTCTCTGCAAGACTCCCGCCCTCCGATCCAAATCCCCCAACAACCCCCTTGAACCTGAACATCCTTGAGAATTGGGTTTTCCTGCTCAATTTTACCCCAAAAAAAACACAATGCTTAAAAGCTGCAAATTAGCGCTCAAAGTGCATATCAATGCAAATATGGGCCCAAAATGCACACAAAGTTTTTTTTGCATCAAACTCCCAAGCCTCTCCTATTTGACCCACACAAAAAAACAAGAACCAATACGTCCAGCTTTGGCCCAAAAAAATGTTAATTAATCTTTCCTTTTTTGTTTGGCCCAAAGTTGGTGTTTTTTGGCTTAAAGTAGTTTTTTTTTAGCTCAAAAGTTGCAATGTTTTTTTTGCTAAAAGTTGCATTAAAATCGATAAAAATTGCAAAAATGCTATTTTTTGGCCTAAAAACCTCAATATTTGAAATGAAAATGTCAAAATTTGGCCAAACTTAGGTCTCAGTTGCGGGCCCAAGGTTTTAATCATTTATGATTTAAAACTTTTCTTCAACCTTGAGCTTCCTTAAGAAAGGTTTTGCCTTGATCAAAGTATTAAAGAATCTAAAAATTATACTGTACAATTTCTTTCAAAGCAATTGTAAAAGTGTAATTTGAACAATTTCCTGCAGGATTAAAGTGACACAAAAATGCCAATAGTTGCTGCTTGTTAGGCAAAAGTCGGAAAGTTGTTAAATTTGACCAAATGGCCAAAGTTGTAATAATTGGTGCAAGTTGCTATATGCAACTTTGTCCGAGCCCTATTAATCACATCAATACTAATTTGACATGAATATTTTAGGTTTCTCTGTAACCATGTTATCTAATGACCAGTTTTGACTAACCTTTGTACCATCGCGAGGTTCCCAACACTTGAAAACTTCGTAAAAGTCTGTTATTTTTGGAGAAAAGAACACTCGTAAACCATTCCTGGCAATTTCAGACTAACGTATGATTAAATAGCTCTAAAATGGCGAGTTTGACAAATTTCACGTAATTCGGGCCTTTGAATTATCTCGAGTTATAATTGAAAAAAAACGAGACTACCACAAAACAAACAATTAAATTTCATCTGCAGTCTTCCCAAAAAGTCAAAGTAGTTTCAGTTGAAAGTGATGTTTATCAACCCTATTTGGCTCGGAGGAAGTGGAATAAATTGCTCAAAGAAGGCTCAAAGTCAAGACTGAGAAACAAAAGTATAAAGTGACTTATTGCATGTGTAAATAACCTTTTAAGCAAGAAGACTAAATGCTCACGAATAGCTATTTCGCTCATTGACATGGTTAAAGCAAAAATCATTTTGATAATGTTGTAGTTAGTAACTTATCCAATCTTGCTAAAAGAGTGTCATGCACATTAGAAATTTCTTTCAATGGAACCTCTATCGAGGGTCTTTTTTAACTTTACAAGGGATTTTAAAAACTTTATAAATAGAGATAATGATACCTGAAGGTAATCTTCACTGCATCCTGAATCTTGTAATGCAGTGGCTGTTGTCCCACGATCGCCTCTCGAAATGCCAAAAGATCCTTGATCAATCGCTGTGGCTGTTCCCATCACGACAGTCGAATAACAAATGGCGCATTTCCCCACCTCTTGGCGAAAGCATATCGCGTAGCACTGATTGGATAAGTGGGTAACTAGAACAATAAAAACGAAGTAGTTTTATGCAGTTCCAAAAAGCCTCATTTCCAACATATCATGAACACATGAAAACCCTTGGACTCAATGAAAGCATCTGAGGAAGTAAACGGAGATGGCTAATGTCAATAGTCAGGGGGGTTAAACTATTTTTCAGGTCAGCTATTTCGAACAATACCAAACAAAACTATGGGAAACCAAAGGACACCTTTTTTACTGATTTTGAAATGATAGACTTGGAACATGAAAGAAACGACCATATCATTTGACTGCCCATAATTTTCATTGAAGAGTTAAATCGAAAATGTGGAGTTATTTAATATGTCAGGTTTAGAGCGACTCAAGTGTTTTAATGAGACCATTCTTTGAATTAGAAGTATCGACTTGAACACCGGAATAATTGTTTTTTATAATATGTTATCAAAGTAGTGCCATGATATTTAATCTACTGTTCTGCTCACCAGTGGATGAAACTGTGTTGGACGCCGTCGGAAAATTGAAACTAAAACGAAATAGATTCAAAACCAAGAATATTTTTGGGGGGGAAATTTTGTATTTGTCCTTCAGTGTCAATTAGTAAATGTATAGACAAAGGCCATGTTTCAATCTCGAAAAATCAGATTTACCTTGCGAATGTTCCAGTGTTGCCAGTAAAATATTGAAGACAACCGTTTGGTCCTGTAAAAACATTTGACGTAGAGTTGTCTCGAAAGTAAGTTTTATAAGGAACAAAGGTATTGATTCTTACCTCCGCTCTCGTCACCGCACGCAAACTGGGTTACTTCAATCACAAATCACAAATTAATATGGTTCATACACTCATCGGCAGAGGGCGGAAAAATAAGTTGTGAAAAAACCGTCAAAGAAAGAAGTTAAAGTCAAAAATATTGCCAAAAAAGTGAATTCAACCAGGAAGGGTCAAATTTAACTAGTTTGTTTTTCCCAGTGGGCAAATATTTTATTCTCGATTGTTAGGTCAAAAGTTTTCGGACTTGTTCTTTCACCTTGGTAAACAATTGTCGACCTTTTTTGGGTCGCATTCAAATTTCCCTCAAAAAGTTATTTGAGTCTGAAAATCCCAAAAAAGTTTTTTGCCTTGAAATTGCTAAAAAATGCGAAAATAAGTTAAAATAGGTTATTCAGCCCAAAAAAAATTTAAACTTAAAACTTTTTAATCCTCGCTTTACTCATCAGCATTGATCTTCAACTTTTGCTCATTTTCTCACCTTTGATATCAAATTGTCGAGTTGTTCCCGTTCCACCAAAGTCAAAAGCAGCTTGATGGCATTCATCAGAGGCATCCAAAATCACTGAAAGTAGTCCAGAGGTTCTTGACAAAATTCTCAATTTAAAATGCATGTGGTCTCAAAAATGCCAAGATCTCTGACGTTTTGAAGCAAAAAAAGAAACACATATGATGAAATAATCATGAAGTACCAGCCAAAAAAAAAGGTAATGACCAAACCAAGGCTAGATAAGGCTTTACCACTGCGCTAAAAGAGTTTTGAAGTCACAACATCTTAAACACAGTTGTCCCAGGATTTTAAAACGGTCTATTTTTTCACTGAGTTGGTCATTTTTGAGGAAAATACATTGGTAAATTGTCTCGACGGAATTTTCAACTTCGACTTCAACAAATATATCTCAGTTGTTTTTAGCCTTCTAAAAGTCACAAAGTTTTCAAAAATTTACCCTCGTTTTCTTCTTATTTGATTAGTATTCTTCATGAGTAGACAAATAAGCTGTTTCAGAATGTACAAGAACAATTTTTCTGATGATCCTCTAGAACAGGGGTAAGCAACCAGTGGGCTGCGGACCAAGATACGTCAACCCTGAAATTCAGTTCAACCATGGACATTCGTACTATCTAGAGTCTCTAGTGCTATCTAAGAAGCACTGAAAACTGGAGTGGGAGGCTAAGGGTGAGAATTATGATATCCAGAAGAATTAATTCAATTGTGTTCTTCTGCAAACGAGACCTGGCTTGGATTTTATAGACTATAATTTCAAATTTCAGCTCAAACGAATGCCGGAGTAAAAAGTTATGCCTTCTCAAACTTATGTACTGAAGATAGCAAAGAATGAATGCGTTCTCCCCTTTTGTAGAAAAGCAATTCCCAGAAAAGGGCTAGTTCATTCATTCTCGGTAGGATTTGCACTGAACTGTGACAGACCATAACTTTTGACTCCGACGTTCGATTAAGCTGAAAATTGAAATGCGTATTCTCATCAACATGGACAAGGTCTCATTTGCAGAAGAACGTAACTGAACTGTTCCTTCTTGAAATCATGATTCCTCTCGTTAGCCTCCCAGTCCAGGGAAATTCAGTGGTTCTTGTACTATCCAAGGATGGCTCAAGCCAGGATTACTTTCAAAATACACACTGGGTCCGATTAGTACAATGAAAATTCAACGGAACAATACATTTGTTGCAAAAACCTCACATTTTAGTACAATGATCGGACCCAGTGTGTAGTTTTGAAATTCGTCCTGACGTACAGTGGTTCCTGTACTATCCAACCAGCATGCTTTGCCTACTAAATAGCGGTTTTAAGGGCTAGCTCTGTTCTCTTAAAGTACATCAGATGGTGTGATGGCTACTCAGTGCCTTAGTAGGAAAGCCTACCACGGCTACGTCATTGGATCATATCCCGTCAATGAGATGGGGGCTTCAGACGTACGAATAATAGTGCGTTTGAGATGTATTTATAAAAACATGATTCATTCTTTGGGCAATACAGTGATTTGTAGGGCAATAAAACAAACTTACAGGGAAATAATTTTTTGGGCGTGACCTGTTCAGGCTTGGAGGAAGTCTTATAAAAGGAGAAGTTGGTCAATAAATAGTTTAAACAGGTCCGATGCTTAAGTTAAGCCTTATTTGCAAGTCTGTTTTCAATCAATTCCTTTAAATCTTGTAAAAACAATCACAATTTCATGGGTTTTAATTATCACATTACAAAGTACATTATTAACTACAATTAAAGTTGCTTTTCTTCCAAATGCAATAAAATACAATAACTCTCAAAATGTAATTATATTATTCCCTAACCCAATTTGAACTCATTTAGGTGATAAATGAGTGAAAAGCTTTTAATCTATGGTCCAACATTTTACCTATCGAATAATGTTAGAAACACTGGGAAACCTGTTCAATGTTTTATCCATAAATTTGTTAAACTGTGTGATTGAAAATGTGATTGCAATCAGTAATTGCAAACAATCAACTACATTTGCTGAAATATTAAAATTGCAACTACAATTACATTAAGCTCAATTACAATCAACAAAAATGAAAATTTCTTGGAAATGTAATTGCAATAACGTAATTATTATTAGAATTACAATTGCCACACAAGTCCGCTTATGTTAGTTAAAGACGGGTTGTCTCGTTTCGAAAAAGGTCAATCCGAGTTTGGATATTTCGAGTTTTGTAACGATAAGCCATTGGAATTAAAGACGTTCTTAGGAAGGTGTGTATCTTAGACTTGCCCATCACAAGATAATAATTACATTAAACGATAAAATGTCGACCACGTGATGTGAGAAAAGGCCGTTAAAAATTAGAAAGTACTGACTGTGTTGGCCGGTGTTAAAGCCGCAAATTACTGGCGATGAAACGCTCTCTGGTGCAGTAACGCTGAAGGTGTCCGTGGTACAATCACCAATTGCCCCACCTGAAACAAAAAAAGGTTAAAAAATCTCTTTAAAAGAAGATATTGGATTTCTTTCATTTGAAATAGACGTACCATTACTTGTAATTGCTGTCTCAGAAGCTGTTCCAACCAATGGTCCAGCAATTGAGAAACTCTAAAATCAATGATTGAATGTGTCATATTTTCATTTCTTTTTTCAATTAAGGAACTGTGTTTCCTACCACAAAGTCCAGTCTGATTCGACAAATGTTGGAGGAGCATTTACAAATCGTGAAAATACAAGGATTGGAACTTGGATTAGATGAATCAGATTGCTGGAGATAAGTGCAATTTTCGGATGAAGAGCCTCCACAACCGAGACTGACTGAAAAGGGCAATTCATCAATATTAATATCAAGATTTTGGCAATTATGTATTGTTTTGAAAAAATGCCACCGTGCTCTTTGGATACCCAATCCATGAGTCTTCAAAGATCCTTTTGAGAGAACTGTCGTAAAGAAAACACATTTAACTGGGAGATATATCAATATGAATTACTTACAAACGCAACAAACGCCAAATCCTTGTGCACAACTTCCACTGGCAGATCCACCTAAAACACATGGCCAAAGAAAGGTTAATGTGACGGTTTCTCCAACTGTAAAGTCGTCAAGCTTTACCTTTTGATGAGCATTCTTCGGCTTCAATAGGAAAAAAAAATTAGCGAATTAAGAGCCAATACTTACACGGAGACTCACAAATGAAAAATATTTCGTGGACATAGTCAATTACTGTTAATTATGTCGACTGTTAGTGATTCTGAAGGGCGCTTTTGTCAGGGTAATAAATCATAAGTCAATGAAAACTTAACGGGTCGATTTTCTTTTTGCATTATAAAGAAACCATCACAGTTATTTGAAACTTCAGCTTTTTGATATCACAAAGCTTTCTTTAAAGCATGCTTTGTATTTTAAACTTTTTTCAAACAAAAATATTTTACTTGTTATTTTTTTATTAGTTAGTGGTTATTTTTTGTTCTTTTTCGATAAAAAAGGCACTAAATGGATCAGATTTCAACCAATGTTGTGACACACCCCTATTGTAGATGAAGTCACTTTTTGTGAGGTTGGGTAAAAAATTATCCGAAGAATTTGTGCACCTTTTCCATTGTCTTATGTCGGGTTCAGTGTTCCTCATAATAATGGCAATAAGTGCCATTCCATGGATTCCATTTCTTACGTAATAACTAACCCCTTCACTCAATTTTACAAGTATTGGCTCTCATATTCGCAAAATCCTGCTGACATGTATAACAAATCCCGCTTCTCGAAGAAGGTTCGCCGCACGGTTCATTCTAAAAAAGTAAAAAGAAAATATATTTTGGAGTGTCCAAATAAATGATTGATTGTGTTTGATTCATGGATTGCATATTACCTGGAATCGGATTATTTGAAATACGGAAAAAACTAAAATAGAAATCCATGGCTGAATTCCAAGTATCTAATCAATCGGTGTAACCATGACAAAGAGTTGCATAAAATGTTAACACATATCAAAAATGTACCAATAAAATATAAGATAACCATACACGACTAAAAAACATTTTTTTTACAAACGCATCAATGTCAAGTGGACGAAAAATAAAGCTAAAACCCCTTACCTCTGCCAGATCTTGTGTTGTTTGACGAAGTTAAGGCTTCAATGGTGCAAAAGCCTAAAACCAAGACCAAAATGGCCAACCAAGAGCTCATGGTGAAGTTACTTGATCCTGGATCCAACCAAAAGTAAATGAATGGCCAACCATTTGACGTTTGGCTTGTTCGGCCAGAAATTTTACGGAACGAGCGCTCGGAGGATTGATGCGAACTACTCACAATGTTAAGAGATGCGTTTACATTGAAACCATTGCCACGTCTGATCAATACAGTCTGAAAATACACAAAGGGATCAAAAGGCATTCCATCTATGAAATTTAAATGTGGTTATTTGACGATGTTTTGAATTATTTGGCGAATATTAACGACATAAAACATAAAGAAAATTAAGGTAAAGTGGCTTATTACGTTTTCGCGAACAAAACGTAATTTTTCTTTTCAAGAACATTATTTATATCAGTTACTGAATTCCTGAATGCCTATTGTAGGTTTGTAGATATGGCATGGCTCTATTTTTCAGCCTACATTGCCTCATTCACACAGACCAAGCCCCAGACTTCTCAATTCTAGCTAAGCAGGCAGACAACGGCGACAGTTGTTTGATCCGTGACCTCTAGATGACTCAGACTGTATTTTCTGGATTGACTCTGAGAATCAAACTTCAAAAAGGATATTTGCGTTACAAACAAGGTAGCGCACTCTATGACGTTCCTTATGAAACCATCATTTTTAACAATGTTGTTAGGTAATCCCTCGTAGAGGGCGGTTTTGGCAACGACAAAATTGAGATTTCTCTGTTTTATTTATCTATGCTCATTCAGCAATCGGGTTCTTTCGCGCGTCAAAATTTCTTTTGATTAGAGTTCAAAAAATTAAACACGAACATCGTTCAACTGATTTCTAACTGAAATTATCTTCAATTTTGCATTTTCCTTTTTCTTTCGCATAAGTATGCCCACCACAGTAAGAAGCTTTGACATATATGTAGTAAAGTAAATATCTTAAATATTTCTTAAATATTTCGGTCATTTGTGAGAAATAATACTAAAAAATGTCCTGAAAAATTTTTAATTTTTCATTGGGCTCTAGTTATAACTTTCTACATTTTTCCAAGATGAAATTCATACCTTAAGCAAGAACATTCTTAAATAATACTGCACGTATTTTTTTTTCAGGGGGGGGGGGCGGATTTTTTAATACCGCTACAAGGAATGGGATTCCCTGTAAAGAGAGTTAATGATTAATATAGTTTATTAAGTTACCGTTTATATGATATTTGATCTACCAATGACTTACTGTTGGCAAATCTATACAAGGATTTCTTAATACAGGATTTGAAACCACATCGGAAAAAGTGCCTGTCTCAAATTATGCGTCATTCAGGCAACCCAAGCCAATTCTCATTGGGCAGGATTGGCCACATCTGCCATTCAAAAGGTGACGAGATCATTGACGAGCAGACAGCATGATTTCATCTCATGACAGAACAACATCTTTTTATAATTTGAGTGTCAAGATCCTTCTGCTATTCATAAGCTCATGGCAGGTTTCTATTATTTGAAGAAATAACTTGAGCCTTAATCATTTTGCAATATCCAAATCACAATTATAGAAAGCCTACAATTTGCAGTCACCCTTGTTTGTTTTGCCAGTCGCTTCTCACTCACAACATTTGAAACATCTTGAAAAATCATCTTGAAATGTGATTAATTCATCTGTTCAGTGCTTTTTAAGTGTGATTTTTAAGTCATGTTCAGGTCATTTGGCTCATGGCAATACTCCTTCATCTGCTGTAGTGCTACAGGTGATTGATGGCACACCCACCTTTGATAGTGCAACAGCTTCAGTGACACAAGTACCTTCTCACCCTAAGTTATTTTGGGAATCAATCAAGTCTCAACCACTGCTAGAGTGTTCATGGTGTGAGTTCATCTTGATGCCAAGGCTTGTTCTGTTGGTGATTTAGCCATATACCAAACATCCATATACTTTTTTTTAAATGTGAGTGAACCAAGCAAGTAAGAACCAATAAAGTAAGTGTGTGCATTGTGTGAGGCATAATTCTGGGCATCTTTTAAGCTCAAAACAGACTATTTTTCTTAACATATACGTATGTGTCCAAAATTGAAACACAAATGTATTTGGTCCATTGACAAAGTCACCAAAGAAAGAATTTTTTTTTGATAGTCATTCTTGCAGTGCTTTTTAACTTGCAGTGTGAAGTACTTAAAGATCTCAATGAGACATCGTTAAGTAGATCAAGAAACTGTGGGAGTGTGACTTGAATCATAGCTTATCTTTACTATTTGGATCCTTTAATAGGAATGAATCTACTGAGAAACCCAGGTCTTGTAACTTGACATGGGGATGAGGTAGTAGGAATGTGCACTCTGCCAAGAATATATATAATTAAATAAAGGTATCTTAATTTAACTTAATGAAGGGATAAAAAAATGTGTCAGTCAATAAACATGACGCACCCATTGGGCCTCTTGGCAGATTAATTGTATGATGTCTCAATGCTTTTATATTTGATACATATTAATGCACAAAGGGTGATAAATTAAACTTTATTATGGCTTTTTATGTGCAATAAAGCTATATAATCAACAATTGCTTAAGGCTGGTCTACACGTGAAACAAAACGGCAAATATTTGGTCAAATCCAAGACAAAATTAGCTTGATGGCAAATATTATTTTCTGTTTGTCAAATATTTCTGACTTTGAACATGTTGAAAAATTATTTGTCCTTAGGCTAACTTTGTCTCGTCGACAATCGAAATACGCATCGATGCATGCAGGGTGTCCAATCTGGAAACGATTATTGTGAAGTAAAAAAGTTTCAAATTAACGGATTGAAGGACAAAACAATATTCCTCTAACTTTTGGCATCAAGATCACCAAAATTGAACGTCATTTGTGAAAGATTGCAAGGATCCACGGAAATGGACGGCATCAAAAGTCATCGATAATCAGTTGGTAGTGTTATAGACTCGTCACGTCTCAAAAGCGTCAACTGACAGGTTTGGAGGAGTTTACAAGGTAGCAACGTTGCCAAATGGCAGTTATGACTGCCAATGTTCACCAAAACAATTCGACAAAACCAAATGCCAGTGGAGAGTAGAGGTCATAAAATGGTTGGGGGGACAAGAAAATGACTGAAAATGACAGTAGATATTGTCAAGGTCCATAGCGTGGCGTTATGCCTAAGACTTTCCATCCAAATTAAATGACACTGAAGGAAAGAAAAAAGTCTTGGGCAGAAAGCTAGATTGAGTAAAAAATGTCGTTAAAACGTGACAATATGAGGCAGTATACAATTCACTTTCTAAATTACGGGACTCAGCTAAAGGTGACTGGTTTTCATACAGTATTTGGCAGTGCCAGTTCGAAACAATTTGAAAAAATGGGCAACACTTTGGCCAAGGTGAAAAATATTTGACAAACTGCACGGTTTCGTGTAGAAGCAACAGAAAGGAAACATTTGGCAAACACCAAACATTTTCGGAGTATTTGACAAATAATCTAGCCAAAATGTTTCATGTGTAGACCAGCCTTTACAGTAACCATAAGCCATTAAGATATACCAAATATTTCATGAAGAAATCGCCTATCTGAATCACTTATATGGATATTTACATATATTCAATCAAATTGGATTGTCTCAAGTTAAAACTATGTTAAAATTTGATGTTTTGGGTTGTCTATCCATGCATGAGTATTACAAAAATATCAAACCTGTGAAACTCCTTTACATGGGAGATGTGGAGACTGAAAAATAAGCTACAAAAAGGTAACTAAGTTGTTAACATCTAACATTAGTCTGAATTAAGAAACGTAGCTTCCTGAGCATCATGACGCTTACTGAAAAGGTTGCGTGGCCGTCAGCCGTCCAGAAGTTCCGTGGTCCATGATCTATACAACCCTTCTAGAGTGGGTTAGTCAGGATTAATGTTTAAAAATTTGTCCAGTCCTGCCTTAAATGTTGTTAGACGATCAGCTCCTACATATTCCCGACGAAGACTAATGGGTAACAAATTGAACCATGAAGGAGCCCGATAAAGAAGAGAGGAGGACTTCATTGTTCGAACTAGCTTAGTTTCCTTAGGATTTGGAAGTGCTCTCAAAAGGCAAGTAAAACCTCTACGATCACTACAACTGATCTCAAAGCCTGGGTTAGGACAGAGCCCATGAATGCTCTTGAAGACATACAGTATCAGATACCTTTCATACCTTCTCTGAGTACTGTAGAGCCCTAACTTCTTGAGCCTCTCCCAATACGAGAGCTCTCTTATTCCTGTGATGTTCCTAGTAAAACATCTTTGGACCTGCTCGACCTTTTGCAAACCTGCTGAACTCATTGGAGCCCAAATGGGTGAGGCATATTCAAGATGCGGTTGAACAATCGATTTGTACAGAGTTAGCATCGTAATACTGTCTCTGGACTTGAAAGTGCGATAGATTCAGCCACATGTTTGAAATGCCTTCCCCACTTTCAATTGGATATGCTCATCAAACTTTCCATCATCTTAGACGACAATTCTTAAATCCCTTATGGACGATACCTGCTCAATATCACAACCTCCATTGTCTTTGAGCGGAACATCTAATTTTGACGCCCCATACGTCATTGTGCGGAATTTCATCCCGTTCAATGCCATGTTCCTCTCGCCAACCCAAGAGTAGACTTTCTCCAAGTCATCTACTAAACATTTTGAGTCCTGATCATTCCTTCCACAAACTAATTGTGTCCATATGAAGAATGATGAATGTCCAGATGTCCAAATTAAGCATATGAAGAAATACTGGCTTTTGTTCTAAACTTGTGGAGAGGAGCAATAAAGAGAATAAACAGGAGCGGACCTAAAATTGAACCTTGTGGAACACTTGACTTGACATCATAAATGCCACTAAAAGATCCTTCAACCTTAACCAATTGCTTCCTTTCGCTCATAAAGCTATCAATCCAATTCAGAACCTTTCCCTGGACCCCTAACTCTTTGAGTTGATCAAGCAAAAGACCATGATATACCTTTTAAAATGCCTTGGCAATGTCAAGATACACTACATCAACTGACTCGTGACTTTCGAGCCCTTCAATGATCTGCTCAATATGATCAAACACTCTAAACGAAATGTTGGAGCTTAATAAACAATAATTTATCCACAAGAAGGGGCCCAAGGACATTCCAGACAATCATAGGACCATCGCCTTGGAAAATCCCTTCTTGAAGATGATGTCCACCCTGCTAGCTGCCCGCTTCTCCGGATTGGCCGAGGATTGGAATCTCCTTCCCGAGTTTCAATTCGGTTTCCGGAGAAGCCGCTCAACCACCTCGGCAGCCACTCTCCTCTACGAAATTGTGCAATCAAACATCAGTGCAAAGAGGAGAGTATATGGATGCTTTGTCGATTTCTCCAAAGCATTCGACAGGGTGGACCGAACGCGGTTATTCTCCAAACTCCAACTGTGGGGAATTCCGCGTTCCATCTGTGTCCTGTTTGCGGACATCTACGCGGGACTCAGATGCTCCATTCGATCTGGTGAGGACCTATCCCCCTGCTACTTCACATCTATCGGCCTTCCGCAGGGGGATCCACTATCGCCAATCCTTTTCAACCTCTATGTATCCGACCTGCCCGAAACCCATTCTCACCAGGGCCCCATCATCAACAACAATAGAATACAATATCTACAATATGCAGACGACCTGGTTCTCTTGGCTGATTCAGCCGTGGAATTGCAAAATGCCATCAATGCTCTCCACGGTTATTGCCAAGAGAACGGCCTTCAAGTCAACACCATCAAGACGAAGGCCATGGTTTTCCATAAAGGTCGTCTGCCACCCACCGCCTTCCACATCAACAATAGTCCGATTGAAATCGTCAAGTTTTTTAACTATGTCGGTTTCACCTTCACCACCCAACACTCCTTCACCAAACACCTCAACATCGCAATAACCAAGGACAGGGCCAGGATCGGATACATATGCAATAAACTTCCTATCAAGAATCTTCCTCTGCCAATAGTTCTTCAACTCTTCCGGACCTACATCACCCCCATCTTCCTCTACGGCCTGCACCTCTGGCTTCCCAACTCCGCCCAATCCGCCCTCAAATCTACAACCTGACATGACCTTGAGTTGCAATAAACATATTAAAAAAAAAATCGGAGGTTTAGTATACTCATAAATTATTTTCCCTTGAGTTAGAATATCTCGAAGTACCGTTTTAACTCGAAAATGTCGTGTCTTCCAGTTTTTGCTTTCGTTCAACTAAAAAAACGTGCAAATGTGACCTAGCAACAAATAGAGCATGGCTGTTTGGTCGAAAATAGAGGACCTGTGTTAAGAAAATTTCAATGGTTCCCGGTCGTTCATCCCAAAACAAAATATATGATTTCATGTTGTTTGATTTTCTTCCACTTGGCTCGTATTGAACATCACGATTTGAAATTCAAAATATTTTGATGAATGATTGACACCATTTGGAAACTAAATTTGGAGAAAAATCAAGGATCAATATCAAGTTGAAGACATTTGACGATTTCTGGTCAAATATTTTCCCACGGCTAATTTTGATTCTTCTAAGATTTTAATTGAGTTATATATTATGTTTCCACTTTAGGGAGGGTCAACAACCGCAAAATACCGCAGTTTTCATTCGTTATAATTAGAGGTGTCATTTTGGTGCAAATAAAAAGTGCAAAAAGTGCTACTAAAAGTGCAAAAAAAACAGGAAAAAACGCAAGTAAAAAGTGCAAATAAAAATTTTTCAAAATTTTTTAGTACATTCATTCACACGCATACTTACACTTACGAACTCACTCACTCTTTCCCACTACACTAGAAGGAGGAGTTCCTCAAGGAGATTATATTCCCTCCGACGGTTGATTCCTTAAGCTACCTTCCCAAATCCAATCCCAAGTCTGAATGGAATTGATAATCTCGTCGTGCACAAAAACAGCTATTTTGAAGCCAAACACGCCTCTTATTTGTTTGTTGGACCTACTTTTGAGTGGCAACTCTGAAAACGTCGGATCTCGTAGAAAGATCTCCATGATGAGCTGAGAGAAACACATGCAAATCCAAGGAGAGCTTTTTTTCTCCTCGTCACTCACTTTGGAGTTAAACCAATTACGATTTTGGTAGCGGCTCAAGTGCTGGACGATATCGACAAAAAACACCTTCAAAAATCAGGTTCCAAAGCCATATGCAACGATAAGTTCGAGGAGGAAATTGTTGTTTTCCATTGCCTTTGCCAATCTGGTGGTAGCGATCACGAGAGATTTTTCTGGATCAAGAAAGAACTGATATTTTGGTTTCTCTATGCTTGTGTTTGTGTTCGTATGTGAATGTTTGTAGATGTCAAGCACAACAGAGAAATTCAAGAAAATTGAATCTCTGACTTCAGATTTAAAAAAATTTATGTTCAAAAAATAAGTTCAAAAATGAGCAAATTAAGTACTTTTGGAATTTTAGTCCAAAAATGGCAAAAAGTGCAAAAAGTGCAAATAAATTGTGAAAAGTAAAAAAACATTTTGCGCCAACGCGACATCTCTAGTTATAATGCACTAAATGTATTCCTAGTAAAATTAGATCCTTCATCAGTAGTTTAACACGCTCAATTCCAGTAGAATTTTGCCATAACTTAGGGGCTATTGTAATGGGGAAAAGTTGCTTACTTCAAGTCAGTACAAAGTGATCTAAAACTGTTTTGGGCTGATCTACGAATTATGGTTGTGTCTGAGCAATATGTGTGGCTCATGGCGTGTTTTTCCGTCACAATTACCCTCAATTTCCTACGGTATCTTTCATTCTTAAACTTTTGCAATCATAAACTCATCAACAGGGCATGTGATTTTTCATATCGGAGACATTTTAGACAACAAATTGACATATTTGACAACTTTGACAACCAAATTTCCGTATCAGGCCAATAAATAAATGACAGGTTCTTTGTTGAAATTGTACAGAATTAAAGACTCCACAGGGAATTCTCACGCTTAATAATTGATTATTTTCCCTTTTGAACCTCATGGTTTCGGCGGGGTGATCGTAGATTTCAATTTTTTTTATTTCGTACGGGTAAACAGATAGAGTGCAAAAAGATGCTTTGATGGTGGTCATGATATTGCACACTAGCGCATGGTGTGCATCAGTTTGCATTCACACATTTTCACATTTGTCGTTCATACTGTATGTAAAAGAAGTTTTGTGATGATAAGAGAATGAACTTGTTTGGATCTTAATTGATAGCAAGGCGACTTTTTGTCAATTTAAGGTTAGTAGTACCCTTCAAATTTAGCTTTGAAATACAACAGAGGAGCATGCATTTCCACTTTTTTCATTTATCAAAAAAAAATGGTATGTTTTAAGTCAAATGAAGACAAAATTTAACCTTTCCCATGTATGTCAGGAACCCCACTAACCATTGACAAATTTGACTTTAGTAAGATGGTCAGATTTTTATCTAATGCAAGGGCCTTGTAAGTTCATCATAAGCGTCAAAATCATTGAAGATCAAAATTCATTTCGTTTATTTCGTTGTCAAAATAGAAGGAAAACAGAGTGAACAAGAACAGAACAAAATTGATGGTGGAGAATCGTTGAAAAATAGTTTGGTACAGGAACCACTGATTTTTTTTTGGACTGTGAGGCTAACAAAAGGAACCATGATGTCCAGTAGAAACAGTTCAATTACGTTATTCTGCAAAGGAGATCTTGCCTATGTTGTAGAGCTGTGCATCGGATCCGAATTCGATCGGATTCGGATTCGTTCGGATTTTAGCCCAAATTTTCGGATTCGGATTCGTTCGGATTCGCCAAAGCCTGTCGGATTCGGATTCGTATTTGGATGCGACACAATCCGAAACCAATCCGAATTTTTTATTTTGCTTTTTTATTTCAATTCACAATATTTTCATTATGAGACCTTTTTTGTTTGATGATTTAAATGCAATCTCCTGCCTTCAACTTTGAATTTTTAATGCATCCACAAGGTATTTAAATGTTTCAGGTTTTACCAAATAAACAATAGCATTTGCAGATCAAATATTTCTATATTAAGAGAATCAAAGAAAGGTTTTGTAGTAAAAAAAGCATCGAAAAGTTACAAAAAAGTCTTTAAAGCAAAATCATCCTATTTGAATAAAATTGAAAGATTTTGCCAAGTATTCACCCCTACATTACAATTAAGTGCGTAAATATCAGCCCACTTAATACCAAACTGATTTAAAGATAATTTTTTCAAACCTCTTTGATTACGCGGTTTTTTCTCCATTTGACTGTTGGTATGATCGTGATTTTTTGAATAAATATCCTTTTGTAAACATTCTAACATTTTAATTCATTTTGGGAAACTCTACTGTGCAAAGAGCATTCACTAATTTGCTCCAATTGCCTGAAATATTTTGCCAAAAAAACTGAGAAAATGTTTATTTTTTCCTGGAAAATGCCAAATTATTAAAAAAATCAAAGCAAAATGTGGAAATATTAATAAAATATATTAAATTTAAAAGAATATGTTCTGGGCACTTCTAGTTGAAATAGTGTTGGTATTTCCAATTTTGGCCAAAATAGCAAAATAATAAGATTTAAATCGGAATGAGCAAAAATTTTTAGATTAATGCCGGATTGAGCTACAAATTTTCGGATTTTTTCGGATTATCGCCAAATTTTCGGATTTTTTCGGATTATCGCCAAATTTTCGGATTTTTTCGGATTTTGCGTCAAATTTTCGGATTCGTTCAGATTGGGCAGAAGATTTTCGGATTCGGATTCGTTCGGATTGGGCAAAAATTTTCGGATTGGATTCGTTCGGATTGGGCAAAAGTTTTCGGATTCGGATTCGTTCGGATTGGGCAAAAAATTTCGGATTCGGATTCGTTCGGATTGGGCAAAAAATTTCGGATTCGGATTCGTTCGGATTGGGCAAAAAATTTCGGATTCGGATTCGTTCGGATTGAATGGAAGCTGTCGGATTCGGATTATAGAAATCAAGTTCGGATTGGATTTAGGGGACCTTTCGGATCCGATGCACAGCTCTACTATGCTGACAAGAATACGTACAGTATTTCTATTTTCAGCGCACTCAAACGTTGGAGTCGAAAGTTATGCTCACTCAAAGTTCAGTGCAAATCCTACCGAGAATGAATGAACTAGCCCTTTGGTGGTAATCGTTTTACCACCAAAAGGGCGAATTTTTTCATTCTATGCTCTCTTCAGTATATAAGTTTGAGAAGGGATAACTTTTCACTCCGCCCTTCGATTGAGCTGAAAATTGAAACACGTACAAATGTTATGTTGGCAAAATAACGAGAGTAGATGTTCCGATAAGTAAGTGTAATTCTATCGTAGGCATAAGTATGAACAAGGTGTGATATCTATTGGGAACCGAGATTTAATATGGCGGAGAAGAGTGTACTATGAAGAAGGAAGAACGAGTATGAGTATAGAGGAGTCTTAACAGAATGGCGGGAAAGAGACATGCACAATTAATCTATTACAACGTAGTCTACTGAATACAAGCAAGGTCTCGTTTACAGAAGAACGCAATTGAATTAATCGTTCTTGAGATCATAATTTCAACCGTCTGTCTCAAACTCCAGAAATTAAGTTCTTCTTGTTTGGTTTAACCGGCCACAACCACCTTGGAGAAAAAGCATCAAGGGATAGATTTAGAGGGATAAACCGATTGAAGAATTCGAGAACATCCCGTGACGTTCCTAGTGAAACATTTGTGAACTTGCTCAACCTTTTGCATTCTTGACGAACTCTTGGATGCCCAATGGGGTAAAGCATATTCTAAAAGAGACTAAAAAGTTAGCATCGTAACACTGTCTCTGGACTTGAAAATGCGATAGATCCAACTGCATGTTTGAAATTACCTGAGTCAGTCTCAATGGGACATGTTCGTTGAACATGTCTTGGATAACAAAGGTCGAATTCATCCCTGACAATAATTGCTCAATGTCTCGTCTTCTCAGCATTATCTTTGAGTTCTGTAACATCAGCCAAAATAGAAATCTCTAGACTAGTCATTGGTCATTGACCTAAAATTGTTAGGTGAGGTAATAAAGTTAATGAAAAGAAGGAAGCCTAGAGAGATAAAGGCCATAAATCTTTTATCAACTATCTTGAGAATAGAGCGCCAAAAATTGCGGACCTTCTCTCCATTTTTGGTAAGGCAAAGAAAACCAAGCTGATGAGTGATGATTTTGACTTGGCAGTAAGAAATAAGAAAATAGATCCCTATGAATACTCTCAGACTTGTTCTCATGCATATCAGTAAATGATCGTGCAACTTAAACTATTGGCTTTCTTTCTTCAAGAAGGATTGCAATCCAATTCAGGGGTTACCATGGATTCCGAAATCTTTAAGCCTCATGAGCAAAAAAACATGAAGCACCTTATCACTTCCCTTTGCAAAGTGAAAATGGCCAATATGGACCAACCTCTGTACTATCTCTAGTCTTATGAGCCCGTAAATGATCATCTCTAAATTGTAACTTAGCTAATATTTGTCCAAGAGATGCAAAATATCAAATAAGATCCCGAACAAAAAGCCATAACGGCAAAATTTTTACCTTTCTAGAATGAACAAGGAAACGCTCAACTTACAAAGAAGCTTTATTATTGACAAAACATGGTTCACATGTGAATTTAATCGTTTCTAAATTACTCTAGCTGTGGTTTCAAAAACATATCTCTGGAAATATTTTTGGTTCAGCAATCTTGGAGAGCAAAGTTGAGATGGAACCCAATTATTCCCCCTGGAAGCTGTCCTTGTTCATTGGCAGTTCCCGACGCCACTCCTTTGGCATCCTCATCTCCATTAGTTTTGAAGAACACTCGAAAAGGCCGTTGTTGACCTGAAACGAGATCAAAGGTCCAATCATTGACTTGTCGAAAATTAAGTGAAATAAGCATAAATACAAATCAAAGACTTGTATTCACTCAAACAATTTTTGGAATGCTTGTATACGTGTCGTTCTTACTGCAAATGGATTCTGTGTTGTCAAGTCCACCCACAGAAGTAGCAACATCGGTAAAGCTGAAAAATCTCCCACAAATTCGATTATGAACAAAAGCTGCCATCGATCCAATCACAAACATTTCTGCGTCAGGGCTTGCGTCTCTTTGGGCTCCCGGAATCTAAAAAAATCAATAATAGGTCGGTTGTTGAGGTAGGTTTGAAGTATAGTAGAAGCATATCTAAAAGCATAAAAGCAACACAAAAGAAGCATATACGACGGAGTAGAAATAGGCATGCTCAATCAACTTTTACTACATAAACTGCGTTTTTCAATCGCAGTAGCGAAACTTGATTGTGCATGGTTGCTTCTACTTCGCCTCATATGCTTCTTTCGTGCTTCTTCTATACCTCTAGATATGCTTCTACTATACTTCAAAACTACCTCAACAACCGACCTATTGTCTCCTTTGAGCCACTGAATTAGCCACAAGCACTTCAAACAATTCAAATTTTTTCCCAAATCAATTTGTATTTTTTATGCTGTTGAGTTTTCATATTTAATATTAGTATTCCATACAGTAGTATATTTAAGTAGAATCACTCAATTTGCTTGGACAGGTATCTAAGATTTTTTGAAATTATTCGTATGCAAAGACCCAATTTCAGTGGTCAGCAACCATTTTTGGGTCAAGGCCCACGAAATTTGATTCGTGTTGTCTGGGGCCCACCAAACAGGCAGTGGTAGGTTCAGGGGCCCACAAATTAGCGGACAAAGAGCTTCGGGCCCACAACTACACTACCATGGATGTTTCTCGGGCCACTATTTTGGACTTTCTCCATAGCTCCTGGGCCCACCAACGACCACCCTTGGGTCCACATTTGGGCTGCGGCCCACCGGTTGCCGACCCTTGACCTAGTAGATACAGATACGCGGACCTTGAGGCTTTGGCCAATAATAGGTTAGATTGTGGACTCTTGTCTGGACTTCTTTACGGCTTTGATGAAACAACTCTCATTTTCAAAGAGCCCTTTGGATGTTAGATGTCTAATGTGGAAAATGTGGAAACATTCTTTACAGTTGAACACAGTCCCTTGAAAATGTGACTTGTAACAAATCATGGAGGACGGTATTACGTACGTCCTCCTTGAACTGAATAACAAAAGCAAGTGACTGAATATTGTTTTATGGCCTTTTTACCTGCAGAAAATCTGTGAAACAACCAGTATCTTGGGTTCCCGTGCCTGGTGAAGTCATGGAGCTTTTCGAAAGGCCAAATGATCCTTGGTCAATGGCCATGGCCGTTCCTTCGATGACTGTTGAGTAACAAATCGCGCACTTTCCTTCCTCTTGTCGAAAGCAAATCGAATAACACTGATTGGACAAGTGAGTCACTGAAACGGATAAAAATGCATTGAAATTTTGCCCTTGCAAAAAAAGCTCAAAACTTTTCGGAAACCAGGTAAGTGCAAGCATGTAGTTGATTTAATCAAATTGCTAAAAATTGCCATGCTCAAGTTTAATCTTAGTACATAAGTTGCGTTTGAAAGGCAGCTTATGTACTATGACCATACTCAAATAGGCTAGAGTATGACATTCTCAAGACGATTTAATTGGTCTAACAAGCATTCGACCTAATCTCACCTGATGATGTAACAATACTGGAGGACGTAGGAAAATTGAAACTAAAATTGAAGTAAATTCAATGTACAGTACATCCATACCCCTTGCATCTAACGAGGAACACAAAATTGTAAAATTGATAACTTACCTAGCAAAGGTTCCGGTGTTGCCAGTAAAGTATTGAAGACAACCGTCCGGTCCTAAGAGCAAAAAAATGAAATAGAGTCTCTGATTCTCAGACTTGAACCTCAGGGCAATTATAGATTTTTACCTCCATTTTCATCTCCACAAGCGTACTGAGTCACTATAACCAGATATATGAATGAATGTAAACCAAATCAATAATTACGAGGATGTCTGAACAACAAATGATTGAGACCTTTGATATCAAATTGGCGAATTGTTCCGGATCCACCGAAGTCAAATGCAGCTTTGTGGCACTTGTCTGAGGCATCCAAAATCACTAAAATCCCGACAAAGCATTTAAAACCTTTTTTTTTACAATTGCCAAAAAAAAATGTTTTAATCTACTGTGTTGGCCCGTATTAAAACCGCAAATCACGGGCGAGCCCGCATTTTTGGGCGCTGTAACGCTGAATGTATCTGTAGTGCAATCTCCAATAGAGGCTCCTAAGAACAATGGAGAATGAGTAAAACCTTAGTTCATTTCTGCTTTCTTAGCTTTCCCATTTTAAAACTAACCAATATTAGAGAGGACTCCACTACTTGATGCAGTTCCCACTGATGGTCCAGCTATCGAGAAACTCTGAAAAAGTTGACTTGAATACATTTCATGCTGATTTGAACTAGTTACTAAAGTGTACTTACCACAAAATCTAGTCTGATACGACAAATGTTAGAGGAGCATTTGCAAATGGTAAAAGTACAAGGATTTATGCCAGGGTTCGAAGTCGGGGATTGAACGAGATACGTGCCATTTTCCGATGAAGTACCTCCACAAGTCAGACTAACTAGAAGTGTATCAGAACTAAATGCACTCGCTCGTTCAAAACAGCTTGAAAAGAATAAGATTTGAATCTTACAAACACAACACACTCCAAAGCCTTGGGCACAAGTTCCACTCGAAGACCCACCTGAAAATCGTTTTAGTGAAATATTTTGTTAAAATGCATTCAGAATTAAGAGAACTGAATCTTACCTTTTGAGGCACATTCGTCGGCTTGGTTAGGAAAAGAGCAAATTTTTAACTGAGAGCTAAAATTTTGGCACATCAAGGGAAGAAATTATTTTCTTACAAATATTATCCTTGTGAAATTATGAGAGAATTTACCTGAGTGATCATCAACAAAGTTGATAAAAATCATTAAAACTTAACAAAACATGAAAAAAAATTGTTTCAAAGAATCGATGCCCTGGAGTTCCTTTGTTGCCTGAATAGATTAAAAGTACAAGTGTTAGCAGAACATTTGGTGTTTTCACCATCTGAATAATTATTAACTTCATAAATTATGACACCCATAATAATTCATAGTATTTTTATCAATATAAATCTTGAAAACTTTTATAAAATCAATTGTATTATGATTTCAATAAAGGATTGAAATCATAAAAACAAGCTTCACTTGAAGACGATCAATTCAAACTTTCAAGTTAACATACGTAGGCTTACTTGCTTTGAATGCATTTTAATTTACAACCATAAACGTAATGTACTAAGAGTACTTCTTGGTATGGTAAGTGACTCTAATGTTTAACAACTCTTATCATGTTCCGGAAATTGTTCAAAAAATGTCATCTTAACATGTGAAAGGTGAGTTGCGTAGAGCATAGTGGAAGTATAGACATAGAAATGCACAGGATAATACGTATTACAGGATAATACATATACAGGATATTACAGGATAATACACAGTAACCATGAGACTATACTCGCGCATGCTTATTTCTATTTTGTCCTGATGTGCTTCAACTATGCTTCAATTATACTTAGAAATGCCCTCAACTCCTGATTTTATATTTCGATTTGTCGGTCCTCGACTCGTTTCATTACTCAAATTGATAGCTCTCTGTATTTTTGCGGTTTCCTTACATGTGTAGCAGGTTCCATTTCTCAATGCGAATCCTATGCACCCCTCATTCTGAAAAAAGGACCAAAACCAATAAGTAAATAATGGTCGTTTCTGTTGCTTTTTCTACAGTTATTCTCACGTTAAATCTGATGATCTGAAACATTGAAAAGGCTGAAAATAAATGTCACGGGAAAGGTTATAAAGGGTTTGTATCGGATTAGCTTATTAGTCTTAGGGCTCAAATTCTTACCTTTGGCATTTCTTGTGGTATTAACCGATGTTGAAGAGACTTCTCCAACGTAATAAATGCCAAAGGCCAAAAAAATCAAGATGGACAACTCTGCCAAATTCATCCTCAAGAAATCCATCTCACTCTGAAAGAAGTCGAGCTAAACTGCCTAGCAAATTGTGATCCCAGTTTTGGCCCGAGAACTTTCACGAGCGCGAGGACCCACCAACAACTATTTCATCGTTCATGGAACCAAACCAATGGGATGAGTTTACACTGAACTCGGAAACTCGCGCTTGCGATAGCTTTTCATGTAGCGGGCATAAAGAGAAAATGCGCTCTATGACTATTTCTCTCCGTATTTTGTTCCGAAAAAGGAATCATGAAAGAGGATAAATAGAAAAGTTTGTGACCAAAGGATAAAGCTTGAATCTAGTGCCAAAGAATTTTCGTTGTTCGAACTGATTTGCCAAAACAATTTATGTTACCATTTTCCGTATTTCACATCTATAAAAATTATTATTTTTAATTTATCTATTATCTATAATTATTATCTATAAAGTATTAAAGTTGAATTAGCAATTTCTACCAGAAACGTTCCAAATATGGAAGATCATGTTAATAATTGCTTCCCATCTGTGAGAACACGTCAACCAACATGTTCCTTGAAGAAATGACATGTGAACTGAAGGCCTACAGAGATTTTTCAGGCACTCAAATGAAATATAAATCCTAGGGGGAGGTCTCACACTTCTGATCATATTTCACTTGATCACCGGAAATGTCAAAGACAACTCAATCAAAATTGTTTGCCCGAATGTCTAGAAAACCTATCGAGCTTGGGAATGAAGATTTTCATTAATTTGGTGTGCAAAACATTAACAAGACATGGATGGATATTTACCTTAACCTTTTTATCGAATAAAAATACGCTACCACACAACTACTCGAACCAAATGCAAATGGTTTACGAAAGCTTCCAAGACCGTCAAAAATCGGGAAAAACATCATCCTTGATATTCGACGACCCTCATAAAAATACTGTCGTGTTACGATTTGATAGTGCTGCCACCTCTAATTCGGAGTTTTATTCTTTTCCTTTTCGAAAGTTGTGATAAACTCTTTGACCCATTTACCAAAACAAGGACTTATATACAGGGTGGGCATTTGATTTTTGGACATTTTGTCCACCCCTGTCCAAAAGGTGTCCAAAAGTGTCCAAAAATAAGGCTGTCCAAAAATAGGAGTGTCCAAAAGTGTCCAAAAATAGAAATTCGAAAAATAATGGTTAAAAACATTTTTAGAATAACATTCTACAAACTTTCTCTCCAAAATAAACGTCACTTGACGAAATCTAAGCAAGAATAAGTCAATTCAGCATAAGAGACTTACACTTAATACATTAAATGAGCCAATAACTTGAAGGCCAAACTGGACATTTGAACTTTCCACTCTTTTCATTTGACCACCGAGCATCGTCCAAAATGTGGGAAAGAATGATCGACTGAAGGAATGAACGAACAAACGAATGTGAGACTGGGACTACTAATAACACGCTCACACCACACTTCATGTTTAACATAGTATGCGAGTACATTTTAAAGCTAATTGTGTCTTGATTTGTGACAATTACAATTTGTTACAATTACAATTAGTATTTTGATTTATATTCCAAAGTTTATCATTGTTGGAAGTGTTTCCCATCCAAGAGGCAAGAAGTCTTTTGACCTGACTGTCCAAAAAATGTTAACTATAATAAAGCACACTCAAACGCATATCAGATTGCAATGTGGGTATTATAATGCTTTTGCCAAAGAATTAAAGCAGTGTTGTTTTACTATTAAAAAAGACAAGACTCTTGTTTACAGATGAGGAAATAAAATGTAAATTTTAAAACATTTTGAACAGTTACACACATTTTACCATATTGTATAAACAAAACATTTATTTTTTTAACAATTTATTAACAAGTTATCATGGCAAAGTTTATTTCTCCAAGTAATGTTCCCATTAATAGAACTATTTTTGTTTAAGTACACAACCATGCATTCTTTAGAATTCAATTACTTATGTAGTGTAACTGGTTTTTCGTCTGATTTGTACAACTTTCTTTTACGTTTGTTGGACTTTTGGACACTTATGGACACCTTTTTGGGGATTTTTGAACATCTTTTGGGGATTTTTGGACACCCTTTGGGGATTTTTGGACACCTTCTGGGTATTTTTGGACACTTTTGGACACTTTTGGACACTTTTGAACACTAGGGTGTCCAAAATGCTCTCGATGTCGAAAAATGCCCACCCTGCTTACATACGACCCCCAATTGTTATGAAGTATAGGTATTTTCCCCAAACAAAACCCATTAATGTGGAAAACTATATTTTATGTTTTCATCAAATTTTTTCGCACAGATTATAGTAGGCGACGTAAGTGTGGGAACCCAGTATTTTTTTTAATTTTGAAAAATGATGAAAGCATGCCTACCTTTGTTTATTTCACATGGGCTCCGTCACAATTTAGTACAACCACAACTATTTAGTAAAACCTGCTGCATATTGGTCGCCTTTGTTGACAGTTACCTGCCCCAGCCTGTCCTTGACCTGGACCCAGCTGAAACATGTGACGTCAGGCTTAAATAAATGCCTTCACCAAAACTGACTTCCAAACAGGGATGTCTGGACGGGAGTGCTTGCATGTCCTGGCCGCAAATATGAACCACACAGAGAAGTCCATTGGATCAAGGTTAGGGCCATTTGGGAGGCCATATTGTCTTGTCATAGAATACTGGGAAAACTTTGGGACAGGCTGAATTAGGTTATTACCGATAATTTTGCCATTGTGAAGCTGAATGGAAGATATATCCTACTTGCCCCAAGATTATAGGTCATATGTTTTGGTTGTATTGGTCTTGGAATGCTTGCTAGTTTACTTGAAGGTATGCTACAAAGTCTACTTGAGAGTAAACTTTTCATTAACTTTACAAACACAGATCCTTTGAAGATTTCTGCAACCCAACCAAATCGCATTCAGTGATTTCATCTACTAATTCAATTTGAACTTGTGGCACTCTGATAGTTTCTTGGGTGCAATTTTGACAAATCGTGCCAAACACAATATGAATCGTCCACTTCAAGTAAGTGGTGTGAGCATATGTTTTGATGGCAACTCTAGAAAGTCTACTTGTTAGTACACTTCGTAGTTCAATTGGCTGGTTTTGTTGAGACAGCTGCCATTTTGGAAAGTAAGTCTCTCATTCCAACCTAGAAGTGCCTCTACATCTATGATCGTAAATTCATCCTCTCGAAACACTAATTGCCCGCTGATTCAGCTCTTCCACATTTCTCCTTCTTTATTTCATATTACTCCATTCAACTCAAAACATTGATTGATCTCACAGCAGCATGCAAATTTTGGCAGATAATTTAAGGAAACACTGGAAGGAAGTTCGCTTGCAGTTCGATTGATCAGCGTTGAAGTATTCAAATGGGAGTGCTTCCACAACGTTGGAATGCTCCTCTCTAGGCGTGCTTCTCGGAGAACCTCTCATCAATTAAACCTGATGCTAAGCCCAAATAGCGACCCAGCTTGCTAGAAGTTTACTTGAAGTCAATGGAACTAGCACATGTTTGTGCATGCTAAACATATGACTAGCGTTGGATTGTTGTTGACGTATTTACTTGTTGCACCTTGGCACCAGTGGTACACTTCTCTTTTTCATGAGTTGCTTGGTGTACTTCTGATTCAAGAAAGCTTATGCTATCAACAAAACGGCTGAAACTGCCTTGAAGTTGCCTTGAAGTCAACTTTGCTAGCACACCTTGGAATACACAAAACAAATGACCTTATATGTGAAGAAAATTAAAAACCTTTATTCCACCAAAATTATACTTAACATTCTAAACATATGGGGCGTTGTTTTTACTCTACAACACCTCAGAACTAGTCTCATAACGAGGGGTGCAGATTTCTGGCAAATAAAACATGCCTTTTAGGCCCAAAAAATGGCAAATAAAAACGTCCAAAATGGCAAATAAAATGGCAAATAGACACGAAAAATTACCGAAATATAGCAAAACTAGCCACTAAATTCGGAAAATGAGCATTATGTTTTACCAACAATTAAATGGAATGCAAGTTTATAAGGATATAATAGAAAATATTTTGATTCCGTTGAATAATAAATAAATCCTGAAAAAAACTATTTTGGCCAAAAATTTCTTTTGCCTATTTTTTTGCCAAAAAACGACAAATTTTGCATTCAATTGCCCAAAAACCGACCAATTTTGTATTAGTATTAATTTGCCTAAAAATGGCAAATAAACTTTAAAAGCTAGCCAATAGCAAATAAACCTGTTTTTGGGTATAAAATCTGATTTGCCTGAAATCTGCACCCCTACTCATAACCAGAGCCATAAAATTTTGGTATAATTGCAGCAGAAACTGACTTTTTCTTATACTCTCATCATCTGGAAGTCCTACTTCATAGCTTGGAATAACTGAAATACTAAAGAAACACTGTTACAATTGTAATATATCGTCTATGCGTCTTTTATTATTTTGATTTTCCATCCTCTCTCCAGATCATTCTGAAAGAAAAAAGCAATTTCTCCAGATTTTTTTTGAAATTTTAAAACTTTGGACCAAAATCTCATTTTTTGTAATTTCTTAGTAAAATCTAATTTGCATGTATCTGGTTGCCCAGAAGATAAACTAGATATTTTTGGTACAATTATCACATGTGATGTTTGCTTGTTTTCTAACTTTGATTTTGCAGATGAAGTAACCTTTTGATAGAAAATTTTCAGCACAACAAACAATTTTCCACATTTTTGTAATTTTTTGGGTAACTGCAGTGTAAAAATGTAATTTACAACTACCTGGTGGCTGTGCTCATAACTTATAAACGTAAAATATGTACACGGCGTTTAATTGAGGTGGAGAAGTCATTTCCAAGTTCCAAAGACAATTGAGGCCAGTTTTGAGGTGAAAAGACAATGCTGCACATGTTATTGAGTTATGTTATTTGATCATGGGCCA
>CM021323.1:3138290-3180508 GCA_010645155.1 Tigriopus japonicus
AATATTGACAAGTTGAAGTAGCCCTAGCTGATTGCAGGCCGGCGCGAGAGCGCTTAAAAATTCAAAACAAGGCTTTCGAGCAAAACACGTTCCTTCGCTCGTTGATTTAGTGTATGGTGGTGAAAAGTTGAGCCACATTTTGACGAATTTCATTAAAATATGTTCATTTTAGCCTCCCAAATAGGGAAAAAGGACCAATGAGACTTAGAATAATGTCTTGAATGGCCATTTGAATCAAAAGAGAATCAAAATTTATACATTTTCTTAGATAATATTAATGAACAGAGATTCTATCTGATGAAGGTTGTTCAGAGCAGACAGCACATAATGAAATATATTTAGAGTTATGTGCTAGCTCAAAAATATAAAGCCATATAGGATAAACAGCTATATTTTGGAATTGTTTCCCTAACATATTTGATACTTGAGATTTGTCAGATGTGCCTTTTCTACTTGTGGCTAAGTAAAATAATGCAAAGACATCCTTGGATAATGACGGGATGTGAAAACAGAATTGATCATAAATTGGGTTAGGAACAAAAGCAGAGAGAAGAAAGAAGGAATTTTGAACAATAGTAAAGAACATTGTTGTAACACAACATGGTTTTCACAAAATTTGAATGGAAAAGGCACTAGACATATGAACAAAATAAAACAACTTACCTGCACCTGCAGTTGCACGTCCCGTTTCTGTGTCGTTGTTAGTTTAGAAATATTTTGTTGGCTTCAATATACTTGCATTGGCTCGCAATTAGGTACACCCATTGTGCAATATGATAGTGCTTTCTATAAAAGAAAGTTAGCTTTATTCTCCATGAAATAAAATTGAAATACGCCCTTAATGGGCTAATTACGATTTAAACACTCCCAGCCAATATGTAAGGATGACCCGGGATGACCTTTCAAGGGTTTCATATTCCTTGTTGGCAACATGATTTTTTTACATTTGAGAGTCTAAAAATTGTGCGAAAAGGAAAAGTTCTGAATAATAATTGCACTTGGGTGCAATCTTTTGTCTGAAAATATAAATCAATGAAATGAAAAACCAGGTGTATAGTGCCAAAATGGGATAACATTTGGTTCGGAAACAATTGGATAGGGACAAACAGCAATACATAATTATATGAACTTCATTTAAAGAAAGTAGCATACCCATTTAATTGACCTTCGATAGAGACTTATTATTAAGGACGGGCAAAAGTGCAAATAATCTTACCCTTTTAGTTACCAAAAGTTGCAAAAAAAGGTGCCCAAAAGTGCAAAACAAAGTGCAGAAAAATGCCGAAAGTGCAAATAAATGTCAAAAAAGAGCAAATAAATGTCGAAAAAAGAGCAAATAAATGTCAAAAAGAGCAAATAAGTGTCAAGAAGGAGCAAATAAATGACAAAAAAGAGCAAATGTCAAAAAAGAGCAAATAAATGTCGAAAAAAGAGCAAATAAATGTCAAAAAGAGCAAATAAGTGTCAAGAAGGAGCAAATAAATGACAAAAAAGAGCAAATAAATGTCAAAAAAGAGCAAATAACTTGCATTTGGACTTAAAACGTCATTCATGGAGTACCCGCGGCTCCTAATTTAGCAGGAGAAGTCATTTACAAGTTCGAAAGACATTTGAGACTAGTTTGAGGTGAAGAGGCAATGCCGCACAAGTAAAAGAGTTCTATTTATTAGGTCACTAGCAAAAAGGATGTAAAGTCATGAAAAATAATCTTGTCAACAATCTTCTGAATTTTTCATTCCTAAGTTGATTTTAAGTTAAAACGGCCTTTTTTAGAAATAGCGATCTTTGTAGGCAGCAAACCTAATTCTGCAATCTATATTGTTTGAAGATCCTTCCATTACCATAACATGAGTTTCTTTAGGTTTGCTATTTGTTGGTTGCATGCAATGAGATTCTTTTTTCTAATCTTTAGTTTAGTAAACAGGATGTTATAGTTAAAGCCAAGATGGTGAATAGAGTGTGAGGTTTGCGTCTGAATTGCACATATTTCTCTTCAAGGTGCTAAGAATGGTTGATTGCAAATGCAAGCTTTTTTCAACTAGTTCAAAATTTGATCTTGAAACTAAAAATTCTTTCAAAAGCCACTACATTTTTTTAACAATTTGTCAACCTTGGCCAAAAACGTAAATAAAAAGTGCAAATAAAGGTGAAAAGTGCAAAAGTACAGAAAAATGGGTTTATGTTACCAAAAATCTTTTTACACTATTTGCCCGTCCCTACTTATTATACACTCTTAAGAACGTGAAAATCGTGTTAACTATAATTCTTTTGATTGAGGATAAGCTAGAAAAAATTGAACATTGTGATTTTAGGATTAAGTTTAAGTTTCTAATAGTATAAGCACCATAATATGTTGAAAAGAACAAAGTGTTTTAATAACCTTAAAATGCACTAAAAATATCTTATTCCCCTCATTTATTGAACATTACAACCATACCTATGTTTGTATTTTTGATCTGTAAGTTATTAACATAGTTTTTGGGCACCACATCATTTTTATGAAAAGCTAAAGAGATTTCTCTGTCCTGACTATTTATTGTTCATTTCATTTGGAGGACCGTTACTCTGTCATCATCAACATTTGTTACTGTTTTGGATTGATAAAAGCCATTTTAGTACTAACACACAACTCTCGAGTACAGAAGGAACAGTTTTTGAGATTTGTTGACAAGCCTCGAATGAGGACAGCTGACGAGCGGATTTTTGTCTTAGATCAATTATAATCACTAGATAGCGTGCAAGCTTTAGTCAGGCTGATTTGGCAAAGGGGGCGGAATGCGTTGAATTTATGAGGAAAATGTCGCCATCACAACTGTTGAGCGGACAGTTAGTGTGACCAAACATGTGAATCAAGAGCAACTTTTTTTAACTCGTTCTTGAAGCCACAAGTTAGCTTTTGTCCATATATCCATTAGATTAGCCCTACATAACGCAAAAGCTTAAATTTATGTTCTTCCCTACCAATGACCTATTCAATGTATTGGCAAAAAAGTTCCAAGTTGAAGTATTCAAATCCAAAGTATGGTCACCTAGTGACGTCTTCGGTTCTTCCGAGAAAGTGACCACTAGCAATAACAAAAAATGATCAAAAACCATGACTCAATTCCACCTTTGATTCATCAATTTCATAGTTGTCATTTGCCTGGTCACTCATTTCAAATGTTCCCGCACTTTTGTCCGCTCAACAGTTGGCGACCGGAGACACATTTTTAGGCTTACACTCCGTCTAGTAGTAATAGAAGTCAATGATTTTTGTAAACATCCGTTGTCCGGTTGCCAGAGAAAATTATGGCAACATATTTGATCAGTTTCATGCGCTTCTTCCCCAAAATAGCTAATGATTGCATTACAAAGTTATTGACATTTTGCGTTTTAAAAAGTTAGTTGAAGTTTAGTCGCCTTGTGAAGTGCTAAGTTATTATGAAAAGGGTGCAAATAGTTTAATGGTTTCTTCTATGCAACATTCCTCTCATCTGGAATGATCTTGGATACTTCCAATATAACAGGAGTCCTAGAAGTTGAAAGCCCAATGAGGAGAATTTCACGTGGAAAAAATTAAAATAGGTACAAATTTTCGATAGTTTTTCATGTCAAAATGTGTTAAAAAACACCAATTCATCGGATTGTTACTGAAAAATATGAGTCAAACTGACGCATCACGAGATTTTATTACCAATGCCCCGACAAACTATTTTTTTCTTATTTTTTCTCTATTGTTTTATCTTAATCTTATTTTAATTTTATGTATCTACTAAACAAACAACTTTTTCAAACTTACAAATGTAAATTATACCTGTTCATGAATGTTGATCCATCTCAGGAACTTTAATGAAAACAAGACAATTGATAGGCATTCTTGCTTGCTCTCATCAAAAGAATATTTTGATCTTTGCTTGTAAACTAAAAAAGCGTAAAAATAGAGGATTCTAATTTGCCTCACTTTTTAGCTAGAAGCAAGAAGCACAAGCTGAGGATTAGGGTTCTTGTTATGATGGTAAGAGGTTCTGATGACGCAGAGTCGTGGCTGGAATCTTAATGGGGCTAAGGCAAGCTTTCGGTGCCTTCTAAAATTAAAAACAAAGATAATTTGGGTAAAAAACTATTTCAATTTATTTGAAGGGTGATATAGCATGTTTAACACATACATTTAGTTGATTTTGAAGTTCCTCACTTCAGCAAAACAATAAGATATCTGCTGAAGATGCATTGGTCATCGTTCTTTTGACCCTCTTTGCGCCTCTGGCGGTCACATCAAGAACCCTAATCTTCAGCTTGCGCTTCTTTTGGTCCATTGGAGGAAAGGCAGAAAATTTCCTTATTCTGTGGATTCATGCTTAATGGGAGTCCAAAAAAAAGTAATCATGTAGAACAGGGGTCGGTAAAAACTTTTGGGTCAAGGTCCACAAAATTTCACTTTGAACAGTTAGTAGACCTCCAAACAGATCCAGGTTGGTGAAATGGTGCACACACCCACTATCAAAGACTCTGGGCCTTCAAGAACAGTACTAAGGATATTTTTGGGTCCAATATTTCGGACTCTTCCTAAACTCGTGGGCCCCCATGACCACCTTTGGGCCCATCGGTTGCCGACTCCTTATGTAGAAGTAACAAAAAGTAGGAAGATATTTTTGGGTAGGTGGATTTGTAGGACGTCCAACCCCTGTGCCAGATTTGTCTCACGTTTGGAACAGTAAATAACAAGTAAGTTAAATATACTGAAATGGACCGCCTGTGATTTCGAAATTTCCCGCGTCATCAGCTAACCAACCCCATCTTCATGTGAGCCAGGCGAGTTGGATCATTCTCGAAACGAGTTTATGGAGCAACTAAGCGGAAACTTTTCTGACCTTTTTGTAATCGCAAAATCGAACAATAAACTATGTTAAGCATCGGTGTGTTGCGAATTTCCCAGCTAAGCATTGTCGGAGACGTCTGGGGAATTCTGGCCGTTACATAAACAATAAAAGTGGCCAAAACATGATCACTTGCGCTTTTCCGTAAATAAAAAAGAAAAGCGACACCATGCGAAGAAATCAGGAAACATACTACCACCTTTGATCTATTGCAAGGGAGAAAATCCACGCCCGCTCCCCATGGATTTTGCTCTACGTGGAGCACTTGACAAAGAAGAGATATCGGTTATTGGCCAATGAAATATTTCGTTTTCACAACAACGCTCTTTTTTAGCCTTGGGCGGAGCTAGAAGGCAAAGACGAAACACAAAGCGCTCGTTCTGCAGTGATTCCGATTTTCTGACCGTCATTCACTGAGATGAACGCCCTTTGCAGAAGAAAAGCCTACTTAACGCCTACGAACGAACGGATCGATTCGATAAGTGTGGTTTGCACCATTTGCACTTTGTTTTCCTTAAAGGACACATTGAAATATCATGGGTGAGTTGGAAATTATTTTATTTCTAAAGCAGAGAAGAAGGAAAAGTCTGTAACTCATTTTTATAAAATGACACAATGATACGTTTTGAGACACAGGTATCTTAGGTAGGTACAAAGGGTCGAGAAACCGTTCGAAGTTCAGTATTCAGCCATATTTCTTCAGGTCAGGTGTTATCTAATATCTAGATTCAATTAAAAACACCTACTAGCATAATTCAAGTCATAAAACCTGATAAAATATTTGAAAATAGAAATGGATCTAGGCTCTAGAAGGAGGATTTTTTCAACTCATTGTTTTGGTAGTTCATCAAACTTTGTTGGTTGAAAGCGGAACTATTTCGTTAATAGCCAACAAAAAAATGAGGAAGTCTTTTGGACCCCACATTCACATGACACTACTCTGATTTGTAGAAGATTGGTGTTGTTTTTGTTACAGAAAAAGAAAATGCATTAACATCAAAATTTCACTCTCTTTAGGTTTAAAAAGGCCATATCTCTGTCTTATCTTGGCGATAATCGTATGTGGGACATTCTCAGAACCCATCACGAAGGAAAACTCGAGGCAAAAACGTATGTAACTTCTAACTTTCAGGTTCAAAAATGTTTAGTCTTTTTTCCGTGAGTGAAAACTTTGAATGATGTGGATCAACAATTCAAGGCGCAAGCTTGGGTAACTTTTAACGAGTGCAAAAACTGTTAAATTGTTACTCAATAACAAAAATAGTTCTTTGCTAAGATATGCCCGAAATTATTTTGCATGTATGTATGTATTTTCGGTCTCAAAGTGTAAAATGATTGTTTGTATTTACGTACAATTGGTTTGTTTTGAAACCGTGAATCCTCATAAGCCATAACGGCTTGTTTTCATGGGGACCATGCTTGTTGCATCGTGATAAAGATGCCTCAAGATTAAGGGTTATCACATCTAAATCTTCTTCAAGAGCATAGGCAATGGATCTAAAGAGTTGGTCATTTAGAAAGCATTCACGGTCCTAGAAGGCAAAGCATCATCAAAGAGAATTGTCGGCAAGAGAAACAATTTTTTACGTCACAAGTGGTCGAGTAAGAGCTAATGATTTGGTCTCCCATTCTCGCGATCCATCGTTTCAGCGATATTTTGTTTTCGTATTTCGTTTTGATGCAAGCGTGATATTCATTCAAAGTTTTATCGAACGCATAGTCTGGTAATTTCTGTAGCCAACATTTTCGAACTAATGACAAGAATATTCCCATATGGCCTTCCTCTTCGCATCGGAAATACCTACGGATCTGATTCCGGTGCTTTTTAAAGATTTTCCTGTACCTCACTTGCCCGAAGTCGGGGATCGCAGTATCGGATTTAATTTCGACTTGCACTTTTTTGTGTGCATTCCACACCCCATCGATAAGAGTATCACCAACGAACACTTCTTTAGACACGGCATATTTCGCAACAGCAAACGGACGTATCACCTCCAACAACTCCTGGTCAGTCGCAAAATACTGGACGTTAAGAAACCTAAGGGCTGATACCGAAGTTCCTCCACGGATGCTACACCTCCATGTGACTGTCTCGTAGGATCGCTCGAACTGTAGAGAGCTACCAAATCGCTCTAAGACATTGATCTCGTGTTTCGTGACCACTCGAACAGTGTTCTTGGGTCCAGCAGCCTGACCGATCATAATGATATCGGCTGCCTTTAATCCAAGAACGGTGATGATTATGGGACGCATGTTAACGCACCTAATTCAAAAAGCGAGAGTACACAAAGTCAAGTCAGATTGACGTGCCTAGAGTATTTACTCTCGACAGCTGTTGTGCTTGAAACACAGCAACTGGGGAGAATATATGCTCAACAAACGTTAATCTGACTTGATTTTGGTGTACTCTCGCTTTTTGAATTAGCTGCGTTAACATGCGGCCTAAAGTCACCAACTACCTTCGGAGAAGGTCGCCTTGCGGGTACGGAACACTCAAAGTCTAGTACCAGAGGTCTTGGCCAGTCTGTATACGGACCAAAGCATCATCAAGAGAAAGTCAACCCATGATGTAAAAGGGATGTAATGTTCCAACAAGATGCGACTCGTCGCATCATGCAAGTACAGTAAGCTGCGCTCTATTCGACAATATTCTTACTGAATAAAGGACAGTTGTTGACCAATGGTTGGACCACTTGGTCAACAGTTGACCACTTGTTCCATCCTTATTTGCATTCTCCTTATTTCTGACTAAGTTTTGAGTCCAAGTTCTTACCGAACAAGATCGAGCACTACAAGTCCATTCCATTCCGCCGTTCTCTGGAGGACTGTACTCCCTTTAGCGACATCACGGGTTGTCCATTTGAAGCTTGCAGATACGCTTTTGTTTGGGATCGGATCATTTTGCTTCAAAGCTTCCTCGCAAAACAATATTTCAAGGGGGGCTCTAAGGACAATCCTTGGGATTCTCGGCAAAAAAAGACCCACTTATTTTTTTTTCCATTTTTACACACTTTTCGCTCTTGATGCATTGTTTTCATTTCTTTTAGGATTATTCAGCTTGTTTAACATTGTCAAATTTAAGGTAAGCGTAACGATTTTGGGTAAAAACTCATCAAGCGTTCATTTATCCATGTCCACAATCGTCTTTTAGAACAACGCATGCACATCGACGGGTTCCAACAATTTGGGTGGAACTTGTCTAACCTCATCCGAGTGTACTTCTAAAGGAGGAAATGCATTGGGAAATTGCGCCGCTGGTGATGATTTGTACTATTAGATTTACTCTTTTTAATTTTTCAGAAGTCAAAATGCTCAATTTTTCTTTTTTAGGGTTTGGTGTCTGTTGCATTTTTAGTGTGAAGGGATCATGTGGATCGTCGCAGACGGTTTCTCAGGTAAGTAGATTGACAATTAGGGTTTAAGATCTACAGTATTGTTCTGTTGTTTTAAGCAGTCTTTTTATTTTAGAATTGTACCTACATCCTGGTGAGAGGACAATTTTACTTCTTTTTAGAGTTTTTTAAATCAAGTTCATGTGGTTTATTGTAAAATGTTTATTTTAGAACGATGGTTTTCCTGCAGCAGACACCACTGTCAGCGAGACGTGTACTTACAGTTTTGACCGTATCTGTGATAGTAAGATATTTTTTTTAAAATTCTTTCCCTCTTTACTGAAATACTTTTCTTCTCCAATTTTCAAAATTCCTGAGTTTTTCTCGAATTGTGTTTGAAGCTTCAGATTACACTTCCTTTTACATCCTTTGGGGATGGATATGAAAGGCATTGAGTATGTTTTTGGTTAAGACTACAGTTAGGTATTAATCTTTTAAGTGAAGTACTTAAAATACAATAAAAAACTCAGACTAGAGCTATGAAATTTCAAAGTTTTACAAAATGTGTAAAAAGGACCTAAGTCTAAACTAAGAACACCCGTCCATTTTTATGTTTGCTCTCAAGCCAAAAAAATATGAAATGCTCAATTTTTAAATATTTCACTCAATTTTCAACTTAGATTTAAGAGTGAAATCAGAATTTATGGAAATTTAGGATGGTCATGTTGACCTTCAATGTGATCGTCCACTCACTGTTGGTGTTGGGTACTTGAGTCAGAGTCGTAGGGTTAAACAAGAAGCATTGGAATAATGGAGTGGGAGGCTAGCAATGAGAATAATGATTTCCAGTAAGAACAATTCAATTACGTTCTTCTGCAAATGAGACCTTGCATATGTTGACAAGAAAACGTATTTCAGTTTTCAGCTCAATCGAACGTCGGAGACAAAAGTTATGCTCACTCAAAGCTCAGTGCAAATCCTAACGAGAATAAATGAACTAGCCCTTTGGTGGTAATCGTTTTACCACAAAAGGGCGAGTTCATTCACTCTATGCTCTCTTCAGTACATAAGTTTGAGAAGGCATAACTTTTCACTCCGGCAATCGATTGGACTGAAATTTGAATTACGTGTTCTTCTCAATACAAGCCAGGTCCCATTGGCAGAAGAACGCAAATGGTTTGTTTCTACTGGAAACCATAATTCTCATTTCTAGCCTCCCACTCCATGATTTCCGTACTTCTCGGTTTAAACCTCGCCAGGTTAGCGCAGCTGGTGTTACATAATCAAGTTTTGCAAGTTTTTGGCCTTTTGATGTCCGATATGACATTGGTTCTCCGTGTGTGCGTTGGGATTAACGTCTTAAAGTTTCTTGGAGACCCATTAAAAAGAGTACGGACGCATTGACTTTTTCTTGGAGAGACGTACAGTATAACAAAAAACCATCCATGATTTTTACTCAAAAAATGATGCATTGGATCAACCCCGTTTGGAGACAGAGATGTTTGCACATAATTACCACTTCCTTTATTCAGGTTGACTGTGATATATTTACTGAGCAAGATAGGGAAATGGCTAGAGCGAGAGGAAGCATGAGAATTGGAAGAACCAATAACTATGAACTCGTTGATCACATATTTTGGGCCTTGATGATGAGAAAATAAGACGTTCGTGAAGGCTCTGTCAGTTCTGTCAATTTTGAGCGTTGCTCATCGAACAGAGAAGTTATGTTTGGACTCAAAAGCAACATATCTTGGTTGATCTCTGGTTCAACATTTTAATTCCTTAAATTTGGCAAGTCAATCTTGTATTTTATTCAATTGACGTGCATCGTGAAGTTTGAGTTCAAACTGCAAGAATCTGCCAGACACTGAAACCTATTCTAATCGGGATATCGTTAGCAATTTTTTGCCACAAGTCTTTCTGGTCTCTTACAACTTTGAAGAATCTGAATCCCAATTCAACCAATTTTGATTTTCCTTGTCTTTTTTAGATTTATGCCAAATCAGGTAAGTGCAGCAGCATCTTTAAAGCATCTTAAATTGTTGCCAAATTGAAATAAAAATGGGAAATTACAAGCCCAAATTATTACCTTGAAGTTGAGCAAGTTCTGAGAAATGCACTGAATTCCCTGTTTAGCCAAGTTTGAAAAGGTTCGTCGTTTGTGTCCAAAAAAATAAGAAGACTTTTTTCGCATGAAAATGACCTAATGTGCTTTCTGTATACTAAAGCATTAAAGAGCATTTTCACTTTTAGAGTGTAAAAGTCCAAAGATGTTTCACTAGGAACATCGCGGGAATGAGAGAGCTCTCGTATTGGGAGAGGCTCCAGAAGTTAGGGCTGTACAGTACTCAGAGAAGGTTTGAAAGGTAACTCATACTGTATGTTTTCAAGAGCATTCATGGGCTTTGTCCCAACCCAGGATTTGAGATCAGTTGTAGCGATCGTAGAGGTTTTACTTGCGGTTTGAGAGCACATCTAAATCCAAGGGAATCGAGGCTAGTTCGATCAATAAAGTCCTCCTCTCTTCTTCATCGGGATCCTTCATTGTTGAATTTGTTACCCATTAGTCTCCGTCGGGAGTATGTAGGAGCTGACCCTCTAACAGCTTTAAAAGCATGGTTAGATAAATTTTCAATACTATCCCTGACCAACCCAGTATTCAAGGTTTATACAGATCTGCCAACAGTAACTCATTGGTGGATCAGATTTCATATTAACTGTAATTTTATTGATTATATTAATCATTAACTTTCTTTTCAGGGAATCCCATTCCTTGTTGTAGTGTTAAAAAAATCCTCAATCCCCCCCCCTCGCCAAAAAAATAAAAATAAAAAAGCTTTCTCGATTCTCGATTCATGTTCCGAACAATTGTTCTGATCTTGCCAATCAACTATTTTGCTCTGCTTTCTGTTTTTGGAGCTGGTATTCTACTCCTCCATTGTTTTTTAGGCTAGATTTTGACACATTATCCACCCAGGCCGACGCTACCGGTAGGCAAAGTTGTTTCTCCAACCTTCAAAGCAAGCACAATGGTCAAAATTTTATACAAATTTGTAGGTTTATGTGGAACCACAGCGGACGCCATAACCGTGACCAGTCCATTCTCATCATCGATCAACGCGTTTCCTCCCACGGTTTGTGGAACTCTGACTGGACAACATAGTAAGTCAAGAACCACTGTACTACAGGACGAATTTCAGAGCAGTGTCTATGACGTCATCAATCCACCTTGCGTTGGATCATCACTGATCCGTCATTAATTCTAGGTTGAGAGAAGTTCACTATTCATTTGCGAGGAAAATAGAATTCAGTCAGGGACGCCACTCAAACATGTTGTTACAATCTATTCATTTCTTTTCATAAGCAAAGCTCATTACATTGGATTTTGAAAAACGATTTGAAACTTTGAAGTTATTGAAAGATTTACGTAAATCAATAATCTATTATAATATTGGTTCTTTTGCCCATGGCAACCCTGGTTTAGTTTGAGAATTCTCCACGTGAAGTCAGTGTTTGTTCGTTTGACAAGGTGACCACTTGAACGAGAGGTTCAATGAGAGGGGCAACATTTCTTATCTTCTTTAGAACAGAAATTGTGTTCTTTTTGTCTTCTTTTAACTCAATATTTTAAGCCAGTTTTTGACAGTGGTCTTTGAACTATTTTTGGAGAGGGTTGTTCAATGTTGGATAAAAGTGGTCAATTTAGGTTATGAACCAACCCACAGGGCGGATATTAGGAAACTTTTGTTGGACGAGTTACAGCTGTTGAAGAGCAAAGGTTGCATGTGAAAACTTGATATTTCCAAAGATTATTACTTAAGTTGTGCCCAAACAAACAAGTGACCCTGACTTCAACTTAGGGATGGGTGACAGCGATAATTTTGCACTCAACTCCGACACCAACACGGCAAGGTTGACACCAACGCCGACACCAACATCTGTGTTGAAGTTGCCCATCAACGTCGTGGTGTTGACATTGACACCGACAGCGTGTTCCATATAATTAAGTTAAACAAAATATGCCCTTCTGGACTGTAATATAGAGCACCAGTTTTGACAGACCTACCCATTCTAAAGACATTTAAGTTCATGCTAGTTCAACATAAAATGGAGAGAGGGAAAATAAGCTTACATTTTACAATAACCTAGCTGGGTGTGTGATTTTCTTGCTTTGCAAGTCTGTTCTTGGAGTTTGGTAAGCATTTATTTTTATGATGGAACAAAAATTAATGATAATTTGGATTTTGTTTACTCCTTCACATTTACAAGCAAAATTGGGATCAAGTTTTTGGGCGGGCAGTGCGTTTTCCAAAAAAACGTTAAGCCTTAAAATGTCGGCACCAGAGACCTGGTGTTGATGCCTACACCGAAAGCCCAAAAAGTTGGTGTCAACACCTTGGCACCAACACCTGCTTCTCGCCCATCCCTACTTCAACCCTACAAACGAAACGAACTTGTTTGGGCACAACTGCTTGGGAAACGTCACAGCCAAAGGTCAGCTGGGGCCTGAAAATTGTCCAACAAAATGATAGGCCTGTCTGCCCCAGCGTCTCCTCTCTGCCAATTCTGTGAACCAACCTTAATCAATTTGGTCACCTTGAGAAACGTGCGACCATTGTGAATTGAGCTTCGAAGAAGATGTCACGCTAAAAACCTTGTGGATTTATCGATCATTCTGGTTATCTTGCCATCTCCAAGTGTCACATTCTAGTGTTTTAGTGCACAAAGAAATCCAGTCGTGCTGATTGAGAAAGAAAATTTGGATGGGTCGTGTGTGGCCCTTAGAGTCCATACAGACACAGACTACTTTTGGCTGAAGTCCTACAACTTTGAGAAAGATCAATTATGAGAAGACCAGTCAACACAAGACATCAATGGTTAACCAACCACAAGAGAGGGCCTTCATGGCTGGATTGGACTACATCCACAAAGATGCTAAAATTTGCGGATGATTTGAAGATCATCGGGATTATCTTGCAACCTCGAGAAATGAGCCCAAAGTGCCTTGAACTCTGCAGAAGATTGGGCCTCAAATGACCTTCAATGTGGATAAGTGTAAGATGATGAGGTTTGGAAAGAGGCCAAAAACCACTCCCAAGGATATCCTGAAAGGCCAGGAATTTGAGAGCATAGACATGGAAACAAACCTTAGTATCATATTCGATCAGAACATAAAATTCCGTGAACACTATGCTGATACCGTCATGCGGGCGAGGGGAATGATGGGACTCCTGAGACGCACTTTCACCATGAGGGACAAGAAAATTATAAGTGTACGTTAGACTTCTACTGGAGTGTAACATGACTTTTACTCTCCTTGAAATGCTATAAAATACAACCATTCACTTGAACACACGTCATTTCTCTGGTTATTTGCCATTGTTAAAATGTTGTTATGTTCCGCCATTCACTAAAAAACGAATGTTATTAGCAAAATAATCAAAATTTATTTAATCAAAGGCAGTCATCGCATGTCCTAAATTGCCGGTGTTGGCCCTAAGCTGTAGGTCCTTCGACCTTGAAGTGAATCCTTTGTAGAGTCATCCTTGAGTAAGTAGACCAAAGTCGATTCACGGACCCTCTACCGAAAGTAACAATGACGTGCGACACGTGCAAACGTGCAAGTAAAGTTTTAGCTAATATTACCGTGGGTTATCTGCTCCATCGCGTTATTGCTTGATCTGACCTGAATGTTCGATGTCATTTGGAATTTCAAACTGGATTGTTTGGCACATAAGGGAAAACAGTCAGCAACGAGTTAGGCGTAAAAGCCACGAAGATATTAGTTATTGTGCCGGAAAAGTTTCACCATAAACCAGGGGTCGGCAACCGATGTGGGCCCAAGGGTGGTCGTTTGTGGGCCCAGGAGCTATGGAGAAAATCCAAAATAGTGGGCCCGATTGCCATCCATAGTACTGTGCTTGTGGGCCCAAAGCTCTTTGATTGTTATTTGTGGGCCCCTGAACCTACCAATGCCTGTTTGGTGGGCCCCAGACAACACGAATCAAATTTCGTGGGCCTTAATCCAAAAATGGTTGACGACCCCTGCCGTAAACTATTTGATTAAGAGATAAAAACTGCTGATCGGATCGGCAAAAGAGTCAATGAAAACTGTCCTAGACTTTGCGGAACCAAACTAATTCGTGCTTCATTTTTCTTCATTTTAGTGTATTTCGAAACGGGAACCTCTGGAAATGCCGGAGCTCTGGCCATCGCCAAAGGAACTGGAACTGGGAACAGAAATTATCAAATCAAAGTCTCCTATTTTACTTGTGACAATCTAGCCAAGTAAGAGTGATAATGAACGCCTCAATACTGGCGATGATCTTTCTCTCAAGCCTATTAGGACTAAGAAATTTGGTACATGAAACTATTGACAAAGATCTCAATTTAACCATGTAATACTTAGGCAAACTCTTTCTCAAACCCTTCTCAAACTCTAACGGCTCTTCTTGTAAACCATAATAATCTTTAGAAAAAAAATGTTTTTTTCAACTAACCTTGGAAGGCTTATGAGTGGGGGCGAAGGTCCGCCCACTATGCGACTTTGAGTAAAGACCGGAAAATTATCTAAAAACATAAAAAAATTGCTCACAAAAGGACATTTTTGGAAGGAAAAAAATACATTTCATCATTTTTCGTTGAAAATCACATATTTTGACCTTTTGGCCTTTTTAGGGCTATTTTATCCAAAACGATTTACATTTGGACGAAAAATCATTAGTTTAAATAATTTCGTGGTAAAATTGTTGTTACATTTCATAATCTAATGCAAAATAATTATTTCTAAAAATATTGGAAAAGCGCCATCTTTTAAATTGATCTTTTGTTCAATTCTAGAGGATAGCTAGTCTTTGTGCATTTTTTTGTCCAAAATGTGAAACTTAAAATATGGATTCATGGGTAATGGTGAAGATGTGAGGTCCGGGCCAAAGACTAACCAAGCACCGTTGCCAGATATTCCCAAATCAATAGTTTCAAATTGTAAAATGGCAAATGCCATTTCTTCTCCTTTAAAATATGTTTTACTTTCAAAGCAGAATCAAAAAATCTTTCTTTAGCTATTGCCCTAACAAAACATTTGTACCCACATGGCGGGTTGCCATAAAAAACGTAGCTAAGTGATCAATATCACGTCGGGGTCACCAATGTAGAAACCCAAAGATCCTAACTCAGGAGCAAGAGGACCAGATGTTAGTGGTAGACTGGATTGTATTTCATGGCAAGTCATGTCCATTTATATGGCAGGGAGGTAGTCCCTTACTAGTACGCTACAAATTCTTAACTACCAGATTCTCAATTTCCAGATCCCTGATTATTTATGAGTATTTTTAAACGCATACTCATTCTTTTGAGTAAATTTAGAACGTTTGAATTGCTTCAAATCAAATCAAAAAAAAACTTTTGGTTTCAAAGGTTTTAGGTCAAGTGCCAATCATGGCATAACACAATTTTTTTCTGACAAACCAAAACTGGCTTTTTTCTTGTGTTTTTGGCACGACTTTTTCGAAAAACTCTGGCAACACTGGTTCACTCTTTCGTCCGGACCTCACATCGTAACCATTATCGCTTGATGAAAAACTTTGAAGTTACAGACACATTTTTTCATTGGCTTTTAAGGAGATCTCTGCAAGAGGTTAACAGTTTTACTTCTTTGAAGTCGAAGTTCGTCTCGAACTGTGATATAAAACGTCTCGTGTAGCGACACCTTAAAAAGCATGCCATTTCCTCGCATCTGTATATTTCGGAAAACCCCTTTGAACCAAAAATACTGCTCAAGCGCCATTTTTTTTTACTTTTCTAGGGCTCCTGCAGGTTGTACTCAATATTTTACTGGAGTTCGAGGTTCATTCCAATCCTACAACCATGCCGGAGGTCAACTTCTACAAAGCATGGATTACAGTAATTGTTTCCGACAAGAAGCAGGTGAGGGGATTCTTAATCTAATCATGTTATTCTAGCTCGTTCTCAGATTTTCAACCAATATAAGGAAATAATTTCCCTGCAAGATTATATGTCAGTTTTTAAAATATTTGATCAGGACATGAGTTAAAATTTGTTGCTCTTGAGCACTCCTGTTTATAAGATTGGGTATCAGGGGTATTTTGTAGGAAATAATCCAAGTCATGTTTGAAACTTAATAGTGGATTATCTAATAATTAGAGACGGGCGTTTCGTGCAAATAAGAGCATGCGCGTTAAATGGAATACATATTCACCTTCAAAGATATTGCTGAGCGTAAACAACTTCACCTCTTATGAAATCAAATCAGAACCTCACAATAGGCCTTGTCTTTGTTCCTGTTAACAGGACAACTACGGGAGTACTTCTAATGTCACTCCAACTTGAATTCAATTGATTTCAAGTTGGATAGAATGAGCCGCGTCTGTGAACGTGGAATTTTATTCCAAATAACGTCCATCGTCTTTTTAACACGAAATGCCCGTCCCTACTAATAATACATGGAATCGTCTGAGACCCTGACTAAAAAGATGATACAATCATTAGTCATCTTTCTCTTCGGTTGACCCTTTTTTCGCCCAAGGTTTATTAAATACAGGGTCCCTCCAAATGTAGAAAGTTATACTTTAGAGCAGTAAAAACCACTGGGCCGCGGCCCATGAACCTACCAGCATCGATATGGTGGGCCCCCAACTATATATACAAAATCAAATTTGGTTGTAATGGAATCTACCCACATTCTTTTTCCTTTTACGTTTGACGGTCAATTTGAAGACTCATGTTCGATTGATTAATACAAAACTATTTTAAGCAATGCATTATCATATGCTAGGTTATACAGTATTGTGGTAACAGCTCTAAAAAATGGAAACCTTAGAAAACATCATCTTTGCCCCCTAGCGGGGGCCAAGATGACGATTTAAGGACCATTTCATACGTTAATGATAGTAGTTAGAAAATACCAAAATTCAAGCGCAATTTTGAAGAGTCGCAAGTCCTTTTTGATGCTCTTGGAGATGTAGAGATGCTGAAATCTCTCTTCTGATCCAGGAACAACATGGGACAGTTGGAATGACTCTCTTCATGCTTCTTGAGAAAATGGAACTCCACTTTTTTTCAATGGTCGCAAAGGTTCAAATCAGAGGTTTATTGGATACCTTTTAAGCCTCCTCATGACATGGAAGCAGTGCTTTTTGCAAATTGTTTTATCCTTTTTGTGGCACCTTGGGAGTAACTGATGATGGCAAGCTCTGACAAAAGTGCGTTTAGGTCAGAGCCTGAAGCCATGAAACATTTGCCAAAAATCATTCGTAGATCAATGAAATACCAGTTTCTTTGGATTTTCATGGTCTTCATACACACCAATGAAAAGTTAGGTACATTCCAGTAATAAAACGCCAGTGTGATTTTTTTCAGTCTTATTTGCGTCCAGAAAGTCGGTTCAATTGTCCTGATACTAGGCTTGAACTAAAATTTGCAAGATAGGTTGCTGGATCATATGGTGTTAATCTCTAATGAAGTTGTGGAGACTTAGACAACAACCTTCTTGTTGCTACATGGTCAAGAACATCTCTTGGTATCATTTGAGTGTTATGTAGACAAAGTTTTGCTCAACCCCAAACAATTTCAGAAGCAGGAACAAATTCCATAACCACTTAAACTCGATATCCTGATGCTCTTCCCCTGCACATAACAAATAAATAACAAATGTTAGAATGTTTACATCAAACACATTCGTAAGCATTTATTGTATTAAACTAAAATGGATACCAATATCAGTACAGAATACGTAAATGACGCATCCCAACACAATGATGAAAACTTGTATTCGAGCTTTTGAACACGGGGTTTATTATTTCTCTTCCATTTCGTTGATTTGAATCCTTAATGTGTGTGATATTCTCATAGAAGATCGCCACTAAAGTTGCTTAAAGTCAATCACAGATGGCGCCACATTTGATTGGGCGAGAGGAGAATTTTGCTAGGGAAGACTTAGGCATAGATAAATAAAATAGAGATATCTCAATTTTGACGTCGACAAAACCGCCCTCTATGAGGGATTACCTAACAACATTGGTAAAAATGATGGTTTCATAAGGAATGTCATAGAGTGCGCCACCGTGTTTGTAACGCAAATATCCTTTTTGAAGTTCGATTCTCAGAGTCAATTCAGAAAATACAGCCTGCGTCATCTAGAGGTCACGGATCTCCGCACTGTCACGGCGGTCTGCCTGCTTAGCCAGAATTGAGAAGTCTGGGGGTAGTTTGTGGACTTAGGGAAGACTAGAGAACTAGGGAAGACTTGCTATGTTGTCATTTGTTTTTGGACACTATTTCACCAATCTTTTCATGTTTTTTTTCTTCCAAAACTAAAAGAAAATAATGTTGCTTCATGCTGTTGTCACATTTTCATGTATACAGTACAATCGGACATTTTTCTTAAAAGTGAGTTTCATGCGTACATACAATATTTTGTGAATTTGGAAATTACATCAGCCAGTCAAGCAAATCGAGAAACGATTTATTCGCGGATTCTATCTTCCGTGAGCGGGACCAAAGTCGTCCGATTGGACTCCGTTAAACTTTAAACCCCGAAATTGGCCAATCAAAGATTAGAAATGTTGGAGGGCTAGGACCGGTTTCTCCAAGGAAATCGGCGTTTTTGCCATACGACTCGAGCCTTTCGATCAATTCCGGTGACCCAACCAAGAAGACTCCGAAGCTCATCCTTCATTTGTTCAACCAACTACACTGCAATCCATAATGTCACATTTTTGGCTCGGCTCTTCCAAGTTATGGAAAGTGCAATCCGCGAAAACATGTGTTTATTCTAGTTTATTTTCGTTCCCCTACGGTTCGCAGTAAGATTTTTCTAACAACGCAACTATGGCGGAAAAAAGTTTTGTAAAATTTGTAAAAGCGATGAGTCAGTTACATGTGAATTTGGCCATTTATTGACCATAATCAACGATGCAACAATATCTATTGAACAAATTGATAGAATTTCAAGAGGATAGTTAGAATTTCAGATCTCATATCTAATAAGTAGGGGCCCTGCAGATTTCAGGCAAATAAGATTTTAAGCCCAAAAACATGCTTATTTGCTATTTGCTAGCTTTTAAAGTTTATTTGCCATTTTTGGGCAAATAAATACAAAATTGGTCGGTTTTTGGGCAATTGAATGCAAAATTTGTCGTTTTTTTGCTACATCAAAGAAAAATTGTTTTTTTGGCAAAAAATAGGCAAAAGAAATTTTTGGCCAAAATAGTTTTTTTCAGGATTTATTTATCATTCAACGGAATCAAAATATTTTCTATTATATCCTCATACACTTGCATTCCATTTTATTGTTGGTGGAACATAATGCTCATTTTCCGAATTTAGTGGCTAGTTTTGCTATATTTCGGTAATTTTTCGTGTCTATTTGCCATTTTATTTGCTATTTCTTTGTTTTTTTGCCATTTTATTTGCCATTTTGGACGTTTTTATTTGCCATTTTTTTTGCCTAAAAAGCATGTTTTATTTGCCAGAAATCTGCACCCCTACTATTAAGACTTCCCCAACAAAATACTTTGCTCGACCTGCCAAATGAGGCGACATCTACGTTTGACTTTATACAACTTCTACAGCTGCTTCCAGTAAGAAAACCCCAAAACATTCCATATGATTAATTACTTTTCAAGTTTGCCTCGACTTTACTCTTTATGCCCCTATGGGCGTAAATGTGTGTCTTTTTCAAGAAACAAACTACACGTTCGAGAGAGTCAATAGTCTCTTTTCGTTTTCAGGGTATTGTCAATTGCAGGTCCGTGAATCTTTGAATTTGACCCCAGATCCCTTTTTATTATCTGAACCTGCAATAGCAGCCAAGGTTAGTGGTTTTTGTCACATTGAGAACAATGCAAAAAAATCAATTTGAACTTTCATGTATGTGTTGTTTTTTCTTAGGTTGCTTGTGCCGATTTAAGTCACATTACTATTTCGACCCCAACATTGGGTGCCTTTTGTGGAGGCGTTTTGAATACCGTGGACGAGCACACTTTGCCAGGTGTTGTGACATGTAAGTCGTCCATTTTTTGACGGCTTGGAAATTGGATTATTCCTAAAATTGATGTTTGTTCTCCTTTCAGCTGCTCCGGGGTCAGATTTTCAAGTGGGAGTGACGACGTTGGCTGCAGATCTTACTGATTTAACTGGCTTCAACTTGAACTTTAACCAAGTTCCTTGTGCTTAATCTACAGATCATTCTCACGAAACGCAGTTATTTAACATTTTTTTCCATCCTTTTAATTTTCTCATTTAGATTAATTTTGGCAAATATCATGATTGTATTGTTGAAATAAAACATGGCTCACATAGTTTACATGCCCTTTTCCTCCACCTTAAATAAGTAGTTCAAGTCCATACTTTCATTCAAGATTGATTGCTACTACTCAATATTTGCCTCATCTCTAGTCTGTGCGTTGTAAGAGATATGAGGAGAAACTGAAATGACAACGATGAAACCTCCAAGAAGACTCCTTTACATTCATGGAAGTGCCATCCAAGTCCACCCTCAAAATGATGGGCAAAATGGCCAAATCCAGTGCAAAAGACATTGATTGACTCACTCCCAACATCATAAAAAAGTGTGGCCATTCTATTGTAACCCCTCTCAATATGGCGATAAACCAAGCCATACATAAGAGCACATTCCCAGAGTGCTGGAAGAAGTCCAGAGTAGTAATAATCCATAAAAAATATACAAAGACAAAACGGAAAATTATAGGCCAATCCACTTTGTGTCTGGGCTCTCTAAGGTCGCAGAAGCCACACTCTGCGATCAACTCACGCACTACCCGGAGTCACAACAGGTCATCCCAAAGGAGCAACATGGATATAGAAGAGACCATTCTTCCAGCTCAGCCATCAACGTGATTGTTGACATGTGGTCGGAAGGCCTACACAACAAGGAGAGGGCTGCCATTCTCCTATTTGACCTCAGTGCTGCCATTGATTTGGTAGACAGCTAAATCCTTTAAAAAAAAATCCGATTTTACGTCTCTGGCCTTTACTACTTTACAAAATAAGCAAACAATAAGGGCTAGGCACATCTGATTCTGCCTTCATTTCTCAAGTGTGACGAGTTTTCAATTGAAGATCGAGATTTCACTTGTTTAAAAATAAGGCAATGGTGTCAGTCAACTACTTTTATGCCTTGATTACATCTACTTATTTAAGAGGTAACAAAAAAGTACACTTTCGTAGTGGAGTTGATATGCAAAGCAAATTGAATGGATGTTGGCGGTATTTTGTTTTTCGTATTTTGTACCTGCTTGTTGCTTCTTTAGTACTTTGTGAGATCGTGGACATAAAGTTGTGCTGCGCAGGTAGACCGAAACTTGAATAACTCAAAGCTGTTAAAAGAGGAGGTGATTCTGATATTTTTGGTGGCTACATGCAATGTATCGATATTGCGACGTACCAAAGTGTTTTAAATTGAGCTAAAAACTTCTCTGGCTTCTTGTAAGAGTGAAATATAAAAAAAAAAACTTTTCACCAAACCTCACATTTATGTTGGAGGGCCAGACCTAATCAGTGTTCAAATTTTATTTGTAGACCAAGTTGAATCATCCCTGTTGTCTTGCTTGACTTAATGAACTCGTAATTTACTTTAAAAAATATTTACATGGTTTTGATTTGAGCAAAGTCATATGCCGCTTTGATGATTGGTATCGAAGAACGCACATTTGGGATTTTTATGATTAAGACTCTGGCCCTGAATTACCGTTCCGACGTGGCCAGCCCTCCAAACAGGTTAAGCTTACAAATTTTCCTTTTAACATCAATCTTCTTTGGACTACAAAATGATTCATTCGATTTCAATTGGCCTAAATGGCTAATGGGGTCCTTAAAGTCATCACTGCTAAGTGTTGTTGAAGCGTCAAAAATGATCTAATGCCCGCAAAATTGCTGCCTTGTTGTCATTGGTTGAGCGAGCTCAATTCCAAACCAATCCCTGACTTTGTTTAGATTGGTGACCTCACTGAATCGTTGGCTAATTGAGTTCAATTTCCATCACCACTTTTCGAGCACTTGGTTGTCTTCCATTCTTTTGGGAAAAAATATGGCGAATGTCATGATTTGTCGACCATTTGTATTTCAATAATGTAAATGAATAACTCAAAAATAAACATTGCAAATATAGAGATGTTGAAGATTGTTAAGTTTAGACGCAAGGAATTTGCGTGTAATCTAGGTTGAACCCTGTTTTGCCTGTGCTTGCCGCCGTCAGAGATCGCAATCCCACCTCAAAAGGCGCTCCTGGACTTGCTGCAACATAAAAATAAGAACACTCAGATATAGAGGAAAGGGTAAGAGTAACTGCAAATTCATAGTGAATATTTACTAAGAGTATTAATTTGACAGTGCTTTACTAAACCATACTCTGGTACTTTTCTGCATTGTCAAATATGACAATTTATCACTTACTCCAGATGCGAGAAAAACCGGGATAAGCCACAAAATATCAGCCTATGCAACTACGTTATACGCATTTGAAGTTTTGTGCCAATTCTTCTGCCCGACTGTGTTGGTCTCTTAAACACAATGGGCCAAAAATGAGTTATTCTCTTCAATTATAAATTCTACGGAACTCAAAATACGCCTTGAATTGTTTTTAAACGATTGTGGAATGAAACGATTTTGCTCGGCCTTAAATTGTGTGTTTATGGCCTATGCTACAGATTTATCAATGTTGAATTCTACAAGATTCAAGACCAAATACGAGAGCAAAAAGGAGTTGAAAAAAATGATGATAATAAAGAATGATAAGAGATTGTCCCTTCAATAATCAATTTGAACCTGATTGTCGGAAATTTGTTTAAATTCTTACAAATTTGTGCAGCTGAACTTGTAAACGTATCCTCTGAATTCAAGAATCCACCGCAGAACGAAGCAAGGGTATCAGTAGGAAATGTGATATAATTGACATCCTGGCACGCAGTCTATTTAAAAAATTAAAAAAATGTGTATTAGTGAGGAAAAAATCCAAAAGCCCATTCGTACCTCTGCAGCCAAAGGCGATTCTGGACCGGATAGAAAAAAAGAATTAGGAGTGGCCACTGAGGAGGCTCTGATTTCCAATCGGCAATATCCTGAAACGAACAATCAAACAAAGGTATCGAAACGGCAAGGACAGAAAAGAGTGTTGGAGGTTAGCCAAATTTTAAAGACACTCGAAAAAAACTCAAGGGGTCGGGAACCACTGCGCCCGGGCCCTAAAATGGGCCCGAGGCAAATTTTTGTGGGTCCCAAAGCAAATTCTTTCTATTTCAGACAGTTCTTCTTTACACAGAGTGGGCCTAACGCCCAAACTGAACTCACTAAAATGGTTTCAATTGCAAACACTAAAAAGCTCTTCCTGCAGTAGTTTTTTGTAACAAGTTTTGCAACTTCAAAATTTCTTTTGGATTTTTTCTCTCTAGCTGAAGAGGTTGGAATCTACCTAAAAACGATGTTTTTTTTTCAATTTTGTAGTATTGGCGAGTTATATTGAGAACTCTTGGCGTGGAATATTCTGCAAAATTTGATTACAAGCAACACCTTTTGTTCTGAGAATTTGGGCCTCGCCGCAAATTCAGTTTCGTTTGTGGGTCTTCCTTATCTTTGACCTTTTTATTGTTACCACCCCCAACTGCTTTATGGGATTTCGTAGACATTTTTAGCTATGTTTAGCTAATAGGAACGATTTGGATAAGAGTGATTTGGAATTTCAAATAAAAGTTGAAAGATTTTTTTTGGTAAATGTCCTCCTGTACAAGTACTTTGTGTGCATCAATTAGGTTTATATTAGATAGTCAATCTAATAAGTTTATGGGAAAGTAGCTTTGCATGTAGACTTCACTTTTCAAAGGAAAATCAAAATTATTCCTTAAGGTTTGCTGCGTCAAAATATCCTCAATGTGTTTGTTGATTTCCATACCAAGATGATAATCCATTTCAAGTACCGTGAATAGTTTTGAAATGCCTGCGCTGCTAGAGATAAAGACCCTAGCAAGCGAAGCGAACAGTCGCGAAATCTGTGCAATGTGTTCCATTCTGAATTTCCATGATTGCAACCGATGTTTAAGAAATATTGTCTGTTCTCCCCTAAATCATTTTTTGTTCTGGTTAAACGCCCAAGGACTTGCCATAGATTTCTTGACACTGGATGTCGGACGACCGCTTGGTTGGTTGGAAAAACAGTACAATAAACCGGTTTGTGATCAATTCCCAGGAGACTGTTCAATGTACTAATTTACCAACCAAGCGGTCGGTCGTACGACATCCAATAGTCAAGATATCTATGGACTTGCCAACTAACGTACCAAATTCTCGTCTGACGCAATGCCGATAGTTTTGGTTGGCCAAGATTTGACCATTGGCAAAATTATACGATTGAAATGATCCACTTGGTCCAGTAAAGTATTGTGTACAACCCTCAGGAGCCCTGAAATAAAAGCTTTCAAATTAAAAGAACACAAAAAGTATCTTTTTTATTAAAGTCCACGTTCCTCAATAAGTCCGACCGATGCAATCATTCAAAGAAAACTTTCAACATCTATTTAAAGCATGTTTTCAGTGAAATGATTTTCAATTTTTACCCTAAACTAACTAGTTCACCTCAAAAGTAGTGTCAACCATGTTTAGAATTTGAAATTGACCCCTCCACGACGTGTTGTAAATTCATTCGATGGACACGAATAACTTGTTTTGAGATTGGCGTGAAGATGTAATTTCATAATTCGAAGTTAGATTTCGATCTCTTGTAGGAAAAACCTGACCTTTACGAAGGAGAAAAAGATATAGTGCCCCTTACTTGGCCACGTCGTCACAAGTAAAAAATGTTGCTTTAATGTCGTAAGTTCGACTTCCAGCATCGGTTCCTTTAACAATGGATAACGTTCCAGCCGTGGTTCCACTTGTTCCCGTCTCAAAATACACTGAAAAAAATGAAAAAAATCTGAAGTCTAAATATATCCAGCCTCCAGAAATAAACCCTTAAACCCAAATCTAGGCAATCGAATTTTCCTATTTTATGTACTTTAACAGTTTTGTCCATTGCCAAAAGAATCAATGATCTTTTTTCCTTGGCTTTTTACAAAAGATATCCTATTGGCATAAAAAATAGCATGTGAAAATTGCCATAAAGCTAAGAAAAATGGTTGTAAGTGCATATCTTCAACCCTGTATTTTCTTTGAAGAGCTGAAGGCTTTATCGCAAGCAAAACCAAAATTTGTCCATGTTATTTTCCATTGACCCCAAATTCTGTCGATGGTTAAAGCATTCAAGGATACTTAGGGAAAGATACTGTGTTTACATTCAAGGCATTGTTAAAGGAAACACTCGAGATTCAAGATACATATCCTTTATAACATAAACTATTTTCACGTACTGTGTTGTCCTGTCAAAGTTCCGCAAACCGTTGGTGGGAAACCATTCGCAGTGGACGAAAAGGGACTTGTGACACTTATGGCATCCGCTGTCGTTCCGCAAACTCCTGCAACGAAAAAAAAAACAACGAACCTCCCATAACGTGGCAAAAGATGAATTTCCTTGAAAATGTGCATCAACTTACCAGTGGCACCTCCTTCAGAAGTCATTGACCGAAAGTCTAATCTGCAAACAAGGGGGAAAATAATTATTTTTTACGGTGCAACAAGTTCCAAAAATGTTCAGTAACATGTACGAGCTTCAAAAACCAAGCCAAATAAGATCTTTCACCCCGTGGGCCAGGCCTGTGTCAAATAATTTTGAAATATTTCATGTTGCTTAAGGCTGGTCTACACATGAAACATTTTGGCTAGATTATTTGTCAAATATTCCGAAAATGTTTGGTGTTTGCCAAATGTTTCCTTTTTGTTGCTTCTACACGTGAACGTGCAGTTTGTCAAATATTTTTCCCCTTGGCCAAAGTGTTGCCCATTTTTTCAAATTGTTTCAAACTGGCACTGCCGAAAACTGTTTGAAAACCAGTCACCTTTAGCAGAGTCCCGTAATTTAGACAGTGAATTGTATACTGCCACATATTGTCACTTTTCAACGACTTTTTTTTTCAATCTTGCTTTCTGTCCAAAACTTTTTTCTTTCCTTCAGTGTCATTTAATTTGGCTGGAAGGTCTTACGCGTGAAGCCACGCTATGGACATTGACAATATCTACTGTCATTTTCAGTCATTTTCTTGTCCCCCCAACCATTTTAAGACCTCTACTCTCCATTGGCATTTGGTGTTGTCGAGTTGGGTTTGGGTGAACATTGGCAGTTATAACTGCCACTTGGCAACGTTGCTACCTTGTAAACTCCTCCGAACCTGTCAGTTGACTAGTGATGGGTTTCGAACCGGGAGTGCTGCCATTTTTTACTCGGAAGTTTATCATTGTTGATTAGGGCAGGTTGTATTGAACGTTTTCAAAAAGACCTAAACAGGGACCAATTTGGCAACACTCGAACTAGTTCGATTTCGAGTTCCATCAGTAGCTTTACTTTTGGATTTCGAGTTGGCAGTGCTGCCATATTTTATGACGTCTCTATTTGAGAAGATTAGTTGGGGGTCAACTTTTTGACCTTAAAATCCAAAGTGGCAAAACTCGGCCAAAAATCCAACTCGAAACCCATCAGTACAGTTGACTCATTTGAGACGTGACTAGTCTATAACACTGCCAACTGATTATTGATGACTTTTGATGTCGTACATTTCCGTGGATCCTTGCAATCTTTCACAAATGACGTTCAATTTTGGTGATCTTGATGCCAAAAGTTAGAGGATCATTGTTTTGTTCTTCAATCCATTAATTTGAAACTTTTTACTTAACAATAATCGTTTCGTGATTAGACACCCTGCATGCATCGATGTGTATTTCGATTGTCGACCAGAAAAAGTTAGCCAAAGGACAAATAATTTTTCAACATGTTCAAAGTCAGAAATATTTGACAAACAGAAAATAATATTTGCCATGAAGCTAATTTTGTCTTGGATTTGACCAAATATTTGCCGTTTTGTTTCACGTGTAGACCAGCCTTTACGAAAAATACGTGTAATTGAATAACATTCACAAACATTTTCATTACGTTTTTTTCAATTTTGGGTCCATAAATTTCCTCACTGAATAATGTTGGAAAGACATACCTGTGGAATGCCTTTAAATCTCAGAGGCAAAAGGAATGGCGATTTTAGAGTAATTTTAAGGTTTGATCAATATTTTTTTTGTTTTTGATTAATTATTTTATAGCTATAAAAATCAGTAATCACGTAAAAAAATCAAAACGAACAATATTGTCATCTCACCATTACATTGCTAATAATCTAGTAAAGAGTACTAGATATTTCAGGAACCTGTTCAAAAAGGCAAAACAATAACTCCGACGAAGGGGTAATGAATTGGTATGCTCTTGATCCGTAAATTCACTTGTTGAACAATAAAGGTGTGATTTTTGAATTATAGTTACATATTTATTTTCACTCACCGAATCTGACAAAGATCTAAAATGGCAAAAATGATTCATGTAGTCTAAGGATCGACAAGTGATAACAAGAAAGACATTTCCACGTATACCTTGCTTGTGCGGACATTACAATCCAAAAATTGAAATCTACAATATTCATTGGTTTATAAAAATCACTTCCTGAAGGGTATGAGTGCATACCATTTAAAGTCAACTTATATTGAATTTGCCAATTGAGTTCTAATATTAAGGTTGCAATTCCGAAGTAATAGGAAAGTACTTTCGACAGCTAAAAATTACGGCAATGAGCACATTTGATCAAACTTTTTTCGAATCTCTTTGTCATGAAGAAGGCGAATCAAAATAGCTGAAAACTTACTGTCTCTAATCCGATTGAAATTATAAGTGCAGGTCTCGCTCACGGTTGTATCAGCAGCCGGATATCCGTTGTTCTAAAATGCAAAAAAGTATGAGTAGCAAAACTATGCAAGAAAAATTGCTTCAAAATGACTCAACCGCAGACACAGGCTTACCCGAATGTAAGTGCAGTTCTAAAAAAAAATAAGGCAAATAAGGCATTAGAGGCCAGCTAGTTCTTCATATTTAAATCATTAGTGACTTACTTGTGAAATAGTTTGCTCATCTGAACAGGACCCCTTCACAACGAAAAGACAACACACTCCAAAACCTAAAATCAGAGAAGGTTTATCAAAATGTCGAATTCAGAAATTTAGTTTCTTTTTCTCTTTCACCCGCGGCACAATTTCCAGAGGCTGTTCCACCCTTGGAGGCACAGCCCGTGGAATCCAAACAAGTTCCACCCAAATTGCCAGCCCCAGTGGTTGTGCAAGGATCATTCTAAAAGAAACATGTGTTTGAATAATCAAGAACTTTTGCAACAAAAAAAAAAAAAATACTTACCTTGAAGGTGACAATGTTAAATATGCTGAACAACCCTAAAACCGATTTGAATTTGACAGTATTATTCTAAGGAAAAAGCTAAAGCAAATAAGGCTATTAGGGTCTGTCCTACTTTGCAATTTCCCGTGAAAAAAGCTTGAACAAATCTTAAAATCTCACTACCACTTTAAGAGGGCGCACTTTAATGCATCTACAGTAATTCAAAAAGCTCGAGTGCACCAAAATCAAGTCAAATTTACGGGCCTTGGTTATAGTACACTCTAGGAACGTTGATTTGACTTGATTTTGGTATGCTCTAAAATATTGGGAATAAGACTGCTAATCTGAACTTCATATTCGACTTAAGGATACTCTACCACAAAAATCACGAGGATCCCGTCTGTTATATCGTAGTAATTCCCTTCTTTTGGGAATATGCAGTAAAATAACAATCAGCAAACTTACTTTTCTGGCGAGTGGTTATGCCTGTCTTATTCTGTGACAAAGATCCATCTTGAATAAATAGAGCCATAATCAGCCATAAATGGAACCAAGTAGCTGAAAAAGAAAAAGAAAGTATAATCTCATTGTCCACTAATAGCTAAAAAAAATCACAATTCAAGAACAAAGTTCATGACAAAAACTTTCGTTTGTTTGATCTTGGAAATAAAAACATTATACGACGGAATCAAATAACTGGCTAGAGATATCTTGGACGATATTTTAATAAGGATGCTCAAAAATTTAAGGAAGCCAGAGTGGCCGTCCGTACTAATGCGTTCCTATAAGAGCCGAGTATAAGTGCTTCCCCAGACGGCGTAGGTTCGAATCCTGTTGGGGATCGAATTGAAGCTGTCGGGAGAAATCCTTCAATTTACAGGGAATCGCATTCCTTGTAGCGGTAGTAAAAAATCCGCAAAAAAAAAAAAATAAAAAAATAAGTTATACATGTACGTAAGTTAGTTGGATTTTTGTTTAAGAAAATAAAGACAAGTACGGGAGACCCTTCGGCCCCACGGTTGTTGTACAAAGCCGCAAACGCCAGAACATTGAACACATAAGAATATTGGTTTAGCAAAGAAAACTCATTTAAATCGATATTTTCCCTAAAATTGAGCTCGTTTGAATCGACATCCAACTGTATGTGAGTTACACCAGGCCATGGTTCTTCATATCTTGGAATTGAATCAGAAATATGACAAAATTGGTGGCCTAAGTTCGCAATTGTAGCCATGCAATAGAAGGATTGTTTTTGTCTTGACTTTTTCATCTCAGAGCGAAAATAGGCTTGTTCTAAACGGGTAACTCGAATATTTAAAGTCACGTAGAAATAAATTTTTGCAATGAACAATAAGAAAGGCTGATATTTACCCATGTCGACAAGATGCTTTTGAGTTCAAAAGCGATCTAAGACTGACAAGTGAGTTTTTCAAAATCGACAAAGAGATGGAGTCGCCTTCAAAATTTGGATTGAATGACTGACTTTCCGGTAATGGGGAAATGAAGCCACCAAACACGGATGGCAAATTTATGCTGACGTCAATTCCAACGTCGGCTTGACACGAGTTCAATCGCCGTCAGAACTGAGGCAGCAGAACAAAAAATCACGCTATCTTGTTTGTAGACGCGAAGCTTTAATGAACGGCAATGATGCAGCGTTCGACCGTTGAAACAATTTTGACGTAATTGACTAGGCATTTGCTTAAAAGTGTTATGATTGATTTGCTGTTAATTCAGGGCTACTTTGAGCCAAAATTGATTGGGATAACTTGGATAACTTCTTTAACCATAGCACTGTACAGTCCAAAAATCTAAAGCCAAGAATGAAATCGACGACAACACTTAATTGTGACTCGCTGAAGGTCTAGTGAAAGAAATCAATGCCAACCACGTAGGTAATACTTTTGTGAAATCTCCGGTTTGATTGCCAAACACTCAAAAGAAATTTAACCTAAAAACTCCCTCGACTTAGGCACTCACCCTGTTCTTGCACTTGCTTTGGACATTTTGGCATAGACCCCTGGAGAAGTCAACTCTTTCAGGACGAAACTTTTGTTACACACTGTACACGTGAAATATTTTTAAGGTAGAAAGGTACTATAGCACTGGTATTAAATACAACAAATTAAATATGTTATACTGCATGACCGTGACTATATCAAAGGTTAAATTTTTGGGTGCCACAACACCCAATTGGAATGAAAGGGTTAATGATATGTCTAATTTTGGTTTTTTTATTATTTTGTGATGTTATCCAAGTGTATGAAAATCATTAAAAAACTGTGGCCGTTTAGATTCCAAAAAAAGAAGGCGTAGGTTTCACACAAACAGTATGAATTTTTTTTATTTTTGATATATAGTCGCAAGTCAAAATGATAAAAATATAATTTAAAGCACACTTAAAATACATAGTTGTGAAAAATGCCTTATGAATCATGAAAAGGGCTTGTTGGTGCGTGTTCAATTCAAATTGTGTGAAACTCTGTAAGATTTTGAAAAATCGCTTTTGGTCCAAATTGAGGATGGTTCTTCGAGAAAAACCATACTCGCACGTCTGAAGACACGTTTGTTCAGTAGATTTCCTTAAATTTGAGTTTCCATACGGTGTTTTTTTCGCTTTTTGGGGGTAAAAAAATGGACATTTTTGTCATACAAAATTTTCAGTTTTCATTTTCATCATACAAAATGTCGTAAATGTACTGTAAAGGGCAGTTCCAGACAATTGGGTGTTGTAACACGCAAAATTTAAAGGCTCACTGTACATAAACTATGATGTAAAAAGACTTAAAACTTCGCCCACACATGCAAGAACATGCTAGGTATTATAATATAAAAGGGCAACTTAATTTGTATTGTACAACTAATTTGACAACAGCTTTAGTACTTAGGAAATTAAAAGAATTACCTCCGGAATTCATCTTTACGTAACTTCGTTAAATTTCGTTCAAATTTCAAACTTTTAAGACGAGAATGAAGATGTTTCTCTCATAATAAACTCTTTTAACTAAAAAACGTTAAAATTTCCCGGAGCGACAGAAAATCAATTTAAAACAAGAATAGCGTTTGGGTGTTATAACACCCATTTTTTTTTAATGGAAACTTTTATCTTGGCTCCAAATATTCACGCCAAAGATTGGAGCATAGACCACTGAATTCAGTTGCAGGTCTCTAAAATCAGACCGATATGACATTGCTTGATCTCGGTTTTGGCATCATGAAGAATGGGCATCAAAATTTCTATTAAGTCCGAATGTTTTGGACCAAAGTTTTCAGTCTTTTGTGGCAGTTGTTGTGTTCAAAATCTTGAATTTGTCGAACTCAATAAAAAGATCACCATTAGTGATCAACAGAAAGAACTTTCTATTATAGTATAGTATATTTAATCTTCAGGAACCAATTATGGTTATAATGAAGATATTGGTATTCGACAAGTTCAGACCAGTCGTGTTGAAGTAGTATAAAGTCATAATAAAGATGAAATGATAAAAAGAAAGAAAGAAAAAAAAAAAAACAAGAAAAAGATGGGAACGAACAGAACATTGAACATTAGGATTGGTTTTGAGTATGTAAATCATAAGACGCTTTAAAGTCATTTAGAGTCTCTTTTTGACGTAACTCGAGGGGCAAGTTATTCCATATGTGGACAGACCTCACCGAAAAGTGGTATTTGCGGATGTCTAGTTTGGACTTTGGGACAACCATGTTTCCGAGTGTACATCCCCTCGTCTGAGTTGGATGATCAACAAACAAGAAAAGCTGAGGAGATGGAAGGGGATCCATGCCCTTGATAAATTTGAACACTTGGATGGCATCTCCTCTTTTGCGGCGTTCCTCTAATGTTGTTAATCCTAGGTCACGAATCTTTTCTTCGTATGACCCTTTTATTCCACTTATCATTCTCACCGCCCGCTTTTGCACCTTCTCTAATTCGTCGATATCTTTCTGAAGCCAAGGACTCCACGCTTGAACGGCAAACTCTAAATGAGGGCGCACGAAAGCCTTATAGATGTCGGTAAACACGTCTGGCGATCGCACTGAAAACGATCTTTTGATCTGTCCAAGCATGGCATTTGCCTTCTTTACAATAGTTCCGACATGAAGGGAAGGCTTCATGTCTTGACTAATTAACACCCCCAAGTCTCGATGTGCATTCACTCGAGTTATTGCCACGCCATCGATCGTATACACATGTCCGACGTTGCTCCGCCCCATCTGTAAGGATTTGCTCTTGTCGATGTTAAATTTCATTTGGTTGTCTTTTGCCCAACGAGATAAGCGGTCAATGTCGTGTTGTAGTGTCACATTGTCTTGTGGTGACTCAATGGCCCTACCGATCTTAGTGTCATCTGCGAAAGTTCCTATTATTGTTCCATCTGAGACAACTTCAGTCAGATCAGCCACAAAAAGTAAGAATAGGACTGGTCCTAGTACACTGCCTTGGACTACTCCACTCGTGACCCCTTTCCAACCGGATTCCTTTCCATTTATGGTGACTCTTTGCGTCCGTCCAATGAGCCAGTCCTGGATCCAACTCAATAATTTACCCCGAATCCCAAATCGGTGAAGCTTTGTTATAAGGATGCAATGTGGGACAAGATCGAATGCCTTCTTAAAGTCGAAGTAAATCATGTCTACCGGTTTTCCTCTGTCCAAGATTTTGGTGATGGGATCGAAGAACTGGATAAGATTCGTTGTGCAGCTATGATGGGACCGGAAACCGTGTTGGTTGGGCGGAACAATATCGTTTTCTTCGATGTATTCGTAAATCTGATTTTTCAGGATGGTTTCCAGGAGTTTGCCAATTATACTTGTCAAGGAGATTGGTCTGTAGTTCATTGGAAGCTTCTTTGAGCCATTTTTATGGACCGGTGTGACATTCGCTTGTTTCCACTCCTTAGGGACTTTTCCTGATTCCGTGCTTTTGCGGAACAAGAACAACAAAGGATCAAGAAGAGACGTGACCATGGTTTTAAGAAAGTATGGGCTTATCCCATCTGGTCCTGGAGATGAGTTCCAATCCAGCCTTTCAATCGCTCCCTTGATGGCCTCCTTTGTAATGCAAATCTCGCTCAACGTATCATTTTCATCGGTTCTCGAGAACGAGGGGCAGGGGCTTGGTGTCTTCAACTGGAAAATCGATGCAAAGTATTGATTCAGCTCTTCTGCTTGATCTTTGTCTGTTTCCAACGTCTTTCCCTCAGAGGAAGTCAATGGTCCCACCACGTTGGACTTGGTTTTGGTGTTAATATATTGGTAGAATTTTTTAGGATTCGATTTGGCATTTTTCGCGAGTCCCTTCTCGTATTTTGCTTTTGCTCTCCTTATTTGATATTTAACATCAGATTGCACCTTTCTGAACGCTAGATCATTTTCTAGGCTTGGGTGATTCTTCTTTGCTCGGTATGCTCTTTTCTTCTTGTTAATCATGCGCCGAAGTACAGTCGTCATCCACAATGGCTCCTGAGGATTATGGCAGCTTCTGATGGGTATGTATGAATATGCCTCATTTATTATTTGGAGTAGGTTTTGCCATTGTTCTTCAACACTTTTATATTTTACTTCTTCCCAGTCCGTCGAGTCCAAAACTCGCCTAATTTGGTCCCAATCTGCGGTGGTGTAGGCCCATATCTTGCGTTGGAATGAATTTCTTCTTGGGTAGAACTGTAGGGAGACTGACACTGAACTGTGGTCACTATTTGCGAGTGGAGGACCTTCTTCAATTTCATGTACCTTTTCTGGCGCATTCGTCAGCACCAAGTCTAACGTGTTTCCAGCGATGTGCGTGGAAAATTCGACAAATTGTTCCAAGAAGGTCGCCTGACATGCCTCCACAAATTTGGAGGCTGAGGGAGGATATTGTAGAGTGCTCCAGTGAATTTCTGGGTAATTAAAGTCACCGAATATCATGGAATTGGGCGAAATATTGCTTATGAGGTTGTTTAACTCTTGGTCATTACTCAAACTGGAGTTTGGTGACCGATAAATCAGGTATAAGTGGAAAGGGTGATTTTGTTCATTCCGTAAGGTAATTGCGCATACTTGATTGAATGTAGTCGTTATGGTTTTCTCCTCGGTTGTTATGCTAGCGTTACCATACATTAGTAACCCACCACCCCGACCTTTTACAGTGTCGTTTCTGTCTTCTCTGCGAATGATGTTGTAACCATTAATTTCTAGCTCTTTATTGGTGATGTCTTGATGTGTCCATGTTTCTGTGATAAAAATCAGATCGGGCTCCTCTTGGGCCGTTCTAATACGAAGTTCCGGTAATTTGTTCATCAAAGATCGTGCGTTGAAATTAAGGATTTTGAGATTTACTTTTTTGACCGGACTAGTCTTCCGGCCCCTTTGATTCCTTTTACCCTCCATTCCTCGTTTCCCGACTCCGATCTCTTCTTGGCCTCTCTCCTCATTTCAGCGTCATCTTGGATTTGAGCCTTCGTTAAGTCTGGATCGACGTAGACGTTTCGGAACTCTGTGGTATCTCTAGCCCTATGCGAGCTCTGCAGCACTCGATCGCGAGTACTCACGTCCTTAAAGCCGACCATAATCGCTCTTGGTCTTCTGACGTCAGGTGCATCGTCTTTTTTGCCCAAACGGTAGAGAAACCGGACATCCGACAAGCCAACCTGGACATCCAGGGCGCCCAGAAGGCATTGCACCGTCTTGGAATCTGACTCTTTCCTACAATTTGGATCTACATTGTCTTCTTCTGGGATACCCTTGATAAGAATGTTGCACTTTTTCTCCCCCGATATCGGAGCTCTCTTATCAAATCCTTATTGTGAGATGTTTGACCCTCTTCGAGGCTTTTGATTCTGTCATCATGGGCTTTAATAGAATCCTCAACGGCGTCCATCCGTGCCTTAACTTCGGAAAGCCCCTGAAACATTTTTGCACATGGAAGTTCGCAACTCTTACAGATCCACATTTTCATACCAAGAGCATAACTAAGCGCAGCTTTCGGAATTCCCGAACATGATGGAAGCTGATGGTATGGCTTCTCACAGGCACAGCAAATTATGACCTTCGCCTCATTTGTTACAAGCTTATCGCACACTCCACAAGCTGTGCCAGAGTTGCTAAGACCGGCCATTTCTCGAATCCTGCTCCAACGGCTAAGCTGGGGAATGCTGTTTCCACTGAAGTTAGCTGATTGAAAGCTTATTGAAGGGCAGGCGAATTTGTACCAAAAATCCCCAAAAGACCGCCTAAAATCACCAATCAACGGTCCCCGTGCAACTCCAAAGGGGACACTGGGCACTGATGATAATCTAGGGAAGTTTAATTTCACTGGAGTTGCCCTTGGGCCAAAGGAATAGAATTTTTTTTCTTCAAGCACTGAACTCGACCGAACTTATCAGTTCGACCAACGAACTGGTTTTCTGAATTTTCTTCTGGCTTAACTGAAACTAAAACCAAAAGTAGTTACTCAAAACATCACTAACATACAAAATCTCTTTAAAAAATAGATTATTGTGAATGTGAAGAGGTGAAGCGAATGGCGTTTTCTGAAGAAATAACACATTTTGGTCCAACACTGATTTCAATGTCAAAAACATCATACATGTAACATTGGAAGGGCCCTGGCTATCAATCGTATAGCTTTGTGTGTCAAGGCTTTAGTGTGTAAAGTATTTGTTTTCCTTTGATATTGTATTGATATCATAATTGGTTCTTGAAATGTAGGTAAAGTCGTATTCGAATAAATTGCAAAACAACCTATCGCTATGAGAATTCAGTCACAAAAGATAATTAGGCATTTCCAGAAAATTTAAAGGGAGGGAGGGGGTTATACATATTACGGTTGAATAGTACCCTCTCATGTCAAAGTCCCTTCCCCAGAGAAATTCGGCCACTCAATCGAGCGTTGAAATGCTTGAATGCACCCTTTGAATTAATTCGGATGTGAATTGTCAACACGTCAATCACTCGGTAGATCAATTCGTGGATGGCCATCTGCTCGTGCTTATTCATACCAAGTTGTTTTATCAAAAGCTCCAAATTACTAGTTCCAATAACGTAATTGGTTTCCTTTTTGACGAATGTCAACTTCGAGACAAGAACCACATAGTCATTGCGCGTTAAGAGAGTCTTTCCATAGATAAGTGTAGATTGCTTGATACAAAAATCATAGGTAGGAGTTCAGATTTTGAAAATGACTCATAATTGTACCAATTATCTCATAATTCCTTCATTGTTTCATAGGACTACTTATTTTTTTTTTTAATAATTGAGCTTTATGGTATTGGTTCTAAAGTAATTTTGTTTTTGTTTTTCTGCGTAAGTAGTGCCATAATTTTTTAAATCTCATTTTAATCTTAGTTTTTCAAACCAGCGGAAAATATTTCCGAATATGCATGCTTCTCTGCCACAATATAGCCATAGAGGCGCATGGTTCCAGTCAGCTGACTCAAATCATCTATCCACTGAATGGGCAACGTTTGACTTCATTTCTCTCGTTCTTTAGTTTTCTATGCTTCTGCTTGATTCACGGATGAGCGCAACAAGTGATCAGTACTATGAATGAGCAATCCACGAGAGAAATTTCCGTTGCATAAAACAGAACCTGCCACCTCCGGAGTTTCGATCATCGTAGGCCAAGTCGGATGCTAACCAAAGTCATGTTTGACTTGGCAATTTGGCAATTGAAAAAATAATTGACTGGAAATTTGTACCTCGTCAGCGTCTTGTGCTTTGAACTTTGTAAAGTCATACAGAACTTTGTAAAATTTTTGTGCGAACTTGTCTGGATCAATAAGGCTCTAAGCATTTGGAGAGGATGTCCCACTCATTAAACGCAGTATTTTGACAGTCCGTGATTAGGATTACGAGCTTACAATGCGGCCAAATAGATTGGTGTTTGATGAGATATGACCTTATGATGTATATTATGATACATTTGAATTAAAAATATAATTAAACATTGACATTTTAAGAGCCAGGGAGTGCTTGAGGTATCCAAAATTTACGGCGTGACTTATTGATTGTACGTTTTGTGACACATTTTACCGGTGGAATCATTGTCTTCAAAGTCCAAATCCCGAACTAAGAAGTGACGTTTGTTTGTTTTGTACCAAAAGAAAATTACAGTACGTGGGTGTACCTAATCAAAACATCATTTCTTTTCACTCAAGCCAACATTTATTGAAAAAATTATGAAGTCAGCATGTATTTGCTGTCATCAAAGCTGACAGTTTCTTGTCATTGAAAGAGCCTAATATGTCACAACAATCTGCAATCATTTCTACTATTAAATCTCATGTGGTGTTTGTGTATTTGTACGTTCTGTGGCAAGAGATCTGTTAAAGAACTCACTTTGGCTCATCGAAAAGTAGGGTTGGAATCTGGATTATCCTATTTGGACTTCGGTATGCAGAATACGCAGATGCTTTGTTCACTGTTAAAAACCTATTAATTAAAACAGTTTTCAATAAACTATTTAACCCATATTTAGAGACTATTTAGTTACCTTATGAATTCAAATTGAATAAAAATTGATTCAGCAACAGCTGAGTTATTTGACTATGAATGGTTCATTTTTGTTTGACCCCAAAAAGCCGAAAAACGCTACAGTTACATGAAAAAACGAATTCCCAAAGATTTCATAAAGCTTTTCAATATTGCAAAAATAAATGATTTTTTTGAATTTTGGAACTTATGTCAAAATAGCTCAAAAAATAAAAAAATATCACTTAAAAGGCACTTAAAATACATTTTCCGAAAAAAAATATTTAGCAGTATCAAAGACACTTAAAGTTGGGTAATACTTAGAAGTTTTGAAAAAATCGCTTAACGTTTCAATTAACGATTTTAGTCCATTTTGAACATGGTCGTTCAAGAAATCATAAATTTCAATAAGAATCTGTTAGACATATTTATTTGTAAGTTTGGCACAACACACATCATAGCGTACTCTAAATAGTTATGAAATATGCTTTCTAAATATCTTGTTTTGGTGCATCATCATTTATTTTTGCGATATTGAAAAGCTTTATGAAATCTTTTGGAATTCGTTTTTTCATATGACTATTGCGTTTTTCGGCTTTTTGGGGTCAAAAATGGACCATTCAAAGTCAAATAACTCAGCTGCTGCTGAATCAATTTTTATTCAATTTGAATTCATAAGGTAACTAAATAGTCTCTAAATATGGGTTAAATAGTTTATTGAAAAATGTTATAATTAATAGGTTTTTAGGTATATAACTTTTTCCCTGGGCCTAAACTTATATAATACAATAAAAATAAAGTTGTTTCCCATTGAATTGTGGATCCAAAAAGTGCCATGATGTCTTTGGGTATTTGGATTCAAATCTAAAAAGCCATTCGGAACACCCTAAACACTCACTTGAAGCAACCTTTTTAAATATACCCATATTAAAGACAATGCTCGTTCATTTCCAGGACAAGCATAAAATTTGCAAGTGTAATATTCTGATAAGACATAAATATAAAAAGTTGCACTTTTTTCTTTCCAAATCCTATGAAGACACCGGTCCTGATTGGGATTGGACAGTGTCATGCGCGTACTCTCGTGATTAAAGTGCTCTAGTACGAATGAGTAAAAGACCAAGAAATCACATTTTTTTCGATTAGGCTCGATAGAGCACCAGTTTATTTATATATACTTTCCTAGGCCTTTTTCGGCAACATTTTTTTCTTGAAGTGTCTCTTCAATGCATGTAGCTAACTTGAAATTAGCAAAAACCAAGACGGGGTTGGTGAAAAAGGTGAAAATGTGTATAAAATGGAAGGCCCCTCTTTTTGGCACGTCTGCTGAGTATATATCAATGTATAAATATTAGAGACATGCACTTGAAGAAACGGCTGTGCTCAAGTGACAGTATTGCAAGAGAGCATGAGGTAGGAATTTTATATTTACGTCTTTCTATTAAATGACTTTTTTCAATCCATTTTTCTCCGAAAGTCAAAAAGTGCAAAAGTAAAAAAAGTGGTTACTATCGAATTTTGTCGCACCGAATTAAATATAAGTATAACCAATCCTGCTTGGTTTTAACCTTTCGTCTCAACTTCAACACTTCTCTAAAATCTGAGAATTGAATATCAGTGCCCTAAATTTCTAAATTTCATATACACAACAAATGCGGTTCTTTTCAAACTTCAGTAATGGAGAGCTTTCAATACGAATACATTCTATCAACCACTGTTCCCTTGCGTCAATCAGGCGTAACAATCAGACAAGAGGAGGCAAATTGTTGGTTGGGCGTTTGACTCTTGGATGATTTTCCCGCACGCCTTTTATTTTGAAAGAGCCTGAGCTTTCAAAAATTAGTTCTTCTTTGCATTTGAACGACTACAGATCTTCTTAAGATGACGGATTTATTGACTTCAGCTCTGGTTATTGTCGTCTTTTCTGTTGTTGGAACATGTGGTATGGAACGTCAAAATACCACACGAAATGGCAAAGGTAAGACGAGTCGTGCTTTTCATTTTTCTAAAAGTGTTTTCATCCATTTATGAAGCCTTAGCTTAAAGGTGACACTTCATGACAGTATGAATGGTAATTGCGCGTATCTAGCTTTCATTAAAAGTTCTTGTTTTCCCCCACTAAAATTGAGCAAAACTTTTTCTCATCCTTCACTGCATATAGAAACAAGAGACTGTAGTGATCTCTCTTAGTGTTCATTCTGGTTTTGGTGTACCAATAGTTCCTTCAATCATTTATTCAATTTCATGGTTTGGACAGGAAGAAAGTAAATAACTTGGCCCTGTGGCATGATGTCAAATCTTATTTTCCATTTTAGTGTTATCCATCTTTCAGATTGTTAACTTTCCGGTAAGCCGTGATCTCAATTTCAATTGACAAGATTGATAACATTATATTCTCTCTTTGTTTCTAGAATGACCCGTGTGTTGGAACCTCGTCAAGAAACGGGACTTGTTACACATGTCTGGATTTATGAATGAGAGCTAATACTTTGATATAATTCTATGGAAGCGAATATAAAAGAGTTGTTTTGACGTTGAAATTCGTCTGAGAGATTAGTGGGATTGTCACGACAGGTATCTGAATTGAGAACTCTAATTAATCAAGGAAGCTCTTAGTAAGAGTTGATTTTTTTCATTTTTTTGATCATCAGTTCATGAGGCTTTTTCGGAGTTTTACCTCCACCTAGTGACGTATTTTGAAGCTTCCATGTAATTTCCATTGATATCTTTTTAATACTAGAGGGAGTGTAATTATGGAAACACGTCGCTCGTCGCCAACTGTTGAGCGGACAAAAGTGCGGGAACATTTGAAATGTGTGACCAGGCAAATGACAACCGTGCAATTGATGAATCAAAGGTGGAATTGAGTAATGTTTTTGGGTCACTTTTTGCTATTGCTTGTGTTCACTTGTTACTAGAAAGGAAGACGTCACTAGGTGACCATGCTTTGGATTTTAAAACTACAACTACGAACTATTCTGCCACTACATTAAATAAGTCAATTATAGGAAGAACACAAATCTAAGCTTTCGCGTTATGTAGGGTTAATACAATACATTTGTTGACAAAAACTAACTTGTGGCTTCAAGAACGACTTTCAAATAGTTGGTCTTGATTTGGATGTTTGGTCACACTGACTGTCCACTCAACAGTTGTGATTGTGACATTTTCCTCATAAATTCAAAGCATTCAGCCCCCTTTGCCGAACCACCCTGGCTAATGCCTGCACGCCATCTAGTGATTAATAAATGATTAGTGGTAATTTTTCGAATCAATCAACCAACAACTTCTAGTCGTAGGTATGTAGACAAAGGAAGCTCCTTTAATGTAGAAAAAAATATATGATTTAATAGACGTATACTAGGTGGAATTGTATGGTCAAAAGTATTTGCTCTCATATTACTCAACTTTTCTTAAACAACTAAGCCGATGAGTGCTCTTCACGAGGTATGATTTCCGAGGAAATATGTTATGGTTCCTTTCATAAAAATATTGAAGTGTGTACTGATTAAACATTGAAAATACTCTTTTAGGCGGAACTACATCAGGAACCTGCGCCCAGGGATTTGGAGTTTGTTGTATTTGTATGAAAAAAAAACCTGGCTTTAATCATTTTGAGGTTATATTTTGAATTTTCTTTTTTTCAGTCAGCCTCTCTTGTGGGTCAACCACGGCTCAAAATTGCACATACCTGGTTCAAGAAGCCACGACATCCCCTGCTTCAAATCCTTGCATTTTCACGATTTGCAAAGAGTCAGATGACATCTGTAGAATCAGATTGGATTTTACGGTAAGAAATTGCCTCTCAAAAGTGAACGTGTCGTTAAAGTTTAACTCTGGTTCAGAGTCTTTGAAAATGGGGGCAATGTTTTTTTGTGTATATTTTCAAGGTCCTTCAAAGGCATTTGAAGAGACACAATGGTTTATAAAAATCCCAAATAAATACTACTCACAAAACCAAGTAACTATACAAAGAGATGAGTCAAATATGCTTCGTCAATGTTATGTAATTTTAAGGGATTTGTAGGGGATTTCTCCCGACTGCTTCAATTTGATGCTTCGGCATTCGAACCTCTGCCGTCTGAGGAAGCGCTTCAACCATTGAGTTCTATTAAATCCTAGAGGGAGTGTACGTCTACAAGTGTGTCATCGGTCGCCAACTGTTGAGCGGACAAAATTTGCTGGAAATTTGAAATGAGTGACTAAACAAATGCCAGCCATACCATGCAATATTTTTGTATCTTTTGAAATAAGGAC
>CM021323.1:3189604-3203489 GCA_010645155.1 Tigriopus japonicus
TCTAGTTCATTCAGTTCGCAACTGCTCGCCGTTCCCAAAAGGATGCACGAGTACGCTCTAAGCTGAATAAATTTTCCAAAATATGAGACCAAGATAGCAACTTTTGAGAAACTAAGGGGCCTAAAACCCTTATGAAGGGGTCCAAAATGAACTGTTAGTGTGCTTCAAATGAGTTAAGATTGCATTACTTGTAAAATTAGGTTTAAAACTTTAAAAAACATTAAGAGAATGAAAATATATCCCCTTGGACATATTGATGCAAGTGGTGATGGCAACAATGTGATTGGAAATGAAATTGCAGGGCTGCTGAATTTTCTTCCCTCTTGTGCTTGGCTGTCATAGTCATTGCTGAGAAAGAGCACAGGGAATTTTCTTCCTCTCTTGACTTCACCCCTGACTGCAATTTAAACTTGCCCACCTAGATGCAAGATCACAGGAGTAGCTGGTGGTGGCCAGCAGGGGAGTCCAGTCAAATGCTTGTTAGCTTCAGATGGCTTGCCCAGCTTGCCCACTGGCACTTGTTAAGAAGGGAACTGATAGGATTGATGGGCCGGGCCAGCTCTCTCTCTCTCTCTCTCTCTCTCTCGCTCGCTCTCTATCGCTCTCTCTCTCTCTCTCTCTCTCTCTCTCTCTCTCTCTCTCGCTCTCTCTCGCTCTCTCTCGCTCTCTCTCGCTCTCTCTCGCTCTCTCTCGCTCTCCACACTGAGCCTAGTGAACAAACAAGGAGGACTTGACTCAAAATTTCAGGGTTTGAAGGTGAAGAAAGGAAAACTCAACATTCTCCTCTCTATCAATTTTCTATCTGACACATTTTTATGGTAGGAACCCTGATTGCGAACGTTTTCTCTGAAAAGCATTGATCAGAGTGAGGGGTGAGATTTTCATTTTTCTTTTGGTCTTTTAGGTTTTAAACTTAATTTTACAAGTAATTCAGCTTTGAATCATTTGAAACACACTAATAGGTCATTTTGGACCCCTTCATTAAGGTTCTAGGCCCTTTACTTTCTCAAAAGTTGTTACCTTGTTCTCATATTTTGGAAAAGTTGTTCAGCTTAGAGGGTACTTTTGCATTGTTTTGGGAACGGCGAGCAGTTGCGAGCCAAATCAACTAGATGGCGTTAGATATGATTGTACTCTTTCTAATATAGAGCTCTAGATTTTCCCAATCCAATTACCAGCCAAAGGCTTATTGGTTTTGGGTTCGGGAAGGCCCTCTTTTGGTTGTGGCTTCTAGCCATTCATTATTACTAAAAGTTTTCAACCTTTCAGACCTTTACTATTGCTGGACCCACTGTAGGAACGGTTTTGGATGCAGTCTCAGTTACTGAAAAAAACGGTGAGAGCAATACTAATGACCACTAATTAACAAATCAATGTTGCTTGCCTTCATTTTCTTCTAATTTTTAGGGGGCGCAATAGGTGATTGCAACACGGATTCATTTAGTATCACTTCTCCTGGAAATCGGGGATCCCCGGTAATTTGTGGCTTCAATTCCGGTCAACATAGTGAGTGTGACAGACTTGCATAAGTTCATCCTCGCAGTTCATTCCATACGTTGGCGTGGGAAACTACTAATTTGATAGTATTTTTAGTTTGTTTCGTATATTGATTTGTTTTCTTGTTTATTATTTTAGTGATTATGGATGCTTCTCCATTTTGTCACAAAGCGACTTTTGACTTCACTGGAACAGGAAATACGCGACAATTTGATATTAAAGGTAATAAATACCACCAATTCAAAACCTCTGGCCAAAAGCGTAATTCAAAAGTTTCATTTTTAGTCACCCAATATGTTTGTGGAGATGAGAGGGGAGGTGAGAACAAAAAAACACTCAATAAAATGATGACAAAATACTTGTGAACTATATTTTCTAGGCCCAAATGGTTGTCTACAATATTTTACCGGGAATGTTGGAAGAATTGCCAGGTAAGCCAGTCTCGTGAATTTACAAATTTCAGCTCATTTCTTTAAATGCATGATCTTGGACATTCATTGCTTGCCCATGGTCGCGTGATCAACTTCTTCGATTCACACCGCTTTTCTCTTAATAAATGGGATAAACAAAATTAACGGGCGGGAAAGTCCTCATTTAGGTATTGCTGTCGATGTCTTGACCATGGGAGAAGCCAAAAGGCACTGAATCGCTTGAGTGGGAGGCTAACGGTGAGAATTTTGAATTCCAAAAGGATTGATTCACTTGCGTCCTGCTGCAAACCAGACCTTCCTGGTATTCAGTAGACAACGCATTTCAACTTTCAGCTCAATCGAATGACGGAGTGAAAAGTTATGCCTTCTCAAACTTATACACTTCAGAGAGCATAAAATGAATGAGCTCGCCCTTTTGTGACACAGCAATTACCAGAAAAGTGCTAGTTCATTCATTCTCGGTAGGATTTGCACTGAACTTTGAGAGAACATAACTTTTGACTCCGACGTTCGATCAAGCTGAAAATTGAAATGCGAATTTAAGTCAACCAAAACAAAGTCTCATTTGTAGAACAACGTGATTGCTTTGTTCTTACAAGGGCTCATGATTCTTTTCGTTAGCCTCTCAGTCCAGAGAAATTCAGCGGTTCTTGGAGAAGCCAAGCGTGGACACACTTAGAGGAGTTTAGAGAGGTCATTGTCGTCATTTTGTTTCCCTTGTTTGCACCTGATATTGGCTAAAGTTGCCTAAAAGAAGTGTGAAAAAGCAAATATTTCTGAAGAATATCATTAAAAACTTTCCCATGCAAGTGGAAAATCATATAAAGTCCACTAATGATAAAATTGGACACTTGGTTCAAGAGGCACTCTTCGTGCCAACAATCGACCAAAAGTACAGCTAAAATGAATTTACAAGTGAAAATAAAATTGCTTGTAAGCCCTCCAGAAAGTCAATGATCTGGCACATTTTGTTAAAATTATAATGCGCCATGTACACCTTTTTCCGGCTCCCAAAGTGACGTTTTTCAGTCAAAATCTGTTGCAAGATTTTTCTGCCAAGATTATGCCTTAGCTTTAGCTTCTTAGATTTCAATGGAAAACTTATTGAAATAGGATTCTGTTTTGTTTTAAGAAATAAATGATATGAAATGATAATCAACAGTAAGCAGCTCTTTCACAGGAAATAAACTTAAAATTCAACATTACAAAAATTGAGTCATTTGAGCTGTTTCTTTATGCATAAAAAAAAAATTGAAATGCATCTTTACTAAAATATGTTGAACCTTTCTGTTTCTTTCTTTCCTTTTGGGGATTTCTGACGGAAAAATTCTGACGGAGAATCGTTCTTTGCAGAAAAGTGCCAATTTTTAAACCCAAAAAATGTGAGATATAATATTAACATTTGGATTTTGGAGCAGACAAGATATTGAAGAAAAGCCCAAAGATTAAGGAGGCTCATATTAGGATAATAAGTAGACTTGATGCATAATAGAAACCTACTAGGTTGTTTTAGATTAGAGTCCCAAAAACTTCAATCATAAATTTTGATAAAAGGAGGCGATAAAGTTAGCTTGAGGTCCAAATAAAATAAAAATATATAGGTGGATACCCCATAGATTTTTTTCGTCGTCTTGCGCATTACGGCAGTATTAGTCCTTCTTTTGGGTGCTCAAAGTAAGATTTATTTTTTTTGAGAACAAGCCATGCGTACGTTATGTTGAGGAGTCGTGTTTGAAAACAAATTCATACTTTTCTAACAAGTCAATCAATTTCAAAAATACTTTGCCTGAGTATACTTAAAACATTTTTTTTCAAAAGGGACATTTTTTGCACGAGGGCGTAAGATGGGGTCGTCAATTTATCTACGTATTCCTCTCTGTGTACAAGTCTTCATAAACCAGTTTTTTCATTCAAGAGCACCGAAAGGGTCCATAACTTTTGTGATTTTCTGAGCAAGGTTGCAAATAAAACTCAGATTTGTGTTTGCTTTTATAGGCGAGCAAAGTACAAACTCTCCATTAGGCCACCCCGCCTTGCATCCTCCCGTGAAGAATCTTGTGCAGGCCCAGATTTCACATCAATAAGATTTTGTTGTCAATCACCCAATTGTGAGACATTAATTGGTGGTTATTTAAACTCCACACTCATTAAAATATTTTTTATTACTCAACAGGCAAATACTTCAGACACGTTTGTAGCAGGTTTAAGGATTTTTAACTTATCAAACTGGACCATCAAATGACCTTAACATTTCAGAGGTGTATCTGATTAGAAAAGCTTTCCTTTAAACGTGAACTTTCGCTTCCCGCATGTTGGAAGACGTCACAGACGATCTGTGTCGGTCGAGCACCTATAGATTTCTTTGGCAAGGCTCTGTCTTAGGGTCCCTTGGGTAAACTAAACAAACATCAGCTGGATCTGATTGTTAACCCCGTAGATCGATCGTGGCCTCTAGTACTGATGTGTTTCGAGTTGGATTTTTGGCATAGTTTTTTTCCATTTTGGTTTTTAGGGTCAAAAAGCTGACCCCAACTAAACTTTTTAACAGGCAATAGATCTTATCTGACATAAAATATGACAGCACTGCCAACTCGAAATCCATAAGAACATTGAGTTCTATTAAATACTAGAGCAGGAGTCGGCAACCGGTGGGCCGCGGCCCAAATGTGGGCCCAAGGGTGGTCGTTGTTGGGCCCAGGAGCTATGGAAAAAGTCCAAAATAGTGGGCCCGAGAGCCATCCATAGTAGTGTATTTCTGGGGCGAAAGCGCTTTGATCGCTAATTTGTGGGCCCCTGAACCTACCAATACCTGTTTGGAGGGCCCCTGACAACCCGAATCAAATTTCGTGGGCCTTGACCCAAAAAAGGTTGCCGACTCCTGTACTAGAGGGAAGTGAAGCCTAAAACTGTGTCCCCCGTCGCGAACTGTTGAGCGGACAAAAGTGCGGGAACATTTGAAATGTGTGACAAGGCAAATGACAACCATGCAATTGATGAATCAAAGGTGGAATTGAGTAATGTTTGGGGGTCACTTTTTGCTATTGCTTGTGCTCACTTGTTACTAGAAAGGAAGACAACACTAGGTGACCATGCTTTGGATTTCAAAACTACAACTACGAACTTTTTTACCACTACATTGAATAAGTCAACTATAGGAAGAACACAGATGTAAGCTTTTGTGTTATTTAGGGTTAATACAATACATATGTTGACAAAAACTAACTTGTGGCTTCAAGAACGACTTTCAAAAAGTTGGTCTTTTTTGGTATTTGACCAATAACAATTACTTTAAATGTACTGGTGTCGTTGATCTGAAAATCAAAACTCGTGCTCAATTAAGTCCGAGCCCTCGCTCAAACAGAAAAGAATGCGGTTGTTCCATTTCAGCAAGAATATCAAGTTTTATTTGTACCGTCTCCTGCGTGGTTTTTCCAAAATTCATTTTCTGATCCACTAGATATTTTACTGTCCTCAGACATTTCTCTATTCTCCAGCTTAAAAATTCCAAACAGAAAATCAATTTTAAAACAAAATCAGAATTTTGCCAACAAGTTCAAAATGAGAATAGCTCTAAAATCATGAGACTTTTCCAGAGTTTTACTTCCATCTAGTGACGTATTTTGAAGCTTCCATGTAATTTCCATTGATATCTTTTTAATACTAGAGGGAGTGTAATCGTAAAGACACGTCGCCTGTCGCCAACTATTGAGCGGACAAAAGTGCGGGAACATTTGAAATGTGTGACCAGGCAAATGACAACCATGCAATAGATGAATCAAAGGTGGAATTGAGTAATGTTTTTGAGTCACTTTTTGCTATTGCTTGTGCTCACTTGTTACTAGAAAGGAAGATGTCACTAGGTGACCATGCTTTGGATTTCAAAACTACAACTACGAACTTTTTTACCACTACATAAAATAAGTCAACTATAGGAAGAACACAGATCTAAGCTTTTGTGTTATGTAGGGTTGATAAAATACATATGTTCACAAAATCTAACATGTGGTTTCAAGAACGACTTTCAAACAGTTGGTCTTGATTTGGATGTTTGGTCACACTAACTGTCCGCTCAACAGATGTGAGTGTGACATTTTCCTCACAAATTCAAAGCATTCAGCCCCCTTTGCCAAATCAGCCTTACTGAAGCTTGCACGCTATCAAGTGATTAATAAATGATCTAAGCATAAGTGTAACTACTGATGGAACTCGAAATCGAACTGGTTCAAGTTTTACCAAATTGGTCATTGTTTAGGTCTTTTCAAAAAGTTCAACGCAACCTGCCTTTTTTAAAAGCGATAAACTTCCGAGTCAAAAATGGCAGCACTCCCAATTCAAAACACGTCACTAGCCTCTAGTGCCTAATTCCTTTTCTAAAACTCTACAACCGCATCTCATTCCCGACCGTTTGTTGCGGAGCAACTGACCCTTCAAAATATATGACCAAGCTCAGAGTAGTAAAGAACAGATTCTCCACAAAAGGGCGGGACAAAACTACGGAACAAAAAATCAACAACCTTTTTTCACTCTGCTTAACACATTGCAGTGGGGGTCAGTTGTGATGCGGTAAATGTTCGAGAAATGTTTGACTTCGCATTTGGTGAAATACGTAGCAACAGCCTCATAACGGAGCCAAAAACTGTTCAAACAGCTTACAAGAACTTAAGGCTCATTTTTGTTTGCTCTCAAAAAACTTGTTTCATCGTGCACAAAAATGCACTAAAAAATCCAAATTCCAAATAATGATAAAAAGTACTAATACCATGCCAACCCCAAGAAGTACTGGAAAATTGGGAAAAATATGCTTCAAAAAATGATCGCAAATTTTTCTTGATTACCCCTCTCTTTCTCTAACTTTTCCGTTAACGGTGAGGGTTGCCAATTATGGCTTCGTCGTTCAAAAAAGGTTGGTATTGTGCGATGGAGTGGTTTACATAGTTTGATGTGTTCGGCATCAAACCCAAATTTGAAGATACGCCTTGCTATGTACGTACATCTTATTTACTCGTAGACACAATTAAGAGCTAACGAGATATTTCTTAAATTCATCCAAAATAAACGTTCCATTTTCATTGCAGTTTCAACTTTCTAACATCTTCCTCGGTTGTGTCCTCAACAGGTATGTTTTCTACTGTCTGCTCCCACAAATACGCATTTATGAGCTTGGGAAGATCGACAAAACTTTTGTAGCATCTCCTAGCATTGAGAAAATAAAACTATTTATGATTTTAGCGACTCATCTGTCAAATCAGTGTTACACCATATGCTTTCGCCAAGAAGTTGGTAAATGTGCAATTTGCTTCAATGCCGTGTCCTTAGGAACCGCAGTAATTGACCAAGGCTCTTTTGGATTATCATTATCGAGTGCTTCAGGAGCATTTACTGGAGTACAGGACTCAGCTTGTACTCTCGACTACCTTCAGGTAAAAGACACACGCATCATTTAACCACATGAATCAATTTTTATATTTGTACGCTATCTCATTTGTCACCACCTGGTTTTTGCAGCCATGGCCAAACCTTTGAAGAACGTAATTAAAATTACAAAATGTACCTAATGGTGATTTAGAGCGCTATTATTTTAGTACTCCAGGTGTAGTTTAAGCGCTAAAACGTGCTTTTAAGCCAAGGGGCACATTTTGTTCTTTTTTAAGTTATTTTGAATCATAATACAATTTTGCTTGCCGTCATTTTTTTGTGCGTGAAGTTGAAAAATACAAATGAAAACTGAAGGAAGTCAATCAAATACTTTATAAATTAATATAAATTCAATTCCCTGGATTAACGTATTAATTATTTTTTTAATTAATTAACTGATAATTCGTTTGATTGTGTTGTTTCTTTTTGTTTATTTAAAAAATATTTTATAAGTTGCAACCTGATCAACCCACTATTCAAGGGTTGCATAGATGTGCCAACAGTAATTCATTGGTAGACAAAATTTCGTATAAATATGAATTGTTTAAATTATTTTATTTATGATTAATTTTTGTGAGAATCACATTCCTTGTAGCGGTAGTAGAAAATCCTCAACCAATCTTTAAAAAAAATGTAAAGGAGTCACCGATTAATCAGTTTTTGTTCGTTAGATTAATCAAACAACATTAAAATAGCGTCTTCTTCCGGTTCAAGGGTGTGCTTTTACATCATTAGACAAAAGTTGTTTTGAAAAAGCATAAAGAGAGGTTTGATCTGGGCTTTCGTTGATTTTTTTTTCTGAATTTTTGCATTGCATCTCACGTTACTAAATTGCTATTGAACAAAAGAATTTAAGGTGCTCTCAAAAAGAATAAACCATTTGGCTTCCTGGCTGTGCAAGAGCCGCACATTTGCCACTCTTTAATTAGGTACCCGATCAATTATGAAAAATATTTATATTTTGATAAAACCTGGCATTTTCAATCATTCCCGCCCTAGATCTTGAGTTTAAAGGATATTTTTCCTGGGGCAAAAAAACGTGACCAAAATGTGATCTTACAATACAAATTGCATCTGCATGTGGAATCTTTTATGCATTTGAATTCTGAATAGACCATATGTGCTTTTACAAACGTTCTTATGATATTTGTTGTGTGTTCCATTCATTTCTCTCGAAGTTTTGTTTTTGTATACATATTTTTTCGGTTGGTTGCGGATTTTCTACAATACTACCGATTCAAGGATGCGATTCCCTGTTGTTTTGTAATCTAATAATCATGACTGTATCACTCAATGCACAAGATTCAAGGAAGCTGTATTTGTCAAGGATGAATGTCCACGTCATTCCTCTACTTAATTGCTTGACGACCATCGCAACATCCCGACAACTATTTTGCAAGGAACAAATAAATAATACCGGTATAATAGCCCAACACCTGTATAAAGTAACTCTCGCCAATATAATTTATACAATTAACATTTCTCCAAAATTTGATCTGGCAAGTAGATCTGTACAGGGACCACTGTACGTCAGGACGAATTTCAAAAATACACACTGGGTCCGATCATTGTACTAAAATGTGAGGTTTGTGCAACAAATATATTGTTCCGTTTAATTTTCATTGTACTAATCGGACCCAGTGTGTTTTTTGAAAGTAATCCTGGCTTGAGCCATCCTTGATCTGTACAAGCCTTGAATATTGTGTTGATCAGGAATAGTATTAAAACAATTATAGTAACCTAACCTTGTTGTAAAATGCTGAAAGTAAATGGAAATTGCCCCTTTTTAAATGCGACTTTTGCGAGGTCTCCCTCTTCAGTCGTCATTTTTTTTCCTTCTTCGATCTCGATAGAAATTTCGATGTTGACCGCTCTCTTAAAAGTATGATTTTGAAAACGCCGATCACAGCCACTCTAAACGTGAATTGCGAGCGACCCGTGACCGGGATCGCCAAAAGCGCTTGTTTGAAAACACTACATTTACCTGAGCGTGGTTTGCCAAAATATCAGTCCATTCTGTTTCGACCGATTTTGAGATCATTCGCACACAGTTTGGCTACTGTGGGTAAGTTCCAAACCCTTCTTTACACCGTGTTTTTATCGCCACGCCATCTTAACCATGCCTTTACCATATTTTTATTGTTACCCGTATCTTTACCATGCGTAAGATGGTCTGGCGACGCAAGGTCTTCGCTGATGTTTTTCTCGGTTCATTCAGGACCTTACCCTGGATCCCAAACACTTTGTTTGTTGACCAAAAGACCATGATCTACCTTATACAAGGCCGTGGCAAAGTCAAGATTAACTACATCAACTGACTAATGACTTCCAAGCCCATCAATGATCTGCTCAATATGGTCAACCTGATAAAAGTTTAATTTACACCATCGGATAGAGCAAAATCTGCCATTTTAAAAAATGGTATATTTTTTACAATTGGTAGGAAAGCCAGGATTTTTAAATTATTAAACTACATAAAGTCCTCTCCATTTGCGGCCAAGACCTTGGCGATTCTGTCCCTGACCGTGTTACACACTTGGCTGACCTAGGCCCCACGACGGTTCCCCAGGTTTTTTCGATTATGGCCTTGAGGGCTTGGATGTTGGGGTGCCCCCCGGAGTTGATCACGCCCAAGGTCGCCTGGGCGTGACACCCCTTAGTCCAGGGGTAGGGGGACGAGGGTGGCCATAATTCTTTGGGACAAAATGACTTCTGCCTTCATTTTTTTGAGAGATGAGCCTGGACTGTGCGCAGTATGACTGGGTGCCCCGTCCCAATACCACCTTCCTCCTCCACTTGGGCCCATATTCTGACGCGCAACAGGCCTCTACTTCTGTTAGAATATTCTCCTGGTAATACTTACCACGTATGTCCCCTTTGTCCACAAAGAAAGGGTGTATAACCTTTCCAGAACTTCCAACTAAACCAAACACCATTATGGATGCTGGGTGTTTGGTCTTCATGGCCGCTTGCAAGTTAACGTGTGCCTTTTTAGCCACCACCCTCCTGTTCCTCTTATTGACCATCTGGTCCCCAACAAAGAGCTTCTCATCGCTCCACAAAACCGAATTCTTGCTTCCCCTTCTGCCCTCATTCCCCCTAAACCAGTCCTCCAGCTTTTGGCACCTTTCCATCCTCTTTTCCTTCGTCATTTTGGGGTGGAGGGGCCTCTCCAAAGTCGTAAGAGACTGGAATTGAATCCTGCGGCCGTGAAAATTCTCGTGGCAGGCGTCTGGGAGCAATTGCAATCATCGGCAAAATGTTGGATGTTTCAAACAGTCTGTTTCCAGACTAATCTTTTACCTTCCTGATGATGACTTGGCTGACAGGCCTCACCTCACCCATGGCCCATTCGGTCCTGCCGCCATTGGCCCTGAGAGTCCTGATGACTTTTTGGACACTTTTTACATGATAGCCAATGGTCTTGGCAATCTGGCGGTCGCTTTTTCCGGAGTCGAGCATGGTCCTAATGACTTTGAGTTTGGCCCAGATCTTGGACTTGTTGCCGTTAGCCATTGTAGGCGCCATGTTGAGAAGGGCCAAGATCACTAAAATGCTTGTCACAAGGGTAATTTTGGTCATAGAAAGGCCTGCTATTGGTTTTGTGGAAGCTAAACAGTTGGTCTTTAATTTACTGAAACTTATATTTTTGTATAGAATTGACCTTCATTCACCAGAGGTCGGCCGCTCAGCACTTTTAGGTCCTAACTTTGATCCGGCCAAGACAGGTTGAGTCAAGTGATCGGATTAAATATTCTTTTCTAGATGACATTTTAGAGTGAGTATTGTTTACATAAGAGGTTTAATAATTCTTTTTTCAATACTTCCCACTTAAAATCTAATTCATCGCGGAACCGGAATTATGGTGGACCCTGTACACTTCTTCTCTTCTGGATTAACTTATGGCGACGAGTGATCATCTGCTTGAACTAAATAACACGTTTGATCTTGTCAAACGAAATAATATGATTGTGTGTCCTTCAGATTCCAGGGGCTGAGCGAGATGCTGCAGGTGCAATGTTTGCCGTGGGGGTGATTGCACTCCTAGGGCATGACCGAATATGTGGAAGAAAGTTTGGCTTTTCGGATACGGAAGGTGTTGGCGCGGGCGATAACACTGAATCGATTTGCAGTAAGTATGGGGTCGATAAATGCATATTTGTTGCTCAGCATCACCACTAAGCTCACACAACTATTGATCAAGTCTTTCAAACGATAAAAAAACGATGTTGGTTAATGCAATCATGAAAAATGTAATTGATACCTGTAAAATTATTCACATCTTGACAAAAATGTATCTAATTGCAAATACATCTGTATTGTAAAAAACAATCATATTGACTTCAACTTTACATGACAATTGCGTTGCAATTACCTATCAATTATATTTTTTCCGTAACTCACTTCGACAGATTTGCATCCCCAAAATTGTTAGTGAAAATGTGCTTCTACAGTAATTATCAAAAGTAGTATTGGATCAATCCTCATTTACCATGACAAAAAATTATTCTCAAAATACCAAAGGACGTTTTTTTGGCAAAATAAACCAGTTTTTTTTATTTTTCTACTCGCCTGCATGTAGTTTTTAAAAACTTACCCATGGGCCTCTCAAAGGAATAATTTATTGAAAAGGATAGTTTATCCAGGCGTGCCTAACTGCAGATGTTAACACTGAATCGAAATGCAGTAAGTATGGGGTCGATAATATGCATTTGTTGCTCAGCATCACCACTAAGCACACAAAACTATTGATTAAGTCTTTCAAACGATAAAAACCGAAGTTGGTTAATACAATCATGAAAAATATAATTGATATCTGTAAAATTATTCACATCTTGAAAAAATGTAACTAATGGCATGTGCCGGGGGAGGTTTGAGTGATCTCTTCAAAAATCTTATCGCGGGCCGATGAAAGAAGAGAAAGGCATGTTCGACAACGTAATAATTTGGGTCAGTGCAAGGGTTTTCACATTTTACACACCGCCTTTATGACTTAGATGCTATGAAAAATGTCGAATGGCGAGTTTGGACATATTGATTGACTCTCTGTTTTGCAAGAATATGCAAAATTTATTCATTTAATTAAAAAATAGCAAGCACTGAAAAAGACCTTTGCTATTGAAGAGAAACGAACACAAAACACGGAGTTTTGTTTGGTACCTTGATGGTTTTGGAGTTTGACGCTACAAATCAGTGTTTGGAACATCACTTAGACTTGTACTTACACAAAAACAGTGGCCTTTTGTTGAGAATTTTCTCATGCAAGCACGAGCAAATAAAGTGTGCATATTTTTACAAAATCCTAACTAAAGGTGTTCAAACTTGCAATTCGACATTTTTCATAGCATCAAATTGCGAAAATCCTTCCACTGCCCAAATTTTCACGAGCCACCCACTGTTGCCAAACAAGCCTTTTATCTTCTTTCATCCGCCCGCGATAAGATTTTTGAAGAGATCACTCAAACCTCCTCCTGCGTCCTAATTGCAAATACATCTGTATTGTCAAGCAAACATAATGACTTCAACTTTACATGACAATTGCGTTGCAGTTACCAATCAATTATATTTTTTTTCCGTAACTCCCTTCAACAGATTTGCAACCCAAAATTGTTAGTAAAAATGTGCTTCTACTTATCAATAGTAGTATTGGATGAATCCTAATTTACCGTGACTAAAATTTGGACGAAAAGAGTGCTTAACCTATATTCCCAAAATACCAAAACACGTTTTTTGGCAAAATAAACCAGTTTTTGAATTTATTTCTACTTGCCCGCATGTAGCTTTTAAAGACTTCCCCATAGGCCTCTGAAAGGAAAACTTTATTGAAAAATTTAAAAAAAGCGTGCCTAACTGCTCCAAAGGTTTTGGCCAAAATATCTGCTGGATCAAGAGTACTAAAAATAGTGATGCGGCTTATTAGTTAATCTAGCTCGAGCTCTCAAATGTGCTTCATTCCTTTTTAGCTCAACAAAGGCCATTCCGCGTGTTTGTCAAGACAAGTGTTGATGAAGCAACGGAAGGCAAAGTTGTCGCTGATGGCGAAAAAAATGAACAAAGTACCTTTCCTGGCGGAATCATTGGATTTCACCTCAACTTTGCTCTGCAGGACTGTTAAATATCTCACAAGCAAAAGACACCATAATATGCTTTAGAGGACTAATAATCTTGTCACCCATGCATTGAATAATGTAAATGAATGATAGTTTTTGTCACAATTGACCATTGTTTGGTTGTTTGCATGCTTGTTTCTTGTTCGTTTGTGAGAAAAAGGTTTTGAACATACAACTAGGGTATAAGTATTGGAGGAATGGCATGACTGAAGTTAGTCACCTTTTTGGTACCAATTGCGCATAGACATTACTTTTTGCAAAAGCTGGTTATCATTCAACCCTAACAAAATACTTGAAACGGTACATGGCCGTACCTTACGGTAGTAACAACGCGATTACCCATTTTTTAACAACAACTTGGCCTGTGGAAACGTGGCTGAAGGCCATTATACCAAACCGGATGGGAACACTGGGGGAATTTGGAGATTTAAA
>CM021323.1:3203648-3222302 GCA_010645155.1 Tigriopus japonicus
GTCAGGAATAGTATTCAAAAATTTGTCCAATCCTGCCTTAAATGCTGTTAGAGGATCAGCTCCTACATATTCCCGACGAAGGCAAATAGGCAACAAATTGAACAATGAAGGAGCCCGATAAAGAAGTGAGGAGGACTTCATTGTTTGAACTAGACTTGATTCCTTAGGATTTGGAGGTGCTCTCAGAGCGCACGTAAAACCTCTACGATCGCTACAACTAATCTCAAAAGCTTGAAAAAGACGACTAATAAGCAAATTAGACAAAAAAAATTGCTACGAATAAAGGCTCAAAAGACGAATAAATTTTTTTCGTTTCAAGTTCCTGTCCCTACTTATCATGCTCACTTCTCCTGCTTCCTTCTACCACTTACTTCTCCCACTTACTTCACCCACTTACATCACCCACTTTCTTCTCCCACTTTCTTCTCCCACTTACTTCTCCCGCTTACTGCTCCCACTTACTTCTCCCGCTTACTTCTCCCACTTACTTCTCCCGCTTACCTCTCCCCACCCAAAAACCCCTGTTCCCACATGGGCCCCGTAAAGCTTGTTGTCACTAATATTTTCCCGGTAGAAAATGCTACATTCTCCCAGGGGAGGGTAAGAACCCAGGACCAAAAGAAAGAACTGCTTATACCAGGGGTTTCCACTTTCCGTAACGGAAAATATGTAATTGACTCTTTGAATCGACAAGCGTAATTCCAAACCATCGCGGAATTGCACAGTTGTTTTATAACAGAAGTTCCTCCAGCCACCGCTCACAAGCTGCAAGCAACGAATCGGGAAGATCTTTGCAGTGAATTCTGAAACCCAACGTGTCCATTTGAACGTCCCAAATAACACCCAAGGCTCGTTCGGAAGGAAGATCATCGGTTTCAAAATCTAATGATTGAATATCGCACGTGAGATTTGTTGTTGGAATTGAATTCAACACCGATCAATCATTGGATACCATCTGAGTCAAATTAAATTGACCAAGGTGGCATATTTTGCGGACGTCCTAAGTTTTCGGGCATTTTCGGCATTGTCAACTGATGTAAGCAGGTCATCTACATAGAAATCGTGATTCAAAACTTTCATAGCTTCTTCCATGACATCAGATTTACAATCAATTGCAGCCTGCTGTAACGCGTATGTAGCACAACTAGGCGACAATATGGCTCCAAAAACATGAACTTTGAGTCGGTATTGCACATGATATTCATTAGGATTCCCCCCAGGAAACCAAAAGTATCTTAGGAAATATTGGTCCTTTTCCGACACCCGAACTTGATAATTCATCTTTTCGACATCTCTCATGATTGCCACCTTCCCTTGACGAAAACGGAGAAGCACTTCCAACAAATGGTTCACTAAGTCGGGGCCAGAAATCAAGTTACCATTAAGGGTCACTCCCTCCCCGCATACCTTAATGAACAATGGATGAGTGTAATCAAACGAATTCAGCTGGGGATTCTGGGGCCAAAATGGCTATGGATGCGTCAGAGTCGAGACTCGCCCTCCATAAAACTGAATCGAAATTCGTGTGCCCAATTCGTTTTCTTCATTTTGAAAATCAATTGAAATAAGAATTTTTTACTCACGTTTCAAACTAAAACTAAGAAATGTCCGAACCTAGTTCTGACCCATCCCTAGCCATTTTGGCCCCATAATCCCCAGCTGAATTCGTTCGATCACACTCATCCATTGAAGACGACACGAAGCTTGTTTTTCTGCTTATGGTAAATACAATGGTGAATAATGAACCACTGATCCACCTTGTTAAGATCTTCAGGTGGTACCTTCTGAGCAAATTTGTGATCCATCATCATTGACATAAATTCGACGTAGTCCGATCGGAATTGTGAATCTCGAAGCAATCGTCTCTTGATGCCTGTTAATCTGTTGAGGGCTTGCAAAAAATTATCAGGAAACGAGATCCGGTTTTGTCTAAATGGTAAAGCTATGCAATAATGCTCCTCTTCATCGCGATGAATGAATTAGTCCGGCCCAGTTTTGTGACAACTTTTTTTCTTTCCGCTGGGGCCAACTTCCTTGTCTCCTTAGTAGTAAAATGAGCGAGTGCTTTGTTTCAAACATGTCTACAAAGGCTTGTAGATGGCCTATCCAAGGATGACTCAACGAAGGATATTTTACAGAATACCACTTAAGGCCGAGCTACTACAATGAAAATTCAACGGAACATTTACTGCTTTGAAATAACCTTTAATTTTAGTACAATGACAGGCCTTAAGCTGTATTTCTGTAATTCGTCCTTCTGTAATTCGTCCTGAGAAATTAAGATGTCCCTGGCCTATCACACAAATGAGGACAAATTTTAGCTTCCAAGAGGTAGATATATGTTGTATAAGGATCATTTTGAAGAATTAGTGTCAAAATATTGAGTAATTAATGATTTAACACACTTTTCTCCCAGTTTTGGAACAACTTACATGAGGATAGGAATCCGGTCATCCATGGTTCCAGATAGTTTACATAAAAATCAAAGTGAACAAAGGGATAAGAGTTGGGTAAACTTACAGAAGTTCATGTGAAAGAAGTGTCATCAGAACACTAACAACGGTGGCTTTATCATGAAGCTTTTAACAAGCCAAACAAGAGGGAAGTGTAAGAGACAAAAATGCAAGAAATAGGAGCCTTTGGCCAAAAAAGTATCCATGGAAGGACTTCAATCCATCTTATTTTATGATCCAATGACTAGATCAATCTTTACAGGCATGTTCTATGTAAATTGATTGCAAAATTGGCTTCGGTTATATTGATGGTGGCAATAACAATGGCTTAGATTATGAATGATGATTAATTAATAGATGATTAATAAATTAGAAGCTTCAAAAAAGCAAAACAACCTGACTGTGTCGGCGCTTCTTTCCCATGAGCTTCTTTAGGTAAACTCATGATGATTATTTCAAAAAAAACTTTGTTGCATTCAATTTGTACCAAATAGGACTTTGATGCAGAAAACTAGGTTGTGAAAAGAACTGTTTAATCATGTAAAAAATAATATTTTTTAATTTTTGATAATCTTGATAGTTTGTTAACTACCCTTTATTCATGATTTCCTACATGTCATAAGAAACATTTGACATCCATCAGAATCTTTTTGAAATCCGCAAGACATTTTGAAAACTTGATAGGCAACTCTCTTAGTCTCCAGGCAAGTTGTCCAGAAATTTCTCCTGCTAAGGACAACTTACCTGGAGGGTTAGACAGTAGCCCATCAAGTTTTCAAAATATCAATTTGATATACAGAATTATTTTGAAGGGTAACAATTATTTCCCATAATATAGGGTATTTCGAATAAAGGATATTTCAACAGGTCTTCACATTTTTGAATTCTGCATCATACTTCTATTTGGTGCAAATTCAACACAAGTTGCAATGGGGCTTATTTAAAATGTTGAAGCCAAATATTAGGGCGCGCGGTAAATAGGTCACAAGGTAAAAAAAGGTCACGGTAAATAGGTCACAAGGTAAATTGGTCACGGTAAAACGGTCACAAGGTATATAGGTCACGGTAAAAAGGTCACGGTAGAAAGGTCACACGGTAAAAAGGTCACGGTGAAAAGATCACAGTAAATAGGTCACGGTAAAAAAGTCACAAGGTAAGGAATTCAAAAGCAGAAAAAGGCACCATGCGACTTCAAATTAAAATGATTTTCAAAAAATGTCGTTGAGCACATGGACTGTATGCCATACGATCCATGTACAGTTGCCAGTACAGTTTTAATTCTTTAAATCTTATCGTGCTTTGACGAAAAAAAAATTAACATAACATACAATGGTTATTGTAACTTTGATTGATTCATAGGCTTTTTTGACAGATTCCGGCGTCTGAGGATGAGGTTCCAGGCCTTGGCAATCCTCTCTCAAGAGATCTTGACATTTGGTAACCTCGGCTTGGTACCCTCAGTCTCAACTATTGACCACACAATCAAGTCCAGGGCTTTTAGGTTCCGGGAGGACGGGGGCTACTTAAATTTGGCCCAGTAGCCGTCTATATCACCGGTTCCTAAGCTGGGGGCTGTGAAGGATTTTTGAAAATTGATAAAATAGGTGAACTTGTCCAGATATAATGCTTGTTAATGATTTTGAATATCAGTATCTATCAGCCCTTCTTAACTTTGCCTCAAAACAATATTATTGAAGGTGTAACGTGCCACAAGAGGAATTTCTAGAGGAAAACATGGACTTACATTGCAGTCTCAATTTCCAGGATTGGTCAACTGAATTTTCAATCGTCACTCACCTTAGTGCTTTCAATTCCATTGCTTGGTTTGGTATCTTTAAAGCAGAATCTCAGCAGAGTCCTTGTTATTCTATTTTGAATTGTTATTAAATTGAGTTCCGACCACGCCAACTTTGATTTTTGGTGTTAACTTTTGAATATTAACAAGTTCAAATTACCTATAACCTATACCTTTGTTAAAGGGACTCCTTGTTATTTGATTTAGTGAATGATTTGTTATTTGTTGCTGTTTAGTGTTACACTGCCGTTTCCTTAACGTCCAGTAAAGCCCATGATTAATAAATCGTCTCAACCTCAGTTAAAGTATGATGTTCATCCCAACAACATTATGCGTTTGCAATGATTGCAAGACCTTTTTTCTCGTGTGACCTTTTTACCGTGACCTATTTACCGTGTGTCCTTTTAATTGTGACCTATTTACCTTGTGACCTTTTTATGGTGACCTATTTACCGTGCAACCTTTTTACTGTGACCTATTTACCGTGTGACCTTTTTACCGTGTGACCTTTTTACTGTGACCTATTTCCCCCGTGACCTTTTTATTGTTACCTGTTTACCCCGTGACCTTTTTACAGTGACCTATTTACCGTGTGACCTTTTTACTGTGACCTATTTACCGTGTGACCTTTTTACTGTGACTTTTTAACCGTGTGACCTTTTTATTGTGACCTATTTACCCCGTGACCTTTTTATTGTGACCTATTTACCCCATGACCTTTTTACTGTGACCTATTCACCGTGTGTCCTTTTAACTGTGACATATGTACCGTGTGACGTTTTTACTGTGACCTTTTTACTGTGACCTATTTACCGTGTGACCTTTTTACTGTGACCTATTTACCCCGTGACCTTTTTATTGTGACCTATTTACCCCGTGACCTTTTTACTGTGACTTATTTACCTGTGACCGTTTTGCTTGTGACCTTTTTACCTACAATCAAAATTAGTGGTACTTTTTGGCAATTTATAGGCATCATCTGGATTTTTTGCTTAATATTTGCCTGTTTTGATTTGATTTTCTGTACATCTTTAGTTGCAATGGAACGGAAATATGAAGCCCCAAGAACAAAAGCGTAAAGTGATTGCTGAATTGCTCTCGGCCGGCAACGACGCCAGAGCCATCATCAAGTCAACCAAGTACCCCAGGGCCACCGTCTACGAGTCGTGAAAAGGCTGCAGTCTGGCCGGGGGACAGGCCACGCCCCCTGCGGCCCACACAGGGCAAAAAAGCGGACCCCCAGATTCTTGGCGGGCCTGAGGAGGTCCATCGAGGCCAACCCAGCTGTGTCCATATCGGCCCACGCAGCCAGGCGGTCCGTGAGCAAGAGGACTGTGGCCAGGGCCGTCAAGGAGGACCTGAACTTGACCTCGTACGTCAGAGGCAGACGCCACCTTCTTACCGAGAAGATGAAGGCCACCAGGCTTGAGAGGGGCAAGAAGTTGCGCAGAATCTGCAAGGTCAATCCGAGGACAGTCAGACTTTTCTCAGATGAGTCAATCTTCACGGTGGATGGCGCGTACAACCCCCAGAACAACTGATGGCTTGCCGAGAACAGAACCATTGTGCCTCCCATCATGAAGACAAAGAATCCTGCCAAGATTATGGTCTTTGGCCTCATCAGCAGCGACGGGAAGGTGATGCCAGCCCATGTCTTCCCTCCCAAATTCAGGCTCAACGCCGCCGGGTACGTGGAGCTTCTAAGGAAGGCCGTGATGCCCTGGCTGGCAACCTTGTACCCACCAGGAACCAAATTCATGTGGATCCAGGACTCTGCTCCGTGTCATGTATCCAATGTTTCCATGAACTTTTTGAACACTATTTCCTTGCTCAACCCTCCTCCACGCTTTCTTATCTTCATGAGGAGGGATGGTGTATCAGTATCGACCATATTTCATTCTGAAAGCTTCTTAAGTTTATCGTGCTGGAGGGTTAAATCAAGTCAGTTGATATCTGAAACTCCAAGTGCCAAGGATGACTAAACACCTGGATGCCTCGGCTACCGGCAAAAGCCATTTTTCGAATTCTGTGTTACACAGAGAAAAATCTTATCAAACCAAGTGTTTGATTGGTAATGCAAAGCTCACATGCTTAATTTCAACTTGATCGACTGAAATTTGTGGCAGTTAGAGTAGTTTGAAGCATAGAGGGGGTGCTCTTCCGACCGAACATTTGCACCTACAATCGTCCAAAAGGACGATTGTAGGGTCAATTTTTCTCTCGTTTCCGCTCGTATGTATTGCGACTGTAGCAAATTTGGAAACGTTGTTTCTCGTGGATGGAGTAACATACCATGCTGAAATTTAGCAAACGACATCCTTACATGATTGTTTAATCATTCTTATCAAAACAAAGTCATTTACTTGAATGGAATTCGATTTTTAAAAAATTCACAGCTGAAGGCCTGAGCGGAGGCTTCCATGTCTTCCGATTTCCTTGGGCAACCGCACGACGAATGTTTACAAAAATCCTCTCGTCAGCTGTCCTCGTTTGAGGCTTGCCAACAAATCTCAAAAACTGTTTCTTCTGCACTTGAGAGTTGTCTCTTAGTACTGAAATGGCTTGTATCAATCCAAACTAAGTAACAAATATTGATGATGACAGAGTAACAGTTGTACAAATGAAATGCACATTAATAGTCAGGATGGAGGAATCTCTGTAGCTTTTCATAAAAATGATGTGGTGCCTAAACTTTGTTAATAACTTAAAGAAAAAAAAAACGTATGTACGTTTGTAATGTTCAATTAATGAGGTGAAGGAGATATTTTTGGTATGTTTCAAGTTCAATAAAACATATCGTGTTTTTTCCAACATATCATGGTGCTAATACTATTAGAAATTTAAACTTAATACTAAAATCACAATGATGGAAAGTACATTTTCACAATATTAATTTTTTTTAGTTTATCCTCCATCAAAGGAATTGTAATTAACACAATTTTAATGTTTTAGTGATTGTATCATAGGTCTCTATTGAAGGTCAATTAAACAGATGTGCTAATTTATTTAAATGACGTTCACATTTATTATACAATGCTGTTTGTCCCTATTCAATTGTTTCCGAACTAAATATTATTCCATTTTGGCATCAAAGAGCTGGTTTTACATTGTTTTGATTTATATTTTCAGCAAAAGATTGCACCTATGTACAATTATTATCAGAACTTTTATTTAAATTGCATTAAGAAGGTATCATTGCACAATTGTTAGACTCTCAATTGTAAAAAAATATATGTTGTCAACATGGAATATGAACCACTTGAAAGGTCATCCCGGGTCATCCTTACACATTGGCTGGGAGTGTTTAAATCGTACTTGGGCCATAAAGGGCATATTTCGATTCTATTTCATAAAGAATACAGCTAACTTTATTTTATAGAAAGCACTATCATATTGCACAATGGGTGTACCAAAATGCAAAGAGAAAGCATATTGAAGCCAACAAATTATTTCTAAACTAACAACGACACAGGAATGGGACGTGAAATTGCAATGGTTGTTTTATTTTGTTCATATGTCTAGTGCCTTTTTCATCACATTTTGTGAAAACTATGTTGTGTCACAACAATGTTCTTTCCAATTATTAAAAATTCCTTCTTTTTTCTCTCTGCTTTTGTTCCTAACCCACTCTTTGATCAATCGTGCTTTGACACCCCGCCATCATCATCCAAGGATGTTTTTGCATTATTTTACTCAGCCACAGGTAAAAATGGCACATTACAAATCTCAAGTATCAAAAATGTTAAGAAAACATTTCCGAAATACGGCTGTATATCCTATAAGGCTTTACATTTTATGAGCTAGCAAATAACTTTAGATAAATTTCACTATGTGCTGCCTGCTCTTAACAGCCTTTTCAGATCGAATCTCTCTTCATTAATATTATTTAAGAAAATGTATTTTTTTTTATTCACATGGCCATTTCCATTTAAGACATTATTGAAGGTCTCGATGGTCCTTTTTCCCTATTTGGGAGGCTCAAATGAACGTATTTCAATGAAATTTGTCAAAATTTGTCCCAACTTTCACCACAGCACACTAAATCATCGAGCAAAGAAACATGTTTTGCTCGAAAGTGTTGTTTTGAATTTTCAAGCGCTCTCGCGCCGGCCCGCAATCAGCTAGGGCTACTTTAACTTGTCAATATTTCTACTCCGTCGCATGCGATTCTTATATGCTTCTAGTAATGCTTCCACTATGCTTCATATCTACCTCAACAACCGACCTTATGAAGTCATGCTCAGATAGTTACCTTACTTCGTCGATAGTATGGGTTACTCTGGTTGCAATGTCATGTTCTAGTATGGGCGAGCATTTTACACGTTGGATCTTTTAAAGAACGATGCTTTTTAGCATTTCGTAACATCGCCTCACAAGCTTGAATCATCCATGACAGGTCAACCGTCGTTTCTAGCATGTAAAAGTCATGCTCATGAAGTACAACCTTCACGGGCGCTATTCAATGTTTATTGATGGTCAGTTGGGTCTCGTATAAGTCTGTGAAGAAAAACACATGTTGATCACGGATTGCAGCAGGTATAACAAACATTATGAAAGCAAAATGATTATCTAGATTCAAGACTGCCTTGTTAGTTCAAAGATTGCGAATACTAGCCCACAACTGTTGATACTTCCATATCATTTCTTTGCCTCTTGGGTTCTCCGATCCGGTCTTCTGCATTGTTTTCCTCAGACAAATTCGATTGTCCAATATCCTCTTGTTTGATTGCCTTCAAATCAGCTAATTCGATTTTTTTTCTCCTTTCTTCTTTGTTAAGAGGTTTATATCACCATTTCGGCAAGTATGTATTGGATCAACTTGTCACGGTCGCCATGTATTGGATCAATTTGTCACGGTCGCCATGTATTGGATCAACTTGTCACGGTCGCCATGTAGTGCTCGATCTAGTTCAGTGAGAACTTGGACACGAGAATTAGTCAGAAATAAGGAGAATGCAACTAAGGATGGAACAAGTGATCAACTGTCGACCACCGGTCGGACAAGTGTCAAAAGACTGCTCTTTATTCAGTAGGAACATTGTCTTATATAGTCAAATAAGGCGCAGAATACTGTTCTTGCATGATGCGATGAGTCGCATCTTGTTGGAACATTGAGTCCTTTTTACATCAAAGGATGGCTTTCTCATGATGGTACTTTGGTTCATATACAAGTAATCCTGTTTGTCATATCCCAGTTGGTCCTTCGATATTTTACTGCTAGTTTGTCAAGGCTTTTTTTCTTTTCAAGTAGATCGCTCGGGATAAAATCTTGTACTTGAATGCCCGAGTGGCTTCGTCCACAATTTGCCAAAGCTCGATACATGTTCGTCTTTCCTGGCGTTGTCATGAATGTTACTTTGACGGTGTTGGTAAGGATATCGTTTCCATTTGCTAACTTTATTTTCTTTTGTATTAAACGATATACGTCTAACATACCTGCTTCAGCTTTATCCATCTTAGGAAGATCCATTAGTTTGACCACTTGCTTTCGGGTTTCCTGTGTAGTTTCCTGGAGTTTTTCGGTTTTGGCACTGACATTGACATCTAGGCCCCTGATCATAACCGTGTTTTTATGAGCAAAGCACTCGGATACTGGTCGTTGTTTCTTTTCGTTGTTAAGGGATTTGGACAAATGTTAACACGAAGTCTCGATTTTGTCCATGTTTTGCTGATTCCGACTTGTCCTTCCTTCATATGGCGAAGAGTTGGCGTCGTTTTTGATATAAGGGCCGTAATGTCCGCTTCAATGTTTTTGAACGCGCACTTTATCTCTGCATTTCCTTTCTCTAAGCAGAACTTCCTTAAAGTCTCCATATCTGTGCCTTTTGCAAGGTCATTGTTCAGATCCTCAATCGTCTGCGCAGAGTTTGGAATCGTTTAGGCCAGCATCTCCATATTAATTCGATTTTGTTAACATATTTAGGAGTTTTAATAAGTGATTTTTCAGTTTGTCCCCCTGCACCGCCCCCATTTTCTTCTTAATCAGTCATGCAGGTAAACATTTTCCGTACTTAACTGTTTCCTTTCTAGTGTTTGATTTTTTTTTGTTCGGTAAGATTTTTCTCACTCGTCTATCCTTTACTCAGCACGTAATTTGAGAGCAAGAGGAGTTGCGGCTTCCACCGTCAAGAGTTCGAAGCTCGATTTAGTTTGAGTATTGCAATATTGGACCTTTTTTAGGTCTTTGGTCAAAAAAAATTATTACAACCCGTCTTTTTTTGCTAAAGTGACAGCCAACGGCCCTGTTTTGCCGCCAGCAGTATGATTTACAACGCCCACTTGATCAACCTTTGCGCATTTCCCATTCACTGATGCAAAGTCAATCAATCCACACACTTCAAGTTTTAGTCTTGCGTTGCACAATGAAGTGAAAAAGAAAAGCCAAATATTTGTGAATTACTTTAAATCATTAATGGTGTAAGATTCAATCCGGGTCAACAGACTACAATGAAGTCAAGTTTTAGGGACAACTAGAGCGCTATAATAAAAGAGTACGCGCACGTGCCATTTTGGTCCCAAGACGTCGGTTCCATTGTACTGTGGTTCTTGGGTTCGACCTGTTTGAGGCAACTTTACCTATGCACTATTTACTACCAAATTGACGCTCATGATCTCAGCTTACCTTTGAAAGCATAATATTTGACCTTAATTGCCTTTGAAGGCCAAGGCTGGCCAAAACCGTGGGTGCCGGAAGATAACCTTCTCGTTCTCCTTAAACCTCGATGCGCGTTCAAGCCCAGTGCTGCTGTGAATTGACTCGGTAATGTCAGCTCTTGATGAATCTCCATGCTGATTTGCATTGAGTTTCTTACTCTTTCGGAAAACTTAATCTAACTAGATACGAAATTGATTGGTGAATATTTAGAACGTCACTTGAAAACATTAGACCGTTTTCCTTGTGCACAATATTGCATTGTCATGTGAAATGACTTTTTTGTTGAACAATTATCTGGCAGCCCTGGTGAAGTTGCGCATTCGTAGCAGTCGTCAGGCTGACAGTGCTACAGACTGTTATGCCTAACTTTGTAAAAAGTTTTGATATTTTGTACTAATAACTAGAGCGGCCGAAAATATTTAATTAAATATAAAAATATTAAATTTAAATATTTTACCGTATTGAGCACCTTTTAAATATTTGGGCATTTTCTTCCAAAACTGAAGGAAAATTTCCTTTGTTTCTTTAAATTATATCAAGAATCATCATGATTTCCGCATATCTTTTGAAATATTGGCTAACAATCTGACCTTCCCAAAACAAAATTTTCAAAATCTCCCTTTTTTTAATTATTAGGCCAATTTTTGAGGTGAATAGTCAACAACTAAATTGGGAAACTATTTTGCGTGGGAAAGAAATATTTGATCGATTTGGCCTTGAAAATTATATTAATGGATTTGAATCTAGAAAAGAAAAGCATAGCTCCAACCAAAAGAAAATTAGGGAAACTCTGAGTTGAATGTTCAACCAAATCTTGGCCAATAACATTTTGATTAAATCTAGGGTAAAAATAAAGACTGTCAAGAATAACCAACTTTCACTACATGGTATGAATTCTTTCCACCAAAGATTTGTCTACCTGCATTTTCGTCGTTGCAAAATTTTCATCAAAAATTTGGATTTTGAATACAGAAGAAGCTCTAAAAATATCAATTTATTTCCCCTGAATACCTACAAATTTAAATATTTTTTAAATATTTGGGTACTTTTCAAATATTTTCTGAATTATTTTGATGTTTTTTCCTTAAATATTATTTAAATATTTGGCTTAAAAATTAAATATTTTCGGCCGCTCTAATCATAACATATTTGACAGAAGCTATTTAACTAAGTTTTTGCAATTCACCTATCAATCTTTGACTTTGTCACTAATTATTACATGAAACTAAAGAAGCTCATGGAATAGATACATCATTTCAACTATTGGACTTGATATAAAGCAAATTGTAATGGTTCTTTCTTTGCATCAAATGTTTCAAACTTATGAATCAAAGATGCAAAGAAGTTGTGTTTGGTTTTGCTGAATCTCAAACTCATCAAAAATATTGCAACACTATTTTTTTAAATGAAAATAGATTACCTAAATGAAATACTCACTTTTATGAATGGATAGGCACATTTGGACAATTTTAGCTGAAGATTTGGGGTCCAAACTGCCTGAGAATGGATCAGAACATGGCTTGGGTGTTTTGTAGTACAGGAAAAATTTGTTTTGATTGATTGTCAAAACAGCTTGAGAATTATAATCAGTTTTTTATTAAGTTTTTGAAGGATTGGTCTCAACTCTAACACATCCCCAATCATTTTGAGCCCGGAATCTCCAGCTTAATTTGTTTGATAACAGTCTTCTATTGGAAATAACTTTTTCCAGATGTCGCACAAGAAGAGGTTGTACAGATATTTAGGGGCAATGAGTCCAATAGTTGAAATGATACTTCTATGCCATTGGCTTCTTTAGTTTCATGTAATAATTAGTGACAAAGTCAAAAATTGATAGGTGAATTGCAAAAACTTACTTAAATAGCTTCTGTCATATATATTATGAGTACAAAATACCAAAACCTTTTACAAAGTTAGGCATAACAGTCTGTAGCACTGTCAGCCTGACGACTGCTATGAATGCGCAACTTCACCAGGGCTGCCAGATAATTGTTCAACAAAAAGTCATTTCACATGACAATGCAATATTGTGCGCAAGGAAAACGGTCTAATGGCTTCAAGTGACGTTCTAAATATTCACCAATCAATTTCGTATCTAGTTAGATTAAATTTTCCTAAAAATAACAAACTCACTGCAAATCAGCGTGGAGATTCATCAAGAGCTGACATTACCGAGTCAATTCACAGCAGCACTGGGCTTGAACGCGCATCGAGGTTTAAGGAGAACGAGAAGGTTATCTTCCGGCACCCACGGTTTTGGCCAGCCTTGGCCTTCAAAGGCAATTAAGGTCAAATATTATGCTTTCAAAGGTAAGCTGAGATCATGAGCGTCAATTTGGTAGTAAATAGTGCATAGGTAAAGTTGCCTCAAACAGGTCGAACCCAAGAACCACAGTACAATGGAACCGACGTCTTGGGACCAAAATGGCACATGCGCGTACTCTTTTATTATAGCGCTCTAGGGACAACTTAACAATGTCAAGTTGTAGGACTTGTCATTTTGTGGGAGCTTCAAGGTGGTCCTTGACCCAAAAGGTTAAAAAGTTTTAGAACACTTGGTATGCAGAAACTCGTATACGCAAATTGACAGCCAGGAAATTCAATTATTTGCTTTATTCGAAACAAACGAATCACACACTATATTATAATCTTATTTCTAAAATAATGCAAAAGAGTTCATTTAATCTTGCATAACCAGATGAGGTGTCAAAATCAGCAATCTTGAAGTGCATAGTTGAGTTGGAATCCAATGATTCCTCCTGGGAAAATCGTTTGCTCATTGGTATTTGCGCCATCTACTGCGTTGGATTCATCGGCGTCTGTTTTAAAAACCACACGAAAAGGTCGTTGTTGAGCTAAAACATGATCAGAAAATAAAGTTAAAAGAAGGTGTTTTGCCCATTTTAAAAAACTGTAGCCAAATATCGAAAAGGACATGTCTTGAAGACCTGTGTTTTAACATGATTGTAATTCCAATTTAATTTTTTTTGGGGTGGGCGGATTTTTTAATACCGCTACAGGGAATGGGATTCCCTGTAAAGAGAGTTAATCATTAATATAGTTTCTATGTTTAAAAAAAAAATGATCTACTAATCAGTTACTGTTGGTGGATCTATACAAACCTTGAATAGTGGGTTGGTCAGGAATAGTGTTTAAAAATTTGTCCACTCCTGCCTTAAATGCTGTTAGAGGATCAGCTCCTACTGTACATATTATCGACGAAGACAAATAGGCAACAAGTTGAACAATGAAGGAGCCCGACAAAAAAGAGAGGAGGACTTCATTGATCGAACTAGCCTGGATTCCTTGGGGTTTGGAGGTGCTCTTAAAAGGAAAGTAAAGCCTCCACGATCACTACAACTGATCTCAAAGCCTGGGTTAAGAAAGAGCCCATGAATGCTCTTGAAAACATACAGTATCAGATACCTTTCATACCTTCTCTGAGTACTGTGCAGCCCTAACTTCTGGAGCCTCTCCCAACACGAGAGCTCTCTCAATCTCGTTAGTTTGGCTCACCCCCCAGTACATAACGTAAAATGACGGATTTTAGAAGCCTGCCCCGCTCAAAAAGGCAAATGTTCGACAACCAACCGAGAATTCTTCCAATTAGCACCTTTAATGAGACCAAACCCTTGTGCACTTTGCATGCTCGGCCACTTTTCCACCACAACCCTTGCAACGAACTTTGAGCTCGTTCAAAGTGAAAGCCTACGATTTAGTCTCGTGAAAGGTGTTAATTGGATCAAATATGATCGAAGATCGGACCAAAACAGGTTTTAATTTCGTTTGGCTATTCCCCAATGAACGGTATAGACTTGTTTACGTTGACGATTAGTTCAATTACCTGACGTTAGATGACGCGTCACCTTTGGAGGTTGAAAGTTGAAGTGAATCGTGAAATTCTACCAAAATTCAACTTTCAACCTCCCAAGGTGACCTGTCATCTAACATCAGGTAATTGAACTAATCGTCAACGTAAACAAGCTCTACACGGTTCATTCGTTGCTCACCGTTCATACATCGGGCATTTTTTCAATCCCATGACTTTCCGAATTCCTACACCGGGCATTTTTTTATGCCGAAGGACACATCGTTTGCTTACACGTCGGGCATTTTGTCAATCCCAAGAGGGAAAATACCGTTCAGTTACGGAGGAGGCATTTTTCTTATCCCAAACCTGATTAATCCTGCCTCCGTCAGGTTTCTGACCATCGAATACAGACAACGCTTATGAATTGACAGTTTTCATGAACTACTTTTTGACGAGGTTTCAAGAAAATATTGATGCCACACAAACGTAAACCATTTGAATTTGTACTTAAATTTAGTATTTTGGGTCAATCCCAGTCACAATTTACAATTTGCCCAGTAACTCGGGCAAATTGTGTTGTGATCTTGCTGAATCGTCTTGCATAGAGAGTTTACTCATTTTAAATGAACCAACCGTAACTACAAAGGACGCCAAACATGTCAGAATGGCATTAAACCGTCGTAAGATATTTTTTCTCGGTTGGCTATCAAAACTTTGACTTTTTGACTACTTTACGTTCGATCTTATTTTTAACATAAAAAGGGTTAAACACAAAAACAAGAGCCCTTTGTAATGTATTTGACTGACGTCAACGATGTATCAAATGTAATGTAATAACTAGGGACGGGCAGAAAGTGCAAATAATCTTACCCTTTTAGTTACCAAAAGTTGCAAAAAATGTGCCCAAAAGTGCAAAAAAAAGTGCAGAAAAATGTTGAAAGTGCAAATAAATGTCAAAAAAGAGCAAATAAATGTCGAAAAAAGAGCAAATAAGTGTCAAAAAAGAGCAAATAAATGTCAAAAAAGTGCAAATAAATGTTAAAAAGAGCAAATAACTTGCATTTGGACTTAAAACGTCATTCATGGAGTACCCACGGCTCCTAATTAAGCAGGAGAAGTCATTTACAAGTTCTAAAGACATTTGAGACCAGTTTGAGGTGAAGAGACAATGCCGCACAAGTAATAGAGTTCTATTAACAAGGTCACTAGCAAAAAGGAACTAGTGAAAAAAAAGGAACTAGTGAACTCTAGTCAACATTCTTCTGAATTTTTCATTCCTAAGGTAGTCTCGTGGATGTATGTACCTAAAATATTGTCGAAATATATTTAGCAATTGTTTTATATGGCTTTACATCACACCAATTTTGTCCTTCAAAAATAGACATTCAAAATTGAACAGAAAAATACCCACGTGTGCCTAACAATTAGATCAAAGAAAATAGTCATAAATGTGTTTTAAGCATGTTTTTAGTGGCATTACTTCAATATTTGACCCATGGCCTAATTACCAGAACTCAATTTCAAATGTGGCATTCATTGTCTCATCACATCAAAACTGTTCTCAAATACTTTTGGAACCTAAAAGTAATATCTTCGAGTCAATGAAACAATGTATACTGCTACATTGATGTATCCTTAGCTTGATGATTTTAAGTTTATAACGGACGGCCCTTTTTAGAAATAGCGATCTTTGTAGGCAGCAAACCTAATTCTGCAATCTATATTGTCAGTAGGTCCTTCCATTACCAAAAAAGAGTTTCTTTAGGTTTGCTATTTGTTGGTTGCATGCAATGAGATTCTTTTGTCTAATCTTTAGTTTAGTAAACAGGATGTTATAGTTAAAGCAAGATGGTGAATTAAGTGTGAGGTTTGCGTCTGAAATGCACATATTTCTTCAAGGTGCTAAGAATGGTTGATTGCAAATGCAAGCTTTTTCGACTAGTTCAAAATTTGATCTTGAAACTAAAAATTCTTTCAAAAGCCACTACATTTTCTTAACAATTTGTCAATTTTGGCCAAAAACGTAAATAAAAAGTGCAAATAAAGGTGAAAAGTGCAAAAGTGCGAAAAAATGGGTTTATGTTACCAAAAATCTTTTTACCATATTTGCCCGTCCCTAGTAATAACTTTAATGAGTCAATAGGGAATGAACTCACTATTACTCCATGAAAAGGTTAATTGTCGAGGCTCAAGAACTGAAAATCCACATGCCAAAAAGCACGAACGGGAACCACTCACTATGACCACTCACTCGGTTTGTATCACTGTATGTTGACTTGGGGAAAACTAGATTTGAGCACGTTTTCATGGTGACCAAATGGTGATTAACTTGTCATAGTCGGACATTAACATGGCAAATACTTAAAGGCTCCCCAAACTAACGAGATTGTGAATCCTTGGAATATGGGAATCAAGAAATCGAGGGGTTAGAAAATCTTGCCCTGCTCTCGAGCTCGGCTTCCTGGTGCCAAGTTCTCGGGCTAAAGCCCTCGAACTTGTCACCCTGCAGCCGAGCTCTCGAGCAGGGCAAGATTTTCTAACCCCTCGATTTCTTGATTCCCATATTCCAAGGATTCACACATTCCTGCGATGTTCCTAGTGAAACATCTTTGGACCTGCTCAACCCTTTGCAAACCTGCCGAACTCATTGGAGCCCAAACGGGGGAAGCATATTCAAGATGCGGTTGAACAATCGACTTGTACAGAGTTAGCATCGTAATACTGTCTCTGGACTTGAAAGTGCGATAGATCCAGCCACATGTTTGAAATGCCTTCCCCACTTTCAATTGGATAAACTCATCAAACTTTCCATCATCTTGGATGACAGCTCCTAAATTCCTCATGGATAATACCTGCTCAATATTACAACATCGACTGTCTTTGAGCAAAACATCTAATTTTGACGACAAACTAATTTTGTATCATCAGCATATGAAGAAATACTGGCTTTTGTTCTAAACTTCTGGAGAGGAGCAATAAAGAGAATAAACAGGAGCGGACCTAAAACAGAACCTTGTGGAACACCTGACTTGACACCATACATGCCACTAATAGATCCTTCAACCTTGACCAATTGCTTCCTTTCACTCATAACACTATCAATCCAATTCAGGGCCTTACCCTGGACCCCAAACTCTTTGAGATGATCGCGCAAACGGCCTGATCTGCCGTATCAAAGGCCTTAGCAAAGTCAAGTCATAGACTCAACTGACTCGTGACTTTCAAGCCCCTCAATGATTTGCTCGATATGGTCAACCAATTGGGTGACTGTACTAAAATGGGCTCGAAATCCATGCTGCCCTGGGGGAATGATATCATGGGCGTCCAAATACTCAACAAGCTTAGACTTCATGATCTTCTCAAAGACCTTTGCAATACTGGAAGTCAGAGAAATGGGCCTATAATTACTAGGGAGTGACTTATAAAAAATTGGAACGACATGAGCTACTTTTAGAGAAGAGGGAAACTTGCCCTGATCTAAGATGCAACACATCAAATAGGAGAAAACAGGGGCAAGAATCTGTGAACATTTCATCAGAAACTGAGATGTCAGACTATCAGGTCCAGGAGAACTCGAGAGCCTCAAGCTATTGATGGCCTCAAAAGCATCTTGATCCGTGACTACCAGATCCTCCAATTGATTATCCTGACTATCAATGCCAGTCTCATGAACAACATTGCTACAGTCATGGCCTACTCTGTCTACCCTTTTTGGAATTGAAAATACACTTGAGAACTGATCTCCAAGCTTATTAGCCATAACCTCACTATCATTAACGGTTTTACTGTCGACCTCAAAAGGTCCTACTGGATGCCTCATTTTTCTCTTTGTGTTTGCAAAACGAAAAAACGACTTTGGATTCGTCTTAACCTCCTGGGTCACTATATTCCTTCTCTAACTGATCGGAATCGATGGAGGCCCTAATTTTTGATTGGACCA
>CM021323.1:3234761-3342921 GCA_010645155.1 Tigriopus japonicus
TCCCGGTGTTAGTGCACACAGAATGACGCAAAATCCCGCATTTGAGGCCAATCTGCAAAGTTGGACAAGGAAGCCCATACTTCGTAAACTACCGTGTAGAAATTGGTCAAAAATGACTTGAACTGTTGGTCAAGTGCAACTGTTGCATAGTAGTTTTTTTTAAGTATTGGCTTTCTTTGTCAATTTTTGGATCGATTTAATAGGATTTTGCCTCATTTTCTATTTCACTAATCTGATGACCGTGAGTATGCAAGGGGACCGGGGTCGACCTTTTTTTGGCTTCTGTGGACGCATTCCAAAAGGAGTGAACGTTGGATACATGAAACCAGAGCCAGGTGGGCTCAATCAATAATCGTTGCAATTAGTTATATGGGTGTTTGGGCGCGCAGCAAACCAGTCACACCCTCCTTTACATCCATTTTTCTCAATTTCTTACTCACAACCCACTATTTTGTTTACATCATCTCAAAGTATACAGTAAAGCGATTTTACACAAGTCCTAAAACATTAAAAATAATGCTTGAAATTGCCCAAAAAATAAATTTGGAAAACTTTCGCATTTTAATGGGACAGACTGTACAACCAAAGAAGGAGGAATGAAAGCCGTAGTTCTACTTTTAAATGGGGCTGAAGACAACCAACATTAACTCAAAGGGATTAATCAGATTTTCAATTATCTTGTAATTTTCAATTACAAACTACCAAACACTTTTAAAAATCTTAGTACTACCAACAGACCATATAGATCAATCGAGTAGTTGTGGGGCAAAAATATTAAGTTGGAGGAGCGGTTAGGTTCCAATAAGTTGAACGACCTGATGTAGTGTTGATTTGCAGATCAGAGGTTTATATCCAACCTGTCCGTAAGTCACCTATTGTTGCCTGTCTATTCCAATTCCATTCTGGGGTCTCGTATGAAATTCATGTTTTGGTATTAGCTCTCATTCATAAAAATCTCACAAGTGAAGCAGGTGCCATTTCTAGATGAACTTCCAATGCAAGCGGAATTCTGAAAAAGTTCAAGTCAAGGAATTGATCAAATAAACTCAATGTGTCTCAAAGTTCTCTTTTTCTCAAGTTCTCACCGGAAATGTTACAACCTGAAACGCTGAAAAAACTAAAACAAAACAATAGGAGGAATTTGATCAATCAAACTCATGAATTAAGGATGCACTTTCATTCCAGCACTACTTACTTTTGCCATTTCGGGTAGAATTGACCGATTCCGATGATGAACATTTCTCAAGACTCAAAGTCATAAGAACAAGGATGGTGGATGGCAGAAAATATCCCATTCTGAGAATGTCGGATCGAGTCAACAGTTTGGAGGAAACTGACAGCAACATGATTCCATTTGTACAAATTGGAGCCAAATCTTTTTACCGGCATGCTCTTAAATCAAGAATGCTGGGATTGAAAACCACACATAATTTTATTTTCCACGGTTACGCTTCGAGAGAATTTTCGTAGATGAGGCAATTTTGGATTGTAAAGTTTAGCACCCGTTACAAACCAAGAATGGTCACTTGGCAAAAAATGACTTTCAAATAAAGGGAATGAAGATGATTGAGCCAATACCTCAAACACAAGTCTCTCAATGAATTTTTCTTCCAAAGCAATAAAGCAATCAATATTCAGCACCCATGTCGATTAAACAATCAAATTTCTCGACAAAGAGCAATAAACAACTTATATGACACTTTTGTAATCAAATCTGAAGATGGTATTAAGATTTCACGACATTCAATACGTAGGTCTTGGTGACAAAGGAATCATTCTTAAAGATTGGCCGTTTTTTTATCACGAACTTCACCTTGCAAAGAGCCCTTTTCATGCAGGCACTTTTAGGTTCGTTTCTACTCCATAATGCTTTTTGACATGGCATTCATTGACCATATAAATTTGGACCTTTGTCATATATGGATTCTTAAAATGCACTAAGCTTTACACTTTCTGCTGGAAATTGCCTTATGTTTTGGCACCGTTTCAAGTAGCCATGGATAACTGGTAAAATTTTGCATTTTTTATGAAAGAAAACAATGACTAACTAACAAGTAACGAAAAAGTTGTAGGTTTGATAATTTAACATTAGAGAGCAAGATGAAACAAAATTTTTTGAGATAGATTAGTCATCCACACCTTGGATTCTCAAACGATTTCAGCAGTGCACGAGTAACAAGAGGAATGTCCTTCTTTACTCATTTGGAAGCCACCTAACATAGCTGTAATAAAACCCGTTTTTAGTTGGTATATTTGCTAGACAAACCGTTGGATCTTTGTTTTTTTTTGCATAATGAGTTTGATTGTTTATTGAACCTTAAAAATATTCCGTCTACGAATCTGATACTTCGCACATGTCCATCTTGTTTCTGTTGTGTTTTCGATGCTCTTCTGGCGACCGCAGAATACTTTTTATGACTGCTTTGAACCGCTTTCTTCCGTTTCTCGGATGATTCGTTTTTACGAAGTTTAACGCCAAGTAAGCAATTTAAAGTCCCCAAGACAATCGAATTTTGACCACGCAAGCGATTCTTGCTTTCCTTTAGCCCGATGAGAATGGACTCTCTTAAAGGCGTTGAAGCGAACCACAAACCTCTGGCGGTACGATTTGAGTTGAAGCCTTTGACACGAATGAGTAAACACACAAAAGCTTACATGATTTTGAATGGTTGTTTCATCAATGACAAGTACGGACCCTACAATTCATCAGAATGGCTCCTATGACGTCAAAGCAGAACCCCTGAATGTGATGAATGTGGTCTCTCTTCCGCTGATCATCTGATTCAGCTGGCGTGTAATGTTTTAACTCAACATGGACACGGATATATATTCATCCTACTTTAAGATCACGCAATAGGATTTAACCGCTCTTAGACACAACCGTGTTGAAGCTGACTTCTAATGGACCCAAAAGAATTTCCACGAAACTCCTTCATACCACCAATTGAGCTAATTTGATCCTAACCTAATCTTCAACTTCAATTCTCAATTGACCCAATCAATATCTAGACTAACCTAATTTAAACCTAAACTAACCAAATTCAAAACAAAGCTAAACTATTTTAACCCTAACACAACAAATTTTGAACTGGTCACACCTAATTAAACTTAAATAACTAGGGACAGGAAGTTTAGACGAATAAAACTGTCAAATTGAACGAAAAACAACAAATAGAATTGCCTGATTAGACGAAAAAAAACGAATAAAATTGACAGAATACAAGAAAAAAGACGAATAAAAGTTCCCAAAAGACGAAAAAAACGAAAAAAGTACTTGTAAGACGGAAAAAATCGAATCAATTTCCCAAAAAAGGCGAATGAAACTGGCTTATAAGAAAGAAGAAAAATAAAATGCCCGTACAGACAAAAAAGACGTTTAAAACTGCTCACACAAAATAGACAAAATGTATTTCCCTATTGATGGGGGCAAGTCTGTCAGCTTGTGCAAAAACGGCGAAATCTAGAAATTTAAAAGAAAAGAAAGTACCTTATGAGCAAGAATTAGCCAGTTGTACATATGTCAAATAAATACCAAGAGTTAACAAATAAATGCTTCTTTTAAAAAGGCTTCTTAAAATCAGATTTGCAGATCCAATAATTGTTCTGATGGCCAAAAAGTAAGGGTTGTGTTTTTTTTGTTTGTGCAAAACCGCAAATGACAATCAAATTATGATATTGGCTGTAAATGGTGGGGTTGAACTTTCTTCGAAGTTTTTATTTGCTTGGAAAATTGAAAAAGAAAAAAAACGCTTACTAATAGCGCGACTAATAAAATTGCCCGATTAGACGAAAAAAGACAAAAAAAACTCGCGACGAATAAAGGTCCAAAAAAAACGAAAAAGATGAAAAAAGACGATAAGTTTATTCGTCTAAAGTTCCTGTCCCTATAAATAACCTTATTGACTGTTTAAAACCGAAACACGGTAATTTTACGAAATGGTGAAGTCATTTTTAAATTCCAGAATTTTCTGAGACATATTTTGAGACGTACATGCAATGACAAACACTTTTTTTAGTTTTGTTGATTAGGTCCTCAAAACGGGTCTCAATTTTTGGGGGGAATTTAAAAATGACTTCTTTAGCTCAAAAACAACACCGAGTGAATTTACCAAATTTGAACCTAAACTAACTTAATTTAATCCCAACCTAATCTGTACTAATTCAATCTAATGTAACTTTATTCTCGCCAAGTTTAAACTTAAACACACCAAACCAAACATATTGCCAGATTTGTAAAACAAAGCTAATTTTTTAAGCTAATTTTAACTAACCAAACAGAATTCTGACCTAATTCAAACCACCCTTTATTATTTCTAACCTTAATTAACTTCAAAGTTCAGAGATGTGTAAAAGTGATAAAAAGAGACAAATGCTCTTCTCACCGAACTATGGACGACCAAGTACTGTTTTTTTGGTGTTGCGGATTTTTTTACTACCGCTACAGAGAGTGAGATTCCCTGTAAACAAAAAATTACAAGAAAAGGTAATGTCACACAATTGAGCACATCCTGACAGCACGATTGGATGACCTCTCTTGTTCTCAAATGAAACAGCAGAGCAAGATGGGCCATATTCATACTCTATCATTATTTTTTCCATTTTCATCCTGTTCCAAGATCTTACTCTTTTACGTTCTTGTTTTAGATTACCATCTGTGGTGCTGGAGTGACACCTTACCAATACAAAAGCAATAGTTCCGTGAAGAAAGCTAAGTCATGAATCAATTTAAGAGAAAAGTGATAATCAGTGCCATCTTGAGGTAAAAACAATTCTGGGTACTTCTGTCAAATCTTTGGCCTTGATTAATGATTACTTGATCACAGAGGTCCCAGAGTTGAGATACCGGAGCAGGCCGGTCGTGAAATTTCATAGTGGACAGCTAGGGCCGTTTATCATCAGCGACTAGGTGAAACTTGCCCAAACAAACGTATTCGTAGAAAGCTTAGATCGTTTATTTATCACTAGAGACAGTGCAAGCTTTATTTAGGCTGATTTGGCAAAGGGGGCGGAATGCGTTGAATTTATGAGGAAAATGTCGCCCTCACAACTGTTGAGCGGACAGTAAGTGTGACCAAACATGCGAATTAAGGCTAACTTTTTTAAACTCGTTCTTGAAGCCACAAGTTACTTTTTGTCCATATATGTATTGGATTAACTTTACATAACGCAAAAGCTGAAATTTGTGTTCTTCCTACCACTTACTTATTCAATGTATTGGCAAAAAAGTTTATAGTTGTAGTATTCTAATCCAAGGCATGGTCACCTAGTAACGTCTTCAATTCTTTCAAGAAAGTGACACTAGCAAAAGGAAAAAATGTCCCAAAAACTTTAATCACTTCCACATTTGATTCATCAATTGCATGGTTGACATTTGCCTGGTCACAAATTTCAATTGTTCCTGCACTTTTGTCCGCTCAGCAGTTGGTGATCAGACACATTTTGAGGCTTACACTCCCTCTAGTATTAATAGAACTTAATGGTTGAAGGCTAGTTTTTGAAAAACATTAAGTTTCTTGGCCTTATGGCCTCCTGTCTACAATTGGCTTCTCCCAATTATACTAAGATGCTCAATGAAGATGATAATTCAATTCACAGACATTTAATCCCACAATTATAGGATTTGGCATTGAAAATTTGTCTTGCGCTCTTTCATTTGTACAATGATCTTCCACTTGTTTGGGCAAGTATCTCATGATATTCTTCGGAAATATTTGCCTTTTCGCGCAACTTCTGGCCAATTTCAGCAGAAAACAAGGCAGACAGAATGACGACAACGTCCTTGACCCAACATCCTCTGGTTGAAGATTTAGTTGGCTCTGAAATCAAGACACTATGCACAAAAGGTTATTAGACAAATTCAAAGACATTTTAGTAAGGCATCATATTTATTCTCCTGAATTACTCGCAAAAACATCCATCGTTCAAGTGAATGATTACGAAATCATAAAAATGGCAGATGTTTTGGTCTTTTGTAAAATAATGGAGTCAATCATAAAACTGAACCTATGAAACCAAGACCAGGTAAACACATACGGCAATACATCGATGAAATATGCTTTTATTGACTTCGCCACAAAATCCATTGTTTGTTCTCATCCAATTACAACATAAAGATACAAAAAAGGGAAATAAAAATCATTCTTCCATTCACAAGGTTTTGAAGTGCTTTTTAAGTTGGGGTTTTTAACGAGTCGCAAATGCCCTTGAATTCCCCTGACAGCCTGTTTCAAATGTAAACAAAGACATCTTGGCACTTTTTGGACCAACAGTGCAATATGTCAACTTTCAATTTAACGATTTCTGGAAGGACTTTATTTTCCGGATGTAACACATAAAATATTGAACCTTTTCCGAATTGCGCCAACAAAATGCCCCGTTTTTTCATGGTGGCACAACGCGAGTGCCATCTCAATTCCAGCATTAGACTTATCTCAACGGAAACTCATACGCAGGGCCACCAAATTTTGGCAAGAATTATTATAAAAAAAGATGCAATATTTTGTGTGATCGTTTTGGGAAATAATGTAGGCAAAACGGATTTTTTGGGAAATTCACAAGCGCTTTTCTCATTGATTGCAAACAATGAAATAATGTAAATGTTTGGATAAATGAATTTTTCAATTATAATTCGTAACTGAAAACACTGACCTTTTCCATGCACTCCCATTGTGTGTAGTTCTTACTTCATATCTTGGAATAACTGAAAACCTTAAACACCAAAAACATTTTGCTGCAACTGTAACAGATCCCCTGTGCTTCTTTTTTATTTTGATTTTGTCATCCTTTTTCGAGATCATTTTGAAGGGAAGAAGCAATGCCACATATTTTTTTATTTTTATTTTTTCCACTTTTGGAATTTTTTATAATTACATGGTAAATTATAATTTACAGGTATCTGGTGGTACCGAAGATTAACCAAACATTTTTTTTGCTGTAACTGTAAAATATTATGTCGGCTTGTTTCCTAACTTTGATTTTGACTGATGAACCTCTTTTCAGACAATTTTCAATGGAAGAAGCCAGTTTTCCACATTCTCGTGAAATTTTCCCTACTTTTGTAATTTCGACATAGTTTGTGAATTTGTTGACAGAAAACTAAAGATTTTATAGATAGCCTTACAACAAAGAAAAGCTAAAACTGAATTATAATAAAAACCTCACTTAATATGAATTGGAAGAGATGGGTTTTGCACAAATTATTTGCTTCTGGGTCAGGGCTGGTTCTGCAAATTTTCAGATTGTTTCACTTCGCAGCTCAAAGTTCGAAACGCAGTAAAGTTTTTGAATGCAACTGTGATGTAGATTGGCACGAATTCGGATGAGAGTTTTGTAGAAAGTTTTTCTCACAAATATTTATTTTTTTAGCGTGGTTTTTAAGATTAATGGCGTTTTATCTCTCTCTAGCTTAAAAGTATCTATTGGAAGTAACATTGAAATCACTTGGGAAAAAATGAGACAGCTGAAATTCCAAGTGAAATCAATCCGAATTTTACGAGTCGGCTGCTCAGAGGTTGGTTCCAACTCCGGATTGGTTCCTGGGTCTTTGGATCCAACTCGCGACTTGCGAGTTTGGAACTGATCCGATGCGATGTTGAGCCGGATTATGGCCGTTCTGGACTCGCCCTAATGCTGTAGATTTTGGGTTACTTAACTCAAATATTGCTCATATCGACACAAATCGAAAAAAAAACACCAGAATTTTTATATCTGCAACTATTTCAATTTTCTTGCATTTTAGGTTTATTTTTCAACCCATCTCTTCAAGAGAAGGTTAGGATAACGTCCAAATCACGAAGAACGCAAGAAAAGAAAGAGGCAAAGTTTTCTTTCACAAAGTAAAGTGTCCAATAACTGAAGCAAAAATTTGATTGTTTCCTGTGTCTGTTGATTATAATGGAAAAGTACAAATATTTTCCTAAGCACAACCATCCAATTGTCGAGTTATCTACGCATGAACACAATGGTAACCTGAAATTGATATCGAATTTAAAGAGTGAAGTGTTAAGAAGCATGAATATAGCCAAAAGAGCAGATCGTAGACAAACGTTGAAAACGGCAAAGCGTAGGCACTTGCCCAAACGAAGAAGTTTCGAGTCCCGAAGAATTGAGTCGAGCTGATGGAAAGGCATTAGCGTTCATTCAGTCAAATCCCGACAAGAATTACGAATTGAAAGATCGCGGGGAATCCCTCCAAAGGAAAGGTTCCCGGTGAGTGTGAGCTCTACGCACGTACATTCAACTTGGTCGAGCCAACGTGAAGTAATATTGAAAAGAACAGCAGTCGCCAGCGGACACTCAAACAGAGCACATCTCCATTTCTTATTTCATCACAACATTGCCAACATGGGTAAATATGAAGGATATCCAAAGTAAAGAAGTACCGGGTTAACATCTCGTTAAAACCATAACTTGCAAAACGCTTACGGTAGTCTCCTGGACACTGAAGAAGACCCGTCTTAATTATTTACATGCGGTCACGTACATTTGGCCTTTCGGGCGTAATTTGAGATATTTTTTTACGGAAATTTAAGCAGGCTTCTTGTCTCAAACAATCTCAATTGGTCCATTGTAGGGGCCCAGGAAATATTGATGCACGAACAGAAAATTACCATCTAAAGAACCATGTCCATGTATGGTCTCATAATTGAGCTTCTATTTTTAGTTCAACGATCGCAGCTTATGTGCCGTGACGATACTCGAACATGGTTATTTATACTGATCTGTTAATCTTCCTAACTTGAATTGTGCTTAGTACACTTGATAACTCATCTAATATTTGTTACAAACTCAATCGATATCTGCACAGCTGAATTCAAATAATCTATTCAATTGACTATCGCAGTTTCGACTTCCTGTTTGTGGATCATCAGTGGTTTGTTTTTAATTGGAAATGCGGCCGAACCCGACATCAACAACACCCAATCGCGCCAAAAACGTACGGCTTGCAGAGTATTAAGGGCTGACACAGGGTACCTACTATTTATTCGAACATGGCTCGTCTGGAATTTGGTCTGACCACAGGGCGGATATACGGAACTTTTTGTTGGATGAGTTACAGCTGTTGAAGAGCAAAGGTTGCAGGTGAAAACTTGATAGTTCCGAAGATTATTACTTAAGTTGTGCCCAAACAAACAACAAGTGACCCTGACTTCAACCTATGAATGGGTGAAAGCGGCAATTTTGCCCTCGTCTCCAACACCGACACCGCAAGGTTGACACCCACGCCGACACGGACACCTGTGTTGAAGTTGCCCATCAACGTCGTGGTGTCGACATTGACACCGATAGCGTGTTCCTTATAATTAAGTCAAACAAAATGTGCCCTTTTGGACTGTAATATGGAGCACCAGTTTTGACAGACCTATCCATTCTAAAGACATTTAAGTTCATGTTAGTTCAACATAAATTGGAGAGAGGGAAAATAAGCTTACATTTTACATACCCTAGCTGGGTGTGTGATTTTCTTGCTTTGCAATTCTGTTTTTGGAGTTTGGTAAGCGTTTATTTTTATGATTGAACAAAAATTAATGATATTGGATTTTGTTTAGTCCTTAACATTTACAATCAAAATTGGGATCAAGTTTTTGAGCGGGCAGTACGTTTTGCAAAAACTCTTTAAGCCTTAAAATGTTGGCACCAGAGACCTGGTGTTGATGCCGACACCGAAAGCCCAAAAAGTTGGTGTCAACACCTTGGCACCGACACCGGCTTCTCACCCACCCCTACTTCAACCCTAGAAACGAAACGAACTTGTTTGGGCACAACTGCTTGGGAAACGTCACAGCCAAAGGTCAGCTGGGGCCTGAAAATTGTCCAACAAAATGTTAGGCCTGTCTTCCGCAGCGTCTCCTCTCTGCCAACTCTGTGGGTCTGACCTTTAGGAAGATTGCGTTCAATTTGCATTTCTTTTCAACATCATGGGTCGCTTGACTCTTGATGCTTTGAATTCAAAATCAGTCACGAGCCTTCCAGTATTTTTTGTCACAGGACAGCATTATTGTGACAAAATTGTGTTTTATTATTTACAAAATTTACTTCTTTTGTCTATACGCCTGCGCCGGCAAGAATTCGCATGTCATGATTTCACTCTTTACATGGCAGTTTTGTTCTAGGCGGCAAAATGTCGATTTTCTGTATATTTCTCTATTTGTTTGGTAGTTCTATTTGGGTGTATCTCATCCTGCACGTCATTCATGTTGTAATTTAGTCCGAATCAAAGGCAAAAGTCAGGTTTTAATCGCTTAATTGAACATAGTGAATTTTTTCAATGTGACTTTCCACTTGAAAACTTAAAATTGAAGCATCAGGCGTCCTAGTTTACTATCTCATTGTGAAGGAAACGCATGTGCCTTTTCGTGATGCAATTTTTTCTATCATGATCATAACTGTATAGTTCAACGATTTTAGGACTCTTCAGCATATTCAACATTGTCACGTTTAAAGTAAGAGAGAGAGGCTTGTGGAATTATTACATGCTAGCTGGCTCTGCTCTATGTACACTTCCATGTCTTTTAGAATGATCCTTGCACCACAACTGGAACTGGCAATCTGGGTGGAACTTGTATGACCTCGGCCGAGTGCACGGCAAAAAGTGGATCGGCCTCCGGGAATTGTGCAGCAGGTAAAAACCTATGAAGAAAACAAGCTTTTGTTTTTCGTGAGACATGCACAGTGCTATTTCAGGCTTTGGCGTGTGTTGTCTTTTCATCGTGAGTGGTGCTTGCGGAACCACTCAAACCATCAATCAGGTGTGCAGCTCTTTTATGAAAAAGTAACCATTTCTTGCTTTAACCGTAAGTCTTTTTAACATTGTAGAACTGCACTTATATTAGGGTAAGGCCATAACATATATTTTTATCAGATTTGCAAAATTGAAATTTCATTGATTGTTTATTAACCAGAACAACTTGCATTATTGTAGAACAATGGAAGCCCTTCTGCCGATACTACCGTTAGTCAAACTTGCGCTTACAATTTCAACCGGATTTGTGATAGTGAGATAGCTCAATACTGAATTCATTCTCAATCAACATTGAAATATTTGGAACATTTTTTAGATTTGTGTCAAATAAGGTAAGTTCTTGAACTTTTTTGTTAGCATGTTGAACTACAATGTATCTCGCAGAACAACATCATTTGAGACGTTAAGTGTAATTCTCGCTTAAAAGTGAAGCAAAATAAACTTACTTATCTTTCCTCTATGTTCTTGCAATCTCCAAGCAAATAGGGATGGTGTATGCACGGTACTTTTATGAGAGCAAGAATACCAATCAAGATTCTTACATTCACCTCAAAGTAAGGAGGTGTAAGACACAATGCTTTTGCTTGTCCGAACTCTCTGGACATTCAATTTCGGTAATGTTAATGAATACCAGTAGTCGCCGGAAAAATCTGTCCGAAAGTGACAAGGTATTAAATATATATTTTCTTCAAAAGGCCAAAATATTTGAAAAATAAACAGTAAATTTAAAAAATATTTTTGGAAAAAGTCATTATTCGGCATTTTTTTCTGTGTACATTAATTTTTCCAACATATTTTTGGTAAGTTTAATGGAATGGGTCGTTTTTGGAGGAATTTTCTATTTGCCTCAATAGATGGGGCGGTTTTTTGGTAAATTGCAGTGTATATAGGTTGTTAATGCTTTACTTTAGTAGAAATGTCCTTTTAGAGACACTTTGGTACATTTGGTTTATTTTGGTCCAGCCCTGTTGTGCCTTGACCCTTCTTTAATTTTGCTCTAATTTTTTTGAAATATTTTTCTTACCTAAAAAATCAAGAGAATGCTTAATTTTTCATAGACACTCTCCGTTTTTCGTTCAAAACTAGGAAAAACGTAAAAGAAAACAGTCTCCTTTGCTGTACGTTTAAACCATTATCACATCGTGGCTAAAAATATAGGAGGGCGATAAATTTTATTTCGTTTCGGAGTTATGGTCTCTCGAGAGTTTAAAAATGCATGGACGCTTTTGAAACATACACATACAATTTATTTTATACCTTTTTTTGATTTCCCAATTATGTTGTTGGGTAATCTGTGGGATTCTACATGACATTTAGGCTCTAAAGGGGATCGGCACACACACTTTTACCCAACTCATTCTATGAAAAAAGATATGCTGTATTCAAAGGTGTTCTCACGTGTTTACATGAACTTGTGTGGACTTTCCAGAAAGCCTTGGCTCCAATCAGGAATCATATTTAGCCCTAAATGAATTGATGTCGAGTTTTATTTTAGACAATAGAAAAAGAAAAGAAATAGCAAGTTTGACTGACTAATGTGTTCCACGCGCATTAACTGTTTATCAGGCAAAATATTAGTGTAAAATTTAAGTTCTGCTCCTCCTGCCACTTGTTTCGTTCCTTATGATATTTTTTTTGTCACAGTGGAAATTTACTTACGACAAAATTGTTTGCAATCCACCACCTTAAGATAATCTGCCTTTTGGGGAAAATTGAGATTTATTTCCGTGTAAGCATTTAAAAGGGCAATCTTGCTTTTGTCCCTAATATTTGTTTTTTCCAATATGAATAGACTGTATTTAGGCTTTAATTTTTGAAGTGCCATGTCTTATCCCCCTCCCCATTTTTTCGAACGCCAAGCTGTGCTACATTGAAGAGATGAAGAGGCAACCACGGCCATCTGGCGGTGAAAATAATTTTGGATGCTTCGGCGAAATCTTTACCTTTTATATGGTCACACAATATGATTCAGCAATTCTTCAACAATACTGCAGCTCACTTCCGACAGAGTCAAAAAATGAGGTGAAATTATTTTCAGAAATTACCTTTGTGATTCTTGCAACAAGATCAAGACGAGTTTAACTCCTAGATTCAGAAACTTTGCCCTTCTTTTGGCTTCATCTAGTGATGTATTTTAAAGTGTCTTTAGCATTAATTCATAAAACTCAAAATGTCTCAATAAATTGATGACAGCAATACTTAATAAACATAAAGCACTAAAAACAATCTTTTATGCCCTTAATATCCAAAACAGGAATTGAAAGAAATCTCCAAAAGGTTGTGTGTGCAAGTGATTCCTAAGCGTCTATTCGTGTTTTTAAAGTCATTTCAAAGCTTGACGAACAATTCTAAAAACGTTATTTGAAAAGTGTCAAGTCAATGCTCCAAAATATTCATATAATTTTTAAGCTAACTTGGGGTCATTGCTTTGAGTGAAGATATCAATTATAACAAATAAATTAATTTACCGGTGACAATCACAAATAGTGTTTTTCTCGTCTCACGAAAATCCCGCAGTTCCTAATTTTATGAGAAAGTGAGAGTATGTCCAGGATGAAAAAAAACACGCAGGAAAAATTCCTCGTAAGATGATTGTAATCGAAAACATGTCAGTTTTCGAAACTGTCAGTGATCAATAGTCTCAAAACTGAGGATCAAACTTGTTTCTTTTAGGCTAGATTTCCGAACTTTATCGACCTCAAGCAGTGCGACAGGTAAGCTGTGCGACTGTTGCAAACATTCAAGCTGGACACTATTAAAGACAAATTCTTCTCACATGTTTCAGGATCGTGTGGAGGGGATGGCGACTCTGTAACAGTTGTAAGTCCGTTTTCAAGCTCAGCCAACGCCTTTCCTCCAACTGTGTGCGGAATTTTGACTGGACAACACAGTGAGTCGGGCATCCTCTTAACTTGTTACACTTCTCATTTTCAGTCTAAAAGCTCATATGTTCACCAAAAACAAACGTGACACGAGTTGAGTTTGTTCAGAGAACTTAACAAATTCACTAGAGTGGTCACCTGTATTTGACTTGGATGGCAAAACCACGCACAAGTTTGGCTCTGAACGAAGATCCAATAAACTGATTAATTGAATAAAAACACCACCCACACCACAACTGCTGATGCGAGGTTAAAGCTTGTCAAGTTACAGAACCATTTAGCCTGAATCTATTAAATGCAGAACTTTGATATAATGATGTCAATTAACAGTACAAAATATTCATCCATTTGACTCTATTTCCAGTGTATTTTGAAACTGGTACCACTGGAGATGCCGGAACACTGTCCATTGCCAAAGGCACCGGAGCTGGTAGCCGATCCTTCGACATCAAAGCAACCTATTACACTTGCGACAGTGTGAACAAGTACGAATATTGAGTATTTACTGCTTATTTACATATTGAACATAAGGCATACACTCACTGAACATCGAAGTTAGCGGTAGTGATACTTTTTTTGCAATTGAACGAACTTTGTCCATTATTTTGTCGATTTTAACGAAACATAGTTTCTAAGATTGTGTGTACAAGTTTTCCTTTAGGTACTGCGTGTCTATGAATTTTTTGGATATATATTATCTGGATATTTTCTTTAGATTTTTAAAAACCTTCAATCTAAAACACTTCAATCATTTGGAACATTGATAATGGATTTCGGAAAGTTTCCAAAAATAACGAATGGGGTGACATATTTTTAAAATAAATGGATTATGCTGGTCCTTGATGTTCAAGATAGGATCAACTCAAATGGTCTAATGTCAAAACGGAACAAACCCATGCCTGAAGCTTGAATGGAAATACTTTTATTCGTCCTTTTCGCCTAATTTGACCATTTCAGTTTTTGGAACTTTCCGTCTCTGTTTATGACACTGAATATACTGCCAGAACCTTTTATTTGCACTAGCATTGGGGTACGCTAATCGCAAAATTCTGGTTGTCCAAGAAGCAAGCAAGAGTTGATTGATTTAACAATAATATGGCTTTTCACTAGGAAAACGGTTCGGAACGGTTTTATGGCGCTATTATTGTCATTTAGGAAATGAACCATTTTTGTCTACTTTTTTTTTCAGAGCTCCTGCTGGATGCACGCAATACTTCACTGGAGAAACCGGGACTTTTCAATCTTATAACCATGCCGGTGGTCAGCTTTTGGTCAACCAGAACTATAATAACTGCTTCAGACAAGAGCTTGGTAAGACGAATAACTTTTGTAAATTGCTTTCTTATTGAAAAAATTGTGCACATCCAACACAGGAGAGGATGATTGAAAAGAAACAGGACACCGAACCATTTGTTTTATGATAATATTTTTTCTACGAAGTGTCAAAGCCATGTCAATGATTTGGAAATCAAGCGTATTACTTAAAGGCACAAAACTACGTACAATGCTAAAGAGGTTGAGAAAATGGCTAAATGTAGCTTTTGAGGTGTCATGCTGGTAAAAGAATGTCTTTCAATAAAACAAATACATGCTAAACATTACCCCTTTACGATGGCTGTCCCTTTTTAGAGCATCATTTAATGTTGTTTTGTTTCGTTTCTTTCCAGGGTTTTGTAGATTGCGTTTGGAAGAGTCAGCAACATCGACTCCAGATCCCTTTTTACTTTCGGCTCCTGATACTGCAGCAACAGTGACGTGAAAGGGTTGATTATTCGAAAAACCAGCACCCTATTAAACAAGACATCTCTTATTATTTATAGGTTACTTGTACGGCCCTCAGCCATGTTATTGTCATGACTCCTGGAAGTAGTATGATTTGTGGAGGTAAATTTGCCCTTACCGGTGATGTGGCCACTATGGTGGAAAGTGGGTATTTCATTGACAAAAGACCGGAATCCTTATTTCAAAGTCCGTTATTACTTTTTAGCGACTTCGGGATCGTTTCAAGTTGGTTTAATAACACTTGGCACCCTAGCAGCTGGCATCACAGGATTCAACTTGGATTACGAACAAATTGCATGTGCTTAAAGGAAGAAGTGAATATTTCACATTCCTGTTGTTGATAGTTACTTCATTGGTTTCAAGTTTTCACTGAGTTATTTTTTTCGAAATAAATGGTTCACACACAAAAGTGCATATTCCAATGAATTTCTAAGCAAGAGAATCACGTAAACCAGTTCATTCTTACTAATTAATTCATTACTAGGGCCCGGATTTGAACTTGAAAAATTGTTCAATTCATTTTTCATCTTTTCGCAAAAATTTTTTTGCACTTTCATGTAAAAAAGAGACTCATTCCTCCGATTTTGGCGGAAACATTTTGCAAAATTCAATTATTTTGGGCAAAATTTGTCACGATTCAAAATTCCAATTTTTTTGGACGTACATATTTTTTTAATTTCTTCAACAAATCAAAACTCAATTCTTTCCACCTATTTATTTCTTAACTTGAAATAACATTTCCATGATATGACATGGATTTTGTGGCTGTTCTTTTTTGCTAAGTAAATTACATTTCTTCTTCCAAAACTAGTTTGTCACTTGCTCCAGTACTTCACAATCTAGTGTCAAATGTAACAAGTTAGTGGTTTTAACCTGCCTATATGCTTTTCTAGCTATAGACTAAAAAAATACAATGGTTGAGCAAAAAAGTGAACCCTTTGAAAACGTTTTTATGCCATAGACCACTCTCGACAACCTTAGTTGGCAACTTGAGATGGAATAGTTTAAACATTTCTATTATTCTAATAAAGCTTGTCAGACCATTAGGCAAAACGATTAGTCATTTTTATTCAAACAAGGCTAGAACATAAAAAATTGGACAAAAAACTGTTTTAAAAAAGTTTAAAAAACAAGGTTTTCCTGTATTTGAAAAAAAAATCAAAAAGTTTCTTCAGACATTTTCAGACCCAACCTCTGCCTATTTCTCCAATACTATGTCTCTTAAAAAAAGTAAGCTCTCAATAGTGAATTTTTCTGTGCTGGCCAGAGGGTTTGATGTAACGTGAGCGTAGCATACTCTTGAACCTTTTGTTTCTTTACTATTAAAAAAAACCGCATCATACAACTTGGTTAAAACCCAATTTGTTATTTAGGATTGGTTTATTCAAGCTACATTTTTGCTTCACTCATGTTCTCTTCAACTTGTTACTGCCATTTTCATGTCAATGTACTCGTATTTTTTTCGTTTTATAAAACTGAAGTTATTTGTTTTATAGTTTTGATCAAGTATTTTATGGTTTTGATCAATTATATTCCGATTTAGACCAATTTCAAAATCATTTTTTTGGCCTGAAAATTTCAAGTTCAAATTACATTACATTTGAAATCAAAGTTATTGTAATTACTAGGGACGGGCAGAAAGTGCAAATAATCTTACCCTTTTAGTTACCAAAAGTTGCAAAAAAATGTGCCCAAAAGTGCAAAACAAAGTGCAGAAAAATGTTGAAAGTGCAAATAAATGTCAAAAAAGAGCAAATAAATGTCAAAAAAGTGCAAATAAATGTTAAAAAGAGCAAACAACTTGCATTTGGACTTAAAACGTCATTCATGGAGTACCCACGGCTCCTAATTGAGCAGGAGAAGTCATTTACAAGTTCTCAAGACATTTGAGACCAGTTTGAGGTGAAGAGACAATGCCGCACAAGTAATAGAGTTCTATTAACAAGGTCACTAGCAAAAAGGATGTAGAGTCATGAAAAATACTCTATTCAACATTCTTCTGAAATTTTCATTCCTAAGGTAGTCTCGTGGATGTATGTACCTAAAATTTGTCGAAATATATTTAGCAATTGTTTGATATGGCTTTACCTCACTCCAATTTTGTCCTTCAAAAATAGACAGTCAAAATTGAACAGAAAAATACCCACGTGTGCCTAACAATTAGATCAAAGAAAATAGTCATAAATGTGTTTTAAGCATGTTTTTAGAGATTCTTTTGTCTAATCTTTAGTTTAGTAAACAGGATGTTATAGTTAAAGCAAGATGGTGAATAAAGTGTGAGGTTTGCATCTGAAATGCACATATTTCTTCAAGGTGCTAAGAATGGTTGATTGCAAATGCAAGCTTTTTCGACTAGTTCAAAATTTGATCTTGAAACTAAAAATTCTTTCAAAAGCCACTACATTTTCTTAACAATTTGTCAATTTTGGCCAAAAACGTAAATAAAAAGTGCAAATAAAGGTGAAAAGTGCAAAAGTGCGGAAAAATGGGTTTATGTTACCAAAAATCTTTTTACCATATTTGCCCGTCCCTAGTAATTACATATAAAATCAAAGTTATTGAATTTGCATTTGAAATCAGTCATTACAATTAAGTACAGTTGAAACAATGTAATTGACATTTTTCTATTGCAAATAAAAATTACATTTTCACCTCCTTAACAATTTTGGAATAAAAAGATTTACAAAAATTACCCCGTCTTTTCAATATTTTTAAGTATGTTAATTGATGCACCCAAAGTTCACAAATGTTTGATGCTCCCCACACAAGTTGCACTAACAAAGCAACGCGTTCCAAGAGTTAGGTTTGAACGTTGAGAACTATTAAATACTAGAGGGAGGGTAATCGTAAAAGCGTGTCCCTGTCGCCAACTATTGAGCGGACAAAAGTGTGGGAACATTTGAAATGTGTGACCAGGCAAATGACAACCATGCAATTGATGAATTAAAGCTGGAATTAAGTAATGTTTTGGGTCATTTTTTGCTATTGCTGGTGGTCACTTTCTTGAAAGAACCAAAGACGTCACTAGAGGGTAGTTTTGAGATGCAAAGACGATCTTAAGATCTTTTGTCTAAATATATGGACAAAAACAAACGTGTGGCTTCAAGAACGAGTAAAAAAATGGTCTTGATTCGCATGTTGGTCACACTAACGGTCCGCTCAACAGTTGTTAGGGCGACATTTTCCTCACAAATTCAATGTATTCCGCCCCCTTTGCCAAATCAGCCTGATTAAAGCTTGCACGCTATCTAGTGATTTATAAACGATCTATGGGTTTGAAAGCCAGCACCAGACAGCGTAAGTTCGAATTCCGAGGAAATGTTGAGGAAATATATTGAGCCCTTCTTGTAATTTGGGTAAACAAAAGGCCGAGGGTGTCCTTCGAGAATTGTGTTCGAGAATAGCCATTGAAAATTGAACGGTGTAGCACAATGAGTAGCCGAAAGGCCACTCACCGTGTAGTGAGTAGAGAGATGTGCTTCATGTATTCTAACACACAATGGTTTATATACATAGACAGGGGGAGGGTTGTGAGCAACGCAGTTGTTCAGTTGAGGAATTTATTAGAGATTAGAGTTTCCAAAATTTGAAATTTGAAATATGGAAAAGGGAAATTTAATAGATGTTAAATTTGATATTTGATAAAACTAATATTGCAATTAAAATAAAAAAGTGATAAAAGCCAGACTACCACCTCAGCGCAACGGACAACTGTACTTGCGAGTGTGAGAAACACCTCCCTTTATCCAATCCAATGGATTACTCAGTTCCAGGTTTGTGACAACTTTTTTTCTTTCCTCTGGGGCCAAGTTCCTTGCCTCCACAGAAGTAAAATGGGCAAGTGCTTTGTTTCAAACGTGTCTACGAAGGCTTGCTCATGGCCTATTACACAAATGAGCACAAATTTTAACGTCCAAGAGGCAGATATATGCTATAAAAGAATCATTTTGAAGAATTCCTGTCAAAATACTGAGTAATAAACAATTTTACACACATTCATCACAATTTTGGAACAACTCCCATGGGGCTGACTGGGGGTCATCCTTGATTCCAGATAATTCACAAAATGGTTAAAGGAAACAAAGGGACAAAGAACTGGGTAAACTCATTATGATTACATCCAAAACTTTGTTGTGTTCAATATGAATATAGGGGCTTGATACCAATACCATTTGGTGCAAATTACTAGTAGGATGATCAATTTCATGGATTCATTCTTTATTTTCTGTGGTGGAATGCAACAAAATCATTGAAAAATAAAACATTTAGGTATGCTCTTAAAAACATCAATGAAAACTATTCTCACTTATTTCAGTCTGAAATTTAATAAGGGAAGCTCAGTAAACATCAGCTGGGCTTGTTTGTTACTCCGTGGCACCGTCGTGGCCTCTAGTGTCTCATTGCTTCACTAAAATTCTTCGATTGCATCTTATTCTCGGAAATTTTAGGAAAGAACAGAATCACCAGAAAAGGGCGACGCAACACTACGGAGCACAAAATCAACAACCTTTTTCTCACTGTGCTTATTCTATTGAAAGTTCTTGTTCAATTTCAGTAAACCACCCATCAGTGTCTTTACGAATTATCCCAAATATTAGGTCCATTTGTTCCCTTTAATAATTATGTGAACCATTTGGATGGATGGATGGATGGATGGATGGATGGATGGATGGATGGATGGATGGATGGATGGATGGATGGATGGATGGATGGATGGATGGATGGATGGATGGATGGATGGATGGATGGATGGATGGATGGATGGATGGATGGATGGATGGATGGATGGATGGATGGATGGATGGATGGATGGATGGATGGATGGATGGATGGATGGATGGATGGATGGATGGATGGATGGATGGATGGATGGATGGATGGATGGATGGATGGATGGATGGATGGATGGATGGATGGATGGATGGATGGATGGATGGATGGATGGATGGATGGATGGATGGATGGATGGATGGATGGATGGATGGATGGATGGATGGATGGATGGATGGATGGATGGATGGATGGATGGATGGATGGATGGATGGATGGATGGATGGATGGATGGATGGATGGATGGATGGATGGATGGATGGATGGATGGATGGATGGATGGATGGATGGATGGATGGATGGATGGATGGATGGATGGATGGATGGATGGATGGATGGATGGATGGATGGATGGATGGATGGATGGATGGATGGATGGATGGATGGATGGATGGATGGATGGATGGATGGATGGATGGATGGATGGATGGATGGATGGATGGATGGATGGATGGATGGATGGATGGATGGATGGATGGATGGATGGATGGATGGATGGATGGATGGATGGATGGATGGATGGATGGATGGATGGATGGATGGATGGATGGATGGATGGATGGATGGATGGATGGATGGATGGATGGATGGATGGATGGATGGATGGATGGATGGATGGATGGATGGATGGATGGATGGATGGATGGATGGATGGATGGATGGATGGATGGATGGATGGATGGATGGATGGATGGATGGATGGATGGATGGATGGATGGATGGATGGATGGATGGATGGATGGATGGATGGATGGATGGATGGATGGATGGATGGATGGATGGATGGATGGATGGATGGATGGATGGATGGATGGATGGATGGATGGATGGATGGATGGATGGATGGATGGATGGATGGATGGATGGATGGATGGATGGATGGATGGATGGATGGATGGATGGATGGATGGATGGATGGATGGATGGATGGATGGATGGATGGATGGATGGATGGATGGATGGATGGATGGATGGATGGATGGATGGATGGATGGATGGATGGATGGATGGATGGATGGATGGATGGATGGATGGATGGATGGATGGATGGATGGATGGATGGATGGATGGATGGATGGATGGATGGATGGATGGATGGATGGATGGATGGATGGGAGTCTCACTTTAGGTCTTTTCGAAGAAAAATACCCAGGTCCCTGACCTCCTCTGTTTTGGGTATGGTTGTTTCATTAATGGTATATCTCTTCTCAACGTTGCTTGAACCGAAATAAATGATTTTCTACTTTGTGGCATTGAATTCCGTTTCCCATTTTTTTGCCCAATTGTTTGGTTAGGTAATGTCTTCTTGTAAAGCTAATCTACCCTCATGGGTTTCAGTGGCCCTGAATAACTTGGTGTCGTTGGCGAATATTGACAAACTTGAGGACACTCCATTTCCAATATCATTTATAAATATGAGAAAAAGAACAGGTCCAAGTACGGATCCCTGGGGAACACCATGGTCCACTGGTGCCCATTTAGATGCCTCTCCATTTAGGACGACCCTTTGTCTGCGTTGAGAAAGCCATCCCACAATCCAATTTAATAGACTGCCATTTATGCCTGCGTTCGCTAGTTTCACTGAGAGGAGTGAGTAACTGACTTTGTCGAATGCCTTTGAAAAGTCAAAATCGATCGAATTCACCGGTATTCCATTGTTTAAGGTTTCCGTGATTTCATCAAGGTACTCTAGCAAGTTAGTTGTGCAGGACTTGGAGTTTCTAAAACCATGCTGGTATTCACTCAATATTCCATTCACCTCCAAGTAGTTGACTAGATCTTCCTTGATGATGGACTCCATAATTTTACACACAATACTTGTAAGTGAAATGGGTCTATAATTTCCAGGCTCCGTCTAGTCTCCGTTTTTGAAAAGGGGGTCACGTTTGCATCTCTGCTAACTTGGGGCACTTTTCCTTCCTGCATTGATTTGTTGAAGATTTTGGCCAGCGGTGAACATACCTCATCCTTAAGTTCAAAAAGGACCTGTGGAAGGATGCCATCAGGACCAGAAGCACCCTTTCTCTTCATGTTTGTTATTTTTTCAAGGACTCTTTCGTCACAAAAAGAAACCACGGATAGGCTGACCTCATTTGCTGGGCTTAGATAAAATTTCCCATCCTGTTTTGAATGATGCTTGGTAAATACAGATGTAAAATAGTCGTTTAGGATAGAGCACTTTCCAAGGTTTTCTTGTATTATATCACCATTGGGGGCCGCTAAGTCCCCCACTGACACCTTATCCTTAGTTCTGTAGGCCATGTAGTTGTAGAATTGGACGGACTTCCCTGGCACGGTTAGTCCATTTTCAAAGCTGTCAACAGCTTCTCGAACTTCATCTTTGACAGGCCAAAGAGCCAACAGGCCTTGTGTGATAGGCCATCTGCAAGACTTCGTAGCCATGTTTGAAACAAAGCACTGGCTCATTTTACTACTACTGAAAGAAAACAAAGCTTTGCGCTTGAATGTGAACCATTTATATTTCGATAACAAACTTTGAAAAAAAAATTGCGATTTAAACTGCTTTAAAGTGCTGATCTCTCCTCTTGATCCTAGGAGCCTAAGCGCATGGAACTTGTTCAAACTCCAGATTGAATCCTGTGATACCGGCGGTCTGAGTGGCAATGCTTAGGACACCAACTTCAAAAGATCCCGAAGTGGCTGTAAGGCAGATTTTAAGATATTAATAATAATTGCAATTTGAAATATCGACTTAGTAGTAAAAAGAATACTTGTCAGTGTGTTTGGTCCACCGTCGCCGTCATTCCCTAAGACCCCTCCACAAACCATGCCACTCACTTCTGTCATGATCGTAAGATGATTGAGTGCATCGCAAGTAGTCTATTGAAAAAAATGAGTTAGTTCTAACAAGTCATTGTAAAACAAAATTTTAATTAAAAAGCCCACCTCAGCTACACCATCCGGAGCCGACAAGAGGAACGGATCGGGAGTTGCCGTAGAGGATTCCTTCAATGTCAATCGGCAAAACCCTAAAAAAAAGAAAACGTCAGAGGCCACTTATATTTCAATAAAAAGACCGAGATTGGGATCAAAATTACTAAAACTTTTGAAAAATTAGTTTTTGTTAAGATAAGAACAAATTAAGACAGGCCAATCAATGATGACTATGGGTCGCATGTTAACGCATCTAATTCATGGTGTTTAGTATACTATAATTGCGCTTGAGTATACTCTAATTTTAGTTTGGTCGTAACATGCGGAATAATTGAACAAACCTCAAGATAAGTATACTCTTCCGGCAGAGATATTTTTAAGTATACTCTAAGGGCACGAGTGCACCTTTGTGTTGCACTCGCGCTCTTTAGATTAGAGGCTGTGACTCAGTGCGCCCATTTCAGCGAGGGTGAAATAAGCCTAAGTTACCCATATCTGCTACATTCTGCGTTGAGAAAAGCTGCCTGACCATAAAAAAACTGTTTGTGTGGAAACACTGGGCCTGTGTTGTTAAACACAAGTTTAAACAGTTAAACTTCAAGCCCATTTACTGTACAAATGCCTTCGGACTCGTTCAAAATCGAACTGAAAGTCGATTTCTCAAAGATTTTCAAGTCTAACTGAATCCAATTCAACTTTAAGCGGGAACTCTTGAAGAAAACGACGAGAGGAACGATTTGATGATCATCTTCCAACGTGCTCGGAAACATCAAAAAGTGCGTCAATCAGACAAATGAATGAGCCTTCCTTCAACACCACCACCCCCGGATACAACGAACCAATGGATGGGTATGGAATCAATAGAAAATTGTGAATAAAAGACCCAAGACAGAATAAGAGACATCGACTCCACTTGCAAATCCATCCCTCATCACTCAATGGCCACTCCTACCAATGGACTTGTCCACGGATCAACCAACTACGCAAAAGCATAAAAGAAAAAAACTTCAACGGGAATAATAAGCCGCGCTTATGAAGGCCCTGCCAAAATTGCCCATCTTCAACCCAAGAACCCACAACGCTCCCATGTTATCAAGAACGTCATTTCACTCCATGTGTTCGAGACACTACTGATTTTTTCGATTTGAAATTGATGCCAAAAAATCGGATTGATAAGCCGCTTCAAGGAAAATAGGATTTGGTCTAAACATTCTCAAGAGTTCATGGAAGCATAACTAGAACGACCAAACGGATTGGATCGTGTCCCGGACTTTCTCTACAATTATCACTTTTAGTTCAAAAGATGCTCCAATATGTTCATTTGTGTTATTCTCCTAACGAGTAATTAAGATGCAAGTTTTCGCCACGGAAACGAAAAAAGACATTGACAGAATAAATGCTGCTGTTTCAATAACATTTTCGAGGAAATTTCAATACCAATAGAACTATGGATTACGCCTTTTGTGTCCTTTAATTCTGAAAGCTCCGAAGACATCTTGTTTTTTTTTCGGGACCTCTCGAGACCTATTTTCTTATGACATACTATATGTTTAGTGTATTTGAGCCACAAATGACAAATTGTCTTCAATTTTGAAAACTAGGAAAGAACTAGGTCCACCATTTATGTTTTATCATTATCAATAATTGCAAATACTGTACCAATGAAATTCAGCTAGGCTTTGAAATATCTGTCACAGAAACCCTCCTTGTCCCCGTTTTGGCATAAAAAAGCTTATCAAATCTATCTTTGGTCTCGCAAAGCTATCCTCTACTTTGAAATTGCATGGGCAAATTGTGTGAGTAAACAACAATTGCTATACTCATCGGTTTGTTTCACGTTAAGTATACTTGAGGTCAGCTATGTAGTAAGACCAGAGTTGAGTATACTATAAAACAAATCGATCTTATGTGCGTTAACATGCGACCCATAGTGTCTTAAAGAAAGATTTCTAACATCACTACATTCGTCTTATTGAGCTTTCTAGTACCATTTATTCAAGTTAAATTAGTTAACTCCTATTTCGTTACACTTTCGCGGTGAATCGCGCTTGGTTCTGGTTCTGGCTCTGAATTGGTTTGTGCTATTTTGGCCCAACTCACAATGAACCATACTCCCAGGTGATAACTAGGGCCCGGAAATATTTTTTTGAAATATAAAATATCTTTAAAATATTTCTCCGCTGATCCTCGATTTTTTACATATTTCGGCTGTTTCAATGAAAACATAAATATTTCGTCAAATATTTAAGTCAGAAAAAATATTTCAGGCAAAATTGGGGAAAATAAATCAATGACCAATGCTCAATAGAGCTTACCCAAAATGAACTCAAAATACAAAAATCTCTACAAAATGGCAGGTGCTCTGAGATTAGACATTCATAACCAAATCTATTGTCACACACGAAAAAACTGCGTCATCTTTTGAGGCAAATTGAAAATTGTATTGTTATATCAATTACATGTCAAGTATCCATCCAAAAACGGCCAACTGAATCAAATTAATCAAAGACAGATAAAAATCGTTGTACAAAGACGAAAATACTAAATAATGGCGTTGTCAAAAAAAAAATATTTTTTCCATATCCGGTTTTTTCCAAATATTTTAGGCTTAAGAAAATATACAGGGGCTATTTTGTCACTTTTTGCAAATATTTTTCCGGGCCCTAGTGATCACATATGATACAAAGCCCGCTCATGGCCCAATCAGACCTATCCCCATATGCTAACAATATACATATAAGGTATAAGGTAGAAAGAATAAAAGAAGAAGCACAAAATGCAGGTAAAACTTGGGAAAAATGGAGAATAAATATTGCATATTTCCACTCAATCACCATTTTTTCGTCGTTTTTGCCAGAACTAGTAATGCAAAAAATGCAAATCAGCCCAATACAATGCGAATGAGACGTTTCACATTTTTCACCACTCTATTAATGACTGAACAAAAAATAGACATTGAATTTGATTTTTCTGAAGACTTCAAGTTTTGTTTGAGACGTTCCATACTTATGTTTAGGAAAAAGTACCATAGCTTTTCATTACTGACCAGTTTTGCGCATGTCCGATTTTCCTCGAATCGCATGAACCGATATAAATAAATAATTCCCAATAAAATGCAACACAAGATGATAGGTATTCAATTGTAACTTAAATCAAGCTGTTTTTCGGTTCTAAGAGGCTGAAATATTTGTGCTCTATCCTAAATCATTGGGTGACATTGTGGCGCTCCGTAAACATTGTACAGCAAGGGTCGGCAACCGTTTTTGTGTCAAGGCCCACCAAATTTTGGTTTGGTGAAGTCGGGGCCCACAGATGGTAGAAGGTTCATTGGCCCACAAATTAACGATCAAAAAGACCTCTGGGCCCACAAGTACAGTACTATGGATGTCTCTTGGGCCCATTATTTCGGACTTTCCTTTTTGCTTGTGGACCCACCAACGACCACCCTTGAGCCCACACGTAGGCCAGGGCACACCGATTGGGGACCCCTGTTGTCCAGAGTACGAGCAATGAGAGATGTGAGTGAGCATGTTAACGAAGAGCTTCAACATTATGCATTAGTCCAAGGATGGCTCGAGCCAGGATGACTTTCAAAATACGCACTGGGTCCGATTAGAGTTCTAGGGAGAGAAATGACACTCCCAGCCAACCACTTGCCTTCAGTTTTGATCCCCCTTCACTAGCCTGAAGTTGGGCAGGATCACCGAAATGTGTTCTAGAAAGAAGAGTGGCCTGACAGCCCAGGCAGAAATTGATTGATTTTTGAATCAAATTAGTAGATGACGTGGGTTGAAAAAATAAGTCATTTGGTAACTAATTGAAACCTCATACTCCTCCAAACACTCAAATCAGATTGGATCTTAAATTAAATTACTTGGAATTGAAATAGAAGGTCTCCAAAAAACGGGGAACACCAAGGTTGAGTTCGGCCACTTTTGGCAATTGCGTGTTATTTTATTAGCAACTAGAGAATGAACCCTCAGTCAGGTTGACCAAATTTTAAAACAAAGAAAGTTATGTAGAAACTGTGATGCGTAAATGATGAAATTAAGTAATCTTTGGTGCTTTTTCTTGTATCTGTTTATCTCTTGAACATCAAAAACTTTGTAGCTGATCCACTCTGTGAGTGAATACCTCCATAAAATTTCTGGAAAAGTTTTTGTTTAGTAAGATTTTGGTAACCCTGATCTTCAATTGTATATGCCTCAATCTCCTCGGTATTTTGAATTTGCCGCCATGCCATGAGAATGAGTTGTCAGCTGAAGGGAATCATAACAAAACCCCTTGATTTGGGAGTGACATTTCTCTCCCTAGAACTCTAGGTCCGATTAGTACAATGGAAATTCAACGGAACAATATATTTGTTGCAAAAACCTTACATTTTAGTACAATGATCGGACCCAGTGCGTATTTTTGAAATCCTACCTGAAGTACAGTGGTTCCTGATACTGATGTGTTTCGAGTTGGAGGTCGAGATTTGCCACTTTGGATTTTAAGGTCAAAAAGTTGACCCCCAACTAATCTTCTCAACTAGAGACGCCATAAAATATGGCAGCACTGCCAACTCGAAATCCATCGTATAACTACTGATGGAACTCGAAATCCAACTAGTTTGACTGTTGCCAAATTGGTCCCTGTTAAGGTCTTTTTAAAAACGTTCAATACAACCTGCCCTAATTAACAATGATAAACTTTCGCGTAAAAAATGGCAGCACTCCCGGTTCGAAACACATCACTAGTTCCTGATTAGTGTTAAGTATTAATCTAGAGTTAATAAAACGTTCGTTGAACCAAAAGCACCTAAGCTCGGTTGGCTTGGTATATTCTCCTATGTCTTTCGAAATCCTCAATTTCATGCTCTGGCAGGATAGGTTTCATGAAATGATACGAAAAACACCTTAGACACGGAAATGATATTTTTCTTGATTTTGTTCGGTTTATTCTTCTGACCAAAAACGAATTAATGGTTAATCCACTTCCAATAGATTAATTAAGCGATTAATCCGTTGATCCAGTCAGGAACCACTGTACGTCAGGACGAATTTCAAAAATACACACTGGGTCCGATCATTGTACTTAAATGTGAGGTTTTTGCAACAAATGTATTGTTCCGTTGAATCTTCATTGTACTAATCGGACCCAGTGTGTATTTTGAAAGTAATCCTGGCTTGAGCCATCCTTGATCCAGTCTAGCTCAGTCTGACTCATAACGAGGTTGAGAGAAACAATGTTTGATTTGGCCGTCAATTTAAGAAGTCTCCAAAACATTCATGCCCATCGACAACAAACCCATCCATCCATCTATCACCCTTTCTGCTTCCCTTTTTCCCGTGCATTGGAGTGCAGCTTTTACCTTCTAAACCTAAGTATTTGTAATTTTAAATCCAATCGTCCACGGTTCCTAAGGGAAGGAGGATAGCATGTCATTTTGCGGCGTTTCCGGCTTTCGCCCGTTGTGGCAACTCTCTCAAGCTTCGGGTCTGTTTCGCTCGCAATCGCTATTACCTCGTTTGCCTCTCATGGCCGTGGATCAACCCGTCGAATGTAAGTTGGACAGCATCCCCTCAAACAACAAATACTTTTCTCACTTTTAGTCGCGTTCAAATCGAACTTAGGGAGGGTACTAGAGCAGGGGTTCTCAACCTTTTTCCGAGGGATACCACCCATTTTGGCAAGGGAATTATCCGATTTACCCCCCTATGTAATGACCAATATTACAGCGTTTTTGGGCGTTTTAATGTGACTTTTGTATTTGTTTCTGTGAAGAAAACGTGCAATATTGGTCGAAAAACCCCAAGTTTTTTCCAATTTTTCCGGACACAAATTTACCCAACAGAAAGTCAAATTTACCCAATTTTGGGTAAATACCCATAGGTTGAGAACCCCTGTACTAGAGGTTCGCCATCCTTTCCTTCAACAGAGCTCCAAAGGAATCAATCAGTCAAAGAAAATAGTCCTTCCCCAATGAACTACTCGGTTTTAGAATTGATTTTGGGCATTTCTACGGTGATGCGTTTCACTAAAATTGTGACTTAAGCTTGTCTTAGCAAAGGCGGAGACTACGGCCAAAGCTGGATATTAGAATATTGTTCCTTGGTAGCAACGTTAGTTTTATATAGAGAATTAGTTTCATATTAAGGGACGTTTGTACGACATGCGTATTTCGGTCGGTAACCTAATTGTCTTATAACGACAATTATTTCTATTGGCGGTATTTTCATGTTCAGCTCCATGGAGAAAAAAGTACATAAAAAAAGAGAGACGCAGAACTTGGCCAGAAAAGTCACCTTATCAAGTTCTTTACCAACGGCAATATGAATGATCTCAACTCAACAGTTTGCCCGATTCTCAATTTTAGAGCTTTCAACCTTGATTAGGACTTGCTTCAGACCTTCTTTTATCGATTGGACGTGTTATAATAAAAAATCCACACCTGCCCAAGAATCATTGGAGGGACATCCATTTAGATTTGCTTGTTTTTTTTTCTTTTTGGTCCTTCTTGTTCAAGGTTGGTTTTAGTATTCTAAATGTAGCTATGTAACTAAAAGTTGAAGTAAACAATGCTCTCTGTGAATTGAAGTTTAGATTTATCATAACTTCAAATTTACTGACCCAGTCCATTTACTGACCCAGTCCTTAAGCTTGACTCTCACTCTTTACGATTGTCATTCTGGTAAGGAAAAAAAGGAAAATAATGTCATTCACCCTACAGATGCTCTCGGTGGAATTCGAGGTAAGAAAGTGTTGGGTAAATCGAACACGAGAAACAAATGCGGCCATCCCAAAGGCAAGAAACGCGGAGTCAAAGTTTTCGACGGCCAACGCGTTCCCATTGGCAGTCTGTTGGTCGACCAAAGACGCATGGATATCTTGCCCGGATGGAATGTGAGTTGGGACGAAAGCGTGTGATTAACATGCTTGGGTGGCCTCCTCAACCTTTCTTTCCATTTTTCAGGTGCATAATTTGGGCAAAACTTTATTCGCACAATGCTGTGGACGAGTGATGATCACCACCGAAGTTTGCGATCCGAAAGTTGTCGAGACAACATACCTAGATCCATTTGCCATGGACACGCCGGGAACCACGATCTACAAGATGCATATGCACATCATCCCCGACCAACAGCATCAGTACTTTAAGCTCACCGAGCAAGTGTAGTTCAAAAATAATCCTTCATCAAGAAACAAAGTAAACATTCGTTGTTCATGAGATATCGTTTATTCTAACGTGAAATTGATTTAGAAGCCTTTGGCGATGAGGAACTCTTTAAAATCCTGTTCAAAATCTCCCCGAAATATGACCTTTCCGTAGACTTCGCCCACTTGACACATAAACTCCATTTGGTAGCGTTTGTGAAGGAATTCCATGAGATCATCCCGAAGAGCGAAGAGATCTCCATCCACTTTCGCTACTTGTGTACGCATGATGTGGGTCTTGGCATTGTAATTGGCGTACACGGGTAACATGTGTTTCACCGTTCGGCGAACGTGATATCTGGGAAGTAAAAAAATAGATCTCCTAAGCGCATAGCTCAATTTATTATCGAAATTAGGTTGCCACAATCCTTGGCTGGCCTTGCATAATTTGAAACACAAAAATAGCTAATTATTATTTAAAAAAGAAATTATGCCTTCAATTGAAACCTTAAAGAAATCCAATTTACTATAAAAAGGGGAAGGATAAATCACGACATAAAACTCGCGAGTTTAGGAGATTTAAACGAGGAATCCATTCAAGTGGTTGACCAAGCAGTCTTGAACGATATTTTCAACAAAAAAAATTTCTTTCTCCGTCGAGGGGCATTTTTGTATCATCAAATCCCAACAATTTCATCCTTGTCAGCTTCTTCAAGGAAAACTTTTTTATTGGAAGTAGATTGAGTATAAGGAAAATTTTACATGAACCATACATCGTCACTCAAAGGTGATTCCAATTTTTCAAGCATTCGCAATCCTGTAGCCTTTAACAGGGATTGTAAAAAGGGTGGGATATTCCCAGTAGATCATTTTGTTAGCTATCATATTTTTCGTGAAGCCAATCAATAATCATGGATGTGATGAAAAGTAAACACTATTAAAAGTTGATGATTCATATTATTTGCCGTTCCTCCTCGTATGTAAACAAGTTTCAGGAATTGCTTTTCCCTTATTAGGCCTTGTTTTTGGATGTCTACCCATGTCGAAGTTCGTATCATCTTAACGGGTAACCTTTTTTGCAGGCTCTGGTACAATTTCCCACATGGGTACATAGTCCTTTCGCAATAAAAGGCTCAAGGACAAGAAGTGAGTTTCTATTCTCTGATTCCTTTCGATTTCAAATTTTGAATCACTTTTGCTCGAGATTTTCCGACTCCTCCAACAAAAAGTGAGGTAGGCCCATGCACTTCAATTCTCGACCATAGTTTTAGTCAAGAAAAGGAATCAGGAGAATGGTCTTACAAGCAAATATCTTCGTCATGTTTGGTGACGTCAATGATTTGATCATCATCAAACTTAGAACTTCCTATTAGACATGATAATTGATCAATCTATCATTGCATTTGCCTTCTTTGATTTTCATCATCGACAAGTACTTTACTATATTATCAATGCAAGCTCGTTTCTTCACCAATTCATTCATGATCTTTCTCTTTAAACTGGCAAGACTAAGGCTTCCAGGGGTTCGTTCACTCACCGATAATCTCCGGGTTTGGCCGTGGGCTTGACAAAGCCCGAAGGATATTCCGGCAAATCCGGCACCTCGGGAATTGTAGCTTTCGGAAGAAGTCGACTCACGAATTGCCATTCCTCCGGGTCCTCCGAGATGGTGAATTGACGCTCTGGAGCGGCCTCTGGCGGCTGGCCAAAGCGATGCTCGCCGAACGTCTCAATATAGTCCTGAAAATGAGCCCGTTCATCCTCGGGCTCTTGACGAATAAACTTGGGGTCAAAGCTGATGTGTTCGGTAGCCTTGTGCGTTAACGTGTCTTGATCCACGGGTTTGTTTGGGATAACCGTGCAGGTGGACAATGGGACGCGACGGGAGTGACAGCTTGGAGGGCGGAACCAGGCTTGAGACACGCCCCGCCAACTCCGGCATACACGATGGAGGGACATGATGCTTTGATTCCTGGGAAGGTGGGATGAGGAATTGATTGCTGTACTTGGAACTTTGTGTTTGTTTACATGGGCTCAATGAAAACTAGAGATGGGAAGCGGTTGAAAAAAACTCGTAGGACTGGAGTCGATTCCAATGTTCGACTAAAACTCGGAAAACTGATTTGAAAGCGAATGAATAAACGAATTAGTTCGCGAATTTCAGTCTCTTTCGGCTCTTAATGTGATAAACCCTTCTAAATTTTACCATCATTGTTTTAAGAAGTTTTTGGCTCCTTTATATTCAATTATTGCGCTAAAAATAAAACAATATTTCATTACCATTCCCTTTTATAAGCACTAGTTAATCATAGAGACGGGGGGGACGGCTGGCCGGTCATTGTTCTGAATGCAAGATTTGTGGGAGATTTTTTTAATGATGTAGTTCTAAACACATTTTCAATCATCCACATTATGAGAAGTTGTAAGCAGGGGGAGTACGTTGATTTGCAGGCTCCCCATTGCTCTCTACTCGTATTTTGGCAGAATTCTTAACAAACATTCAGCTGTTTTTGGTGCATTGTTGCTTGCCTCGTGCCACTTACATGGGCATTTTCAAAACAGTGCACCTCTAGAGAATTGTAATGGTAAACAGGAATTAGTCGCCTCCTTGGTTTTAAGACATTTAAGAGCCAAATTGTCCTCCAACATACACGTGAAATTAGATTTTTAACCGTTTGCTTAACTCGATGACAAATACTTTGCGAGTTGCTTAAATGAGTCGGTCACAACCCTAATAAAGAGTAACGACAGCTGGGGCAAGGGTGACTCAAGTGAAATTCAAAATCATACGTTCAATTTTGATGATTGATTCAGTTGCAATTTGATTTTCTGTCTTCTATCTAATGAACTCCAATCAATTTCTTTGCCAAATTTGTAGATTTCAATAATAAATTTCAGGGAGTTGTGCTTTCAAAAATTTGATTTCTTCTTGGGTGGGATCACAGGTCAAGATATTCTAAAACATGCAAATTGTAAGATTTCAAGAAATTAAAATGGCAAAATATAAAGTAAATGTCTGTCAAGGATGTTGCAAATTTAACAAAACATATGTTTCTAATCATAAGATTTCTGGGACACAAATCGAATGTTTCATAGTTATGCCCTAATGAAGAAAAAAATCGAAAATCACGTAAATCCAGGTTTACCCCAACCCTAGAGGGCTAACCGCCCTAACCTAACCTGTTAGTCTTCTACCCGTCCCTTGGATAGGGATTAAACCAACCCTTGTTAAGATGCACAGTGAGTTTGCGCAATGTGCTAACTTAACCGCAAATCAAAACCTCTATTAAGAAATAACGCAACTATTGAACGGCCGATTCCTGAACTCACAATTCAATGCAGAGTCGATTGCCTTAAACTGGTTGTTTCAATGACGGAATCCTTAATTTCAACTCCAAGTAACCCCGACCTTTCTCAAGAAATTATGAAGCGGTATGTCTAAGCAGTTCTAGAAATCCTTGGTCTAAGAAGGTTCAACTCTCCAACCATAGTTACTAGAAACGTTGATTTTTCGTCGGATGTTGAGATCCGAATGGGTCGTAAACAGAAGGCCTCAGAAATGTTGGTTCCAAACGTTTGGAGGTCATGCTTTGGCCGTGCGGCCCCCAACATCCAGCCCAAGATTCCGGACAGTACCATAGAATTTCCGAATCTTGATACTCTCCTTCCCTTGTCCATCCACATTTCGCCTCAGATCGTTTTAGTTTTCTACATTTTTACATGTCCGCGCCATCATGAGTCATGAACCTGACTGACACATGAGGATCATTCTGGGTTTACAATCATTCTTGGAACGTATGTCAAGTTCGAAATACACTCGACGACAGAGCCGTGTACATAAAAAAGCCGCTCCTGCCCTAGGCCTGTTACATTAAATTTGGCTGATCGTACTCTGCTCTAACGTACGTAATATATCGATTTTTGTTACACAATCAAGAGACGGCCGGCCTTCCTTCGGGCGACCTTCACGTTATGATAGGTCGGAATCGTCGGAATCTTTCCTTTGGACTTTTCAAAATGTGACTGACTCCGCATCATCTGAGATGATTTTATTGTTACTCGCTAGATTTTATATCGAAATGTTCAAGTTGGGACAACGACCCCAATATCTTATTCAGGAAGTGACGGTTCTCTTGTAACCTAGTTCTCGGGCACATGTCAAACATTTCTGCACATAGAGCATGCGTGTTCAGTGTTGCCAAAGTAAAGTTTCTGTAGCCAGAATGACCCATCCTTTCTACGATAGGTTGCGATATGTTTTCGAAGAAATGTGGAGCACATCTGCTTTCGAAATAAAATTGCAGAATGTGAACAACGAAAGCAGTTTTAGAGGGTATGAAAGATTGTACATATGTTGCACAGAACTTGAAAGGTTGACATAGCTTTCAACCTTGAGGTCTCGACTTGTAAGAAAACGATTTGAAACCGTCATCATTAGAGACCAGAAGATGATAGTTCTTACAATTTCCTTTTTTCAAAGACACTGAGTATAATATACTTTGTTGGTTGCAAACCTGACTTTTGGTTGGGTTAGGCTTCTTCGATGATTTGGCGAACTCCAAAAATTTCCACATTTGAAAGCTAGTAACAATTCAGAATCAAGGTTAGCACAGCAATTTTTATTTGTTAAATTTTTCAAATAAAAAAATCATTTTTTTGATTTCATTTCACAAGCAATATAAACATTTTTTCCACAGAAGAGGACCAAGCACTAATCTTTCAAACAACAAGTAATAAGGTTTTTTTCCAAAGAATTTGTAATGTTGGCACGTTAAACTTAGTTTTGGTAAATGGAGCCTATATTTGACAAAATTGAGCAAGCAAAAGATCAACAGACACTATGACAGTGATTGTATTAATTGATGTTCATTTGGTACCTTGCCTCCTTGTTTTATACGTTGGCCAAAAGATTTTTGAATAGTTCTCTTGAACCGAAACTGTCATTTCATTTCTTTTCCAATCACCCCACTCCCACACTTACGAATAATCCTAGATATTTCAGCCTCGTGCTCATAACTTATCCCTTTCTTTCATCCCACCCAATCCGGTTTGTTCCAGTGTTTGTTCCACCGACCTTTCATCTATCGCCATTCTGGCAAACCTGCTCTCCTTTCCGAAATTCATCCACTCCCTCGTTCAGTACTGCGATACACACTCACTCGCTCATACATACAGACAGATTGTCTAGTGATCACCTCGCTCTCGCTCTCATTGACTGTGCTTCTGTCATTCTTCCAATTGACCGTGGCTGTGGCAGGCATTCAAGGCCCTTTCCTTCCCTCCGTCCCCCGTCCGTTCCACTCCTTCCTCGCCAAATGTTCTATGGTGTTCCATTCGTCAGCAGACCGGCCTTCACCGTTCCTCTTCCTTCTCTTTTTTTAGTGTGCATTTAGATAATCCGATCTCTGGACCTCGTTCGTTCTCGAGTTTCCATCTTTCTGGCGATTGTCTGACTTTAGAGCATCGCCATGTACGCTTTAGCTTTGGTGGCCGTGATCCTCTGCATCCTCTTCAAGATCCTCAACGTGAACAATTCACCCGCCCAATCGTTGTTCTATTGCGCCAATGCCAAATTTCTGGATGAGATCCTCAAATTGACCCCCGAGATTGCCGAACCGTTAGTTTCTTGTGGAGAAAATGAGGTATTGGATGGGATTATGATTGGAAAGAGATTTTTCGTTTTAGATATGTGCCCACGAGACTTTGGGGCTTTAGTGGACACGTCCAGACCATCATTCAGGGCGTGCTATCGCGAATTAGTTGTCCTTTGGTCAATGGACGGCGATACTTTTTCATTCAATCCGATCATGCCACCGTCACCTATGATTTGTATCAACCCATCGAAAAACACGCCATGAATGGTGAGATTCATAATTGAGACCATCTTGCCCTTAAATGATAGATCGACTAACAGAAGGATTTATTAATGCTAGGTGATTATACCTTGGCCATCTGTCCGGGTATCTGCAACACCAGCGAATCCGTGTACATTCGGCGGGTGGTTTTGCAAGCCCAATTGCATGGCTATCGCGTGGCCGTTTTGAACCACGTGGGTGCGCTCAAAAATGTTCGACTCACGGCTCCTCGCATGTTCTCTTATGGCTACACCAACGATTACGATGGTCTCATTCAGGACATCGTTAAGCGATATCCCGCCACCAAAATCATTTGCGTGGGGTTCTCCATGGGCGGGAATTTGGTCACCAAGTATTTGGGCGAAGATCGAGTCCGTCCGGATTGCATTTTGGCCGGCATCTCGGCTTGTCAAGGCTATGATGCCGTTGAAGCCGGAAAATATCTGTTGCTTTGGGAGAATTGCCGCCGGTTGTATTTGTACGCCATGACCGAGAATCTTCGAGCTTTGATTCGCAACTGGCAGAAGCATCTTTTGCCCGAAGATTTCAAACGCGACAAGGGCATTAATGAGCGCGACATTTGGTCCGCTGCTACTCTAGTCGAACTCGATGACGCTTACACTCGGTAAGATGGTGTGATATCGACTTTGGCAGAGAGATGGTTTTGACCCCGTTTCTTTTATAAATCTTACAGGAAAGTGGCTGGATTTGAGAGTGTGGACGATTTCTACCGGGATTGCAGCAGTTTGAACTACTTGGATGGGATCCAAGTGCCCATGATCTTCATCAACGCCGAGGACGACCCCATCGTGCCCCGACCTCTGCTGGATCACATGATGGAAGCCATCAGTAAGAAAGATGATCTAGCTTTTTTCTCTCATTCTCGTGCATTGCTGACCCCGGATTCTCGTTCCACTCACTCTCTATCTAGAAAAATACGACAATATCCTGTACATCGAGCAGAAATTTGGCGGACACTTGGGGTTCTATGAAGGAGGTTACATCTACCCGAATTCCGTCACTTGGTTGGATCGCATGGTGGTTAATCTATCTGAATCGTTGACCATGTACGTGGACAATGAGAAGAACAAGGCTCCATTGGAGGATGCCAATCTGCCGTTGGAAGAGATCTACGATAAGGCCGATTCCACTAGTGAGGATTCGGCTTCGTCGTCCCCTTTGATTCTTCGACGATCTCAGAAAGGTGCCAAGGCTAGTTTGGCTTGTGGCAAGAAGAACAAAATGCACACAGGATGGTCTCGGGGACCAGGAATCGCGGGATCAGAAGCCAGATTCTAAAAAAATTTTAAAATCGAGAAACGTAATCATAGTCTGCAACGATTCCAGTGGAAATTGTAGTCCCTGAGTGGCAGCATTTTGAACTTGCGTTTAGAAGTATTTTATCCGAGCATAACTATCTCCCCCTCGATCTTTATCCTTGAACTGGTCGCCATCTTCACCTTGAAAACGTCACGTGCACTAACTCATAATCCTATCACTTCTCCACCGTGTCAGATTATTTTGTATTTGGTTTTCACTCCAACTTCGCAAATACAAATCATATTTATGACCTAATTTTTAATTTCTCGTCATTTGGTCTAAACAAACTCGAAAATAAAAAGAAATCCCATACGTGTACCATCTTAGTATTACCTATCACCTTCGATAATCATCTCTTCTTTTGTAACTAGCATCTCGATCACGTCTGTGTCTGTCCCTAGATCGGGATCGAGATCGAGATCGGCATCTCGGTCGGTCATCTCGTTCTCGAGATCGACGTCGACGAGTTCTTTCATCTCTCGATCGGTCTTTGGGCCTTCTGGGCGATCGTGAATGCGTCGATCTGGGCGGAGAAGGGGTAATTTGAGGGCGTTTCCGAGGACGATCCGAACGACTCGCTTCACTCTCCGAACTCGATGAATCCGAAGACGAATCTCGAGCCTTTTTCTTTTTCTTCTTCTTGCGACTTTTTTTCTCTTTTTTCCGTTGCTTTTTTTTATCTTTGGTCTCTTCCTCTGGTTCCTCTTCTTCAGAAGATTCTTCGGATTGAGGTAGAGGTTGGGGCGCACATCCTTCCAAAAAGAGCTTCTTCTTATCCGCGTCCAACTTTTCCAGGTCCTTGGGCAGTTTGTAGGTTTGTACGTGATCTACGCGAATAGTACGCCCGCATAATTTGATGCCATTTAAGTTGTCCACGGTCAGAATGGTCGAACGTTGGTCCTGGAACAGTTTCAATTGCTAATGTAGGGACGATCCAACAATTGCTTTTAATTTTCTTGCCTAAGCATTAGTGATGGACCGAAAGCGCTTTCGGCCGAAATTTCGGTTTCGGTTTCGGTTATGCCTACCGAAACCGAAAGCAGACAAGCACTATGTAAAATGGAGTTTGCCAACAAAAAAAAAAAAATGGTCCAAAAACCTCTGAAATTTCAGTTGTCCGATTTTTTCAAAATTTGCGACTACCCAACATCAAACACATGAGCATTCTAATTTTTAAGGCAGATTTTGCATTTGAACAATTTTGTAATCAGCTGCTTTCGGTTTCGGTTTCGGTTAAGCCCTTTCGAAACTTTCGGTTTCGGTTATGAGCCCTTACGGTCCATCACTACTAAGCATATTCCGTGATTTTTTTTTCACAGACTAGACGAGCCGATTTAAAGGCATTGTCCATAGTTTGACGTTTGATCATTTTCTATCATATTTATAGATTGTTCGGCTAATTTCAAAAGTATAAAATGTTGCACCCTGGCCAAATAACTTTCTTATCCAAATCAGAGTTATTCAGAAACCCAAACATCAGAGTATCGCGATTTTCAAATTGCCTTTAAATTCTAAGGAATTTTGTTTACGATTCAGACGAAGAGCAGCTGTGTCTGAAAGTGTATGATTACATTTTTAACTAGCAGTTTTGTAAAAATTTGGTTTATTTAATCAAACTACGGGAATATTATGGCTTGGTTCGTCAAATATTTGTCATATTGGCTAATATTCGGCTCAAATGAAGAAAGGTCAGGAGAAATTGCCGTGTTTGAAATATTTGCTTTTAAGATGAGCTTCAATATCATTCAAATTCGTAAAGGCTACTATTTGAATGGCTTTCAATGAAGCTATGACCTATTTGTTGCTAGGTTGGTAGTTTGGCTTTCTTACCATGAAGCAGATGAATCCGAATCCCTTGCTGTTTCCGGTTTGATGATCGCGAATCAAGTTGATGTGGACGATTTCTCCGTATTGTGAGAAGACGCTGAGCAGATCGCCTTCGGTCAATTCGTAGGGCAATCCACCCAGAAAGATCCAAGCCGAGTCTCGATACTGCATGTGCCACGAGTTCTTGGTGCCCGACAAGCCCATCTCCAGCTCACGATCGTTCATCTTGATCACATTCTTGATATTCGTTAAGGGATTCATCTTGATTTCTCTCTAAAACAATCTTTAACCGTGATTTATGGTATGGACTCGAGAACCTTAGAGAGGTTGTCAACGTTGTTGTTTTGGTTACTGATGTGATCAAATAAGCTGTTTGGTTGTTTGTTTGGCAATTTGTTTGGGATTTTAGAATCTTTGTTTGATTGGCATTGTTTGCCTCATTTTCAAATAAGTTTAGTGTTGCCAAAATGTCACAACAATTAAGATGAAGTATAACTGCATCTACTAGAATTAATTTTAAGGATAGTGACAGGTAGTTATATCCAATTAGTTCATAAGATAAGGAATATATTTTTTTGGGAACTCATGGCTTTGTATTAAGAGGGAGCTACGGGCAAAATAACAAGTGATGGCCCATTTTGAAGTTTCACTCTTGACATACCTGTCGGTCATGGTGACCAAAAACTACCTCTGAGCATTTTTTGCAATTCATTCTTCAATGGCCTTGATTGATGTCGTGGCTTGATTTATTTCAAAAAACTCACTCACTTTAATGAATGAGCAATATGGTATGACTAAAGAGGAACATTTGTGAAAACAAGTTCTTTTCCCATGGGAATGGCTTTCAAGTGTTGTGGGCGGCACTTTGAGCTCAGTTGTTTTGCACATTCACTCACCGGAAAAGGAGGAGCAGCGTCAAATTCTGGAGAAAAATATTAGGTTCGTCCGTGCGTGCTTTTTCCCAGCAATAACAATCTTACCAAGAAAACAAGATGAAGGACAATACCACCAACACGAATCAACTCTACAACTTGAAAACTGCATCAGAATAAAGATGGATTTTTGTTGGGGAAATAAATTGCCCATCAAGAACCTCACTCTTCCAATAGTCCATCAACTCGCCCGGGCTATCATCACTCCCATCTTCCTCTAGGGCCTGCACCTCGGGCTTCCCAATTCCGCCTTCAAATTGGCCGATGCCACCTACACCAAATTCTTCAAACGATAATACCTCAGCGTGCCCCAATAGGCCAATTATGCTTGGACGCATGTCATGCGCGAAACTGAGCCCTTCACCACCGAGTTGGCATGCAAGGTTAGGGTCCAACTATATTGGCAACTTAACCTTTCCGGAGGCGATATTTAAACACTATCAGTCCATTGCTTCAACTTACTCTGAAGCGATGGACTGATAGTGTAAGAGATCAAATCCTTAGCGCCTACTCGACCTCTTGTGATGTCCAAAATTGTTTTTCATGTCGTTGATCCGGATTGTCTCAATGATGATGCATTTCTTTCCAGTACCGTGAATCTATTGCCGATTGTTCTATTCCAATGAACCTCAAGTGATTTTGTTAAACATGAATCTGAAGAAAACAATATCGTCAAAGTGACGCATTTGGACTTCATTAAAACAAGCCGTTATGGCTTTTGAAGATCCATGGTCTCAATTCCATTCAATTTTACCTTTACACCCACATTTTACATTTGAGACCGAAATACATACATACATATCTGGACACCTGTTGTCATTCCCGGTCAAGGACTTGCCAACACCCTTATTGTCCTTGGCCTGACATCCCTTTGGAATATCGTTGGTCGCGCACCTTCATCCGGCTTCGTGCCCAACTCCATCAATGACTTTGTATGACTTGAATGTTGCCCAAGACAAAAAAGGACACCTGTACGTATAGTTTTAAGCAACGAGAATGGAATTTCCCAGTCCAACGTTCTCTGGCTGAAAAATGAAGTTTCAAGCCGTCAAGGGAAAATAAAATTGGATTCCAATCAAAGCCTTTTCTAACAATCTTTCGTGTATTCTGAATCATAAGTTTCTTTGCTTAATTCCCAATCTTGATATTTTTTCAGCTCAAGTGATGGATCCTGCCATGGGACATTGCGCATTCCTTGAACAATCTCTTCGACACCAAAAGGATACTCGAAAGTGGGAGGAAATTCTACATTCTAAACTTATCAGCCCTGAAATAATCTGTCCTAATATCAAGTTTCAAGCCTTACCAACAATATCGTACCTCAATCACCGTGATCAAAATAAAAGGCTTAAAAGAAGTTTATGCATGTTCTAAGGACAATTGTTTAACGCGCGACCAAGTGATTTTTGGGCTCATTAGTTTAATTCTAGGCCTCTCATCCCCGTGTCTTATGGGTAATTGCCTGAATGGCCGCATTCAAACCAGAATGGGTGCACTTTTGCAACATAAAGTTCAATCATGTGAAGAATCTCATGTAAGTTACATGAGATTCTTTACAATATGTACCAATATGAACTCTAGAAGGAAATAAAATCTTCCATGAACAATGAATGGCTTTTAGACATATTCACATTCCACGGGAAGAAAACATTGACATCATAATGTTTTGTAGAGCCTTAGTGTGAAGTATCGTGTGCAATCAATAATCAAAAAATAGATTGTCCCTAACTTTGGTTAATTCTGAGGATTTATTAGACGCTCATTAATTTACATCATGAACTAATTTTACATTAACTTGGTGCATAGTAAAATAAAACAAGCTCAAACAAAAAGCTGAAAAAATAGAAGAAGAGGGTAATAAAACGGCAAAAGATTGACACAAAACAACAAAAATGACGTAGACATTAAAAATAGGAGTGCACAAAATATGACTTTTTTCACAAAAAAAATTAATATCACTCGATTTGAAAACAAGGGCACACATTTCAAGCACATGGACAATAGGCTTGGACAAATCACAAGAAAACTGCGGCTGGTACAAGGATTATTCAGTCCTAAAAATTATACTCCTAACAGGCGGGGACATTTTTAAACGTTTTTTTTATTTTCTTTATCACAAAGTTTTGCCCCTTAACGATAAAAATAATTTTCCATAATGTTTATTGCGAGAATCATCGTCTCATTGGATATATTATAAGTACAGTTTATATATATCGTGGGCCCAAAGCTCTTTGATCGCTAATTTGTGGGCCCCTGAAGTTACCAATGCCTGATTGGTGGGCCCCTGACAATACGAAACATAATTCGTGAGCCTTGACCCAAAAGGGGTTGCCGACCCCTGGTCTAAACCCCCCACATGGGTTCAAGTCTCGTCGGCTTTGTGGAGTCCTCGTGATCAACATTTCGAGATCGAGTCTGTGCAAAGTGGTGGGGAACATGTGGAGGTTTGATGTGAGGGCCAGTGGATCAATTGAACATAGGCACCACGTCCTTCTTAATTTTTGAAAAAAATGAGTTGTTGATGGTTGTTACTTTCCCTTTTCTTGTTGACGCACTAAACTTGTTTGTTTTGAAATCTTCACTTCACTAATGCACTTAGAGGTGACCAATCGAAAAATTAACAAATCGTGTACCCTTCTCAAGGTAGAAAAACTCTGACTTGCTGCATTTCACTGGGAATTGAAGACGAAGTCAAATTTACCATCCAAAGCCTCCAAGGGTAGAATCATCATATACTCTTGCACTTATTTTGGGCCTAGTGACCTATATTCGGACATTTGGTTACATAGACCTACGAAAGGAGTGATAATGAAAGCAACTAAGACATGTCTTTGGCAAGATTTATTTGTATGAAATTAGGACTCAAAAATAGAAACAGTAACAAAAGTCATAGCAATAATTTGTTACTCCATTTTTCAAACTTGTATTTTGTTTCACTTACAAGAGTCACCCTAGCAGTTCTCTTCATTTGAATAATAGAGTAGTTTTATAGAGTGAACCAAATGGGTTCAAAAGTGTTTCTCCATACTGCAAGCTTAAGGTAAGTAAAAAATACAAATCAATAATAGACAATTCCAGTCTTATCATCTTAGCCTAACGTTTTACCCATAACGCCAAAAGGATAACATGTATTCACATGAACTTGCTTGTAGACACTCTACTTTTTTAACTCTATCAACAGCTTCTATTTCCTGTTTGATTGGAATTTGTTTGTTATTTGTAATTATTTGGGGGGATTCTGTTTGTCTTTGTTTGATTGATTATTTGGGATAATTGATTGTTCCCATCAGTAGTTTTGGTGATTCGGATTCAACGTTGCCATGGGATTTCCAGTCGACTCTGCCAAAATGAATGATTGGCATTTTATGTGATGCCGATTAAAGCCTTCTCTAATGCTAGTAAACTCCGCACTGTCACATGATAGGCACTGGGATAAGGCTTAAATTTTTTCGGTTAATGTACCCGTTTTATACTTTTTTACGTTCACAATTCACCGTGAAAACCACAATTCCTGAATTTCAGTGCAAATCATGGCATTGGATTCAGGACTGGAGTGTCTTACTTTTGTATGGTAGGGCAGGGATAACCTATATAATAGTATTAATACTGGATACGAACTCGCGGAATTTCTCCGGCACGCAACCTCCGGTATGAGGGCGAGAGTTCGTAAACAACAAGTACAAACCGCCATGTTGGGAGCGGAAAATCAAACGGAAATCGACCAAAATTCCAAAAGATAGTGCGCCAATCGGTGTTCCCTGTATTTCAAGCGGGTCCAGCCAAGTCCTAGCCTTGGTAAAGGTCAACCCCACGCCCCAAAATCAGTCCGATGTTGGTGTTTTGAAGACAACAAGTTCAGCCATGAACGAGTGAATGAAAGAGTGAATAAATGATCACATCATGGAGGGCTAATTCATTGGTCACAAGTGCGAATGAACCTGCAAGGTGTCTTTTCTTCAAGATGACGATCAAGTGATTAAATGAAATTTGATGACCAGGTTACCTGATACCAATCATTAGAAGTGATAGCCTCATCTGAAGCAAATAGAAAGAAAATGGACCTGAATTCGAGCGCAAATTCCTCGTGAAAAAGGATAAAGAACCAACTTTCGCCCGTACAAAAACGGAGAGTTTCTTTACGCACATCCAATACACAACTTGAACAACAAAGAATATTTTACGATTCCATGAATTATCAACAACAAAATAACGTTTTTTTCCGAGCTCATATATCATCTGACTTGAACGTCTTATTAGTATCTTTGAACTTACAATTGAACCCATCCATCAATATTTAAGGTATTATCCTGAACTGAATTAACACATGCCAAACTTTGCATGAAATTAAGGTTTTTATAAGTTGTCACCTTGGCATAATTTAATGTTCTATAAGTGATGGCCCATTTTTGAATTTCTTTTATTGTATGGTTGTGTTTTTTAGTTCAGGATAATAAGGACAGGTAAGATATTCTTAAGTTGTTCAAGTTGCGTGATGGACGAGTGCGATAAAATTCCCCGTTTTGATCCGGGTGAGAGTATGTGGGGAAAGTTGGTTCTTAATCCCTTTTCAAGAGGAATTTGCGTTCGGATTAAGGTCCATATAGAACAAAGAAAGAAGAAATCCTCAGTGTCAAGAATTCGATCAAATGAAGAGCAAATTAAGATGACTTTGAAACCTATTAGGTGGACCTACTAGTAATGGATGGGCTCAATATTTTGATCTGCCTTTCGAGTCAGTCAGCCCAAATTGGTGATCTGACAGTCTAACCCGGATTACATGGACCCTCTCAAAGTCTTTAGAATGAAATGCTCCCATCAAGATTGAATTGTGTGGATTTTTCATTCAATTTGATTGTTAATTCCTGGACAAGGGGATCTAAGAAGACCAATCAAACCTTATCAAGCCTGTAGAGCCTATCCCTGCAATGATAAGAGATGATCCTCTGGTCCTGAAGGACCCTTACCCCCAGTCCTGCGTGGTCCTGACCTTCTTGAGCCCCAAGACTTGAAAACATTTCAATCAAATCCACAATCCAGGATTTAATCCCCACGTTTTTTACTCATTTTGTCTCAAGGACATTGTGATTGCCTTTGTTCCTATTCCAATCCGGATCAGACGGTTGATCTGATCCAGAACCCTCAAAAGTGCCCTTCAATAGTTATAGCCAACAACATCTCCGACTTGGACTCCATCTTGTTTCAAAATGAGACCATTCTTGTTCTTTCATTTTCCTATGGAAATGGTTCCTGCGTTGTGGAGGTGTTGACGAGGATGGAAGAGGAGTAACACTCCAGATACCACCACGGATACCTCTGCTTAGCATTGTTTCACTGATGTTGGACTAATGGGTGAAGCAAGATTCCATTTACGTATTTTCCTCATCGTTATGAGGACTAAAATCCTTTGGAGAGCTGAATGTCAAAAGTTCATGAGACGAGTAAAAGAGTGCTGGGACCTCTAAAATCAAGGTGAAGAACATCCAGTCCACAAATATTAACACAAAAAGTTTGACTGAATTCTTTCAAGACACGTGTTCAACAGTTTTAGCCGTTAATAAGGAATAAATGACGTTGTGTCAAAATATAGCCTCGGCCTCATACCATTTTTTCAAAAATCGGAGTTCGTGTCCACCCCTTTCAGGGGTTCCTGGGTAGGGTGACTTGAGTATATGGCCATTCATGATGCGGCATTTTATGGCTAAATGGTTAGATATATGCATGCTTTTCTTATTTAGGTACTTAGGTATTTTTTTACGTTTTTCTTTTCCACTCTCACAATAAACGTTGTGATTTTCAGGCAATATAATCAGTTTTAGCAAGCTAAAGGGTTAAACTCGAGGGCGAGAATCGGTCGTTCTCTAAGCGATCTAGTGACATTGTGGCAAAATTATTCAACCTACACAAATAAAAATAAAAATCTCCAACCGAAATTCAAATTTTCAACCGTAGTACAATGGAAAAAACCTGAAAGAGTGGCAGAATGAAGTTTACTTGCTAAACGGGAGTGACTACAAATAAAATGACGGTACTTCGAGCTTCTTAAGGCGGTGGTATCCTGAAACCCTCTGGCAACGCTGAAGCCCAGCTACACAAACAAACAAACAAACAAATGGAGCCCAAGACCATTGAGATCTACTAAATACTAGAGGGAGTGTAATCGTAAAAACGTGTTGCCCGTCGCCAACTGTTGAGCGGACAAAAGTGCGGGAACATTTGATATGTGTGACCAAGCAAATGTCAAGCATGCAATTGACGAATCAAGGGTGGAATTAAGTAATGTTTTTGGTAGTGATGGACCGAAAGGGCTCATAACCGAAACGGAAAGTTTCGGCTGAAAGAGGGCTTAACCGAAACCGAAACCAAAAGCAACTGACTACAGAATTGTATAAATGCAAAATCCACCTTAAAAATTAAATTGCTTGTGTGTTTGATGTTGGCTAGTTGCAAATTATGACAAATCGGGAAAATTAAATTTCGAAGATTTTTGGACGAATTTTTTTCCGATTTTGTAGTCAAACTCCATCCTTTATAGTCCATATCTGCTTTTGGTTTCGGTAGGCATAACCGAAACCGAACCCGAAATCGAAATTTCGGCCGTAATTTCGGCCGAAAGCGCTTTCTGTCCATCACTAGTTATTGGGTCATATTTTGCGATTGCTAGTGGTCACTTTCTTGAAAGAACCAAGACGTCACAAGGTGACCATGCATTGGATTTGTATACTACAACTGGGATTTTTTTGCCAATTCATTAAATAAGTCACAGAGAGGAAGAACACAGATTTTAGCGTTTGCGTTATGTAGGATTAATCAAGGATGGCTCAAGCCAGGATTACTTTCAAAATACACACTGGGTCCGATTAGTACAATGAAAATTAAACGGAACAATATATTTATTGCAAAAACCTCACATTTTAGTACAATGATCGGACCCAGTGTGTATTTTTGAAATTCGTCCTGATGTACAGTGGTCCCTGGATTAATCCAATACTTATATGGACAAATACTAACTCGTGGCTTCAAGATCGAGTTTAAAAATGGTGGTCTTGATATGCAAGTTTGGTCACATAAACTGTCCGCTCAACAGTTGTGAGGACGACATTTTCCTCATAAATTCAACGCATTCCGCCCCACTTGCCAAATCAGCCTGATTAAAGCTCGCACGCTATCTAGTGATCACTACCGGAGCGTCTTCGATTGATCCAGTCATCCAAGATGAACTCGCCGCATATTGAGTGTCAAGCAGCTTTGCGAGATGGCAGCACGGGGAATCGGATCCAGATCCGACGCTTTTATTTGACGAGGCGTGCCTCTGCGGATTTAACGCGCCTTCATAAAGAGTTGGCGGAGATTTTCGTCGGTATCCCCACGCCGTTTCGGATCTATTGGACCGATACACTTGGAGACATTGTCATCCAAACGAGTTCCGAGCTAGAATTGGCCTTTAAGGCCATGGCGGGCCAACTATTCAATATCATTGTCGAGATCGGGCCAGCCGGAAACGCCCTCAACGGTGAAAAAAACGCGGATTATGAGCCACAGGTATCGGAACCACTTCATAGACGTTTGCTTTTGGAAAATAAGGGATTCCGATCGATCAATCCATCAATGAAAACTTGATTGAATTTGCAGAAGGTTTAGATAGATATTGGTACTTCAGCCTGGCAATGGAGTTCCAAAAGTAATATTGAAATCTATCCGTTTACTTTCGTTTAATGAGGAGTTGACTTTTATAAAATTACAATGATCTTAAGTTTTCCATTTTTTTAATGCATGGTAGTCATTGCAACACTTTGAAATACTGCCTGGATGCAGATTTCCATGGATTTCGTAGCGTAAACGTTCTTGACTAAGCTTAAAAGCTTAGATTTGCCAACTTTTTTTCTTACTTTTTATGCCGTTTTTTTAACTTTAAAAAAATCTTTGATTTTTTCTTCTTCATTGCTCTAGTGACAAGTGGCGTGTCAACTAAATCACATCTATCTAATATGATTTATGGATTATTTTTATTGTTCAGAACCACCCACGACATTCAAATGTGTAAAGGGTATTGGAAAAAAGAATAAGAAAAAACAAAGAGAGAAGAGAGAAAAAACGGAATTGGTAACGTGTCATGTTCCATCACACAAAATGCATATAGCTTTTGAACTGGAAAATTGTGCTAGAAACATTTTCAAGGAGGGCTGACATCAACAATCATCATATTGAACTTGAATTTTCTCAGTGTCTTTTTAACAAAAAGTGTATTTAAACCTAACCTCTTAATCATGAAACTTGCTTGTGAGTGAGAATGAAATTTTAAACGAAAGAAGTCCTTCATGGAGGCAAAAACACACTTTCTAAAGATTCACTGCGAATTCCTTTCACGGATGATTTGGTTCTCATCTAAGACTTCACAATGAAACCCCTGTCAAGATTATTATTCTCTTGTCTTTTTAGAATCCGCCTTACAGAAGGACCATCAAAAGAAGGATGAACGATTTAGAGGGAGAAATGAGAAAGGTCAAGGAAGAAATGAAAAAGGTCAAGGAAGAAATGAAAGAGGTCAAGGAAGAAATGGGACAGGTCAGAAAAACTGTGGAGGTAGAAATGAACAAACACACAAAAGCTGTGGACGAACTTCGAGCCACTCTCGCGGGTTTAAATCGTGGCCCTTTTCCCACCCATGAAGAATGAAAGGACCAAGTTGGAAACCCTCGTCAACGTCAGAATGAAAATCGTCCTGAACCTCGTGTTGAAATTCTGCCCCAACCTCAAAGGGACAATCCCATACTACATGCTTTTCTGCAACAACCGCGTCTTGATGAAAAGTAGATCTCATTTTTTAATCATGTGGACAGATTCATTTGTGTCCGACATCTAATACATATTAAAAGTGCGCCTTCAAATTGTTTTTCTTGGTTAACAAAGTCCATCCAAAGTCATCTAATATGAAAAGTGAGCGCCAAATCTGAAGCGAACGCAATGTTTTAGTTGCAATTAATCTGAAAAATAACTCATGACATGAAATCTTCATTCACAAGAAATAACGGCAGTCTGTGTCTAAATTCAGTAAAAACTGCCAATAACTCGAGACCACTTTGGAAGGACCGTGCCAAATGAGAAGAATGCATGTAAAAAATGACGAATGAGCTTATTCGTCCAAAAATATTTGTTCAAAACCCCTGCTCAAAGAATAACAAACGCGCACGTTTGAGTCAAATCAGAATAACTAGTTTCTTATACAAAGTTCCTAGGGGGAACAGATATATTTAGTGGTCGACACATTTATTTTGATAGATATTTCAAGGAAAAACAGAAGCAGATGATCTAGTTTCTAGGTTTGTATAAAGTAAGTCAGATGTCAACCAACGCTTGCCGCACCTGTACATCTTTTGATAAGACGAAAAAAAATCCCTTTTAGTCAAAGCAAATCAGCTCAGCCTCGGTAGGAGCTCCAGGAACATGATTATTCTCCGGTTGATTAGACGCTGCCAAGCTTTGTCCATGTTGCTCCCCCATTTGGGAAGGTCCGCTATAGTGTGGATGTTGCTGTCCCATGGTGGAAGTGGGTCCACCATAAGAATTGCTCATGATCCCCGAGGATGGGAGGGCCGATACCATGCCTTGCATGTTGTACGGCGATCCATGTTGGCCTTGATGGTGAGGTGGGTTATGGGATGGATGTTGATGTGCTCCACCTCCTGCTGTCGCGGTTGAAACCGGCGGAACATAACCTTCAGGAGGAGGCGGGGCACCTCCTCCAGATGCAGGATTGGGCACAGATTGGCTTGATCCCCCCGGAGGAGCCTCCGCTGGATTCATCATGCCGTAATGAGGCTGCGAATGAGGCATCATGGAAGGATCGGGATATCCCCCAACCTGAGATTGCGGTGGTCCCATGTGGACCCCCGGATATCCAGGTTGGTGAGCCGGCATCATACCGGCGTGCATGCCCGGATATGCACCGTACATTGGCATTCCCATGGGTCCCATGGGAGCTTGAGGGGGCTGGGGTTGTCCCCCAGGTGCAATCACGCCATATTGTTGCTGCTTGACCTGCTCTTGTCGCATCAACATCTCGCGCTCTTGCTCTTGCATCCTTTGCAAGGCCATCTGTCTCTGATATTGAAGATACTCTTGCTTGCGTTGTCTCATCACTTCCAATTTCTCGCTCATCTGGATCTGTTTAATCCGCTCAGCTTCCTCGGCTTCTCGGCGTTTTCGCTCTTTCTCCTCATCTCGTAGAGCATCCAGAGCGGCTCGAGCATCCTTGATTTGGGTCAGCTTATCTTGAAGGCCTTCGAAATGCACTCGCTTGTCTTCTTGATCTTGGATGTGCTTCAAAAGCTGAGAGTGCATGGCCATCATATTCATAAAGAGGGTTTGCACCGAGGAGTCATTGGCGATACTCCGTCCTCGACTCGAGTTGGACTTCATCCGATTCACAAAGATCTCGACTTGAGTCTTGAGAGTGGTGACAAATTCGTTCATCTCCTCGTCAGATCTGCCCTCCGAAGCACCCGTCACGGATTGGGAATTGACCATTTTGGGTTGCATTTGGACCACGGGCGAGGCTGCAATAGATTGGGTCACGGATTTCGCCGGACTGGGATCAACTTCTGGAACAATCGCGGCTTGACCACTACGCTCAGTATCCTTTTGCTCCCAATAATCTCTGTTCAAATATCGCATCAACTCCGGACTGATTTCTTCTTCATTTCTCTGTGGGAGGATAAGCAAGAAAATAAGCCTTTGCTAAACTGGAAAACATCCCAAACTAGCGATAACTTACTCCGGGTTCTCTTTGTTCCGCAGTTTTGTTGCTAGTTCCGGCATACGTGGCCGGATTGATCAATTGCTGAGTGTTTTGTCGGGCTTTGGCTTTGGCCTCAGCCTCGGATTCTGAAAGTGCTATTGCCAATTGAAGCTCCTCTTCTTCTTTGATTTCTTCCTCGGATTTACCCTCTTTCTTGATCGGGGGGTTTTGGGGCTAGAAGGACAATAACAAGATTCAACTAGCGTTGATACAGTCCGAAGGTCGGTCGGAACAGCTGATTTAGCTCGATTTTACACTAGAAGCAGATTCGTCTTTGTTCCTTTGTGGATGGACGAGCTTGAAGCTGGTCTGCCCAAAGAGAAGAAGAAGCTTTTTGCGCTTTTGCCTCAAGAATGACAGACGTACGGACGGTCTAACCAACCATTTCTTTGTCCTGTCAGTTTGTGAGAGCTTGACTAACGAAACTCAAAGCCTAGGGAGTATTTCTAATATGATATTTCTATTTCATTGCCGAACAAATAAATATTTAATATAATTAAATTTACATGCTCTTGATGTATATATTAATCATTAAAGAATATGTTTGTTTTATGATAGGCCCCTAGGAGCAAATATGTCGAACTTTTAACGACATTTAAAAAAAAGATATTTCTTTGCAAATGCATAATTCCTTTTGACTGGGTGTTTAAAGGTGATTGATTTTTTTGTTCAATGTCAAAGTGTGAGTATATAATAGGTCAGTTGTTGAGGTAGTTTGGAAGTTTAGTGGAAGCATATCTGTAAACACAAAAGAAGCATATGAGACGGAGTAGAAATAGCCATGCTCAATCAAGTTTTACGACATAAGCTGTGATTGAAAAACGCAGCTTGTGTGGCAAAACTTGATCAACCATGGTTATTTGTACTCCATCTCATATGCTTCTTTTATACTTCTTCTATGACTTTAGATATGCTCTTACTATACTTCCAAACCACCTCAACAACCGACCTATTTATCTATATCATATGTTATCTATATTATTATCCTATCTTACAATCTTTTCACACAACAATGAAAGGGCAACAGAACGTTTTATCAACCTTGAAACGACTTTGGGAATGACTCTTTTAAGTTCTTAATAAATGCTTTCGATTTTCTTTCAATTCGTGGAAGATAAAAAACTGCGAGCTGTTGATACTGCGTGCTGAATTTGAATTTGTAAACCATATTTACATGTGGCAAACTATGAATCTTTTCTGAACACGTTACCGAATTGACAGGATCATGGTTTTGTGTCTCTTCCAGAAAGCCAGCAAAAGGCTCTCTACCACTTTCTTCTTGCCTTTGGCGAGTAAAATTGGGCCGGATTCTCCTAAGGAAACTGGTCATACTGAACACTTCAATTCAATTCTCGACAACCGATTGATTGCACAAAACAAGAATCGTTGTCAGAATAATGACTCACTCCTTGCGTAATTGAGAAAAATCTAGGTGATAATAGAGACCCTGCACAATTCAGAGTCAGCACACTTCAAGAAAAGTTGTAACTTTGTAAGCTGACCCATGAAAAATCGTTTTGGAGTGGAGGGGTGAAAAGAATCTTTAAAGTTAGTGTCTTCTCCTTCATTTCACTCTGATACACAAATCGTCAATTTTTCAAAGCCTCATTTTGAATATTTTGACATCTCGAGGTAGCACTCTTCAGCATCATAATGACTGTACTAAAATATGCATCTCACACTTTTGAACGCTTGAAAACAATCTTGAAAAGAGTGAGGCTGACGAATTTTTTCTGTTCAAAAAATGAAGAATCTTTTTATTTGGAAAAACTGGCATTTTCGGAAAAGATTTGTGGCCTGTTGGTCGACATTCGGCGCGTCTCTGAAATATCTAGGACCTCTCTCTGAGATATGCCTTGACAAGCTTATCTTTCCACCAAAACTTGCTATTAATCAGCGGACTCTGAACATTCAAGGTTCTGGATAAGCGTCATGTCAATATGACCCTGTAGTTACTCACCTGTTGTGCCAAGGACGAGGATAGATATTCGGCTGGAAGATTGGCGTCCATAGACGATTTCCGCTCTTTCCTCTGGGACTTGACCGGAGAAGATTTGGCGGAATTCGACTCTTTGGGGCCAAACTGATCAAAGCAAGAGTCGCATACTCGAACCTAAATAAATGACAAAACACAAATTTATGGATGCTTCTTACAAATGATGATTGTTTCGAGATTGTGGTTTGTACTTTGCCCCCGAAACAGAGCGACTCAAGTTGGTCAAGCTAGATTTTGACAGTCTTTCTCGTGCATTCCTACACTGCTTTGCTTTTCTGTGTGTCTTTACTTCCTCGTTATGGAATCTTTACTTTCTCTCTTTGCTTCCACGTCATTTTCTCTTGTCTATTTTGTAATGCACCGCAAAATATCTCGTGACAAGTTTTGCAAGTCCCTTATACCTTTCGTTTGCCTCTCAAAATTTGATTGATCCGATTGACTGAGCGATTCAAGGAGTTTAAGGCCTAGTACTGTGCTGTGATAATAAGAATGCGTTTTGGAAGCTGATAAAAAGACTCAATTATTGTTGCCATTATGATACGACTTAAATAACTTATATAACTAAACTGATCATTTCGTAACAAACATCCCGATTTAGTAGTTGAAGTAGAAACTTATTAATACCACATGGGCTACATTGGTAAGGAAGGGTCTTTTTCCATAGTTTGGTTCTACGGTCGGAAGTTTGAATTTAGCCCGTCAAGCGAAGCCAATCATTATATTTTATTTATGTTCAAATGCATTTTCAGACGGGTTCTCCGTCAACGTCGAAAAGATTCCTGCAGAAATTTGGGGAAACGGCATCGAACTCAACCTCTTCAACTGTTGAAAACCGCGCGAACACTCTCAACATCCCTCAAACGAGTTACTTACCTCTTTTTCGATGCCAAATTTGGGCAGGACGCAGAACTTGGATGAGCATTTGCCGCAAAACACTTGTCCACAGGCTCGACAATGATGCTGTCGAGTCACTAGACCGAACTGAGTTCGACATCGATGGCAGACCTCGCCTTCAGCCCATTCGGGCGCCACGTCAGCCTCGAACATGGCCTCGGCCTCACGAACCGGAGGAAACTCCCAACCTTCGGCCTTCATCAGGTTCAGGGTGTCCTGCAAGTCGATCAAGATGGGTTTCAATGGGCGAGTTTCTTCAGAATCTTTTCACACACACTTAATTCCATAGAGGTAGTTGGTGGAGATGAGTCACGATCAGTATGTCAGATGACTCATTAAATTTACATGGAGATCGTTGGTTTGGCTTTTGAAAAAGGTCTAATGGACTCCTTCGGTCATAAATATGTAGGGCTTCGGAGAGCCAAATCGATCGATGTTCTTACCGTGACAATACGATATTTGGGAGAGTTTCGAAAGGCCATGCCCCAATGCTGGATCATTTCGAGGACTTTCTTTTTGATGTTCTCGTCGTTGGTTTGCTTGACGATTTCGCGGAGTTCCTCCATGAATTGCCGCGTGGCGATCTCATCGTGAATCAGAGCGCCGCAATTTTTGACGCAAGATTCCATGACCTGAAAGAGACATTCATTTCATCATTTCAGCATAAATGAAAAGTCACGATAGCTTTTGATTTCTATTAGCTTACAACAGGAATCTTTCACTTTGCTGTGGTAAAGTATCAAAAATTATGATTCTGCTATGTCTGCCCTAACCTTTTCATTGACTAATAATTTATAAACTTATGAAAGGAATGAAAAAGTAATCCCCATTCATTTTCAAATTGATAACGATTAGTATTTGTTTCGTTACTTCTTGTTGGACCAGTTTGTAAAAAGTCAATAACAATGTTCGTCTTTTTAGGCCTAACAGCTCTGCTTCCCCTAAATTCCCACAAAAAATGAATTCAATCATATAGTGGACCTAATTTTGCGCAACTCCACGTTTCTCCTTCTTTTTAAATATCGATTACTATTTCTAATTCAAACCCACCAATTTTAGCCTGGATCCAGTAGTTTTAATTAACCCTTGAAGTGTCTTCTACAAAATCTAAGCTCATTGGTCAATATAAAAAAAAATTATCCTAGGCAGGATTTCTTTGGCAAACATCACAAACCCAATCTTGACCCTCTTTATCTGAACCTTAGCTTTCCTAACTGTTGCATCCGGAGATGTTGGTAAATGACTAGATGTACTATTCAGTGAGAAGGACGAAATGTCTAACATGAGCACGAGCATATGGAAGAATAGGAAAGTCCAAAACTCTCTAAACTCATCCCTCAAAGGAAAAAACCTCTTCCAATTTCGTTTGAATGGATGATTGAATAAGTCTGTCTGTCTGTATATATTCATTACCTGCAATGCGAAGTATTGGACGTGCGGGTTGTCATGGTAGAATTTCTTCTTGATGGCCGACACGGCGTACTTGGGGGGCGTGTCTCCGGCGCGAATGCTGTCGCACAAGGCCAAAATCGACGTCCAATCCGGTTCCAGAAGCAAATGCGACGTGGATTTCTCCAACAAACGGTCGAACGTGGACATGGGACTCCGGAACATGGTCAGCGATCCGATCGAACCACTCAAGCACTCATTTACTGGCTGATTGTACGAGTGCGCGAAGGAACCACCGAGAAAAATGGGATGGATTGGCACAAATTTCTGAACTAAGATGATGAAAAAGGATAAAAATGAGGTGCTGTAGGGACGTAGATCAGCTGAAATGCCAGGGAGTGTTGGCCCTCTGGGGGCTAGAAACGAAAACAAGAAGAATTATTGACGACCATGGCTCTTACACTTTCATAAACAAGTCAAGATTTAGATGCATGAGAAAATGCGGTACTTGGATTGCGGAAATGTCCAAAGCTATTGAAAACGGGTGGAAAAGACGCGTCACAACCTTGAATGGATGCTTTACTTCAATTTGCCCCCGCTTCTGAATTCATTTTAGAGAAAAGCATTTTCAGGTTTGAACTAACTTCTCTTTTTTTGCGATACGAATTGGATGATATATTCAGCCTGAAAGCATAAAAACATTTTTTAGTGGAAAAATGTCAATAGTAAATCGACCTCCATATCCTCAATGCTCATCCGGAGTTGTTTTTCTAGAAAGACTTTGAAGGACAGGATATGAAAAGAGCGATCTTATTCCAACTTTATAGATATGGAATCAGGCAATTAATATGCCATCATTTTGTCCAAGTCTAATCAACAGCTTTTTTGTAAACAAAACAAAATAGCCCACCCCAAATGATTTAGACTTTACTGTCAGAGTTCACCGCTTGGAGCGCTTTAAACCTATTTTCGGCCGCAAACTTGAGAGCTCCCAGCCATTGTGACTGTCAAGTGTGAAGTCAGCGTGGCTCCACTAGTCAATTTCTTTATCTTGAACATTAGTCAACTTTGCCCCATATTTCTCAAAGTTCAACATAACCGACCAATTTTGTTTGTAAAAAGTGATCCTCATGTAGTTACACAAAAAAATCACTGATTATCATTTGACAATTCATTAATTTCCGTTCGTCAATCAGCGCCTAATCAACGTGTCACGCTTTTTCATCCGCTACACGCATTACACGCCCCATTATCCCAAATTAGTCATTAAGCCCCATCAATCACATTCAGCATGCCAATTTTTATCACTTCATCCTTTTCCCACTTTTCATCCCACCTTCACACCCCTCCTCCCCCATTTCCCCCTCTCATCATTTTCCACCTGAATTTCTCATGGCCTTCCACTTTCGCTGAAACACCGTGGTTGACGTGTGTCAATCTAGCCTGTCGCTCGGAATCGGCTGCCTCTTTTCCTGCTGGATTCGCTGAAGTGTTCGGTTGTTCGTTCGTTCGCCCATTTTCGGCAAATCGACCGTCTTCCTCCATCTCGTTCATCGATCGCATGCGGATTCAATCTGGGAGGAGTCATTCAAATCTCATGGCTTGATTGCGTGATCACGTGTTTTTCTAGGCGGAATAATTGGTTTGTTTTGAGGCCGCTCGTTCCACCCACGACTTGACCTCAGCCGTGGTTGATTGTATGCGGCTAGGAGGACACCCGCCGTAGAGTTAGTCCAGGACGTCCGAGATCCTTGAGTTAGCTGATGAGGAGGAGGATGGCGGTGTCGTCTTTGAGTGTGATGTGGGGGTTGGGATTGTGGGTGGCGTGTTTGAGCGGATGGACTTTGGCGGTCGAGTTGACCTTTGAATTGCCGGATAATGCCAAAGAGTGCTTCTATGAGGTCATCGAAAAGGGCACGGAATCCACTTTGGAATTTCAGGTACGAGAGGCTTTGGCCCGTAAGAGGTACTGTACAGGGTGTACGTGAAGTTTTGTGGCACATTGATTTCGCCGATATTTGTGTCTACCGACTTTGTTGACCCTCCTCATGAATATTTGGCAATTTTTACGACATGCCACGAAAGTCTTCCGTTGTCTCCGTTTCATTCCAAGTTCAATGTTCATGTTTCGGTTCATGTTCAGTGATGTTCAATGTTCAGTTCATTCAATAAGTGTTCATAATTGATAGATAGCATTTTCTTATAGTCCATGTTATAGGCTGAAATCATTTGCTAGTTTCGAATAAGAGGCTGAAACTCATTGATTTCTAACGAGTTCATTTGCGAGTCCACCCTTAAATGGTATCTCTTCAATATGGACGAATCCAACGAATCTCCGTTGACTGGGGTCTGAAATTCTGAATCCACCCTGTTCCTAGACGGTCTATTTGCCCAAGATTGCATTTAATTTTTATAAACCAAGTATTACGAAATGGCATTAAAATGTTACTAAGATGATTTATATTTATTTTTTGGTAAAGGAATGATTCCAAAGTTGCTCATCAATTCATCTTTTCACTTAGAAGAAATGAGGAGTCCATGATGTCCTGTATTTAATGTCTAATAATCGTTTGTTTTAGGTGGTGACCGGGGGTCAATATGACGTGGACGTGATTCTCACGGATCCTCGCCAAACCGTTTTGTACAAACAAGTTAAGAAACAGTACGATTCGCACACATTCACGGCCGACATCACGGGCGAATATCAGGCTTGCTTTTCGAACGAATTTTCTACGTTTTCGCATAAGTTGGTCTACATTGACTTTCAAGTGGGCGATGAGGCTCCCCTCCCGGGCATGGGGGATCATCTCACCGCCATGACCCAGGTAGGAATGTAAAATATATCCGTTATTTTTATGAATGTTGCCATCGGTTTTTAGGGCATTTTGATCCACGTGCTTCGTGTCATTTTCAGTTGCACATCTCGGTGAGGAAGGCTTGTTATATTCCAGCCAATCGTCTTCAGTAAAGTCAGAGCTTTTTCCCCGCATTCATGACTAATGAAATTTATATTGCATTTAATCAACTCTCTCTAATCTCAATCGGCCCCAGAGACTGCTAGTTTGATCGTGACCTTTCATGATTTAAGACTCCAGTTGTGCTGACCTTTTACCACCTTTTACAGATGGAAACCTCATCGCAAGAAGTTCACGAAAATTTGAATGCTATCATTGACTATCAAACACATCACAGACTAAGGGAAACTCAGGTAGAGCTACCATAAGTCAGTGTTGAGGAAGAGAGTTATTAAAATTTATCCTCATCCATTCTAGGGTCGTAAAAGCGGCGAGTATCTCAACGAGAGGGTCATGATTTGGTCGATATTTGTCACGGGGGCCATTCTTATCGTGGGATTTGGCCAAGTTCTCGTTCTAAAGTCATTCTTTTCGGAGAAAAGGCCATCGCAATCGTACGGCTACAACTAAATTCAGCCAAGGAAGTCGACGATCTTTTTTATTCCAAGAGAAATCTCTCCGGAAACTTGAACCAAAAAACAGCAAGAAAACCGATAGCCATGAATTTCGGTCCAAGTCTCATCCTGGCCAGTGTGAATGCGGTTCTCGCAATTGAATGCTTGAGCATTATTCTTTCTTTTTCTTGACCCCTCGAGGCCTACAACAGATATATGTGTTATTATTCTATGATTGTTAGACTGTTTGTTTCAATTCATTCATTCCAGAACGTGTGCAATGTCCAAGCAAGAGTGAGCAAAAGATTCCGCGAATGATCCCATAAAAAAATACAGCCTCAGGGCATTTTGGTGAAATTGAATGTTGTTGTTTTTGTATTTTCGTAAGATTGTTGAGGTCATTTCAGACTCGCGTTTTGTTTAGATGCGGGTTCGTTTTTGGCAGATCACAGAGTTCATCGAGGGACTCGGGTTGGAAAACGCGGACGAAACGAAGCCTTGGGGGAGGACATGAGACATTTTTCATGACGATTATTGGTCCATAGTGACTCCTTGATTGGCCAGTTCAGTCCTAAAAGACAACAGAGAGCAATCTGAAACCACCCGTTGACCAACCTGTCTCCAGAAGATCAGAAAGTCACAGAAAAATAGTGGTAGTATTTTGTTTTTGTGTTCATATTTAGTGGTAGTCATTGCAAAGAGAGCCAAAGGCGAGAAGGAAAGGAAGGAAAATCGAGTCTAACCTGACTTGGGCGGCTTTGAGGTCCGTGTCAGCACTTCGGGCGTGCGTGCATCTCTCATTGTCCGTAGGCTGGCCCCGCACCCAAGCCCTGTCGCCCTCTTTCCTTCCCTTCCTTCCTCCTGTTGGTCGCTCGTCCTCATTTGCGCGATGACCGGAGTCGCGCGCTGGAGCGCGTGGCGCGCGCCGGGCTGTCTGGTGTCTCATTGGTGGAAGAGGAAGACGAGCGGGCGCGCGAATTGCGCGCGTTCCCGCTTCGCGAGGATGACCGGCCGTTCCGCTGAGCTGGCTGCTGTGGCTCAGTTGAGGTAGGCGTGGTGGAGGTGGGAGGAGTGGTCGCCGCATGTCCATTACTCCGGCGGGTGCTTGGGGGAGTACTGGGCGGGGGATCCTCTTGCATGGGGGACACCCGGGTACACACTTTTTTGGCTAGAGGCTCTGGTGAGCGCAAGGGCGGGCTATGACTGTGGGGCCGCTTGCGACTGTATTTGCTGGAGGGAGGGATTCAACGGGGTCAATGTCAAATTGCTGATGATTAATGGGTCAAGCATGTTACTAGTTATTGGATACAGGGCGCCAGCCAATCTTTGTGGCTGGCTAATAAGCAACGGAAGGGAATCGTGCCTTCATCATCAAAGTTTTAGTATTGATGATTCGTTTTAAGGAACACTTTCCTGTTTTTCAAGGTGTTCATTGACATTGTAATAAACGGGACGGTTAGGTTATGAGCTTCGACTCAAAGCCCGAATCGGCGCTAACACTTCTCCGTGTTATGGAAAAGATCAATAAAAATAGGAGGAAATAACTATTGCGTACCGAAGTTGAACTGAGAAATCGTCCTCGACCGTATCATCGTCCCAATTGTCCTCCCAAACGTTCACATCGGTTTTGTCTTCATCTTTTGCATCCCATTCTAGAACCAAGAACAAATATTCAGTCAATTTGATAACTCGTCTAAACTGCACCAATCAAGGATCAATAAAAATACCATTCTAGTAACATCTGGAGCTTTCGTAAAAAAACGCTTGATCTGGACTCAACTAACATTCACAAATTACGTATTAAAACGGACTTTTGAAACAATTAGGCTAAAATTCAGATCCAAGTTTCCATTCAAGCTGTTGCGGAAGAAAAAATATTTTCTTCCGTCATTTTTCTTTACATTTATTGGGAAAAAAATAGCACCAAAAATATCAAAGTTACTGCTTAAAAAAACAATAGTCAAAATAAATTGTAACTCCGATTCCATCATGAAGTTCCAGATTCTCCTAATGGAATGGATAGGACGTGTGCGACTTCAGTTACAAAATCAAGCATATTTCCAAATCATTCTATCCATTGAAACGCATAAATGTGCAGATATCAATTAATCCATATGAAATTAATAAAAAAACTATGAATACAGCAGATTTCCTGTAGATGCAGTAAACACAATCGTTCAATAAAATCTTAACGAACTCTGATAAAAAAAGCATTTCATCAAAATAGGACGCCCTCTAACGGCTCAAATCGGCAGCACCGCCCAACCAACCAACACATGATGCGGAACACAACGTTCGTACCTTCTGCGGGGAATTCCTCGAAATCGTCGTCCTCCTCGAGAAGACCTAAATCAGGCGTGTCCTTCACGGCCGCCTTGGTATCCTTTTCGACCTTGGAGGAGGCGTCTTTTGTGGCGTTCGACATGCTTGGCAAAACGGTCTGATAGATTCTTAGCCTCAAAGTGATCAACTTTAGCAGGCTTCAAATGAGACCAGCGTGACCATGTTTTAATATTGATAAATACGCAAAAAGGGACCTCAACTTTCAACAAATCTGATTCGATTGAAGTATCGAAAGTCAATTTCACAAAAACATCGTGGCTGTTTGTCATTTATCAAAACAAAATGAGTTTTACGGAGGTGGCTTGTTTAAAATGTTAGATCCAATGAAATGAATTAAAGGGATTACTAGGTTGGAGTTGTGGCAAATTGGATCACCCTGACCAAGCCGAAATTCGCTGTTTGGCTTGATGTGAGAGGAATGACTAGGAAAAATAACTTCAAGCGTAGGGTGACGAAACTGTTTGTCCACAGGTTTTTCTCGAAGCTGTTCAAAACTGAAAAGGCAAATATGAACGGAACGGTTAACCTTTATGGCATGATTTAGTTGAATCTCTGTTCAAAGGTGAATCATGATGGAAAGAGTGATTTCGGCAGTTGGGATGCCAATTAATGAATACATAGGATAAAAACCCGAAACGGCCTAGAAAACTGTCAGAGCTCTAGTGCAAACATTTTCGATCTCAAAATTTTATGTTAAAAAGATTTTGGGTCCTGGGTCGGTCTCGTATGTACATCTCATTGAAAAACCGGCAAGTTGAAGAAATAAAACGGGTCTCCTTTGGGACATAACAAATTGTCTCAAATTGATGTTCTTTCCATCTTTCATGGTTTGACAGATTCAAAATATACTCAAGCATTTTTCCATACATTCAAAAAGACTCGAAGCAAGGTCGATGAATTAGTCGAAAAGCAAAACAGATCATGTCGGTCTTTCACCGTCAAGTCTTAATTTCTGCTTGTCATGAATCTTTGCCAAACCGAACCAGAAGTGTAAAATAAGTAGGGAGCAGAAAAATATTTGTAAGCAAAATCTTAAATTACTAACTACGTTCCCATTTGCGCATTTTTAGCTGTTTTTAACTATTTGTCAAAAAAAGGTAAAGGTAACCAAAAAGTTAACTCTTTTGTCGTTTTTAGTAGCTAAAAATCCGCTCCTTATCAATAAGTAGAGATGGCCAAAATATGCCACAATCGATTACGAAAAAGCGAATCCTTACAGGAATGCAAGTACCTTCTTCGAACAGAGATGATGGACATGTTTTGATGGAATGGTGCAAAAGTGTTATGCTCATGTACTATACTCGACTAATCTTCTTTTTTTAAGTTTTAATTTCTTAACCTTTTGTTTTTTTCCCTTGTAAACCAATAATCTTTATACCCATGTTTTTGAGGTTTGAGAGGTCCCAACAATAAACAATAAAAGTTTTGTTCCAGACCTTTTGATGTGCTCTAAATTATGCTTAAGCCCCAAAACATGCTCTTAAATATGCTTAAGAACCTAAAAAATATTAGATAAATGCAAAAAAAGTTCCTTAAAAGCAAAACCAATGGAAACAACATTTGCTTATTTACCGAATTCATTTTTGGCAACTTTATTTAATTTCAATGGCATTATAAATCTTAATTACCCAAGAGAAAGGCACCATCAACGAGACAGCAAAATCATTCTAATTGCATTCCCACCCCTTTTCATTTTTTTACTATTGAAACCAACAAAAAAATAACTTTTATGATAGCCTTTGTTTTGACAAAGTAGTTGAACTACAAAAAGTCGTATTTCAGAAAATAGAAAATGGAAAGAATGGGACATGCATAAGGTTGCTTCAAGTGAGCGTTTTAAATCATTCCGCGGGCGGCAAAACAGGGCCGTTGGCTGCGCTGGGCTGCTCAGCCCATTTTGGTGAATCCAAGTTTTTTCTATTTTAACGCGCATTTGATGATTCTAGGTCCTTGGAAACGATCTAAATTTTAGGTTTTGATCCCTCCGCTTTCACCTGGTTGAAAATATGCTCAATTTGTTTGCTAGAAAATGAGACAGAAAAAATTAGACCTTAACAGAAAGAAGCATTAAAAAATATTGCATTTCTCTGTGTGCCAAATATTTTGAAATATTGAAATGATTCTTTGGAACCCACTGAACAAATCGGCATCTTTAAATTAGTGTTTGGATCAATGTTAAGTCCTATTTTTGCAATAGCACAAGGCTTGCTTACATGCTTTTAAATCAATCACCCTAAAAATAAATTTGCATATTATTGACCCAATTCCAGCCAAGGCATCTTTAAGTGAAATACCGATCGTTTCCAGGGATCTAGAATCATCAAATGCACGTTAAAATGGGAAAAATTTGGATTCGCCAAAATGGGCTGAGCAACTCAGCACAGCCAACGGCCTTGTTTTGCCGCCCACGGAATGATTTAAAACGCTCACTTGAAGCAACCTTGTGCATGTCTAATTCAGGTAATGGTGACGATACGAGGTCCGGATGAAAAGGCAAACCAGTGTTGCCAGAACTTTTCGAACCATTTATGCCAAAATACATCAAGAAAAGGGCCAGATCTGGTTTGACAGAAACAAATTGTGTTATGCCATGATTGGCACTTGAGACAACAAATTTGGAAACCAAAAGTACTAATTTAAAGCAATTCAGACGTTCTAAATTTACTCCAAAGAATGAATTCAAGTTTAAAAACACTAATAAATGAACTGGAATCTGAAAATTGAGAATCTGGTAATCAAAAGAATTTTCGTTAGTTTGCAAGTTTGAACACCTTTGGTTAGGATTTTGGAAAAAATGCACACTTTATTTGCTCGTTCTTGCACGAGAAAATTCTCCACAAAAGGCCACTTTTTTTGGGTAAGTACAAGTGTAAGTGATGTTATAAGCACCGATTTGTATTGTACAGCTCCAAAACCATCAAGGTATCAAACAAAATGCCGTGTTTTGTTCGTGTTTCTCTTCAATATCAAAGGTCTTTTTTAAGTGCTTGCCATTTTTTAATCAAAAGAATAATTTTGCAAATTCTTACAAAACCGAGAGTCAAAATGTCCAAACTAGCAATTCGACATTTTTTGTAGCATCTAAGTCATAAGGGCGGTCTGTAAATCGCGAAAACCCTTGCACTGACCAAAATCTTACATTGACGAACAAGCCTTTTCTCTTCTTTCATCGGCCCGCGATAAGATTTTTGAAGAGATCACTTAAACCTCTCCCTGCATGCCTCATTCTAACTTACTCAAGCGGTCTCAAGTTTTAGTCTAAACTTTAGCTTAATGAAATAGTGAAGCCAAGTGGGAAGCAGAGAGGCCTGACTAGTGTACTATGCCTGACCATTATGAGATTACTTTGAATTCCCATCGATTTGGGATAACAGTCAAAATTGGATTAAACGTTACTGATACACGCCCCCCTTGTCATTGGAGTCGAGTTGCTTCAGATACCTGATACAAGAATCACTCTTAATATTGGAATTATTTTACTGTTGAGGGAAACAAATCTTGTATTCACGTATAATTTACCCTCTAAATTTGAGAGAGCAGATTTTCATTAAGATTTCCACCATTTTTGTTAAAGAACCACACTCCGTCAACTTTTATGGTTGGTTTAATATGAAATTTAGTTTTTGAATCTGATCTTTATCCAAAAGGTGAGTTTTCAAGATAAATAAATTAATTAATAGATAGAATGCATCTACATCTACATCAATTTGTAGATTTTAAGCCGGATACGCGAAAAAGCACAAATAAATGTCAAAAGTGCAAAAAGGCAAAATAATGCGTTTCTATTCCCAAAAATCTTTTTGTCCGTCAGTACTGATCAAGCGACACAATTTTGGACCATCCTTCCCCAACCTCCGGTTCCTATGATTCATCTTTCATAGTATACTAACATCTTGTATGAGTCCTAAGAATGTTCCATACAAACATTATCAGCTAACCAATGCAATGACCCTTAACTGCACCCAAGTGACCCTTAACTACAATCAGGAACTCGAAAAATAGCATAGTCAAAAAATATGAAAATTAAGTAGCATTTTATTTTTAAAATACGGATCCAATAAAATGGATGAATGTCGCGTTTAGGCAAAGATGAAAGATTTCTAGCCTGATATGAATACATTTTTCCATGGATTTAACATGTGACAGACTTTTGCACTGAATTAGCTTGTCGGAAGACTTTCACAATGTCCCCCGAAGCCACATAACCGGGTCCATCAAAGAGCTCGAGCGATTCACCTTGAAAATCCGTCTTGGTGTAGATAATCCAGCAACAATCTCCCCAAATTTCCAAGGAAGCTAAGGCATTCGAGAAATTGTGATTGGCCAAATCAGGTTCGTCCTCGGTCAAAGTGACATTCATGCCCCGACTTCCACTCCGGTCATAAAGGCTGATTGAACCATCACACGTGGTCTTTGGTGGAACTGTGGTAGGGGGAGCACTACTGCGGATTTCGAAGGAGTCGGATTCCAAAAAATCGTAGAAATCATCAAGATCTGCTTGTGGAGGGCTCATGGCCAAGATTGGTTGTGGAGGAGGCCCTGGTAGGGCTGAAGTGAAGGGCCTTCCACGGGTGCTTGTTGGACCGGGGGCACCCTTTCGCATGAGCGGGAAACCGCCACCAAAACCACCACCACTTGAAGCTAAGGAAAACTGAACGTTGGCGATACGGCGGTTCAGTCCAAAACCAAGTTGGTTAAAGCGAGGCAAGGTATCCACGGGAACCACTTCGATGGGCTCCTTGATATCTGAATCAGACCCATTGTTTTTTAATACGACTAAAGAAGTGACGGGTGTGACAAAGTTGTACTTGATGGCCAATTCAATAGCGCGCTCTTTCTTCGTTTTTGGGGCAGGAGCTATAATTTCGACGTCTTCGGTGAGAGTGGGAGTGATGTCGGCTTCAGAGTCGAGGATTACTTCGGAAACTTCGGGTTTTTCAGCTTCTACAGATCCTGCATCCTCAGTCGAATCTTCGTCGGATTCGTCCTCGTCCTTGAGTTCCTCCTTCCGTTCTTCTAGAGGAGATTTTTTATCGTCCAGCAATTGCTTGATGGTCTTGAAAGCCCATAATCTTTCCACAAAGTTTTGACCCTCGCCTTTGGGTTCAACAGGTCTTGGAGGAATTGGGAAACAAATAGGAGGCAGGGATCGGGTAGGGATCTCACCGGGTGGCAGAAGAGTTAGATCATCGATAACCACATCATCAGTTTCTCCGCCCTCTTGAGCCATAGCCACGGGACCGTCATTGCGTGTGCAGATGACGAATTTCTTCTCAAAAACGCCTTCCTTGCCTTGGCCGGTGATGATCACTTCCACATTGTTTTGAGTCTCATCAATCTGTCCGGCGATGATGATCTCGCCACCTTCACTGAATGTACTGGTCTTCGTTTCGGTGATGGATTCATTCTTGACTGCCTCTCCCACGTACTTGATGTCCAAATTCGACAAAAGCGGGCTGGCAATCTCAAGATAAAAGTCTTCAAGTTGAATGGATGCATCGGATCCTTCATAGATTTTCCTAGCAAAGCCTCCGTTATCTTTGGAAAGAGTTTTAATCAATCCAAAATCAGCACCACTGCCGAATGCCAATCCGTAAACAGGCACACTGATTTCCCCGTTGGCTTTGGCCACATTTTTCTTGATTTCATCACCGTTGGTAACTCCAGCCGTGGCTTCACCGTCAGTTAAGAAAATGATCATAGGTTGAACATTGGCGGGAAGCTCCTCGGATTTCTTCACATCTTCAACTAAATTGATGGCATCAACCATGGCATCGTTAATGTTCGTACCGCCAATGGTTTTCAAGCTTAAAACGTATTGGAGAGCCTCAGTTCGGAGATCATCCTGACCCGGGTAGGTCATCTGGTGGACTCCTTCTTTCAGCTTTTCATCTTCAGGAACCCAATGCATGACATCATCACTAAATGTGATGATATTGAAGTAATCTTGACTGGTCAGATCATCAATAACTGTGACCATGGCGTCCTTGGTCTGGCTCAGTTTTTCACCATACATGGATCCACTGATATCCAAGACAAATACAACATGTTTGGGCAGGGTTTTAAGGGAATCTGGGGCAAAAAAGTGAACAAAGTATCCATCGATCACTTGGATTTCGTTGCCTTGTTCCTTGCGATCGACATCGTATTCCACCATGAATTCGCCTGAGATACCATTTTCACCGAATTCCTTCTGCATTTTGGTATCTGGAGTGAACGTGACATTCACCTTGGTTGGATCAGAGTCATCAATGGCAATTTGGACATCGGGATTCACTTCCTGAGATTGAATGGCATTAGGATCCGTCTTGATCTTTGGTACCCGAACATGAACCACAGGCAAAGACTCCTGGATGAACACTTCAATCTTGAAGTCATTAACAATCTGTCCTGGATTCACGTGAATGGTGTGCTCGTATTTTCCAATCCGTCGTTGAAGAAGCTCTTCATAGGTCAAACGGAATCGGACTTTATCATTTCCCTCCACATTGGCGGAGACAGTGATTTGATTGGCATTTCGGGTGTCCTGATCCACCAAACCCGCTCCTTGACCAGAGCTCACGGCTTGATCAAAGATCTCTTTGGCTTTGGCCTTCTCTTCAACCGAAGCCACTAGTTCGTTCCCTTTCAAAAGCATGGAAAAGTTTGATATGAAAGCTGTGTCCGGGATGACCAAAGTGAAGTCTAGTTTTTGAGTTTCGGCACTTGGATTCTTGATGTAAGCTTCTACCACGGTTTTGGCATACCTCAATTGCACATTAGACTTGACACTTAACTCGGATATCACCGGTGTTTTAGTTAGTTTAGTCTTCGGAGATTCTTCGCTTTGTTCCGAAAAAGTTTCGTATTCAATATCGGGAAGTATGGTTGTTTCCACCAATGGATCTTCAGTTGAAGATACCACCATAGTTTGAGGTCTTCCGAAGACGCATCGTGGTCCAATTGTTGCACACAAGCAAAAACTTAAAAGCGCAAGGCTCTTCATGGTCTTGTCGTCACCCAAAAATCCTTTGTTCTCACTGCAACACCGTTTTCTTTGCTCTCTGAACTGATAACTGCGTTTCTCTCAAATGAGTAGAGACCTAGCGATTGCCATTCGTTTTATAGGTCTGGCCGTTTCTTTTCAGAGTCGGGGGTTTTCCGCTAATACAGTACTAACTACTCTCTCAACCAGCTCGCAGTCGACGTTTACGAAGCTTGGACTGTTAACAACTTCCAAAGACGTACTGTATGTCGCATATAGTATGTACTCTGGTATTCCCACATTTCCAAGTTCATCATGGCAAGCCGGTTCGAAGACAAGCTTTACTTCAAACTGCTTTAGCTGTTCAAGTTGTTCATCTTGACTCTCTTGGATGGACTACCTTGCCAAATTTGCTATTGTTGACTCATACGCGTTAGAGAATGTGTATTTGAACTAGTACTAGGGGTACATAAACGCAATTTTCAACGATGGTGTTAGCAAGATGAGACTCTTGGTAACAAGGAAATGCGAATTGGTTGTAATAAATTTGGGTGTGTTTGCAGGAATGCACATATATGAATGATACGACGGCATTTGGTTATAACGAGTAAGATGAAAACGTTTGAATGCCGTAGGAAAACTCAAACATCGACTGTTGTAATATGAGAGCAATGAAATAAGTTAATTCCCAATAACAAATAATCTGAAATGACGCATTTCCGCTTCATGCCATTGCATGCCTAGCTTGTTGACGTTTGTTCTTTGGAATGGCCACAAAGTATTTACATTTCAAACCTGTTCGATTTTGTCCTCTCAGCTTCCAATTTCCCATTTCTGCGATCAATGAGTCATAGCCAACAACTAATCCATTGGACTTGGTTATTGTCCAACCATGATTAGACAGATTTCAGTCCCAAAACGCTTAAATTTGGCATTTGGAAAACTCTCCAATGAATTCGAATGTACATCGGATTCAACTATGATACAGTGTGACCAACATCGTTTGGGGACATTGCAAAGTCATGCATTAACGATTCTCAAAAATCAGAGTTCTTATAATCTAAAATTAATTTATGAAAAGCTGCCAAAGAAATTTCATTCATAAAGGTATTCTGGAAAAAAATGGTATCCGTTATTGTAGAACTGTTCCAAGAGAAATCTACAAGTGCTCAGTTACACTTTTTACTTACTGGTCCAAAAATATTCAAGCATCAACCAAAGGCATCACTAGTTCACAGATACTTGAACATCTACATAAAGCAACATTAGATTTTGTTTTGTCAGTAAGGAAAAAGCGAAAAATTTCAAGAAAACCTTTGGGATTAGAAAGAACTTATGAACAACCCTATTCAAGGTGTGTCTGTAAAAATTCGGACCGACAATGAGCAAGAGATTCAGATTGAGCAAATATCTGGCAAAGTAACTAATGCAGCTAATTTCATAACCAAATAAAACAAATAAAAAACGATTGAATGATTAAAGCTCCTAAATATTGTAAGGTTCCTCGTTTTTCGTTTTTGGAGGACTTTTTTTGTTGTCAAGAATGTTAAATATAGGTCGCCCCTTTGTCAGATCAGAAATTTTTCATGTAACGCAACTAGTATGTCTTTAACGTGATGCCCCCTACTTTCATCAAAATGGCTTTCGAAACTGTTTCATGTGACGGGATGAATCCCGTGAAAATGACCCTCTTTATGCACAATACAAGTGAAGTAAATAAAAAACGGCTTTCAAGCGAAGATTGGTATGAATCTTACCATTTTTGCTAAGTCTTAAAACATTTGCCCCATTTTGAATGTAACATATGCACGAGTAACGCCGTTCTCTCCACCAAAATACTTTGACAAGGCTCATTTTAAAAGAAGGGCCGGTTAGAGCACTAGGGCCGGTTACAAGTGTTTTGAGTTCCCCATTGGGGAAAGTGTTGCGACGTTGGCCCATGTTTAAGTGTCTTGGTCAGAAGACTTAATGCCTTCGAAATGCAATTAGACTCATCGAAAGGCAAGAGGCGTAAACTCCAAGTCAAAAATGGTAGCACTGGAAATTCGAAACACTTCAGTAAATATAAGTTCAAAAAATCATGGTTTCTAATGTTTGAAAAAAAGGATGCATTATAGAGCAAAAACTGAAAAGAGAGCGAAAAATACACTTGGCTCATTCAAACAAGGTAATTTTCTAAAAAAAAAGTTGCATTAAACCTTTACAGAAACTGATCGCCGTTGAGGCCCAAGTGTCAGGTTTTCTCCTTTTGATTACTCCAAAACATAGCGGCCATTGTGAAAAATGCCAAATAATGAGGGATTCGTTCGTGTTCTTAAAGCTATTCATGTTATCTTTCGACTTGATGGGAGCCCTAGTCATGAAGAAGCTATGAAGAATCTTAACTTATTATCTTTAGAAAAAAAGAAAGATATTTCGTTACGCCTTTCCTTCATTTGTCTTGGAATTCTTGGCCAACAAACCACAGAAATTTAATAGAAAATATGAAACTTCCTTTGTGATCTTGCTCTCTTCAGTAAGACATATTCCTCCTTTGCTCCCAAACAGAAAAACTTAAAAGAAAGATAAATCTCCTTTGGTTCGCTTTCTTGCTAGAATCTCAACTCTAGTGTTATTTGTAATTTTAGTTGCAGAAAGTTCGGCGTTGGCTTCGTTCAGAAAGCAAATAAATCATTCTTTACTTACACAATGATAAGATTTTACTATATGCATTGTTTTCATAAGAAGGATGGGTATATTTAATGAGGATGGAAGTGGACTTAACGCCGTTACACGTTTGCTGATCAATTCACCCTAGAAATATTGAATAACTGGTGTCCTTGTGATGGTGTTTCTCGTTTGTCATGTCATGACTACTTCATGCATTTCCCGCTCTGACATCTGCATCACACGTGTTCGCCAGATTGATCAAGAAATATATAGGCAGGGTCAGCAAGGTCAATCAAGGCTGACTCTCACTGATCCTTTTTTGTAACTCTCTCCACTTTTATTTTGACATGCATTTTCGGTTGAAATTTGCGTCAGATGGCAAAGATTGGAAGATTTGATCAATTCAAATAAATAAATGCCCATTATCTACAAAATGATTACTTTCTCTATTAAATTTGTACTATCTGTTCCAGATCAAATCAAACACGTTGATAAGACAAAATATCTGAACCTTTTCTCTCAGTTCATAAGATTTTATTGGGCAAAATGGAGGGCAAAATTTTGTCCTTGTGCCTGATTGTGGCTCTTCTCAGATCTTGCCATGGCTCATCCTCCCAAATTTCAGATGTGGTCAAGGCACATTTTGCTGCTTTTCAACAAAGGTCTGAGGGAGAAAATCCCTTGAACTACTTGCCCAAGGATCTGGAGGAGTTTTTGCCTTATGCCAAAACCTTGAACCGTATCCGACCTTTGGTACTCGATAAGGTATAGTTTAGAATATGGAAAAAATCATTTTACGCTAATGAATATCTTAACTGTGGCACTAAAAGAGACAACAAGGGTTGATCTGCTTGGCTTGCGAGACTTTTGTCGACTCTGTCATCGAGGATTTGAACTCTGGGGCTCCAATTGAAGACATCATTACTGACATATCTGACATTTGTATTGCTTTGGATATTGTGTCCGACACCGAGTGCAGAGGAATTGTCAATATCTATGCCGTAAGCATTCATGAACTTGGAGACAATGTTCATGATGGTTCATAACTTTGTCTGTTTCCAAACCCTGTAGCCCGAGTTACAATATATTGTCAACAATAGTCCCACAAATGGTGCCCAATTTTGTGCCATCCTTCTTGGGAGTGGTTGTGAAGCATCCGATACGATCAATTCCTGGACTGTTTCAGTTCCAGATGGCAAACCACCCGTTGAAACACCCACGGAACCGGAAGTTAGAATAGCGAATATGCATGCATTTTTATCTGTTTCAATAGAAAAAAAAATATTTGGGATTCTTAGGCTGGATCCCCAACAACTAAGGTGCTTCAATTATCAGACTTCCACGTGGATTTGACGTATACTGTTGGAAATGCGGATTCTGGATGTGGTCAGATTCTATGTTGTACTGACGCAGTGGGAAAGCCAAACTCCACTGAAAATTCTGCTGGACATTGGGGTGGTTACTTGTGTGACTCTCCAATTTGGATGTTCCAAGATATGTTGGAACAAATTGCAGAAACCCACACGGTAAGGTCTAGACTAAAATGAAAATATGAGGATATTCTTTGGTGCATGTCTTTTATCTTAATTGGTCAGGACATTGATTATATCATGATTACCGGAGATTACCCCGCCCACGACCTTTGGGTTCAAAGCCGGGAGAGAAACTTGGAGACCGCGAAAGCAATCACTGACTTGGTAAAACAAGTTTATCCAGACACCCCAATCTTCCCAAGCTTGGGAAATCACGAGTCTTTCCCTTGCAATAGGTAAAAGAATGGAAAGTTGTATATCCTCTGACAAACTGAAACTAATTTATCTGACTTTTTAAGCTACCCGCCAAGCTCATTAAACAACACCGACTTCAATCCAAGCTGGTTATATAACAGCCTGAGGGAAATGTATTCGGATTGGTTGCCTGAAGACGCTTTAGACACTTTCGTCAAGGATGGCTATTACACCACTCTGATCATGCCTGGACTTCGGGCAATCGCTGTCAACTCTATGACCTGTTACTCCCTTAACTTGTAAGATCTTACTACAAGATTGGAGGATTTTTAGGTTCAAAAGCAATTTTTCTTGCAGCTGGTTGAATTACAACTATGTTGATCCCAATGGTCAATTGAGTTGGTTGGTAGAAGAACTAACCAAAGCTGAAATGAACGGCGAAAGAGTCCATATTTTGAGCCACATCCCACCGGGCAAAGACGACTGTCTCGGATCTTGGGGTCGAGAGTTTACAAAGATTGTGGACAGGTACAAAACGTATTTGATCATGTAAGAGATAACAACTAGTTCTCAAGTTGACACAACACTTTAGATTCGAGAATACCATCACCGGTCAATTCTATGGCCACACCCATAACGACGAATATACGGTTTTCTACGATGTCGAAACAAACTCCCGCGCAACCAATTTTGCCTTTATTGCACCCAGCGTGACCCCATGGCATGATTTGAATCCCGCTTACAGGATATATACCGTGGATGGTCCTTATCCAGGGGCATCGATGGTGAGTGGAATATTAATCTTTTCTGCAACATTTTTTTTTAAAAAAATGGTTGGGTTTTATCACAGCGAGTTCTCGAGGCTGAGACGTATATGTACGACATCAAAGAGGCCAATCTGCAGGGAAGTTCAGCTCGTCCGCAATATTTCAAATTGTATGATTCTAAAAAGGATTTAGGAATGAAGAATTTGTTTCCTGAGGAATGGGACCAATTGGCAAGGAGAATGGTGACTGATGACGAATTATACGCCAAGTTCTTTAAGTGAGTTCTCATAAATATGTTTGAAGATGTGTGACGATTAATACTTTGGCCGTTTGCGAATCATGCAGGTATTACACGCAAAACACCAACTTGGATGATGCGGATAAATGGACAGTGATTTGCTCTTTGGTGCGGTCGTCCAACCTGGATGAGAGGAAATGTGAAGAGATTTTGGGTCCTGCCCCCAACAAAGACTGATGAGTGACGCAATCAAATCTGCCGAGTGTTTATTCACTTGCTTGATTGCTTGATGCAAATATAAAATATTGACTTTGTAGAAAACGGTTCTTAGAATTGTAATCATCCGGGTATTTCGTTGAGGGACTGGAAAGACGTGTATTTTGTTGTTGATGTGCAAATTTGCGCAATGCAAGTTGAAGCACACTCTTTGGGGATAGGCAGAGATTTGGGCCTGGCCTTTTTGAGACCAAAACAAAGTGTGCATGCATATTTGATGGCTAAACGGGATGGGGGCGAGAGTGGTTATCTTTGGACTGGGTGCTTGGCTTCTTTCCATCTTTCTTTCCATCACTCTGTGTAGCACCGAATTTGGTAACGCTTTTCATTCACACGAGGATCTCGAATTTGTTGCCACGTTTGACAAGTTTCACGTGACCTGGATTTGGCTGGGAGTTTCCTCCCGAGGTCCTCTTGAACGTGAAAGGCACAGGATCGTTTCCAAAATTGGCCTCAATCTCCGTGGACACGTTCACATTTGGAGGTTTTCCGGTGGCATTTTGGACCACCAAGAACATTTTCGTGACAATCTCAATCACATGACCCGTCTGGAGGACAAAATCTCCTTTCCGTTTGATATTCTCACTGGACAGACAACCCGGAATATTTGCTTGCGACTTCATTTCTCGGGTTGGACTCGACTGAAAGAGAAATAATGTAAATAGTACATATTTCTCTCGCAATTTACATTTCCACATGGCCAAAAGTGCAATGTGGGAAAAAATCTGTTACATGATTTATGCTGGAGGTAGGTGAAAATGCAAACAGGGTTAAAAACAATTCATATATTTTTTAAACCATTGATATCGAAAAGATGTCATTTCTCAATACATTTTTGTAAAATAAATTTAGTCAATGCATGGATGCCCGAATGGCTTCCTTCATTATCAAATCAACATTACTCTATAGTAGTATATCAAACTGGCATGTGAAATGAAATTGTATTTAAATGTCGGTCCCATGGTATGATGAAATCTGGCCAAAAAAGTCTTGAATGCCATGGAAACTTTTCTCAGAAACTGCACGTTACTGAAAAAATCATATCAAGTTTCTATGGAAATTCCCAAACACGATGAAATGTGATTCAGACTCAGGAAACCAAGAGGAACAAGTTTGATTTTCTGAGTTTCTCAAAGTCAGGTCTGGTTATATACCTTAAAATCTATTAAATAAAATATTTTTTGAAAATCTAGTCAGTACACTTTTAGAGCAGATTTAGATATTTTTCGAATCGAAATTGTTTGAAAAATATGTTGCTCAGCTGCTGAGGTTTTTAAGTTTAACCCGTTCATTTTTGGCCCAAAAAAGCGAAAAAACGTTCCGGGTGTATGAAAACTCAAATTCCTAAGCAAATGATATAGATGTTAAATAAAATAAAATCACTTCATTCTTATGTCTTTTATTGTAACATTTTAAAATAACATTTATCAAAACTTAATACACAATAAAAATGCATATTTTAGAAAAACTATGTTTCCATTGATTTCAGTACATTCGGTTAGGTTTTTAGATGAAAATTGAAAAAAAAAAATTTTTTGAACAGATGTGTCTTCGAATTTTGTGAGAATTCGACATTTCTCGAAGGACCATGGTCAAATGAACCAAAATTGATTTCTTAAAACCTTATTGAATTTTACAAAATTTGCAGTGCGGACTTACCAATATAAACTTTCCATAATTCAAAAGCCACAATTCGAAAAAATGTATTTTTAGTGTATTTTCGGAAATGATATATATTATTTTGACATGCTATGAAAAAAGATAGAAGAATGAAGAATTTTTTTTTTAATCTTGTGACATCAATCTTCTATATATAATTTGCTTAGGAATTTGAGTTTTCATATACCCGGAACGTTTTTTTTTGCTTTTTTAGGCCAAAAATGAACCCGTTAAACTCAGCAGATGAGCAACATATTCAAACAATTTGGATTCACAAGGTATCTAAATCTGCTCTAAAAATGTACTGACTAGATTTAAAAAATATAGGACCTGGTCATGACCATTTTTGGTGAAAGATTGCTTTTTTGTGGCCGAAAGTGGCCGAATTTCAGAGTAAAAGTGGCCGAGAGGCTTCTCCAGGACCTGGCAACCCTGCACTCATCCATTCATTGCAAATTTGAACTTTCATTGAGTGGTCGTCTCATGTTCCCGCCCTCCCAACCAATTTGCGAATTCATTGGTTTCCGTGCTTGCTTGTATCCATCTGTCATTTAGAGCGAGAATGGTGCACTATCATTTCACCATCACTAATTTCCTTCATTTCCTGTATCTTATTTGTTGGGAACACTGTTTTTTTGAAAAAGGGGATAAAAAAATCATCACTGCTGGTGAGTGTCTAAGGATGACGAAGCGTAGCTAAGAAGATAAGACAAGTCCCTTTATTACAATTAAAAAGCGCCTTATGTTGACCAACTTTTGGCAACGTATGTTCTCACTTGACAAAAGCTAACTAATTTTTTGATAAAAACACAATTTTTTGGTGTTGATCTAGAACTTCTTGAACTATTTTTTCGGTTATGTTTTTTTATTACCGCTACAAGGAATGTGGTTACCTATAAATAAATATGGTCTCCAAAGAGTTGCTGTTGGCAGATCAAGATTACTCTCGAATAATGGGTTTAAAATTTTAGATACTCCAATTTTACCTAATCCAGAGATACCTAATCTAACTTTCGATGAAAAAGGAAATCTTATCCATTCGTTTTGACTTCAAAGCTAAGCATATACTTGATTTAAAACATATTTTGGTAGTTATGAAATCATTCCAAAGCACATGGTGGAATGAGCACTACACTCTGTAATTTGACCTAGTAACAAGACTAACGCAACATTTGCTTGGCTTCTTTCTGGTTGATAGCGATACTCACTGCTCTGACATGAAAAACGACGATGTCATCAAAGTAGGGACTCAGAGAGAGCTTGAATATTTCGGCAGCCGGTATCCGATACTTGATTTGCATTGTCCGCTGATCCATAATCAACATTGAAGAAGTCGATATGACGAAGAGAATGGGCACAAACTGAAAGAAGAAACCCATCGCGTAAGAATAGATAAGCCTCTCATTTACTTTACGTACACCAACACGTGGTTTAGTAGTGTTAATTGTTACCTTGCCACTGGAGCGCGTTATTTTGTTAATAATATCAGCAAACACCACGTATTGATCGTTAGTCACCATGCTCATTTTCTTCCATTGTGGATTTTGTCGGAGTCGAACATAGTCGCCCAGAAACGGATTATAAATGCTGGAAAAGATTGAAAAGCGTTCCTGTACATCCCATTTTACGGCTTAATCAAGACAGAGAGGGAGTACAGCAATTAAGTTGTCTGATGTGGCCTTTTTTTTATCGACAAAGATCTTCATGGCATAAAGACTCGGTCCGAGGCTTGGTTGTGTGTGGGAGAATCACTACGATCCCAGGGGAGATAAAAATAGACTAGGGGAATATGTCCAAAGACAATGAGCATTACTCATGTTATTGTCAATCAAAGCAACTCGAATTAGTCCTTGCATTGCTTCGCATCCTCGAAAGTGAGAGGTTATATTGTTAGTTACCTCGGGCAATCGTAAGGGTTTGCGATTGAATCATTTATGATTTCAATTTTCGTCCCAAATATTTTATTCATTTGCAATTTGTTGGTTGAATCAACTCCAAAACAGCTTGATGTCTAGTGTAAAGACCAGGGGTCGGCAACCGGTGGGCCGCGGCCCAAATGCGGGCCCAAGGGTGGTCGTTGGTGGGCCCAGAAGCTATGGAGAAAGTCCAAAATAGTGGGCCCGAGAACCATCCATGGTATTGTACCTATGGGCCCAAAGCTCCTTGATCGCTAATTTGTGGGCCCCTGACAATATGAATCAAATTTCGTGGGCTTTGACCCAAAAGTGGTTGCCGACCGCTGGTATAGACCTTAGACCTTGACAATTAATAGTCTTAGGGAACTTTGGGAAATCACAAGTCAGTGGTGAAAATATTTTGTTTGCGTGTTCTAGAAATTTCATTTTTCTTTTCTTACGTTTTCAGACCTCACTCACTTGTTTGAGAATGAAATCCAACCTTACAAAAGCCATTGAAAAATTTCCACCACAAAATAAAACCAGCACTAGGAACAAAAACAGACCAAATAGTTTTGGACGCAAAAGTGACCAAATTGACAAACAAACAAGTCTTTTTTTCGCACGATTTTGGACATTTTCAGCAAACGAAAACTCTTTTATAACTTTTTATCGGACTCACTTTTTTAATTTTTAAATTAAAAAACTATTTTTACAAGTTATTTTTTCCAAAAAAACATGACTGATGATCTGCCCAGTGGATTTCTGTAATCGCAAACCCCTTGCTCCCCAGTTTTTTAGATCCCAAAAGGGGATGGAAATCATGTTCAGTCACGCCCACGCTCATTGCTAGCTTGCTTGGGATTTCACCTTTCCGCTGGATCTGTTCATTTTGTTCACCATGTCAGCATAAACAAGATGCTTGTCGCGTTTGCTCAAATGATTGTTCTTGAGCGTTTCTCGGTAGGCTGGATTGCGTCTTAAATTTATGTAATCGCCCAGAAAAGGCTGGCAAACACTGGGAAACCAAGAACAACGAGACATGAGAGATTCAGAAGCCGTGGTCTAATTTCGAAATGGCTCGAGATGAGGATCATATTTACCTCCTGGGATAGGATGCTTTCCTGTCCTTGAAAATGATGCTGGCAGTTACTTTCTCGCGCATTCGGTTCCGAGCCACTTGATCGTACCGAAACCGATATCGATGGCACTAAAATTGAGCAAGAAAACAAAAATCAAAGGCGAGAGCTCGATCACATCTCCCAAAGCACGAAACAAGATTCTAGAAATGAATTAGATTCGGGGGCATGAGATGTCGAGTGCACATTGCACGTCTCAGAAGGTTTCTCGTTTTCTCTCACTCTCGGATAGAGTGATGGATGATGGTTCCATATTATTGCCTACGTACAGAGAGGCATTTCCAAAACGAACACGGCCGGCCAGCCAAAGTTTTACTGCTCAAGTAATTTTCAAGGGGGCTTTCGTCTTTGATTTGCCTCGTTTTGACTCGAGACTTAAGCTTGAGCTCAGAGTCGAGCTTTTCAAGGTCATGGCCAAAGAATGGGGATCGACTCATTTCCATAGATCATTGGCACTGCCCTAGTGACAAAATTAATTCACATGACATAATTACCCTCCATTTGTGGAAGAGTCTTCGTAGCAAGATGTTCGTCTCCCTCATGTATCTGGGGCCTGAGGGCCAATCTTTGGAGAGCGGCGATTCTGAAGGGAGGCATTGAGAAAGGCGAAGAAGGAACTTCTGGCGCTGGAAAATACACATACACACACGCCAAAATTAGAGAGGGGAAAAGGGAACAACTAAATGCGAAATGAACAATTCTGGAAACGCAGAGAAACGTAAAGTGCCTCAAGGTTTTTAAACTACATTTCTCCCCGCACCACGTGGGCTTTGCCTGCTAAAGAGCGGAGTCGTTCTGCGTCTTTTACATGGAGACAAATTTGAATGGGTCCATCCGTGCCCGAGTGGGTTGGTGAGTGCGCCAAGTGAGGGAAAGAGGTGGAATTTCATTCTGGACACAGGATCAGTGGGACAAGTAAGCGCACTTTTACATGCATGGCTAACTCTTTGCACCCGCGGTGAAGATTTTATTTTCTCCCAGGGCCTAAGAGACCGACCCAAAAGAGAGAAAGAAAGACAGGGAGAGAGATAGAGAGAGAGAGAGTAAGGCTTGAACTAAGAAAAGTTCATGCTAGTGAACAACTTTTTTGTTCTTTCTTCTTCCATCTCCCTCTTCTTCCAATCTATCTGGGCTTTGGACCCATCTGTGGCAGTACAGAAAGAGAAGAGTCCAGGACCAAGGACGCTCATTCAGAAAGTCAGGAAGACTCTGCTCGGGGAGCTTCCCTCCAAAGAACCATTAGTATACATCATTGTCTGAAAGATGGCTTCTTCTCAGTTCATGGCCACGATGCATGCTCCTCTTGTTCTCCTCCTGTTCCTTCTCCTATTTTTCTTTTTTACCCTTAGCTTGGCTACCCTGGTACATCGCATCAAATTCAGTGTAATTGAATGAAAACCTGGCCAACCAGGCTGGATTTTTGGGGACTTACCAGAATGGATCTCAGGAAGTGCTGTAAGACAATGGCGGCCCATTCCTCTTTGCGACGTTGTTTGAGCTCCACAATGTTTGCATGATCCTTCCAGCGTTTCCAGTAAGTCGAGATAATCACTTGGGAATTCTTCAAACGATCCCATTTCTTTCGATGAATATACCCTCGATAGGTCTTCTGGATCATGGTGGCCAAATCATCGATCTTTTCCCGGCGATACTCTTCCAACAATTCGGCCTGTTATGTGACAAAAATAACAAAACATGAGGAATCGGATCTTAGCATAGCAACTTGTCAGCATTTATGAGCCATCCTCGTCCATTGAGTCCCAACGAAAGGCAGGATAAATGAAGTTGAGGGTGCGTTTTCCCAGAACTTGGAACGTTCCTTCCTCAAGCTTTACCCATGCCAAGAAGTCGTGTCGTCTACCTGGCAACTTTAGAAATCATAAAGTCTTCCCACCACCAAACATTCTACAGCCTCCGGCCCATTGTGGGTACCCAACCGCTCTCTGTATATCACCATTCTTTCCAGTCTTTTGTATAACCTCGAAGCACATACACACAAAAAGGCCTCTGACACTGACAAATTACTCCTGAACTCATTTTCACATCAGGGAAAAAGGGGTCCCACCCAGTTGCTCTTCTCCGCCTTTCTGTGGGACACCCTGGTGGTTCACCGCTAACAAGTTTGCTTCTCTCCGCCTTCCTCACTCACTTCTTGGTGTCTTTGACTCTCGGGCACACATTTTGGCTTTGGCTACGTTTTTCCTCTGAATACTAATTCGTAATCTGTGCATACAGAGTTTGTACGTTAATACACACCTCTGGCCTTTGACATCGAAACGAATTATCTCCCTAGGCACACAGTCTCTTTTTGTTGGGAATTGATGGATTCATGCAGTACTCACTGTACTGCCATAACGATGGTCCCGATATACTGTACGGGGATTCATCATTTCTACGTACCCAACAAGTACCCCTGAGGCTCAAATGACTGTTACGCCCTTTTCTTGGGAAAGTGGGGAATTTTCTGTTCCAACGCATCAACTCATGAATGGCTTACCGTCTTGTGTGTTCGTATGAAAATTTTGGTCCTGCCGAAAGCGTACTCATTGGCACTGATAGGTAGCTCTCTCAGAAGATATGTGACCCCTTCCACGCTTGGACCTCTCCAATGGGGCCAAGTGTGCTGTGATAGCATCTTGTATCTGGCTAGGAATTGGCTGTATTCCAGTCGGAATGCGAAACCTTGCTTTCGGAGTTGAACCGTGGCCAGAAGGCTGAAATGAAGAGAACCTCGCTCATTATCTCGGGTCATCCAAGGTCATGTGAGCTTGATCCGAGTGTTTGACGCTCATTAGTGCCGGTTGAGTGCCAAGATCGGATGGTATTGAAAGTCTAGATCGCTGACAGTCCCCTTTTTTAATCGAGTCACGGTTTCTTGAGCACGGATTGAGTTAGCCACTAATTACTGATTACTTGCACCAGACCCTGAACCAAATGGTCCTCGAGGGAACACGAGACTGCATAGCCTTTAAAAGAGGCTTTTCCAGCTTGGCTGCCGATCCAAAATGTGTCCCCGAAATGCATCTATGCCACTTCACATCAACTTGGGGTTTTTCCAATCTCGTGCGCCCAAATTTTGGATGCATGAATCGAGTCCTCTTTCATCTTCATTTCTAAAGCATCCGTTGTTGGTCGATCGGTTAGTTGAATGAGGGCAATGTGGCACGTGCGTGCGTGCGTATGTATGTGTTCCACCGTCCGTCCCACTCTGCATCTCTTTGCTTCCTAGTGGAACGAAGAGTCTTTCGTCGTCTTGTTCCTTACCCGTGATTCTTCACTTGCTCCTTGACAAGTTCGTCGTCAAAATTCCTCGGCTGCTTCCGCTCATTGGGTTTGATGCATCTCACAAAATGTGGACTCTTCCCGCCCAAATTATTCACCAAGGCTCCGATGGAGATTTTGAATTGAGTTCCCGCAGTCGCTGGTCGTCGCCTGGTTGTGCGTCGAGGATTGCCTGGAACACAAGAAACCGACAAAGAGAGATGGAGCATAGTCACTTGGAACACGGTCCACACAAAAAAGCTTTTACATGGAAAGGAGTCTAAAGTTGCTAGCTATGCAGTGTACTTTGAACTTGATTTAATTAGTGTTCCAATTTTTAAACAAATCATAAAGTACCTTTAAGAATATGCTATTTTACTATTGAAGCGCGGTTTGATAGTTCCATGTTATTGCCTTATCTTGAAATGATTCCAAGTGTTCTTAGCTGGAAAACGAATCTGGATTGCATCTCAGAAATCAGATGGAAATATTCACCCCTCAAGTTACATATTTTTCCATGGTTTTTGCCCCTTCCCATGGAGGTTGGGTTCCAAATATTTAGTCGGGCGTTTTATGCTCAAGCCTGCACGAGTGAGTGTGTGAGTGAGTGTGCAAGAGCGAGAGACGGATGATTCTGTATAAATCAGCTTGAAAATTGAATAGGCAACAAACCAGGCGAACAGATTTTGAACGGAGAGAGAAGAGAGGAGAGCGTTTCGAACACGGTCTAAAAATCCAAATTCAGCCTTGGTGACTTCAGAATATTGGAACACCAAAAACAAGGAACCCCTTCAAAATGGTCCATCGGCGTTGAGGAAACTTATGTCAAGTCTTGGTTGGCTGTTCTTGCTCCTTTCTTTCTTTTTGTCTTTCTTCTTTCTCCCGTTCGTTCGAGCGTTGTTGTGCTCTAATGCCAGACATTCTAAATGAGAATGAAGTACGCTCGCTCATAGCTAGCAAACAAGAATGAGATGCGAAGAGATGAGGAAAAACACTCTTTGAGATGAATGGACCAATTTGTTCAATTGATTTATCAACCAACGTGGAACTAAACGCGAAACATTGAAGCTGAGTAAAAAAAGTTCGGGCAAACTTTCGGATAGTCACAATGATGAGTGGGATAGATCTAGCTAGCTCTTCAGCCTTTTTTGATTGCCTCTTCAGATTGGTAGAAACTTGGTTTTCAATGGCTCTCCCCTCCTCCATCCAGTTCATTTTGTACCCTAACTTGGGATGAACGTTAACTTAAAAGAGGCCAGAATTGCTTAGCTCAGAACTAGTTTTCCAGTTGTAATACAGAATACCCACCAAGGTTGGTTTGTTTGGTCAAAGCCGTGTCCAGAATTTGTCCCCTTTTCTCTCTTCTTGCCTTATATTCCTCTTGTCTGGTATTCAGTGTCCTACAACCCGTTTAATATTCATGACATTCAGTTCTGATCTTGCCAAATTGGACCCAAGACCCAAGAAATCCAAGAATTCCTCCAGGCCCGCCCCAAAAGGAATTGGCATCGTCAGAGCTGGTGGTCTTACCTTCGGGAAATAATACTTTCAAAATCGGATGATCACACGTAAACATGGCATGAGACAGATCGCGATCCAAACCATCTTGATTTCGGCTCACAAAGTCTTCCACAGAGTAGGCGACGGTTCCAGCAAAGTGCTTAATCCTGGAAAGAGAAAGTCACTCAATGAGGTGTCTGATTGATCTCCGAGTGTCGAGAAACCCAATGGTGATTACGTGAAGTCGACCCTGTCGTCTCCGTCATCGTCTGGGATTTGAATGATGGGCGATTTCCTCACGAGATCACTTTGTCTGAGTCGATCCATGAACACCTCTCTGGGTGTGGGAGAATCCCCATCTGTCGAGATACTCAAGTCCAAAGCGGCCAGATTGGCTGTTCGCTTCAAGGTCACTTCGTCCAAGAGAGATATGAGACCGGAGTGGCTTTGAGCGATGAGCTGACATATCACAGAATTATCTTGGAATCCCACACTCCTCCACTCGATTCCTTCTTCCTTGTACTCGTCTTGTTCGGCCCGCAAAGTGAGGTCCAGGATCATTTGATGAAGCCGTTCGTTGACGAAATTTATCACAAGTTGCTCGAAACCATTGTGCTCTAGAGATTCGAAGCCATAAAGGTCCAGCACTCCCATCGTCCGATGCTTTCGAGGGGTTTTCACTCGAATCGTGTCATTGACGCGGTTGACAATCCACGTGAAAAGACGACCGTACAATGCTCGGCAAAGCGAGTCGCGCGCAAAACCAGCTTCTTTGGCACTCAGATCGGTGATGAGATACTCATTGCGTGACTCAATGGTTCGGGTCACCAAGGCACTGTGAATGGTTCCATAATCACCTTGGAGTACCTCACAAGTCTCATACAGCTCTGAAAAGGAGTTCAAGACACCAATTGACCTTCATCGTTTGGGCGATGTGAGCTCGGTGAGAATTACCGTAATCGTTGCTAATGCCACAACCTTCGGTTCCATCCATGTTGGTGGTGGGAATGAAATGAAGGTTGCCCAGTTTAAGAATGCTCGCCACGACCCTCAACACCAGTACTATCTCCTCGGGGGTCATTCCGACATCCTCCATGGCTCGCTAAAGTCGAAAAAGAACTTGCATGAAGCCATATTCAAGTGGCATTTGAATAAGCATTTGCATCGCCCTTGCCATGATTTGGATTTCAATGGGGGCCAAGTGCATGCTTGAAGTACAAGCTAAGGGGCTCCTCGCAATAGATGTTGTTGTTATTGCCTTTAGCGGTACTTTCCAAGTTCCACTTTTGAAGGAGAAAGCGAAACGTTTGTTGTTGTGAAAGAAGCTAACTAGACCCCTTTCAACGAGTAAATTAAGTGGAAATGAAAACGGGTCGAAACGTGTTGGAAAAAACGACGATTTTTAGGTTCTTCCCAATTCCAAAGTCGGATTTTTGGAACGAGACTTAATACAAGACGATACACCAATGAATCGATGTATTTACTTCTATATATTGATGGGTTGACGTCTGATTTGTGTTCCAAAACCCAGTAGGGATTTTGGAACTTATTTCTGGGAGGTTCTGCTGTCCATGATCAAAATTTTTGGCAAGCCTATCGATAAATGTTCTCTTTTGCCCACAGACAACATGATTCATTGGCGCCCAAGGGCTGACAATGACATTGAGAAAGTCTTTGGATAAAAGGTAAAAAAGGGGTCAGGCAACCTCCCTTGGGAACAAAGCAGTTCCAGTTGAACCCGATCTTGATGTTCTTTCGTACGTACTTTGGTTATGAGGAAATCTTTTCTGTCATCGATCACGGGAACATTTCCTCCACTGACAGCGTCGGTTATCGTTCTTGGACCCGAGTTCAGATGAAGAATACGGTAGCTGTCCAAGTTCCGATGCAAACGAAGCTCCTCTGGAAAGATCAGTAAACATTAGGTCGCATGTTGAGGCACATAAAGTTATCTTAGATTACACCAAAATCAAGTCAAATTAACAAGCCTCAAGCAGCCACTGTGTTTGAAACCCAGCAGCTGGGGCAAGCATACACTCAATGAACGTTAATCTGACTTGATTTTGGTATACTCTTAAATAAATCTTATCTGCGTTAACATGTGGCATATTATTTTTCAAGTTAAACGACGTTCCAGAAACCACTTTAATGTCAAAAGACAACAAAAATTTCCAGACGACTCAATTACATTTGCAAATCAAAAGCAAGGCTCTCGAATACTCACTTAAAAGCGGCACATCTGCTCCAAGAAGCGTTTGGTACAAGATATGGAAATTTCTCCCCTCCCTCGGCGACGAACCCACCACTCGAGACTGAAAGAATTGGGTTAATACATTCAAAATAGATACATTTGGTCAAGCGCAGGATTGTCAGCCGGCTGGTTTTCTTTTTATCCATTCTCGAAATTGGTATTCATGACAAGACCTCTAAAATCACCAAGCTGTTATTTTTTGAAATTTTTATCGTTCATGGTAAAAAGGATAAATTATTCCACATTTACCTTTGAAAATCCAACGCTCATGTTCTTAAACAAAGATTAAAATTTATTTATTTGTTTCAAGACTCTCTGAATCTCAAGATGACATTCAATGTGCCAAATTCCTGCTAAAGATACCGTTAGTTATAACCAGACCTGTGATATAATTGTAATTCATTGCATTTGAACTCAAAGCAAGTGTAAATTATTACATTTTGGCCCATGTAATTATGAGTTTTAAGTCCAAATTACATTTGCACCTACATACAAAGATTTGAGATTTTGTATTTCACCGATTTATCCACATATTTCAAATATTATTCGGTGCGTAAATTAATGAACCCTAAGTAAAACAGGTGATGACGTAATTGCATTTGTATTTTATTACTTTTGAGACCAATGCAATTCCTTATTTTCAAAAGTAATTGGCACAGGTCTGGTAATACCGTTGTTTTCAGTTGTTTTCTTAATTTTGAGATATGGCTCGATTAGTCTTCCACGCATTTCTTTTTGTTTGTTTCGTTTTACTCTTCCCAAGTGTGTTTTAGCTGAATGTTGTTATTCTTACCTTTTCGAGTAAATCTGTAATTGAAAACCATAATCCTTTTAGTTAAATGTGGCAGTTCCCCTGATAAGGCAATTAGTACTCACAAGTTGTGACGAGGCCTCCCATGGGATCACCCTTGAAGTCAAACGAGATTTCCGTGTATTTTCCCTGGAACGAGAGAAGGAAGCAATTTGGAAGGAGGGAGAAAACGAACAGAACAGAACAGAAGAAGCATGGTTCCTCAATCTTTGGGGCATCATTTTCTGGGAACAGATTCCTTTCATCGAGCGTCATTAACTCATTGCATGAGTGATGGTTTGTCCGAAAACACAAAGAATAGCAGCAGCTCGACAACAATAACAACAACAGCGCCAAAACGATCCCAAATTACATTGCCTTCATCAGCGAGAACAAGGTGGCAATCCAAGCTATTGAAACGAGGCGTGGTTGTTCCTCTAGCAAAATAATCTAGCAGAGAAAGAGGTGGTGACCAACCAACCAACTGGCCGTTTTGGCCAATATCGTCCCTTTTGAAAAAACTGAAGGTTCAGTTGGTTTGGTAAAAAATGGGCGCGCCATTTTGCTAGTGCTTCGATTCCTTCCTTATGGCAAAAGAACGGACGTTCTTCCCCTCTTTTTTTCTTGGCCAGCTTTATGGGTTCCCCTCATCTTTCTCTTCTTGATAACTCATACAGATGATGATGATGACGATGATTATGATTATGATCATCATCATCATGTTCAAGGTCGCTTTTAGATAACAAAGGCTCTCAAGGCTGGCCACAATGGCCTTCAAGACTTCAACCATGAGAATGGGAAGACAGGAGACTGAAGGAACACAAACGATGGAGACCATAGATTAGTCTTCTCACTTTTGACACCGTTTTTCACTTTTTCCGTCAAAGGCCTCAAAACGAGGCGTGGAAAAATTTGAAGGCCTCTCTCTCTCTACTGCATTTTCCATTCCTCTAACCCGATAACTATATGTTGGCCTACTTACGAATCGAGATGAGTTGTCATTGAGCTTGGTTTTGGCATTTCCAAAAGCTGGAACAAGAATGGAATAAATTCAGACGGACGCATAAAATGCTAGAGAACACCTCCAATAGGGTCTCTTTTGCTCACCTTCCAAGACGGGATTGGATTGAAGGATTTGATACTTCAAGGAATGGCACTCGGTCTCATGAGAAGTGACAGCTGCCAAATAATGAAGGGTCAATTTGGCGACCTCGGTTTTCCCCGCTCCAGAATTGCCCGAAATCACGATGCATTGATCACAGTTGATGTCGCGGAGTTGACGCCACGCGCGATCCGTCACAGCATATCTGGCATAAAATCCGCGGATAAGTCCCAGATGTCTTTTAAAATTTTGTCTTTGGTGGGTCACTTACATATGAGGTGGAAGCTCAAAGAGGCAATGACATCGATAGACATCAATGACATCTGGCGTGTACAAATGGATCTTCTTGAAGGGGTTGATGGAAACGAGAGTTGAACCAATGTTGGTCTGCAAGGAAACAAAACGAGAATGGAACATACGCTTTTGAGCAAGAGTTGGCGGCATGTTTTCAAAATTATGGCTTTAGTTCAAGAGCTTGGCTCAAACAGACATCTTGCGTTGTTTGTCTTTGATGGGAAAAGTTGAGGTGGAAATTGGATTTTTTCCTCTTTTCAAAGCAATATAAAGTCAAATGTTCTCCAAGACTATCTGCAAACTTCCTGCATCATTTTCCTCTCTCTCTTCTTCTCCTTCCTTTTCTCTCTTTCCCTATCTTTTCTATCGTCGTCTGGCTGACCTATTTACTCAAGTCTGACAAGAAGATCTTGTAGTCGGTGCTTTACAAATCTTAAATTGTGCCTCTTGTTCCACGACGAACTTCTAAAATGGTCCACAATGTCTGGGATTGAGAGCCCATCCACCTTGTCAAGAATGTGAGAGAGAGGATGCGATCGAATGAAGTCTAGGCCCAAAGTTTTTGGATTCAGCTCCTCTCTTTAGGTGGTTGGCCTTCTTTCTTTCTTCTTATTCTCTCGTATGGAACCAAAGAACCATGAAGGTCGTTCGTTCTTGGAGATGCAATCGTTATCAGACTAAGGACCCACAGTTGGTTACTCACCAAAACCAACCGAGCAAAGACGTAATGCACACATGTGTAAATGAACGAAGAGGCCTCACTCAACGTGTCAATTGAAGGGTCCAATTGATGGTGACATTTGTTTGAAATTGGAGAGCCTTTTGAGCCATGAATTTGGTGAGGTGCTTATACAACATATTTTTAGGAATGAGGTGACCCTAATTGAGTTGCTTTGATTTGTCAAAGGAAATTCATTCAGCTTATCTCAACACCTGAATTTTGAATGATCAAAGGCTAAACTAATTGAAAATATTAACCCATGTTTCAAAGTTGGACTTTTATCAAGGGCTTTAATGACTCATATAAACGGCTGAGCCAATTAAGCAGCAAATGTAACAGAAAAGCATCTTACACACTTTCCAATCTAAAAGAAATCATCAACAACTAGGGATGCGCTTCCGGGTCGGGGTCGGGTTGGTTCGGAACCGAAATCAATTTTTGAATCTGGTTCAGATAAAAAAAGCTTGGAGAAAAATGACAAAGCTGAGCTTCCAAACAGCATTTATCCAAATTTTTATGAGTCGACTCCTCAGAGGTCGGCTCCGACTTCGGATCGGTTATTGCGGTCTTATATCTGACTCACGACGAGCCGACCTCAGAACCCATCCGATCCGATACAGAACCGCCTCATAGCCGATCCGGACCCATCCCTATCAACAACTACCTTCTGAAGAGGTGTCAGTTTTTTGCATCTAAAACATCATTTTTTGGAAATAAAGGCAATCAAGTTCGATAAAGGGCTTTGTAACTGTCCCACGAGGTGATCGTGGCCGATAAAAAATGACCCTTAAAATATAGCTTGTTCAAGCGTTTGGTTAAATATAGCTCCAAATACCTTTCATACAATACAACTAAGCTGAAGTTTTATTCAAATCGTTTTTATCTCCGCGTTTATTTTGGGAATAATTTAGGAGGAGGACGTTTCCCGACATTCGATCTTTGCAGAGCTGTTTAAAGTCCATCTGGTATGCATCACCACTCACATAAAAAACACTTACAGTAAATTTCAGTCATACCATGGTTAAGAAACGTCCATGAATGAGAAGGAATTGCACATTTTTTGTCCCGGTTTCTGGTCTATTGAACAATGGTAAAAAACTCCATGAAGTTTTTTTACGGTTCATAAATAAGATTTGGAACGGCTTGATAAAGGGCAACCGATCATGGGATCATCATGATTCCAATGAAAGTAACTTCTGAGGTTGAAGGAACCCTATGTTCTGCAAAAGGTGTAAGTTGCTGAAAAGGCCGGGAAAATAATTGTCAACCTCCGAGTGTTTAAGCCGTGATCAAAGGCTTCAAACATGAACCTTTCAGTTATTGCAAAACAAATAGGATATCTTGACAAAAAAACCTTTCTTAGTAAAATGGTAACAGACAATTCAAAGCACAAATCGTAATTCGTAAGTGCCTCCTGGACAATTTATTTTAGAACGTTATGTTGCATTTGCACATTTCCCAAAAATAAGTTGCACAGTAAGAATCCAGTTTTGAGCCCTAGCGCCCTGTTAGGCATTGCTTAAAATTTAACCAAATCTTACTAATTTGTCCATCCCAAACCAAAAGGTTTTATGGCTGCTCTTAAAGGACCTATATAACGCCATCATAAAAAAATGAAAGGCTCCTTCAATTTTTTATTTGCCTTGCCATTCTTCAAAAGAAAACATCCCGAATGTACACAACCCTCTTTTGTAAAGCTAGTTTCAAAATTTCATGCATGCACAAGGAATGAAATTTCTTACAAAAACGAGTGAGTGACTAATGGATATTAAAAACATGTCTAACATTCATCAGATGTTTGATCTACCAAATTGGGTTGATCCGTATTTCTGTTCAAAACTTCGTGTGAACGAATGAAAAAGTTGCTTAAAGAAAAGTTATGGACTTTTGAGCCAATCTGGATTCTTTGAGCTTTAGAAAAAGTGGATTTTTGAAGAGCGAGTCATTTATTCATAGGTTTGTTTTAGTTTTGAGCACGGAATGGTAAGTTTGTATTCCTAATTTTGGATATTCCTAGGGGCATCCATGTAAAACGAATACCAGCCAGTAATCGGCAAATCTAAGCAAAGAACCGGAAGTTTCTATATTCTTTAAACGTATGATCAAGGCCGTTAGGTCTGGCTTTGACCTTATAGGTTTAATGGAAACTAAAAACCTCGAAGAGCCTCATCTGTTTGCATTTTTATTACAAGACACATCTAACAATGAAGTTTTAGCCAATATTCAATTTTCGAATATGGTTGACCTGTACTGTTTGCAAACACCGCTACATATAAATTGACGTTAGAAGGCAGCATTTTCGTTATGTTGCGTATTTTTGCAAAATTCAAATCTACAAACTTCAATTTTGTTTCCACTTGATTCATCAGTAAATTTTACAAGCTGTGAAAATAACTTGAAAAAAAAAACTTGAAAATTTCGCGGACGCACGCAATCCTCAAAAAGCCAATCAAACTGTGCACTGTTTTGCACTCTATCGAATTCCTTTTACGGTCAAAAATCAAGTATTTTCGTCGATGTGTTTCACCATCACACTGAAATGAGCGATTGGAACTAACTTCATGTTTGAATAAAAACGACGAAGCCGTTAAACTAGCTGTTATTTTCTAACTCTGTCAAAGTGCTATAAAAATTAGTGATGGACCGAAAGGGCTCATAACCGAAAGTTTCGGCCGAAAGAGGGCTTAACCGAAACCGAAAGCAGCTGACTACAAAATTGTATAGATGCAAAATCCACCTTAAAAATTAAATTGCCCATGTGCTCGATGTTGGGTAATCACAAATTTTGAAAAATCGGGAAAGAAAAATTTCAAAAGTTTTTGAACGATTTTTTTCCTATTTTGTTGTCAAATTCCATGCTATATAGTGCATGTCTGCTTTCGGTTTCGGTAGGTATAACCGAAACCGAAATTTCGCTTTCGATCCATCACTAACAGAAATACTAGTGACTTTTTTTCCTTTCGTTTTTCAGCATGACTTACTTTTTCATGTGAAAGCTGTTTTGTGTCTATCAGACAGGACAAGCCCAAATTTTTTCATGGTGTCAATTTGAGCTTGAGAAGTCGACTTAAAATTCCAAAGATATTTTAGCTGAAGTGTAATGGCAGTACCGCATATTTACTTGTTTATTAGGTCATGTGTAAAAATGATTTGATGATGTCACTTCAAACAAGCCTAAAACAAATATTGGTGATCTATACATATCTTGTAACCCACTCTCAAGGTGATCTTTTGGTGACTAGCTACTTAAATATTGCCAAAATATTGTTTATCCATGTTGAAATTTGATGTAACGAAACTACGATTTTGTCCATCAAGAAGGTTGATCGAAAAAAGTCAATGAAAATTGAGCGGCAAAAAGAGATCTGGCTTCAATTTTAGATCAAGACCATCTTTGGTTTACCCAAAATTTAAGTAGAGGAAATTGTTTGAATTTACACTTTCCAGCACCTTTTAAATGATATATTGTTTTTACCCGTGACCTGATTGCCAAAAGTTTATTGAAAAGAATGTATCTCTACATCTCAAAACTAGTCTCAAAGTTCTTTGGAACTTGAGACTGAATTTTCCAGTTCAAATAGACATCAAGATAGTCAAAAGTAAACTTTTGTCGTAGACTATGCTCTTGCTTTATCTACTCTTACTTTCCTGTAAATGTAAACTAACCGTCTGGAATGCCATTTTTTAAATTGTTAAAATAGCCAAAGAAAAAGCTAGGTTTGTTATTGCAATAAATGTTTCATTTCAGAAGTTGGCTGGTTCTTTCATTGCTTCAATATGATCTGTTAAAATGTCAAGCTTTCAGAGAGCGAGCCTATATTTTGCCAAATCTCTCTTCAAAAGTCGTCAAACTAGCTCTTGGGCGCATATTGATTAGAACTTTTTTGACCTTGTTTTTCTTGCAACTAAGTTTCGAGGACAAGAAATGCAGTGATATTGGACTGTCCTTTGGAGTTGGCAATGCAAGTCTCCTTGAAACTCAGAACAATCTGATGTGTCCCTAAAACAAAACCACACATCCGCTTTTCTCTTGCTGCTTTGCCAAAACTTGATTTGGTCCCTTCTCATCTAGACTGGCTCATAAAAAGAAGCACAAAACTGCACCCTGTGCATGATGCCGTTTCCTACAAGGCGTTCCAAATTCTCCATAAATTTTTTTTTCAAGGTTGCCGACGCGTCAATAATAAGGCATCTTCATCTCCTTTAGATTGCTCAAGAATGTAAAAAGTGCGAGGTATATACTGATGCATGAGATTCAGTCTGATTTCAATCCCGTCAATCTTTTCGGATTGCCACTAGTGCCATTGGTCGTTGCAAATAGAGCGTGAAAAGTCTTTGCTTAGTCTTAATGGCACCCCTGGTCTGACGTCTTCAAAAACAAGGGTACTTTTTGGCAATTCTCTATGACTGAACGCATTTTCATTGCAGTGACAAATGTAGAGCTTCGCATGAATTGGCAATAACAATGAAGTAGCACGCCCAAAAATGATTAAGCAGATTGAAAACCGGATTGAACTCCGTCAGTAGAGGACACTCGTGGGGAAGGCTGACGTGTTAACTTACGTAGATGTGGTCCTTTCGGTAGCGTATCTGGAGATTGTTCACAAGGGCACTTTCACTTTCTTCCTCCATGAGAATGCTATCGGGATATCCAACCCTCAAAGAGGCCGATTGATAAGATGAAAGGCAAGGTGCGGGTGGAGCGGGTGCTGGGGGCGTCCCCAACACCCCAGATACCGATGTGGTTGATGAAGATTCTCGCGATATACGTTCCTCTGGAAAGACAATACATGTTTTAATCGTTGGTTGTTCAGGCAAGCTGAAAGAGCTTAACTTAAAGACAAACACAGTGGTTTGCAAATCCCTGTGGTGCCAGGTTGTTTGTTCTGCAACAAAAGTTTTGTGCTCTGAAGCTGCTCACCTTCTGGCGTCCCAGACTGGGAATGGGAGTGTCTTGGCTGTAAGGACATGGTGGACCCACCACCTCGATTAAGTCTGGAAGTGCTCCTATGGACACTCCAAGAAGACCCCGTTTCCCTGGAGGACGACCTCAAGATGGACCTGTTTCCTAAATTGGTCGGTGGGGTCCTCTTTCTGGGCAAAGAGCCTCCTCCTCCACCTCCACTGGTCCTAGCACCTGATTGGGCCGGTGATCGGGCATTGAGGAATGGGGTGGTTGGAACACTACACTCAGCACTACTCATTGGAACATATCCAATTGTCGGAGCCGCCATTGGGCTAGACAAGGACATAACATGTCTCATGGGCGCACTATTGTATTGCTGGTACAAATCACACGGTTTAACTGCACTAGTCGGTGGGGTGGTCTGAACACTGCGAGGATTCCCCACTGATTGCATTGGCTTGTTACTCCCACTGGAGGCTCCGGAACCTTGGTACTCACTTCCAGAGGACATCCAAGACTCACGGACACTATCTCTATTGGCAAACATGGCCATAAATGGCCCATTTCCATCATTGGGTTGATGAGGGTCACTCTGTCGAGGAAATGCCACAGGAGGGCACGGATAAGACACACTTTGAACTTGAGCACTCTTTGGGTAGGCCGGCTTACCCGGCGGGAGGCCTGAGGCCTCGGATTTGCTACTACTGCCTAACTCGTTCTCGTGGAAGGAGACTGAGGACTCTGAAATGTTATCCGGAGAAGTCCCACGGCTCCCTCCTACTCTCGAAGTTGAGCCTCGGGCACCAGTCCCTGGGACATTCGTTCTTCGGTGGTGAACGATGACAATGGCCGTGTCAATGGTTCGACCCGGAGACCTTGATTTGCTGCGGGATTTGCTTCGGTTATGTCGACAGCAGGGTTCATTTGGTTGCTCTACAACTGTGGTGCGGTTGCGTTCACGTTTATTTTTACGCCTCACTGTTCCTGCTGTGCTGAAAGTGGTCTCACTATCCTCTCCACTTCCCCATTGATCCAAAGAGGCCTCTTGGGCAAAAGTGAATGGGCTCGATTGTGATGGGAGATCTTTGGGGGTGGGTGGAAGTGGAGGAAGGGCTGGGAATGAAGGCTGTGCCTCCTCCTCCTCCTCCTCTACTTCGTCTTCATTCTCGTCCTCTTCGTCCTCCTCGTCTTCTTCATTATTGCTACTGCCAGAGATGAATGAGAGCCTCTCTTGGGCTACTTGATGGTCAAGTTCCTCTTGAGAAATTTCAACACATTCGTCATGGTTATCGCGACCAGAACCGCTCTTAGGAATTGGAGGGAGAGGCCACTGCTCGACAGGTACCTTTTCATAAATATCTTGAACCTCGTCGGAATAATTGTGACTGTGTGATTGGCAAGGGTGATGGACTTGGGGCAGTCCAGGGAATGGCGCATAGCTCGAATCATTTTGATGGTTTGTGTTTTCATTCTCGGAACTGTTCTGTTTAAAAGACGAATGGCGTGAGGGATAATTGAACGAAGGTTGTCGGGATGGTTCGGTATCAGTTGAATACTGTTGCACGGGAGCTACAAAGGTCGCGTACATTAATGGATCCCCACATAATGAGTCATCCAAGGCATCATTGCTATTTGTCACGCCTGAGCACGAGGCACACGTACCTTCACTTATTTTCCCACTACCACCATGGTCATTGGTGAGGTGTGCTGCATTTTTGTGTTCTACCTCTTCCTCCTCTTCCTCTTCACCTTCCTCAAAGCTCTGTTCTGGCGGAGGTTGTCGGGAACGTGGCCCATGAGACCGTAATACCCCAACCACTTTTCCCATGTCGACCAACACGGAATTGTGTTGCCCTCCATGACATGGAGGTGGGTAGGACTCCAGACCCAGGACTCCAATTTGGTTCCATGGTTCAGGGGGCGGAGGGGGAGGGGGAACATGAGGAATGGTACCCGGCACAGGAGGCGGAGGAGGAATATCATGTGGCAGGTCTGAGTTCACGATACCGCCATTCCCAGTTTGAAATTTGGTGGCAGGGTGTCTCAAAGACTGAATGTTATTGTAATGGTGAGGACCAGCCTCAGCCGAACCATTGTTTTCACCCTTTTTTGTTTCTTGAATCTGGACCGCTCTGACCGCGGCCCTTCGCCATTTAGGATTTGAGAGTTGGTGTGCCTGATTCTGATCCCCCATCTGATCAGCTGTTGTCAGCCCCTTCCTCCAAGGCAATGCTTGAAGGCATGAGGACACTATTTTTGGCACTGGTTGACCAGGGATCGAGGCATTGGCAGGACTTGATTTGGGTGATGGTGAACTGTCGCCGGGGCTGATCAGGCCATTGGTTTGAGTTGGTGGAGTGTTGGGAATGTGACGAGGAACTGACGGAGATCTTTTTTCAGAGACGAACTCATCCCTTGATCTCGCCTCTGGAGTTTGAGTTCTGGCTAAATCACTAAAGTCTTCTTCGCGAGCTCGCGGAACTGCTTGAATCACGGTATCTTTCCTGATCAAGAACTTGGCCCTTGGGTAAGAGTTGGCATGCGTCCCATGAGGATGTTTTGGGCGATGGTTGAGTTCGTCCTCCAACACCAAGTGTCGTCCTACGTCTTCATAATAGCTTCCACTACATTCACTCTTATCATCACCACCACACTCAGCATCATGATGAACCTCGGCCTCAGCAGTGCTTACGTCTCCAAGATTCTCGTCATTATCTTTGCTTCCATGAGAATTCACATCTGCCCGTGGTTGTTTTTGTTGTTGTTGCTCATCAAGTTCTGGCGCGTTCTGAAGAGACTGCTTCTGTTTGAAGGGCTCCTGCTGCTCGTGATGGTTCTCGCGGCCTTGTTCTTCACTCAAGGAAGTGTGTTGTTGTTCACCATCACTCGTTGTGTCTGTCTTGGACACCCTCTTGGTTCGAACTAATTTCTTCTTTCTCTTCGACCCTCCGCCCGGTGCCATTCCAAACAGAAACCAAGAGGGGAGATCCCCTTATTCTCTTCTACGCGGCTCTTTTCTCTTCTCTCCTTCTTTCTCTCTCACTTCGGCTTCGTCTCCTCTTCTTTTTTTTCTTCGTCCCCCACTTCGTCTTTCTTGGGGCCCTCCTATTCCCTATGCTCTCGTGTAGTATATGTGGCTTGTCTTCTTCCTTGATATTACAGTGCCTTCTCTATCAAAGCCAGTGAGTCCACCAAGAAGCGGCCTCGGAACAATTTCATCATTGCCTTCAGGGCCGATGTCTTTGGGAAGATGAGTGTTCCACTGCTTCCGTTTGTTCCCTGTTTGGGCGTCGCCCACGCCGAACGTGCTAGCACACTTCGCGTGTAGCACCACTGGCGACTCACTCAAGATGGTAGTGTTGGTGTTGGATGTAACCGCCGTCGCTTTTTCTTCGTCTTTATTCCGGTAGTTGGTGTACTCGATGGTGGTGCTCTTTTGCTTTTGGGACGCCAAGAGATAGATAGTCAGTCGTTGGCGTGTAAGGCTGATGATGTTGATGCGCTTTGGGTGGGAACGAACGAACTAGCGAACAAACGAACGAACGAAGGCTATGAGTCAAGGCCTTCAAAGAACTAAGGAGAAACGAGGGGGAAAGAGCGGCGATGTTCGCGGATCATCCTGTGGAAAGCCAAGCAGAAATCCCAAATGGTTGAGAGTTGTTCGCTCATGTTTCTGAGAACAAGAAGACGAAGAAAAACTAGTCTGACTAGAAGTAGTCGTCGATCTATCAGTAGTTGGAACGGCAGTGGAACTTTGTAGGCCGACCCACATGGACATATCTTCTCGCTCCTTGAAAGCAAGCTTGTCCCAATCAGGGTGCTTGTGGGACCGAACTTGGAACAAGGACAAGACGAGCACGCTGAAGACTAAGTCCAAGTTGTATGTAGAGGGCCAAGAAGAAGAAGAAGCATCTGCTGTAGTACTCGATGATGCACACACACGTCGTAAGGGAACCAAGTAAAGTCGGATGCAAGCCAGGCCTACGCGTTCCCAAAGGCGAAGAAGCGTGGCTCGTTCATGTCAAACGTACTAGTACATCTGTACGCTAAGCATAGACACTGTACTGTCTACGTATTACTCCCGCGAAGAAATACTACTACCACTGTATATATTTATCCTTCACCAATGAAGACGAGGAGGAGCGATCATATGTTGGCTGCAAACAAAAGATTTACATTAGATCTTGATGGCTTTATGGCTTTAATGAAAACCGGACATCTCGATAGCATCGTCGACGTTCGCTCGAGGTTTGTAGTAGTATCGATTCCATGGTTGAATGAAAATCTTGGAGGAAAAAAGGAAAGCAGCTTCTCGTAAGTACGCACATGCTTGATCCTAGTGTACTGGTTTTTATTGACTAGCATCTAAGCCTAGCTCTGATGGCCTCCGACTCAAATCTGCGATGCCATGGACCGAAAAGTTCGAGAGACAAATATCCCACTTTCTCTTTTACATCGCTCCTTGATCGCTCAGTTCGTGTGCTTAAGTACTACGTACGTGTGATGGCCCTTATCACCAAATCGTTTTGTATAGCCATGTTTCCATGCTAGAAAAAGTGGGAAAAAGGGGAACATATCCCTCTGGAAATCCTTAGACGAGCCTTTAACCATTATAATCATCTCTGCAAGGACCAAAGGTCGTGAAGATCAATCGAACGTGATTCTGCCAAAAAGACAGAGAAAAGGTCGATCCCTCAATCTAGGGAACCGTTCCTGCCAATTCAACTTGTTCTCAGTGACCCAAGAAAATGGTCAGAGGCGTGAAGAAAAACGCCTCTCAGACTCACAATTTTCCCTGGACCCAAACGAAGGATCACATGAAATGGTCGCCCAATCCCTAAAGAAGGATGCAGTTCATGACCATTGTAAGTCTGGTGTTATTCCTTATTAGTTTGTTTTAACAAGGACACTTGGTGAAAACGTAAGACAAGGAGAAAAATAGGAAAAACACCTCGCTACTATCGAGTTTCCACATGACAGTAAGCTGAGGCAAAAGAAACGCTCAAAACTTGGGAAGGATAGACGCCACTTCGACATGGATTCCTTTTAGGGTTTTTCCTCTAGTGCCGTAAATAAGGATGTTTGTCTTATGATGCTATTATTGGCTTTCCCTTCTCGTTCTTTGTTGGGACAGAATGTCACAAAAGCTCCTCAAACACTCCACATCAACAACGACCTCGTCTTTTGTTGCAGGGCCTAACTAAATCGTTTCGACACACCAGCTTAGAATCGGAGAATTGAACAAGGGTTTTGCTCATCTCTCGGCCCTCAAGTTTGTTTGAAGAAACTCCTATATTTCCCTTTTTAGTGCAATTCTTAAGGTTGGTCTACACGTCAAATAATTCAACGAATAATGTGACAAATATTTGCCGAAATATTCAAAATGTGTAATGTCTCCATTACTATGTAAGAGTCATACGTAAAACATTTTGGCACATATTTGCCAATTCTGGAGGTTTTGAAAGTGGAACAATCTATGAAAGCCAGCCAAACGGTTATTGTTCCCATCAACATCGGCGGTCCTGAAGTACTTTCGAGTGTACGGACTATTCGAGTGAGCTATTCTCAGTTATGTCAGATGATCATGAATGGATGAAGTGAACAGCCACTCGTTCCTGGTTTAACGGCCCCATAAAAGTTGACAATTGACTGGGATGGATTGAGTTCGAGAGGAAAACTTTTCGCCTCACTCTTGTCTTGCTTAGGCGTACATAAGTAGTACGTACAACGTAGGTTTCTCTCTGTGTGGGAATCCTTTGGAGGACCAGAAAAAGGGATGAGAACTGGGGCTTCTCGGCCTTTTATAAAAAGAGTCCCACCGAGGCCTTTTCAAAAGGAAGAACTTTTCACATTCGAGAAACGATTGACGACCACCTTTTTGCCACGGTGGAAAAAAACGAAGCACGCTTAGGAAATGGCGGCAATCTTTTCAGCCTTGCTTGAGGTTGTGTGTGAGGGGCAAACTTAGACTCGAACTTTCCCATTGAAGAAGAATTGTACCTTATCAAAAAAGAGGATGTTCAGAAGCTGACGGGAGAGTTAATGGCAACTAAGTCCCAGAACATCGGAATAAAAATAAAAGGAACTCAAACCGATAACATGTCTTATTACTAGGTTCCATCTTTAGCACCGGGCCTTTTATTCATGATTTGAGCTTAATTGTATGACTCTGATTCCGGATTTCAAAACTCCAGCCCAAAACTTGAACTTGGCAGAGAGTCAAGATTCCTAGGAATTTGCTTCGGTCCTCAAGGTCGAAAGTGGAACACTGAAGGGTGGCGGTATAACCCAATCTCAAACCCCCAGGGCAAAGCAAATTGAACTGTCAACTGAAAGTTAATGATTAACTAGTCAGGTTGTTCCTCAAAATTCGAAAAATATAATCGTCTTTCTTGATTATGTTCCATCCCTCTTGATGCCGTTCCAGTTTGCCACAAGTTCGTTTCACAAAGACAACCCTGACTGAGGTCCTTGTCTCATCCCATTCATTAAAATCAGTCTCAAAGTTCTTTCCTTTTCAAGGCAAAGTCTTTAAAGCTGTTATATAACCGAGCCCCTGAAAACTTCATCCACCTGATCCTACTCAAAACCGAACTGAGACCAAACGGGACTCTTCTTCCTGCCAACAAAAGGGAACACTGGGACCACTTTTGACATTTATCTCAACGGACTTCAACTGCAAGCAAAGTACAAACCGTTTTGGCGCAAAATTTTCAACCGAACTTTGTCTAGTTCTTTCTGTTCTAATTTCCTACGACAGCCTCGAAGTGAGAGCGCATTAGTTAGTTTGACTCCTCAACGATCTTACCTGACTAGTGTTGGATAATTATTACAGAAAAAGATGAAAAAGCTGTTTTTCTTTTTTGGCTTTGCCAAGTTAGGTAAGACAATTTGTGTTGAAATGGATCTCCTTTTCACTCGTTGGCCAGCTTCTTTTTCAAAAGTTATGTCGTCGCTCTACGGACACAAGAAAATCGTCTCAACATCGTGAATGTCTAGATTCACTCGCAATCTTGGCCTCAAACATCAAGGTTGGAGTGGTGCTTTTCCACGATACGCACAATACGTTCAGTCATTTCTCAATCGACTCTTGTGAGCCCTTGGCCATCACGAACGAAAGAAACCCTATAGATAATGGTGATCTAGGAACCCACGGCGAGACCAAAGTGATCGAGCCAAGGAAAATCCTGATTCTCCTGGAGCGTTCCCTTCTCTGTTTGCTTGCTTATTTGCTTGCTTGCTTACTTTCATTCGGTCCATCAACTTGGCACAAAATGTAAAAGAGTTTGAACGGCAAAAGGTAAGACGAGTAGTCCGAAAAAAAGGACGTGAAAAAAATGCGACTGAGTTAGTGGGGGGATACTTTTCAGTCTCCATATGAAACAAAAAACAGACCGCCAGTCGAGAAAATCCCCATGCATCCGATTTCTAGTCTTAATAAACTTGGAATAACTCGAGAAACATTCTCAATTCCGTTTTAGCCCCTGATCCGAGGTCACTTTTGTCTGCAAAGTCTTTGTCCTGGAATCGAGGCTGAGTCCACGTCTATCTTTCCGGTGGTGCAAAAGGGAGGATTTAGTTGGCAATCCTGACCTTAAGACCCCCGAAGGATATAAGAGAAATAATGACTTGCTGAACCTTTTCTTGCCTTCCAATGGATATATCTAAGCTTCCGAAATTTAATAGTGTTTAAACGGTCACCAAACTGCGTCAGGGCACATAAATTGACAAGAGGGACCGCCATTTTGACTTTCTATTGTCAACTGACGGCCATAAAACTTCAAGGGTGACCAAAGCTAGAGCATGCTCATGAATCTGCAAAGCGAACCACTGTCACACGCTCTGTCCCATTTCTAGTTCTCACATTTAACGAGTTTTAGGGTCAATTCAAAATCCAGGTCAAGATTGACATACCGCATCAATTAGGTCGTCGTTCTTATTTCACACTAGAGCACGGTAACGTAAAGAAAAAGTCATAGACAACGCCATTTAGTTTGTAGCGGAAATTTGAATCAAAGCTGATTTTTTTGTGATCCAGCCAAGCTCCTATTGGCTCTTTTCGAATCCACAAGTCTAACATACAAAAACAGCTTCAACAATAGACAGCATTAGTTATCGCTAGAGACGCTCTACTGTAACTATGACAAAAGGTCTAATGAAAAGTGGACGAAAAAGGCGGAAAAAATTCGAAAAAAGAAGTTTTCATAAAAATATGAATTAAAGAAGTGGTTTTTGCTTCCAATTTTCCGATATAAAAAACCGATTTTCAACTTTATGGCCCAAATCCAAAGCTTTTTGATCTGATTTTTAGGCGATAATTTAGAGCTCGTTCTTTCACCTTGAAAAATGGCGAGGACAAAAAAAGTGGATCTGAAATTCGAACAAAAGGTTTCTTTTTTAATTCTGAAGTAATAATAAAGTTTTTTGAAGTTGAATTTCTCGAAAATAAAAAAAAGGTCAAGAAAAGGTTAAAACCCGTCGAAACTCCCAAAAAGGGTTTTATAAGTTTTGAGCAAAAACTTGCTACTCCTTGCTCTAGTGACCAATAGCTATACTACTGTATACAATACTCACAAGAGTTCGGCTTCTTCACGAACAAATGAAAGGGAAACCCTGAAATGATGCGAACGGCATATACTACCTAATTCGGAAAAGGGAACGGATCGCTTTCGATTCATATCTCCTTACATGAATATGCCTGGTAATCCTTTCATAGAGCATTTTGGAGTGTCGGGGGAGACATTTTCAAGTTGCCAAGTGTTCTTATTCAAACGCAATTGGGGCATGACTGACTGACAGCGCAACTATCACTCGAGAGGCGTTCTTTGATTTACGACAGAACACTCTTTTGTTGGGCACGGAAAATTCATTGGACTTTGACGTTTCGTGGGGGCTAAGAAAACATCCTTAGTCACCTCGGCCACGGAACATTCTGGATAATGAGCATTCGGATAGATTTCTCAAACGAATTACTCAAACATCTAGAGGGGGTGCCGAAAAAACGTCGTTTGACAGTTCTCCCCAGTTCAGGTGGGGGTGCATTTGAACCCAGAATCTGGCACAAGGCCAAACCCGGCAAGAAGGGAAGGTAATCTTGGAAATTGCTGGCTCATCGTTCAAACATTCCGAAAGTAATCATCGTCGCCGCGTTGCTCGAAATGAATTGACAGTGCAAAAACACGTGGCCGGATTTGGGATGGGTAATGAAAAAAGTGCTCTGGAGAGGGGTAAAGTGGATTTGACAAGGATTGATATTTGGAAGCAATTTTTGCAGAGCTCCTGTTGACAAAAATGGAGACTCTAACTAAAATGAGGAATCTTTTCGGGTTTTTGCATTTTGCTCACAAACGCATTGAAGGAATAAAAAAAATAGTTTGTTACGAATTTTAAATTCAACGATTGAACATTGATTCAGATTTGAGGTACGTTATTAAGGATTTGTTTTGATCTCTTTTATTCGTATTACTTTTAGGAAGATTCTCAGGCAACACTCGACAAAGAGAGGTTCAGTCAGTTCCATGGTCTAAGTTGCGTTGTGGATCGTTTGGCGTTTTTCGTACAAAAACTGTACTGATGGTTTCACACAAAGGCTCAAAATATTAAGCCTTCAGTCTCATATATGCAATGTGGCAAAACTACCGAAAATTGCAATTTTTATGACAACTTTAAGGGGCCGACACTCTTTTCGGTGCAAAAAAGTAAAACACCGATTTAGGAATATTTTTGTGCTTCCCTTGCATTTTGCCCTATAAGACAAAATGAGTGCTAATTGGACTCGAGAAAATGTAATTGAAATGTGATTCAATGAAATGAACTTCATTGCCAGCAATTTCCGTTTTAAATGAAGCTGAAATAACGGATTATAAGGGACTAAACAAGATAGGTTTTATGGAAAAAAACACTCTGTAATGGGTTTGGGGTCAATTCGATACATAGTGTAGAAAATATCGCATTCCACTCATAAGAGTATTGGCTTTCAAGTCTGTTCTTTGAGCCATCTCATGTTTCAGTCAGGACATTAGGGGGATTTTTTGTGACATATCTCCGCTTAATTGCTACTTTGACCCATGCTGCAAACCTCCAAATAGTCGGGTTTGAGAATTCAAAAATCTACCAAAATTCTCATCTTTGAAAGGTTTTGAAAACATTTCAGCCGAACATTCAAGTCATTTTACTAACAATTGTAATGATCCGACCAACTTGATTTTCATTTATTTTTCTCATCCAAAGAATTCCAACAATTTTACCTAAACCCTCAGATGTCCGCTCAAAGAAAGAATGTTTCTTTGAGAATTTAACGCGCTTAGATAGAGTATTCATTGGTAATGGAGTAAACTTGGCCTGAGTATCCCTTAATTTGTACTCTTTAATTCATGTTTGTCCATTCCTATGGTAAAAAAGTTAGGTAGCTCAGGATAAAATGGGTTAAATATATTTTAGGTCAGGTTCTAACCTACCATTTATGGAAATTCTCCCTTTCACCCGATGGAATTAAAAAGAGAACAGTCAAGCAAACAAGGAAAGTTGACCACACTGAAACAACCGCCACGGAGAAGAAACAGAAAAGATATGGACAATTTTTAAACACCTAGGAAACCCAGCAACTCAAATTCCAGTATGAAGCCTGTCAAAAAAAAGAAAAACACCTTTCTGACTAAATTGAGCAAGTGCTAGAAGTTGAGGTATTATCAAATTTGAGCAAAAAACGCCAATTGCAGCAAATTTTGCAACATGTTGCATTTTACCAGTTTGACCCAGCCAGATTTGAAAGCACAAGCACAACTATTCTTGAGATTGTTCTAGAACTGCATCTGCATTGCTTTGACCTGTCCTTTCATAGTGAACTCAAACTGTGCTCGAATTTTAATATCTTCCAAACTTGTTAAGGTCTAAGGAAAGGATCCTTTTTTGCTCCACAGTAGATCGTTGCATCATCATTGTGGCTACAAATTGATTGAGCGTCTCAAACCCTCCAGTCATGACAAGTGCTCAAAATTGCTCAGAATCATCTTTAGGTAGAACATTGACAGGGTTAAATCACTCTGAGAGCTCAAATCATCGAGTGGTCGAGGTACTTGCAAACTTTGTGGCAATAAGTAGACGGGCACTTGTGTTTTGCCTTCCCTTCCATTTGTTTGAACGTAAAGTGAATTTGGATGTTGTACCGGGTGTTTCTATGACTCGTGATTGAACCATGTATGAACGTTGGACTTGTTGCATATGGTTTTCCAAACTCTTCGCATGAAGAGTCAGAAAAAGCTCTTTTCCCCAGGTTCATTAGTCGAGTGACGAAGTTTTTTCCCGTGAAAAGTCATCTTTAAAAACAGAAAAGTCCCTCGGACTTTTTTCTCTCTCCCGAAATTTGACAGAAATAAAAAATATGTTGACATAAACGGAACATCAACACATGTATCTTAATAATTGCTATCAGTCGAGTCTTTCTGACCTATCATTTTTTTTGGTCAGATCAACAACCATTTCCGAGATAAGGGCATTGTTTGCTGTTCCGTTTATTATGACTAGGGACGGGCAAAAAATGCATATAAACATTGGATTCTAGTTACCAAAAGTTGCACAAAAAACAATCCAAAATTGCAAAATGAAGTGCAGAAAAAGGTCAAAATCGCAAATTAGCTAAAAGAAATTGCAAAAAACATAAAATCTCAAATAGAGACTCAAATATGCCATAGATTCTTTCGTTTTTTTCATTTTGAAGAGCAAAATTTTAGATATTGACGTTGTTAACCAAAATATGTTAGCCTACCTTAGGGATTCTAAAGATTCCAAAAATAACTTTCGCCAAAAGAAAGGTTTGTTTAGTTTTGATTAAACCTAGTGAAAAAAGTAAGCAAATTGGTAAGAAGACATCCATCCCCTCGATTTGCTAGACCCCAACTCCAAGCTGAATATGAATATACCCGATTTATAAAGATAACCTCCAAAATTTAAATCATAAACATATACAAGAAAGAATTGAAATACAAAAAACAAAAAATGCTGTTGTTGACGAAAAACCTTCTTATATTCAGGTACAGTTGCGCTCTCTGAAAATGAGAAGGTCAATTTCCATGAAGATTTCCGCCCTTTTTGTTTTATTAATAACAACTGATTAAACTTTTGTGATGTGTGTTAAATAATATTTATCTTTCAAATCTAAAAAAAAAATCTTCCTAAAGATGGCATTTTTCAAAAAAATAACAAGCACATTTTCTGCAATTTGAATATTTGAGCCCAAATTAGCGAATAAAACGGGCAAGTGAATGCGGAAAGTGCAAAAAGGCAGAAAAATTCGTTTATTATCATTTTTTTTCACTTTTTGCCTGTCCCTACTTATGAATCACCCGGTAGAGCTTTATGGAGAAATATGACAATGTTGCACGTTGTCGGTTGGACACATTTTAGCTCATATGTTTTGTCTGCACAAAGGCATGCTGCAAGCATGCTTCCATTATTGACTTCAAGCGTATTTTGAGCCTGCTAGAGCATTTCTTACCAAATTTTGGGTTAAACATAGAATACGTAGAAGCTGACATTCATATGGCGTCATTTGACACCATATGACATATAGCCTGAAAACGTTTAAAAGACGCAAAAATTATGGAAGTCAATTGAAGAAGTTTGCTTCAAGTATGGATCTCAAAACACAAAACATATGACCTTATAGCTATGAATTTTATGAGAACTTTTCAACCATGTTTGATGACATGGGGCAAACATTGCTTGCATACCTCATTATGTCCTTCCGTCATTGAGTAAATGGATTTTTTTAGCAAAATGAAAGAATATTGATTGTCATGCTTACTTTCTTCAGCAAGTTTCGAAATGAAGAACTGCTGATCATGGATGCTGTTAAAGGAAGATCTGTGTCACGTAAGAATGAACTCAATCCAATAGCTTATTCTTGCGGCTTCTCAAAAGTATAAGTCTCGTCCTAATAGGAGATTTCATTCCTGCAATAATTGTAATTGAATAGAATATCGAGCCCAACTCGATGATCGAATAGACTTCTCGAGGAAACAGTATTTTGCCGTAAAAGAAATGAAGCAGGCTGCTTCAGGTTGAAAAAACCGACTATGATCTCTACAAAACACATCAAAAAATGAAACAGGAAAGTCAAAAGTGATGGAATCTCAAGGTTTTTGGTTACCCAAAACATTTATGAAGTTTATGCCATTTGTAAAAAATCAAGCTTCAAAATAAAGCATACGTAAACTACAACTTAAGGGGTTTGGTTTTTGACCACCGACATATCCTAAGGCAAGAGTCAATCAAGAAGGAAAGATTGTTTCAATTTGTCGGACAATCACAGTCCAGGGGACAGAAAACTTATTGGGATACCGTTAGCCCACCCTTGGCTTATGTAAAAGGGGCCAAAGCGGGTTTGAATAGATTGTTTATCCACAGTTTTTCTTATTTTTCAAAGTCATTACTTTGAGTTTCAATAACAATTTGAATGCATTTCGATGATTCTTTCTGATTATTATCAAATCCACGCTCTACTATTTACCAAGCCTTTGAATCGATCTTGGCCCACCTGGGGTGATATCCAAAAAATCCATGAGCCTTGACAAAGTGCAAAATTTTGTATGTTGGTTGAAGTGTTACTACATGTAGAGTGGTCTGAAGATAAACGGGTTGAACTGATTCACACCTGGTGGGTCGCGGTTATTCTTGGTGTGAGGAAGGACGACGATGTTTATTCAAAATCAGCACTGGAAAAAGGCCAATTTCATGGTAGTCAATCACTTTTGGCAGCGGTCTCTTTCATCCCGAGATGCGATCAACATTCATCTATGTCTCAGGTAATTAATTGACGGCCACCCCAAGCTACTAAGAATGATGGCTAAAGGGGCCTTAGTCATGATTTAATGATACATTTGCTCTAAATGACTTGATGTAAGCTTGGAGTCAGTAAAGCTTTCAAGCATGATCATGGTCCCATCTTGAGCGGTCTCCAATACCGTAGTAGTTCACTTTAACTCATTCACGGACCAATGGATCGAGTGGGTCCCATGAATGACACAATCCACTTCCCTATTTCAAATCGGAGGAGTAATTGAGACTAGTGCAGTTTTATGGGCGATTTTTATGGGGCTGGATTCAATTGTTGATGGTATTTGATGCCAATGGATTTGTCAGCAGCACCCGGAGGGACTCCGTACATCTGGTCGAGAACAAGAGAAGGAGAGAAAAAAAACACGCTCATTTCATTTAGAGGAAGTCCTTTGTTTATCAAACTGGATCGCAGTTTGTCAAACCATGATTATTCTCGACCCTGAGCCCAAGACACATGGTTTCGCAGTTGTCAGTCTAATTGGGTATAAAGATGTTTCAACGGGTTGTTATAAAGACAACATCGTATTTTGTCAAACAATGAACCTTGACCAAGAACAAATTGGTCGTGCGAAAGAATTCAAAGGGCAACATAAAGGTCTGGGAGGTCATCATGGATCTCACCCCCAACTCACGTGACAGTGTTTGATGCCATGAGCATCCTTCCGTCTGGCATTTAGGCATCAAAATCACTTTATGACACTGCGAAGTCCACCAACGGGCTCAAGTGACTTGATAACTGAAACGTGAATTTCAGAACACTCACTCACCCAGCCGGCAATGTGCAGATTCTTTAACTGAATTGAGTGAGGAACCAGAAAAAGCGTTGAATTAGGATGCCAACTGTGCTCTGTGGTAGCTGAACAAGCACTTGCGAATGAGGATGATGCCCAAGATTTACCGAAGAAGCCGCTCATAGAGGTAAGTGTTACGGAACCTTATGGCGCTTGCTTGAGCTTCCACAACAACTTAAGCGAGTCCGGGAATACAAATCCTAAATGGCCTGTGGCAGAGATTTAGGAAATGAGTTTGGTTTGATAGAGCATTCGTTAGTTCTACAATTCATCCACTGAACGGATTCGACACAAACTGTCAATACATAAACACATATCAGAGCCGGTGACAGGACAACTCGACCCAGCGGACAACTCGACCCAGGAC
>CM021323.1:3369562-3390027 GCA_010645155.1 Tigriopus japonicus
CTATTCATTTCTAGACTTTCAATGTCATGTTTCAATGTCAGAGTATCATAAGAAAGGGGAGATGGTTGTAGCAACCATGGATCACGTCATCACGAATCATGGGTTCGATTCCAGGTCTCTCTAATCAAATCCCTTAAACCCCTAAAACCACTAATTAATTGTAGTTATTGGTTCTAGGTCAGACTAGAGCACTATGATGACTAAGACTAACGTACTATGATAGGGAATACTAGAGCATTTTAAATGGTAAGACTAGAGCACTATAATAGAGAAGACAAGAGCGTTGAAGCAGTCATGAAGTGCGCCATCTATGGCACTTTATTTGTCAACAGCATGCACTTCCCATGATATTCATGTATTTGGAGACAAGGATAATCTTTCATCAGTTTTAGACAAACTAAAGAGCCTAAAATGTTGATGGAGAGACTCTAAGTAGAATTAAAAGTGTGGACACCTGAATTATGGAATGGATCATTTACTAAAATTCTTTTTCAACATTCAAGCTTTTCATGCCAATTGCAAAGGCATCTCACCTTTTAACTCAACCAAAAACCATTTCAAGTCCATTAGCCATCCCTAATCAATATTTCAGGCGCTTCAGTTTGTCCAAAACTGAAGTATGACTTGCTACCTTCGAAAACATGCGTTTCATGGAAAGTGCGAGTTGATGACCTATAAAATCCCCTAGATGGCGCACTTTATGTCCGTACTCTATTATTATATTTCTCTGCATAAGATTAACTTAGAAATGGAAAAAGAGGTGGTTAACAAACAACATGAATAAAACTCGATTGCATATGCGCACATGTGTCTAAACCTCAAAACTGATCTAAAATGTCTTTGAAACTGATAAATTGATTTCTCCATTTCATCGATAACTCGACGGAGAATGTTTTTAACTGGAAAAGTTGAAAATTCAGCGCCAATGAGAGCAACCCCTTCACAAATTGATATGCTCACCTATTTTCTTTGTAGGAAGAAAACGCAACTTTAAAAAAATAGTTCATATCGCCCCCTGCACATTGGGCCCTTAACTGGTTCAATATGCTGAAGTTACTTTTATCTGGCCCGTTTCCTAAATTGTCCGAAAGAGAAAAAATTAGATTTTTCTTTCGTTTTTTTCTTTCTTGATCGGCAAAAACTTTTTTTGAGGAGTTCTACAAACAAAGAAAGAGGTGACTCAATGGAGGAGAAACGACGATCTTTAGATATTTTCGCAAATACGGAAAGTTGACAATGCCTTACAAATAACTATACGGCCGATTCATTCATTGTAGAGATTTATGGAAAGATTCTGGATTGAGAAAGAATCTTTTAAGTAGGGAACATTCAGATTGAGGCATATCCTCTGGAATTGAAGGTTTTCAAATCGATTCCCTTGAACAAACTTATTTAATCAGGACCTGACTTAATTTTCGAATTCACATTACCACTCTTCAGCAAAAGGTTTCTTGTTAAGAAAACATTCATCATTTCAACACACCATCTTGCTCCTTGAACTTCAAGAAGAAACGATTCTTCAGGATTTTACCCCTGAGTTGATCCCGTTTGAAGTCAAATTATCCTTTATTGTCAAAGGCTTCCTTCCAAAGGGGTAGATAGCAATGCAAAGCTTATTTTAGCCCGACAACCTGACAAAACCATCCATGTTCAACATCTTGATGGCTCAGTAAACAAGGCAAACACCAAAAGGAGTTGCCAAAGCTGAAACCGGCGACATACCGTGGGTGCCAAGGTAAGACGACGTCTTTTATTGGCAGACCTGTTTTCCTCCATTTCTCTCTCCATAGCTCTCGGGTTCTCATTTTACACCAAAAGCAGAGTCGAGGCCAGCAAACTTCCTCTCTGGCCTTCAGCTTTTCCAAGGCTGCTGCCACAACTTCTCCTTTACCTTCGTTGACAACACTGATACCCGATATACCAAAAGCAAGCCCTGATTTGAAGGCCTCAAAGTGTTGTTCCAAAGCTTTCCTCATGAGCTGATCAAGTCTACTCCTGAAGACTTCACTGTCGCTCTCATGGGTGCTTGAGTCACCAAAACAGCTGCAGTCTGAGATACAAGCAAGTTCTAAATGTATAAAAGTGAGTGAAGGAATGTTGATTGTGGATGGAAGGGGTCGGTTTCAGTGGTTCGACACTGTTTCCCCTTCCTCCGGGATAGATGTGAGAACTCTTGGTTGGCACTCTAAATCCTATGAAATGACCAAGGACTCAAAGGTAAGTAGAACTTTGAACTGAAAAATGTCAGAGCAGGATCTTTTTTCTCAAGGCGTGAAGTTTGAACGGACGGGCGTAGGTTCCTTCCTGTTGCGCTACGCAAGATCAGGGTTGCCAGTTTTTCCTACAAGGTCACGTTCATCCTGTTTCTCAACGACTTGATCAAGGTCTTTTAAAACCGTTTCACGGTGTTCTCGTTTTGAAATCAAGATGGACGTTTACAGATATGATCCTCCCGGATGTTTCACTCCTTGAATCGAGCCGATTCTTTTGAACTCGGGGATTTCCATGCCAATCATTAATTTTTTGGGACTTTCTTTTGGTTTCCCGTCACTTCTAAGACTGCTGAAATCGTTAAAACTTTAATAACTCCTCTTGTCCACGAATAATTTGCTAGTAGTTTAGGAGTCTTATTCGGCAACAACTGACGCTGTTTACAAATATTCTTCTGACAGAGTTTGTGGTCTAGAAATTACTAATTCATCTTGAGATTTGATATTCATTCACTCGATTTAAAAACGATTTACCATTGACGTAGTTGGATTTAGGAGAAAGTAACGACAGACCACACAACGTATTCTGACTGAAAATTTGAATATGCCTATTGGAAATTCATTAAAATACGTTGGATACAAAATAAAAGTGTAATCATACACAAAACGGACGTGAACTAACATTGCTTCTGTAAATGTTGTATTTCAGCGAACTTCGCTTGCAATTTATGCTCAGTGTTTGCAAAGATCATTTTGAGTTGAATTTTTAATTTTAATTTGGCTAAAAACTCAAAGTTATGTTGGTTAAACTTGAAACCAAAACTGAACAACACACTAGAAGTTGAGTTTTATGGTTTTTTTCCATTTTTCAGGCAAGTGACATTGTCATTGAGACTATTTCATCTAGTAGTGTATCAAGCAAAACTGTTTTATTTTTTTCAGTATTTAAGTTTTTGAAGCTAGGATAACTCTAGCTTCTTCTTTCGGTTGATTAATAGTTTCAGTCGAGCTTTTTGACAACTTCTTGCCGAAATACTTGAGCAAGTTAGTTTTGTAATGGTGTGCAAAATACCGATAGCTCTTGCTGAGAAGTCCATGTTAAGTTCTTTTTTTTGCAATTGAAGTTGCTAAACAAACATTCAAACACCCAGGCCAGAACTTGAATGAATGGCTACGACGGGATCTAACGCAATTGCAATCAAGAAATTTTAGGTACAACTCAGAGTAATATTGTCGGGATCGTCATTTTGCTCTGTTAGGCTATGGTTTTCAAAGGTGCAAATATGACATTCCTGCAGAGTGGAAAGTGGAGTCACGTCCTATTTCTAGTCAGTCGGAGACTGTTTTATGTTGGCGAGTATTCAAACCAGTTAAATGAGCCCATGGCATACTCAAATAGAGGCTAATGGGTGTCAAGTCACTATCAACGCACCACCACCGATTATCTCCCTTAATACCCTGAACCCTTAACTTCAAAATTTTCGAATGAAAACAAACAAACTTTGGTTTTTTGTTTGGTCTCGGCAGCCCTGTGTTTTCCGAGCACACAAAATAAGAGACCGACTAGTGCACTGTAGTAGAAGACTATAGCCACAAAGTACGCTGTCTAGTGCTTTTCACGCAGCAATAACTCGCCAATTCCATGAGGTGGATGGACTGCAAGTTGCCAATAGATGGACGAATTCCAAATGGAACTTCAAGTTTTTCAGCTGAATTTTGTTCTAATTTGCTTGGAGTTCGAAATGCTACCATTTATGTTTCTTGCTTTTTCAAAAGTTTAGTTTTCAAGCAAGCTTTCAGATCCAAAGGCATAACATGGACAAATATCACAACCCTGTGCAAAAAGTTGAACTCTAAATACACATCAGTTGAATCTTGACATGGATCATATCTAAAATTCCTTTTCAATCTTTAAGTTTTTCATGCCAATCTTAAAGAGAAACCACCTATTAATTCATTAAAAATACTATTGCACGTCCATTAGCAGTCTCCCCAATCAACATTAATGCACACAAGTTTATCAAAAACTGGGCCCATATTCTCAACTCGTACTTGGTGCTTGAAGTAAGACTTCAAGAACAAAGTAACTACATAGAAGTATGACTTCAAGTTCCAAGAACGAGATGAGAATACGAGGCCTGATGTTTGGTTGTTGCATTCTGCAAATAGAAGCCTCTCATGGAATCGGCATGCCGTTGCCACGTAAAACCACCAGATGGCGCATTTTCTGATTGTTTACTTTAACGACAGTGCACTAAAACCGACCATTGCAGGCGATAAAAGAGGGGGAAGCACTGTTGCCATTCGCGCGATTGTTGGTTACCCCGTCTGAGCCGCTCTAGATCGTCCTCGCCAGCTCAGTTGCTTGACTCTGAAGCACCTCTTTTTTAAGGCAAGCAGGAGGTGGAAGAGGCCGCGGATGGATGGATGGATAGATGGAGAGGGGAACTTGACGGCGAGGACGTATATGCTAATACTTCAAGGCACACACACGCCGAGGTCTGGCCTGAGAAAGACTTTGAAAGTGAATGGAGTAGTAGGACGCTGGAGAATAAGAAAGAGGAGGAGGAGAAGGAGGTAGTGGTGGTCTACCGAGAGGTTCACTGCTGCAGGTTCGGGCCGCGAACTTAGTACATCAGTCTCAGCTTGGCAATGTTCTTCAAACCATGTACTTGAGGAGTAGAGTAGGCGCGCTAGGAGTCGCGCTTTAGTGGTTCAAGGTATGTAGTCGAAGGTAGAAACATTTCCTGGAATCTACAGGTGATTCCATTACTTGATTTTGCTCCAAATATCAAAATAGTTCACGGTGGTCGGGCTCTTTGGACGATTTCTCTGCCACCCTGAGTGCTGTGAGTGTCTGAAAACTCCTTCAGGAAAAGGCTTTGAACTGTGACAATAGTGACTTGGTGGAGTTTGAGACCCTGAATCAAGCCCTGTTGTTCCTTGGCCCCCATTCCTGTGGTGGCAAAACAAGACGGGATTTTTTTATGTGGGGGCTTCAGCTGATTGCACCGAAACCTGCAGAATCTCAAGGTAAGCCAATTTGGCCATCAACAGGTGTTTGTCTGCACAATTTGGAAGAGACCATGTTTCCAACAATCCCGGGGAAAAGGGACCAAACCTCTTTCCATTGTCCGAATATCACACTCCTCGTATGAACGTTACATGGATTGAAAATCCACGTACATAGGAGCCGACGTACATAAACAAACCCAAGTGAAGGGCAAAGTCAACCAGGGTTGCTAAAATATGCTACACATATGGCAGTTAGTAGAAACACATTTTTCTTTCAGAAATCATATTGCAATAATATTTTTGTTTTATTCATTCAATAATTACGCAAGTTCTCTCCATGATCTTCATTGTAGGTAGATTAAGACTAAACCTTTTTCAGCTCCTAACCCATGCTTGAACTTGGCAACATTATGTATCTGCAAATGGTAAATGAGTTATGATGTCATGGGGAGCTATATACCTGGTATGGTAGTCTTGCCAGTTTGGAAGTGTGTTAGAGGTGCCAAATAGGATGATGTGCCCCTCTTTTTAGGGGATTTTACTATCCCAAAATGGTTGTGAGAATAAAAGCGTATGTCAAGTATTGACAACAAGGCAAATAAAATATCTCTGTGGGTTTGTGATTTATTATACATTCAGCAAAAAATTGTTCAAATATGGTTTCATTTACTATTGCCATTTCATATTTGTTTTGGGGTTCAGATATTTAAATACTGCTACAAGGAATGGGATTCCCCGTAAAGAGAGTTAATCATTAATATAATTTCTACAAAATTGTTTATATGATATTTGGTTTACCAACGAGTTACTGTTGGCAAATCTAAACAACCCTTGTAAAGTGAGTTGGTCAGGAAGTGTTTAAAAATTTGTCCACAATACTGCCTTAAATGCAAAGAATCTGGAAGAAATATCAAGGCATGTTTAAAGTTGTTTGCCAAAAACTTTATTTGTTTTGTAAGGCAAATTCAATACTAAAGTCATTAGAATTTCAGTGACTTGAAATAGGATATCAAAAACCTCCATAAAACATTACATTTTACGAGATAATATCACCCTTAGCAAATCAGATTTTGAAACATGTACATATACCAAACATAATAATTTATAGAAAATTGTTCCAATAGTAATGGCGTGTCAAGCATTTTTTGGCAACCCTGATTGACTTTGCCGTCCACTTGGATTTGTTTATGTACGGCGGCTTCTATGTACGTGGATTTTCAATCCATGTAACGTTCATACACTCCTCGATGGCTTACGTAGTAAAGCCACAAGTGGAAAGTAATCAACAATGGAGCGATCTCTCATGAATTATTCATTCGTCCTGGGAGGAATAGGCCAAGCAAGGAAAAGGAATCAATTCCAATAATGATCATTTCACCGCATATTATGCCTTGGCCTGGTTCTACACAGTCCACTCCTTGATCATACAGGTGATAACACGAAACAGACACGCCTGTATGAAAGGATACGATGAACAACAACAGTTGGTACCACGAAAAAAATACCCTGGGGGCCATTTGCCAACAACTCCCTGTATCTACTACTAGGGATTGTCTATTCATCAGTACAAATCTAGTCTGGAGTTGACAGGAAATTGTGCCGTCACAAGAAGCACTACCATGGGATACTACATGTCCGTCACCACAATCAATCCAAGGCCACTTCTGGTTGTAATGAAGGGCTTCGAAAACCGAGAATTACTCATTGGAACTGGTGTGGTGGGTGCGTCTGGGATGGTCGAAAGTTTTACCATGGTTGCTGTTACTGGAATTATTCCCGGATGAAAAATTTGGTTCAAGTTTTAGGATTAGAGTTGTTTCCGAAATTAATGGACGCGGAGACGCGGGTTTAATCTCGGTGTTAGATGTTGGATTAAGAAGATCCTCCCTTGTCTTATATGCCAAGACACACACTTATTCTTGTCTATGGCAGGCACGTTCCATTTTTCATTTGCCAGAGAATTCAGAAGAGTTAAGGCTTTGAATTTAAAATGACTTAAATTGTAGGACCTACACTGATCATGTCGGCAAACAAACTAAATTTAGCCCACGGTAACAGTCCAAGTTATTTTAGATCCTCCAATCGATATATCAAGATCGAGAAACAAGTGCTAAGCTTTTGGAGTCCCTACATTTGACCAAATTAAAACAAGTAATATATCTTTATTGGGATTGTGCTTAGTTCCATGACAGTGGTTGAACTTTTAGCATCTTGCCATTTGGGGCTCAATCATCACCTTGACAACAAAACAGATTGCAAATAGACTTGATCGGGACTTTGAAAGTACACTCACCCTTAGTCACTCAAGGGGATGTAATGCTAAAGTCTTGAGCTTCCATCATCAATCAATAACAATAATAACAGCCACTCATCATCCGTCCTTGGTGGCAAATCGAGCCCATAACCTGATTGATCGGAAGTCCGTTTGAGAGGAAGTCAGAACTAAAAGGGAGCTCTTGATATCAAGACACTCAATATCGTAGTCGAATTACAAACAGGCAGAATGAATATTTGGTAGCTTCACCTCATCTTTTGGTATTAAGTCTCACATGTTAAAACGAATCATTCAACTAGGTCGAAAAAACTAAAATCAAGTTATGTCATTGCTATTAATATAACCAAAATGCAAAACACTTAAGTATATGGAATTCAAGGCATCAACCCTTCAGTACACAACATTTAAACATAAAGTTAGATTCACCTTAACAAAAGTAACAATTCTTTTACACTTGTCTGTAATACCAACAGTAATAAGTAGGGCTTGGATAAAGTTGCTACTTTGCAGAAATCCCAGACGTTCCAAGGAGCAAGATCAGCTGACGATCACGCTCGTCAACCATCAGCTGACCTCTAGATTGTGAAACGTTTGGGATTTCTGCTCCACAACAAAACAACTCTATCCGAGCCCTAGTAATAAGAGACAATGGAACAATTTGAGCTTACTAAAGCTTTTGCTCATGCTCCTGCTTTCAATTGCTTATAACTGGGCCAAACTTTCACGTTTGTTGATTAAACTCCTACGGCTCTTCCAAAAGCTAGAACGTTGGTTGCCAGCAAACTTATGTCACGCTTTAATATTCGTTGTCTCCGTGCAAATGTAATTTTAAAAGTGCTCCTTTTCCACTCGCATATTGGAGGTCCTACATTACAGAGAAATATCGTTATCCCTTTATAAATCTCGACAGAGCAAGAAAAGAGATAAAGAAAAAGGAATTTTTGGAGAGTCCTTTGAAATTCGAGACGCCTCGAGGGGAATTCATGGATGGCAAAGAATGTGAAATGCAAGGAACGAACGAACGAACGTCCTTTGATAAGGATATACCGAAGGTGGGAAGCTCGAATTCTTGCAAGTCTCTTTTTTATGAAGTAGTACCTGCTTCTTGATTTTCTAGTACCATGGTATTTGTAAAGCAAACGCTAAAAACTAGAAAAAGGGACCAATAGATTCGAGTTGCGCGTTGCAGGTAATTGCAAGAGGGTTGGTGGAAAAACTAAGTGCAAAAATAGATGAGAAAGCAGGGCCAAAAACTTGATGAAAAACTGTTCATGGGATAGATGGAATTCGGGCACTCCACCCTTTCAACCATTTTCTCGTCGCAACTTAAAGCGCTACACACGTAAAATATCGATTATTAACGTAGAGCCACCACGTTCTCATGGCATGGTTTGTGATGTTGCAATATTATATATTTATTCAATACATATCCAGCATAGATTAGTACCTTCCTTTCAGTTGTTTCAAAATTTCATAATCCATGAAGCACTTGACTGAATTGCTCAAGTTGGCTCATTAATGCTTCTAAAACAATGTCAGGACACTATTCATGTATATTCAATGTTGAATACAAGAATACTGGATATAAAAAACCTCTTGATAAAGAATACTTTGTCACTAGACAAACTCTACATTTAGTATTGTGTATAGCCTAATTCAAGAAAAATTCTCGTTAGAACAAGAAGGTGGTGACTGATGGATAATGTGCCTTAATGTACCTAAAGCAGTATTTTAGTCACTTAGTTTGACATTTCCATCGTTTTAATCAAGTGATTGCAACACAGTTTGATTGATCTTAGATTGCTTTCTTTTCTTTAAAAATAGGTTTCAACAATGTCAACAAGGGTGAAGGGGACATTAACGCTCAACTCTTCATCAAGAGCTGAAAGGCTGAAAAACGTAAAAGGAAAGTTGCTTCTGTTTTGCTTGTGTCGTTGATTCTCATCTTTTATTAATAGTGTTTACTCAAGAATGCTTGTGCCAAGCATTGTCTTCAAATTTATTCTCCATGTTATCAAGACTCGCTCCATTGATAAAGCATTTCCGCAAAAATGTTTTAACCAAACATATCTCTTCTCTTACAACAACAAAATGACGGTACTCTAAAACATAGAAACGCTTTACCCCTTTCGTTTCTCGAAAGAGAGAAAATGGAAAGGACACACAAGGAAAGGTCACCATCGGTCATGGACAGAATGGGATCAGACTTGACAGGTTCGTGGACATTCCGAACCTTGGGACGGAGAAAAATATCTCCACTAGCAATGAGACTTTGGGCCCACTAGCTGAATTCCAAAGGGACAATGCCCATGTGACTGACAACTTTATTATGACCTAAAGATGACTAGTTGTTAACATTTTACAAGATATTTCAAGATCTAGAAATACAAGTTGTGAAAGACTCTTGCCTTATTGGACACACTAAGAATTGTTTATCTTTGGAGGCGCGAATCTTTTAATCGAAATTAGAAGTCTGTTCCTTGGGGAGTGTACTTTCGCGTATGACGAAATGTATTTTGTGTTGAAGATCAGTTTCCTTGGAGGGGATCAAAATGAAACGAAAACATTTGTTCTTTGGATGGATATTCCAAATTGAAATGCGAACTCTCTCTTTTACGATATGTTTGAAAATCGATTCCAAATGCACGACAAGGTAACTCACTCTACATGAAGTAAGAGGCGAGTTCAAACCACATCCTTGTCTTAAAGTTAGAGGTAGATGCTCACTGAACGCCATCTGTTGCATTTAGGACTGTACTAAATCCATGGAGATTAAATTGTTGCTTTTGGAAAAAGCATTGCGTTACCACATTCTAGGCTATAGTTTTCAGTTATAAACAACATATTCCCTCAATTGTTTAATAGCATTGTTGAGAACATGTGGGCTGTTGCTTATTGGTTTTGTACTGAAAACATGTTTAGGAGATTCAAATAAGCCTTCAAAAACAAGCATATTATAAGTTTTGCACATGCACTTGTTTAGTTTCAATAATCTAGGATAAGATTAAGCAAGTTATGATAAAATAGATTAAAAAGAGCCTAATACTCAGTTCAGTTATATTTGTCACAAAAAATGTATTGCCTGTAGGTATAGATTATTGAATCAAATTTCAGTTATCAAAAGTATAGTATAATTGTGTACAATGTAGTCTGGTGCTTCAAAGCTTCATTTGTAAAAGTTCTTTCTCTTTAAGCCACTTTGAACCTCTTCTAGAACCAATTACAAGGTTAGTTTTTGTTCATGTAAGATTTCAATCTTCAATTGAATGTCTCATGAATCATTCGAGAGCTTTTTATCAGTGGAACCTGTATCATGTAAAATTCAGGTAACATTTAATCTTAATTTTTTACTGGAGAACAATGCTAGTCAATTTTTCTTTAAAACCCCAAAATCCACCCCAAAAATAAAAGTAAACCCCAAAAATAAAAGTAAATAACTAGTTAAAAGCTTTTCAGATGGCGAATGCCACACTTTTCCATAATAAGATTATATGAAAGTTGTTGATCCTAAATTACTTTTCAAACTTTGGGACCAAAACAACAATAGGAAACAAAATCGCGCAAGATCCCCATTAGGACTACCACCAAATGTAAAAGACAGAAAAGAAGGGAACGTCAATCTCTTCTTTCATCAAAATGTTTTACGCAATGGTTTCTCTGAATTGTTTTGTCAACCCAGGAGTTTGCGTCTCAATATTTGAAGATATTTGACATTAATTATGCATGGAACTCATGTCAACACATTTTAAATGCTTGCAGAATAGCACTCCCTGCAGAGAGTGTTCTGATTGATACTCTCAAGTATGAATGGCTCCAGCACCATGCAAAAGCGTCATGTAGAGTTGTGGCACATTAAAACTCTTTTGTTCTAATGCATATAATAATTTTAGTGTATGATTCCAAAAGTAAAGAATAATTTTAAATTGCTGAAAAGGTTTGAGAAAGGTTGGCTTGTCTATCCTTCATTAATATGAAGAGCAAGAAGGCGTTTTTTGTTGAGGTTGGGCGAGTAGCCAAAGATGAAGTTTCCTCGCCTTTTTGTGGTCATGTAGTTAATAAGAAAGCCACCAGAGTAGCATCTTCATGTGCTTAACAATATCCGACTCCGATATTTTTTCGGTCTTGGCTTGATTAGAAAAGTCAACTCGTTCGTCTCATAGGAAAAAAAAAACCGGCTTGTTGTTCTTTAATCTATTGATTTATTGGCTACTCAAACGAACTCAGCTCTGCTATTTTGCTCACTTTGACACGGGTGATGAGTCTCCAGTGTTCTGAAGAGCTCTTTGGTCTGAGACGTAAAAGCCTTGATGACAGAGAAATGGAATGAAAGTTGAATCCCAAAGGAATCCATAATCCATCATCTCTATTTCTCTCTTCTTCTATAGCTTTGCCGTCACTCTCTCGCTCTTTCTGGCTTACTCAAGAGGAAGGAAGAGCCCTTGAGCAAATTTTTCCTCTTGAGATGAGTCTTCTCTCCTTTCCATAACCGTGGATAAAGTACACATCCCCTCTATTACTCAATATTAATCTCAACAATCATCTGTCTATGCTACATACCGTGATATAGCTCTGTGTCAAATATCCGGGAGAGCTCAAGCAGAAGATTTTTGGCATGAACTCCTCCTCCTTAGCGTTATCATAAATACGGACGCTTGATACATTCTACATACAAAATCAGCCTCAATACATGATTTATGACATAATTGATCTGCAAAATAAACCCTCTTCAAGTTGTGCAAGCCTTTGGTATTTTTGGTTAGGCGTGACTGATCAAGGGTTAAAAGGTGGGCAATTTGAAACGAACATGTCATTTTTTCTTGCACAGGGATCGGGAATGGATTCACGGGCTTTAAAGGTTGTTTTTCTTCTCTTCCATTTGCAGGCTTGCCGAGCAGCATGACTGTGTTTTCGGCGTGGGATCCCTGAAAAAGGAAATCAATCTTCTTTTGGGAACGAGGGAGCTCACCGCCCATCAGTGGCAGGCTTACGATTGGTTGATCTTCACGGAAAATTGGAAAAGAGAGCACATCTATTAAGCGATCCTCATCATCAGAGATTAAAGAATAAGATAGCCGTCTCAAACTTCTAAATGAAACTATCCAACTTGATTGGTCACCCTGTCAAGAAGAGAGGTTTTTCCTCGGTGGAAGTGTGACAATTGAGCCCTTGCTTGCCACATCACTTGGACCGAAAAGCAAGTTTCTTCCGCAAGGAGTCCGAGAAAAAAGCAAGAAAAACTTTCCCCATCTTTATTTGAGAGCCTTAAAGAATGGTTTGACGAGCAGGTTTCAAACTGTAGGAACAAAAAATTCCGTAAAAGAAATACTTTTCATCTTTTGTATTGAAACATTGGGGTAAACCAAGAAGCACGGAAATCATGGAGTGGGAGGCTAACAATGAGAATTATGATTTCCAGCAGAAACGAACCATTTGCGTTCTTCTGGAAACGAGACCTGGCTTGCATTGAGAAGAATACGTATTTCAAATTTCAGCACAATCGAATGCCAAAGTGAAAAGTTATGCCTTTTCAAACTTATGTACTGAAGAGAGCATAGAAGGAATAAACTCGCCCTTTTGTGGAAAAACAATTACCACAAAAGGGCTAGTTCATTCATTCTCGGTAGGATTTGCACTGAACTTTGAGTGAGCAAAACTTTTGTCTTCGCCGTTCGATTGAGCTAAAAATTAAAATACGTATTCTTGTCAACATATGCAAGGTCTCATTTGCAGAAGAACGTATTTGAATTGTTCTTACTGGAAATCATTATTCTCATTGTTAGCCTCCCACTCCATGATTCCAGTGCTTCTTGGGTAAACATTCTTAGGCTTTTGAGCTATGAAATATTCTAAGAACAGATTGTCAAGAACGCCCAGTGAGTGCAAAATTCTGACTTAGGCAACCAAAGTGGACCATTAAACTGAAACTTGGACCCTAATTGAACCCGACGTTTCTGAGGTTGTCCTTTTTCTTCCATCTTTTATCTCGATCATGGTAACAAAAAGGGCGGCCATCATTTTTTCCCATTTTATCCCCTTTCCAAGAATAATTTCTCTTGCTAACCCTAGACATTTTAGCTGCTCTCCTGCAAGAGTGACATGGCAAAAATGACAAGTGTCAGATACCCAAGAGAGTGCTTCCTCCGCAAAACTTTCCCGCTTTGAAGAAGAGCAGGCTCAAGAAAGTTGCCATTGGAAATACTTGAGATGCCAGCTTTTTGATGAGGTCAAATAAAGATGGGGTTGGGTTGCTTCTGACAGACCATCAACTTGGAATGACCTCACCAACCAGAAGGTAGCCCCCCATTTACGAGAACCGCCCACCATCAGCAGATCCCGTTTGGCATCAACATGGAGTGCAGTGGCCACCAGATCTCCTTCCAGTTCCAACTGGGCATCATTCGGGATAAAGTGACTGTTGACTCTAGTGATCTGAATCTCAAGTCTCTGAAATCGATGGCCACGGATTTTATCTGCGACAAGTGTCCAAACCATGAAATCACACGCCTTCCAGAACGGGTCCTCCTCTTCCGACATGACTATCAATCATCGAACATTCTACAGGTCAGATTTGTTCCAAGCTCGTCGTAGTTTGACTATCTTAAGCCAAGCAAGATATGAATTTTGAATGCAAGTAGTGATGAAAATCGTACTCAATATCTCAGCTTAGTGTTGCCGTATTGAACCTGATTTAAGCTTTTGAGTCAAAAAAAACATAACGCAACCTGACTTCCTGAAAAGTAATAGACATAAAATGTGATTAAAAATGGTAACACTTCTGGTTCGATTGACAAATCAAATGGAAATATTATTTTACCATTGATGGCTGTCGGCAAAGAAGTTGTAATAATTTGCAATTTTTCTTATCAAAGAAAAAGGTACGATTTTGCAAGATTAACCAAGCCTAATACGTAAATGATCAGAAATGAATTTGTGCCGTATTTTCAACACATCTCAACTAAATTTCTTGGCGAAAATCATCAATAAATTTGTAATATTCAATTTTAGTGAAATGTTTGTAGACCACGGGCTAAAATCAGCTAAAATAAAATCTGTAGCTTTTAAAACCTTAAGCACCTAGTAAAGCACTAAATCAGGATTATCCAATTCAAAATAGTTTCAACAAACTTTCCTTTTCCCACAAATGGATGAGTGTAATCCAACTAATTCAGCTGGCGATTCTGGAGCCAAAATGGCTAGGGATGCGTCAGAGGCGAGACTAATCCTCCAAAAAACTCAAATAAAATTCTCACACCTAATTCACACCCTTCGTTTTGACAATCAATCGAAGCGAACTTTACCCTCACGTAGCATAGGTAAGCTATGAAGTACCCAAGCCTAGTTCTGACCCATCCCTAACCAGTTCAGCCCCCAAATCCCCACCTCATTCGTCCAGCTTCACTCATCCATTCAATTTTCAGAAACCTCGGTCTAAGGCAGGGATAACTTATGTAATAGTATTACAAAGGTGTCCTTGTTTAAGGTTGACTGACCCATCCCTAACTTTTTGAATCAGTTTGGTTTCTTTATCTTTTCAAGTTTGAAATTGGTATCAAAACCTTCAAATAATGAACAAATTTAAAAATGGTCACCCTGAGAAAGTTTAGGAAACAAATAATATTCGAAACCACCTGAAAAGTTTCCGTTGACTGTCCAAAAGTGGTCCCTGATTAGTTTTTAATTGCGCTCGTGAGTCAGCAGAAAATGAATTGAGGTCTTGGCTAACAACACTTCCTTAAAACTACCCGATCTCACTCGTTGGCCATGTTTGTGTATATGTTAAAATGAGGGCAAATTTTCTTTTCTCTTGGGAGCACTTGTTTCGTTGGGAAAAACACCTCACATCTTTTGCATGGTTCTCACATTACACAAGGTTCTAATGGTAAAGTTGATTTTTAAAGGAATTCGGCCTTTTAATTAAACTTGTTGACCGTGAAAGAAATCCATAGACATTTGTTTTCAATTTGTGAGAAGAATATTTCAAAAAAACAGCTTTGAAAGAACTTATTGCTTGATTTGACTTTGTCAAATTTTCCACTCTTTATCTTGCTGTGGAGCTAAAACCTCTACTAAAATTGATTTGGAAATGCCCTTGTTAACCGTCTTTAATGTTTTACTCATTTGTATGTTGGAAGATCCGTCTTCACTTTCTTCTAAACCATGCATAATCTTGTTAAGCGAGTCTCCCTTTTTCCCAAAGTCCCAAGCATCTTGAAACAAGTCTCGTAGGAATTGGAGCCAAGAACAGGGGCGCAGGTTATGATACTCTGGTTGTCTGATTGGGTCAAAATATTTCTTTCCCTTTCCATAAAGGTAAATAAAAATATAAAAGTAAAAAAGAGTAAAAAAAATCAAAGAAAAATATGTTAAAATTGTATTACTTGGGCTGTATGAGAGCTATTTGCCATTGCAACAGACAGTTGGTTGTGAATTGGAGCAAGAATCAATCTCGGCTTTTTCTACCTACACTTCAATTAGGGGTTGCGAGAGAAAAGTCTTTGATGTTCCGTCCATCTGAAAAAATCATTTAATTACTTGGCATTTAGTTGGCACAAAAATTATTAGTTTTTTATCAGTTAATTAAATTAATTATTATTGTATTAAGTAGAATTTTTTTGGAAGTGTTTGTTTTCTGAAATGCTAGAAGAGCATTGTTCAAGCGAATGGGGTTGTACACACTACCCACAAATTAACTTTCTACTCATTGATCATCAATTTGCTCTGTTGCATTGGCTCAATTTTTTTGAATAGAATCCAGACCTGAAGAATAATCAGAACATATATATGAACGTTTATGAATTTGAATACCTCAAGCCAATTCCAAGAACCCTCAATGTCATCCTTATTGGGCAACTGCAATGACACAGAGTCAATGGATCACACTGGTTCCAATCTTCTTGGCCTGAGTAGTTGCAAAGAATGTTCCACGCCTTAAATGTCATTTCACAATGCAAAAATTCTAAGGTTGCTTGATTATACTTTAAAATAGATTATTTGGTCTATACTTATGTAATTTAACATGAAAGAAGCTAAATCAACCTATCCCTATATGAATGCTAAGAATTTAAAATTATTCTAAGTACCAGTCAACCTACTTTCCAAAGAATTATCCAGGCAACCTCCAGAAATTGCAAGTGAGATAATAATGCAGGCTTCTCAAGTCATTTCGAGCTTTTCCATGTAGTGTTGGTGTGATTTGGCATATTTGGTCTAAATTAATCTCTTAAAGCTAATCATGTAGCCAAAAGGGTTCAAAAAAAGGGTTTGAGGGAAGTCATGATGGTGAAAGTTGAAATAAAAAAGTGAAAAACCTTTCATTTCATTTTTGCAACATTAGAAAGAAGTGTTTCCCATTTTCCCTAATGGAAAGTAAGGCACAAAATGACAAATGACCTTAAAGCCCTTTCCTACATGAGATGTTTCCAGAAAAACAAGTACCAAATCTTTCTCTTCTACTTACTACTCCAAACAATCAGAAATGGCTGATTCACTTTTTGCACCAACTTAAAATAGCAATTTAGATGAAGTTTTCAGATGCACGGAACGTCAATTTTTTCTCACGCAACCCCTAAATAAGTGTAGGTAGGAAAAAGCCAAGACACATTCTTCTAATAGAGCTCCCAAAATTGCACCCTGATACAGCATTTTGACATATTTTCAACTTAATTCATATGCTAAGAACACGTAAGAATAGAACAGAAAATATTTGTGTCATAAATCTCAGAGGTTGGATAGATTTTCAATTTCATTGGTTGCACTTCAAGGACTCAATACTAATACTATTGATTTGGATATCTAACAAGTTAATTAAGTTGGGACGTGTTTGTTTGCCAACTTGGCAAAACAAAGAAACTCATCCATTCTATAATCAAAGAGAAACTCGATCCTTTCTCTTGCAAAGTCATTGGCAAAGTGATAAGTGGCCTACTTGACAAAAAGTGTCAAACATAACATTTCTTTGAAACAAGAAGGTGGATAATTCCCTCATAAGGTCAGTCTCTACTTGTAATTTTGGTTAAGTGTTTTGGCACTTGTTTTTGCCTTTTCTTAAATAGCATGCATTGATTTCATTTGTTTGACAAATAACACTCATTAAAGGAAAGCTTTCTCCAGTTTCCACATCCTTGACTAAAACAGAAAAAATAGTGCATTTCAATTTTGTGCGCAGATGTTAATTTCTTCAAAAAACCTTTTGTACAGATTGTTCGAGACAATAATGGACCATCTAAAAAGTCAACTTGATCTTGGGAAGAACTTCTATCTTGCGTTGTTTTTTTTAAACTAACGCCAACCCAGTGAAGAAAGTTAACCATTGATCTTACTGCATACAATTAACATATTATTTGATATTTGGTCTACCAACCAGTCACTGTTGGCAGATCTGTGCAATCCTTAAAAAGTGGGTTAAAAATTTGTCCAATCCTGCCACAGACGCTCAAAATTTCTCCCCTATTCCAATCACGTGGCTAGAACCTACACCATGACGTGACACGTTAATACGCGCAGCTATTTTGGCTTCCCTAACATTTCTTAAAAATGTATGAATTTGTTCGTTACCATTATATACTAACCTAGGCACCCAATTCTCGTTAGATCGTTGGAACCAATAGAACACGTGCGTTTAGACTGATATTCAATTACTCGTTTCATCACACGAACTCAACCTGGATGGAGACATCCAATCGACTAGGGATCGTTAATGAAATGATCTTTAATCTTTAGTGCCTTTGGTCCAGAGGGTTGGTTTGATTGAGCTTGGATAGGGTCTTAATTTGGGGATGAGGATTAGAGAAATTTGGAAGCTTGTTGGCGTTGTTCAAGATTACATAAGTGAACACTTTTATTGTACAGGGTGGCCACTAAGTTCTTGTGGGTATCCACTACCTTGAAAGATCAAAGTATTTGCCTTTTTTCTTAAGAAACTACCAAACCTTAGAATTTTTGGGATATTTTAGGTATACTTCCTTGAATTGCTTTCGTCTTCTATTATTTTTTTGTTTAGTGTTTGTGTTTTTTTGTGAATATTGGTCTTTGTATAGTTATTTGGCGCAAATGTCTTCAAACAGCCCCCAAAAGCCAAAACTTCCTACAAATAGAAAGGATTATTTTTCAAACGTTGGCATTACATACGAAGAGGGACTCTGGAAGAATTAATCCCGTTTAGACAAATTGCAAATTTAACTTTTATACTTCGAAAAAACAGACGTCTTGTTTGTTAACAGAAACTAGCTTGAAGAGCTAATTCCTTATATGGTTTTCCTGGTTTGAGGTATCAGTATTCCTCAGTGAAAGATGTCCAGTATATAATAAAAGTTATTTAATGACAGCCGATCAAAATATCTTGATTTTAATGTTTCTTCAATTAGGAATGGGAAGGGCGGAAAAGTGCAATTTCGTAAATTTTGCAAAGGATGTAGACTTACTAGTTTATGTCAGACTGTGAACGTAGCAGACCATGCAACCGTGGCTCTAATATAATTTATAATCTCTCAGGTTGTGAGTTCCATTTGAAAAGGAGTTGTGTTAAGGAAGTAGGAACCGAAGTTCTTGATCCTCGTATCCTCGAGCTTTTTCATTTAATATAATCAACATCTGTCCCACTGTCTTGCATTGATTAAGGCACAACTGATTACATTAGAATATATTCTGTTTAATCTGTTCTTCCAATGGTCAGAAAAAACGGAGTCAAAATACCATGACCAACCAAAAAAACTAATCCAAGGGATCAAAACACATTCGAAATAAGAGCCCTTGAAATCTATCTCAGATCAAAATAAGAATCAGATACTCACCTTGCACGAATCAGACATTGAGAGGAGAAAAGATCGTCAAGTGTTTTATCATAGTAGCTTGTTTTTTTAGATATTCAAGTTGTAAGACGAGTACTAGTGGCTTAAAAATAGGGTGGTTACCTAGAGTGATCCGATTTCAGTTCATCTTAAGAGGCGTGACTTGCAAATACGAAAGTTAGTTCAGTGTAACTCAATGGGGTGTTTTTGCGCAATCAAAGAAAACTGAGATCCTTTTGGGAATTTTCTTCTTCACATCATTCAGCTCTTAGGTCAAATCTAGAGACAAAAACACTTTTTCCGTGTCGATGGTCGTATGTTGTTGAACATTTTTGAGCTTTGAGGATGGGCCGCATGAGGGCGTAGTAAGCGTATCTGATTCAGTTTTGAGCTTTAGGAGTGCCTGTTATCTGCGCATGTTTCAAGAGCTTGGGTATTTCAAAAGCAAGTCAGATTAACGGTTCTCAAGTAAACTTCTAGGTCCTTGGTTCAATTTGAAACTCAACACCAATGCTGAGAGTATACTATAATTCAGATGCCTTTGTCGTCTTCAAGGCTGCATGTTAACGTAATTAATTCAAACGCGAGAGTAAAGCAAAATCAAGTCGAATCAGCATTCCTCGAGTATATGCTCTGCCCAGCTACTGCGTTTCAAGTACAGGAGTTGTCACAAGTATACAGTCGAGGCCGGTTAATAGGCCGCATGTTAACGCACTTAATTCAATAGCGAGAGTATACCAAAATCATGTCAAATTAGCATTCGTCGAGTATGTACTCTCCCTAGCTGCTGCATTTCAAACACAGGAATTGTCACCAGTGTATACTCAACGCCGGTTAATCTGACTTGATTTTGGTGTGCTCTCGCTTTTGAATTAGGTGTGCTAACATGCGGTCTAATATGACTTGATTTTAGTATACTCTCGCTTTTGAATTGGGTGCGTTAACATACGGCCTAAATTTTAAACAACTGTTTTTCTTTTCATGAAGCCGAGGTCCTCTGTCGGTAGTTTCTGAAACTATCAATAACTTTCATTTGATAGCTTGGATATGCAATTTTACTTGTGATGGGAATCGAACTCCATCTTTCCGATTTTTTCTTTCAAAGTGGCAACACTTCTAGCTTGTTTGATCCCATCACCACATTTTTTGCTAAATTACAAAACCCTACAAGAATAAACA
>CM021323.1:3393132-3419689 GCA_010645155.1 Tigriopus japonicus
TGAAATTGCATGATTTTCGGATTAATGCCAAAAATGGAAATGCAAATTTATTTTTTGTGAGTTGTGGTATTTTACAATTTTTTTCAACTAAAAAACATTAAAAAAAACTCATGGGAAAGAAGCATCTGCGTGACACTGGCGATAGCTTATTGCACGTGAAGCTTTAAAAAAGCCCAACAAACCAGGAAGGCAAGAAAAGAAGTTGTGGTTGATTTTTTTCATTTTAAAATAGATGCAAAATCAAATTTTGTTGTAAGTAAAACTTCTTGGTTTAATGGTGTCGACAATGGAAACATATGAAGCTTTACATTAGTCCAAAAAGTTGACACTTATTTACCATGAGCTTATTTAACTTTACCAAATGTAGCTACGCCTACTAGCGCACTCTAACGGGAAAAATCTGACCTATTTCATGCATAGCAAAAGGGTCCTATTGAGCGCACCAAAAAGTTTGTTAAATATTCTTCAATATCCATTAGAATCCAGGTTTGCTTACTTTAATCAAACTGCTCCCCTGGGAGCTTCTCTGTGATTTAGCTCATAAATGAACCACTTCCCAGAGTTGACGTCTACATTTTGTAACAGGTACTCTTGTCGTCTACATTTTGTAACAGGTACTCTTGTAAACAATCCATTCACTAGATGGCGTTTGATCTCATTGTGTTCTGAACAAAGAAGTTTTGAAATTTCCCCCGGGTTTCTGCCATTGACATTTGTGCCCAAGGGACCCCGGTTCGAAAGACTTGTTGAAGAGATTCAACCATTCTCCCCAGAGAAACCTTGTGACGTTGGGTTGATAGTGCCTGAAATGAATTTCTAAGATCATTGAAAATGCAAAGAACGTTTCGAACAGGCTACAAAAATGCATTTGAACACACTGCCGCCATATTTGATGGCACAATGCCCCTCATGTTCATTGTAGCAAGTGCTCATCCCGCTTGAAAGATGCACAATGCGTATGAGGAGGAACACTTGAGTTGTGCAATTATTATGAACTCGCCTAATCTTTACTTGGTGCACGCTCTGATAATTTGCAATGCCACGCGATGCCCACGTTCATGATTTATCTTGGACGTTAGGTTTGAGGCAGTATTTCTAAGTGTTGTTGGGAATATGTGGTAGTTTGCTATAAGATAAAAACTATACAATTCAAATTCAAATCTCATATGTAACTTTGTTGAAAATAGTGGGAATAAAAAATGAGAGATGAATGGCCCCTATGCCAGAAATAATGGATTGTGGTTTCTTCTTAAGCTCATTTTACTCCAACTTTTAAAAGGTACAATAGAGATTGGGTGAAATTGCAAAATAAACGCGCACAGATGTCAATTCAACCTTACCATGTACTTTTTTAGATTCATACTTTAATCAAATTTTAAAAAATGTCGACATGAATAAAATCGTAGATTATCGATCTTCACAAATTTCTTTACTTTCAAAAATCCACAAAAGTCGGTCGTTAATAATACTTTTCTCTTATGTTCTCCCTTTACCTGCCCCTTACATGCTTGTTTTTGAACAATATTGGTTGAAATTTTTTTGAGGTAAAGTACCTAACATTGTAAATTTTTTGACAAAAGTTGAGATTTGAAAAAAATACCTGGCTTTTTTACTTGCAAGTTCTTACAATCACTACTCAGCTGTAAAAAAGGAACCCTATCCGAAACCCAAACAGCTTGAGATGGACTAAATACTCACGCACAACAATATTAATTTACACAAATGTGGCTCTTGCAAAGGTTTTATATTTGCGTAGTCAAAATCAAAGTTAATTGAAACCGAATTTCGGCCGATGCATCACTACTTTTAAGTCTCGTGTATCGATCGTTCACGCCAAAAGCTCCTCGGTGACAGTTAGTTTTTGTTCCCAATTTGATTGGTTAGTAAAATGCTAACAAGATCGGAATGACACGACTCTTTCTTGCATGCTTGAATACCCTCTTCCTGCTGGAAAGAGGGGGAAATTACCGATTCTAAAGAACTTTCTGGTGGCGCTTCCTGCCTGCCTTCTTTCCATGTTCTGCTTCTCCCATCAAAGGTCAGAATCTGAGGCAGCAATTCCGGTTTGGTTCCAGGATTCCTGGAGGGGAAAGTCACGTAATCGCTACTTTCATGGGAGCCCAAAGCACCAACCTTGTACATTTCTGTCTCTGAGCAAAACGTGTTGACCAAGGTTATCTTTTGTCTCGAGAATTCTCGGTCGAAACATAAGTTCGTATGTTAACATAAGTGTACTGGCAATCCGTAAGATTTGAAAAAGTAAAAAACGATATTTTGATGGGATATTGATATGGAATATTAAGAATTTAGACGGTAGTTTTCCGGGCTCTATTGATCCATCCAGTAAATTAGATGATCTGGGCTTTGTCAATGGGAGGCAGTTATTTCAAGTTCTAACGAGAACTTATTAAACATTTCGCAGAAGTTTTACACACTTAATGGAGGATTTGTTTAATTTTACGTAAGTTTTGTTCCATATTGTATGGAGATTGGCACTGTTACCGAGGCGACAACTTCTGTGTCGTGTTAACGTCAGTCAGTCATCTGTTCTCGGCTCCATTTCCGAGTTTGGCGCATGACCAAAGGCCTTTTGGCGCCTACTCAATCTAATTAGGTGGTTGTGACCCCAGGAAATCTGGCCACTTTCAAGAGCACGTTTGATGTGCCTTTCCTGTAAATTGTTGGTTGGAGGATGGATGCTTGGTCGCATGACAAGTGTTGATATTCAAGGTAATTTGGGTTATGAGAGACGCTAAAGCTCCTTGGGTAAGAAGTGGAACTACTTCTGGCACGGAAGACAAATTGAAGAGAGTAAAATTTATGTTCCACGAGAGGGACCATCTGTTATGAAACTGAGTGGAGCCGTCATTGCGCTATTGTACCTCAGAGGGTCGATTTATTTTGCTTTTCAAAAAAGAGAGAGAGAGAAACAAGAATGAAAACGAGCTTAACATGAATCACAGACACGTAATGTCATTGAGTTACTAGATGGCTAACTTGAAAGCAGAAGTAAAGAGTGCTCATGGTTGTTCCATCACATGTTTTGGCGACAAAGAGTAGAATGGCACAAGATCCAACCAGATAATTCTTTTTGAAAGCTGTAATATGATTCTAACAGGAAGAGACATTTCTCGCCAACATTGAGTTCTTTTTGTCCATGTCTTATTCAATTTTCAAATGACTTATCTTGAAATAAAAATGAATATGTAACACAAAGCTTTACAAATGTTGGTTCAAATGGATGGATTTTTCTATGCTACTTTAAAAACCTGATTTTGTTAGATTTTGTGACCATCGGGGATGATAGAAAGGAGAAGTGGAATTGTGGTTAGTGCAGTCTCCTATAGTGAAAGATGTCCCAGGTTCAATTTTCCTCCCCTATCCTTGAAAGGAAGCTTTTATCCGTTAATTAACCCCTACAGACATTGAATCATTTTGATACTGGACTTGAGATTGCCTATCCAAAAAAATGGATGATGTGATGGCTGGTTTTGTTAGCTGGGCCAGGGTTCATCCTCTGACTCTAGCACCCACAATCCAAGTGTAGAGCACCCTGATTAGCCTTTAAAAGACATTTTGATGCACAAAAGAGGCCTAGGTGTTTGAGAATTGTATTGAAGCAATACTCATGTAAGGTTTCTTTTCAAGACTGGAAGTTGAAGTGCATGTAACCTGTAAGTTATGAGATAAACCAGGAACCCCTGAAAGGGGTGGACACGAACTCCGATTTTTGAAAAAATGGTATGAGGCCGAGGCTATATTTTGAAACAATGTCATTCATTCCTTATTAACGAGTAAAACTGTTGAACATGCATCTTGAAAGAAATCAGTCAAACTTTTTGTGCTAATATTTATTGACTAATTGTTCTTCGCCTTGATTTTAGAGGTCCCAGCACTCCTTTTACTCGTCTCATGAACGTTTGACATTCAGCTCTCCAAAGGATTTTAGTCCTCTTAACAATCAGGAAAATACATAGATGGAATCTTGCTTCACCCATTAGTCCAACTTCTGTGAAACAATGCTAAATAGAAGTATCTGTGGTGATATCTGAAGGGTTACTCCTCTTCCATCCTCTTCAGCACCTCCACGACGCAGGAACCATTTCTATAGGAAAATGAAGGAATGAGAATAGTCTCATTTTGAAACAAGATGGAGTCCAAATCGGAGATGTTGTTGGTTGTAACTATTGAAGGGCACTTTTGACGGTTCTGGATCAGATCAGCCATCTGATCCGGATTGGAATTGGAACAAAGGCAATCACGACGTCTTGAGACAAGATAAGTGAAAAACATGAGGATTAAATCCTGGATTGTGGATTTGATTGAAAATGTTTCAAGTCTTGGGGCTCAAGAAGGTCAGGACCACGCAGGACTGGGGCTAAGGGTCCTTCAGGACCAGAGGATCATGTCTTTTCATTGCAGGGATAGGCTCTACGTGCTTGATAGGGTTTCATTGATCTTCTTAGTTCTTAGATCCCTTTGTCCAGGAATTAACAATCAAATTGAGTCAAAAAATCCACACAATTCAATCTTGGTGGGAGCATTTCATTTTCAAGACTTTGAGAGGGTCCATGTAATCCGGGTTAGACTGTCAGATCACCAATTTGGGCTGACTGAGTCGAAAGGCAAATCAAAATATTGAGCCCATCCATTGCTAGTAGGCACACCTGATATGTTTCGAAGTCATCTTAATTTGTTCTTCATTTGATGGAATTCTTGACATTGAGGACTTCTTTCTTTGTTTTATGTGGACCTTAATGCGAACGGAGATTCCTCTTGGAAAGGAACCAAATTTACCCCAGAAACTCTCCTCTGGATCAAAACGGGGATTTTTATGGCGCTCATCCATTAGACAACTTGAACAACCTAAGAATATCTTACCTCTCCTTGAATTATCTTGAACTAAAAGACACAACCATATAATAAAAGAAATTCGAGGATTGAACATCATTTATAGATCAATGGCAAGGTGACACAACCTAAAACAAACTTGATTTCATACAAAGTTTGGCATGTGTTAGTTAAGTTCAGGATAATACATGGATGGGTTCAATTGTAAGTTCAAAGATATTAATAAGACGTTCAAATCGGATAATAGATAAGCTCGGAAAACCCCGCTATTTTGTTGTTGATAATTCAAGGAATGGTAAGATATTCTTAAGTTGTTCAAGTTTTGTAATGGATGAGCAAAAAGAAACTCCCCGTTTTGGTCCGTGGGAAAGTTTGTTCTTAATCCTTTTGTGGAAAAGAGGAATTTGGGCTCGGATTCCGGTCCATATTCGTTCTTTTTGCTCTAGTTAGGTCAATCACTTTCGAAGGTTGTAGCAGGCAACCAAGTCATCATTAGATTTAATTTGATCACTTTGATCGTCATCTTGTAGAAAAGACACCTTGTGGGGGGGGTTCATTCGCACTCCATGATGTGCTCATTCATTCATTCACTATTTCATTCACTCGTTCTTGGCTGAACTTAATGTCTTCGAAACACCCACATCAGACTGATTTTGGGGCGTGGGGTTGACCTTTACCAAGGCTAGGACTTGGCTGGACCCGCTTGAAACACAGAAAACCCCGATTGGCGCACTATCTTTTGGACTCTTGGTCGATTTCCGTTTGATTATCCGCTCCCAACATGGCCGTTTGTACTTCTTGTTTACTTACGAACTCTCGGCCTCATCCGTGTGAGGTTGCGAGCTAGGAAATTCCGCGAGTTCGTATCCAGTATTTATACTATTATATAGGTTATCCCTGGATAAACTAATATAAAATAATGTTGTTGATAGGTTTAAACCTGAAGCAAAATAAATATTAACAATGCCAAGCCCAAAGCAAAAACAAAGTCCTTTGAACCACCATTGATTTGGACATTTGAAATGAATGTTGTAGTGTTTACAACCTTGAAGTTAAGTTTATTGGGAAGATGTAGTCTGAACATACGCATAATTCACGCCATTGTGCGGCATGAAAGCTCATTTATTGTACTTACTTTGAAGAAAAAGAATAACAATTACATATTTTTTTTCTTTTCCTCCTCAGGGATTGAAATGTGAGGGTTGTGGTCTGAATTTCCACAAGCGTTGCGTCTTCAAGATCCCAAATGATTGTAGCTACAAGAAGCGACGCCGGTCGTCCTTTAGCCTCACTGGACTCCAGGGCAGCTCTTCCACTCTTCATTCAAGGTAAGCCAAGGTTTCTAATCAATTACTAGAATTCAACTTTAAGAACATTGTACTGAAATAAGAGGTTTCTACGTAGAAGTGGTGAATTGTTCCGATGAGTTTTCTCGTGGACTAGCTAGACCGCTTTCCATCTACTGTGTCTTTCACATCCATGACTCTTGAACTCATTTCTGGACCACACAAATGGGACAGCTTGGTGACAAGTGTTGGAAAGCAACGTGAATGGAGGAAAAATGCACTAAAATGAAATGAGCAAAGGGTTCTCCAACCAACTGACAACAAAGGCAAACAGATCAGTCCAATCTCAGGGTCCATAATTCCACTGACATTCAAGGGAAAGACAGATTTATGCACTCTCTCGATGGAGTAAGGAAATGTCGATGCCATTAATTATTCAAGGCGCCACGGAAGTTTATTCTCATCTTTTTCTGAGATACCGAGGAAGCCCTCAGGGTATTCCGAGGAAGTCTTGCTTAGTTCGCTCTAAATACTCAGGTTACATGGCTCGTCTCGCATGTTCAATTTGTCTCAGATTTCATGAGTTCTCATTGTTCTCATTCGTAACCAAGTAATAACTAAATAATTTTCCTTTAATAGCAAATGATTTCTCTAAAAGGGCTTTAGAAAAGGTAATAGTCTACTGGGGGGGGTAAGTTTAATTTGGACAGATTGAAGGTGTCCACCACAGATCAAGCCAATGGACGTAGTAATCGTAACGTCGTGATGTAACTTTCTTGACATTCTTTGGTCTTGACCAAGGCCACAAAGGCCTCGTTCTGTCCTTTAGAGAGATCAAAGGCTTGATTCTGACCACGTGGATAAGACACACAACAAGTCAGTAAAACATCCTCTTTATCGCTCTTTAGAGCTGACAGAAATGAGAACAAAAAGGGTTCCTCCTAAATTGCCCGCTTCTAAAACTTCCGAACTCTTTTTTTGGAATTTTTGTGTCGACACAGAATCCAGCAGGAATAAAAAACTAGAGATCTACAATTAGGAGCGTACGATCAAGAGATTGGCAGGTTCCGCTGAGGATCAGTAACTCAACAAGATTCAAGAAGAAAACGGAAAGCTTGAGAAAAAAATGACGCTATGCATATTCAAAATTATTACAATTGCAAATTTTGTGCGAGTTTTGAAAATTATCTTAGATTTGTCTCTCAAACACTGCACTTTTTCTCGGGATTTTCTTTTTCCTCTATAAAAACTGTAGAGACAATGGCTCTAAGTTGGGCCAGTCAAATCTCATGCGTGTACTCTTGTGATTATAATGCTCTAATTGATGTACTGTAATATAACGAAGTTAGAAATGATCTGACATGCCAAATATTCCATGGCAAAATAAACTGGAATGCAGAAACCATCTTATGTTTCGAAATGGAGTTCAAATCATACCTTTTGTTGAAATAGACCGTCTTCTAAAGCACATTTCTGTAGTAACACTTATTTGGAACAAAAAAAGTTATTTTGGTCTCAAAACTGACACTCGACTTTTGCGTCAGGCGTTCTTTTTTCTATTTTAAAACACCTAGAGGCATCAAAACAATTGGCGTCATTAGGAAGCTTTGCTATTAATTAGAGGGAACCGCTTTCCAACTCTTATTAAACATTCTTTATGATGTATTAATATTTTAGGGGAGAGCTTAAATCATCGTTTCCAGCGGCTTTCGCTTAGATTATTTTCGGCTGAGCCTCCAAAGTCTCTCTACTTTTAGCAATATTTACCTAAAAATAGGGTAGATTATCTCTTCATGATTTTGGTAACTTTTTATTATATGGGTGTTTTCTTGCTCAGATGCATGTAATTTAAAAAAAAGCATTAACCAAGTTTGAAAGGCATTAATTACCCATGTATACTTTAACACAGTTGTACAAAAATAATGATATTAATTCCTTGAGTACTGACGTTATGTGCTCTTCAATCAGTTTAGCATTACTGACATGTGGCTTTCCCGTCCAAAAATGCCCTCCTGAGCAATGGACTAAACATGTTTACATGCACGTTAACACGTATTTGAATTTCCTGGTAGTGAAGGCGTTGAGAACGTTATTTAGCAGTGTCAAAGTAAATTGCATGAACACCAACCCAAATTAAAGTGCATTGATGAGGTCATTTCAAATAGGGCGAGTACTATAACTTCGTTCCCAAACGTCCTATAGTAAAAAAAAATCATGCGAGACTTGCAAGAGAAAATAAAATGCCAGGAGAATATTTGAACGTAGGGCTCACACTTTCCATATCACTAAACAAGTCGGAAAAGACAAAAACAAAACTAAAGCATGATTTCTAAAACAGCTTGTAGTTATTAGAAGTTCACATGAAGCAACGCCTAGAGTAAGGATATTTATCCTAAAGGGCGCTAGAGGGCGCTAGTGTTACAAGGGAATTCAAGGTTACTGGTCGTACTGAAAGTCAAATACTTTAATTTTGATCATTTCAAGACAAAAAAAGAAACCAAACACATATCAGATTTTGTTTTATACACAAAAGACTCCTGACAGTACATTGTCATAGAAATAGATTGCTACTTTCATGTTTAATGCGTCAAAGAGGTTGCTCTTTTTGTGTCCTTCTCCAAGAGAAGTAATGTTGTTTGACACACCAGACAGTGAAAACTCCAACCAACTTTTCTCCAACAAAACTTGAGGATCTGCAGCCATTTATTTTAGGTGGAGTGTCAAACTTTTTGAAAACTCATGCTCATTCCACTTCTTCTCTAGATCTAAAATGTCTGAAGCTTATTTCTTTTGTTCCAGTTCCAGCGTGGGAACCACATCCACAGGTGATGGCAGCAACTTCTTGGCACCGCCCAATCGTGATGGGAGTCTCAGCCCATTGCTTTCCTCCAAGAGGGAGCGCTCGCCCTCGGTCATTTCTGCGGGTAGGCAATTAACTACTATTCTAGATCATTTGTTATGTATGTGTTTGATGATTTATTGTTGTGGACACTCAATCACTTCTAAAGGTGCATACAGAGTATGGTCATGACTTTGATAAGAAAAGAAAGCGGAAAAAGAGAAAGTGTGTGGATGTATACTTCAAGCATACTTCAGCAATTGACTTCCACCCACATTTTTAAGTCTTTTTAACGCACTACTGCCTCTAAATTGAATGTTAGTTGTTATGAAGTAGATGTTGCACACAAAATTTGGACAAGGAATGCCATAGCAAGCTTAAAATTAGTTTATTTTTTACTATTTTACCTTTCAAAGATAGGCAAAGCTGACCCAACACATCCCTACTTGGAATACGTTAGGAGTTCATATTAACACCCAATATGTAAAACCTCCCCATAATCAAATTATTTAAAAATGCAATTCATAATATCTCATTTTAATTCACAGGTGCTCAATTGATGATGTCTTTATTTTTACTTTCGTTTTATTTTCCAACACTCCCATCTAGCTTTAATTGGTGTTGGAGTGGAATTAACAATAAACAAAATTAGAAGCATGCTTGTTGTGTGCAGTAACGCAATCAAAGCATACGAGCTAGTTTGGCACATGTCTGTTTTGGTCGAAATTTTACTTTGGGTCATAGATATCCTTAAAAAAGAAAAAGAAAAATGTAAGCCCCTTACTTTTATTCTGAGTTTTTTCTTTGGAATTCGAAAGATGTTTCGCGTTGCAAAACGGGATGAAGTCTTTTTACATATTCATTTCCTTGAAATTTAGGTTTCGAATCATAATTAGATTTAAAATTGCTGATAGCAACAAAATTACCCATTAATCAAATTATCTTCTTTTCTTCAATAAATGTTGGAAATTGAAGTCCATGTCTAGCCAAGTGTTGCCAAATTCGTCCTTGTTTTTGGGTCAAAAAACTTCAGTGTACTTTTTTGATTATGTACTTCAGTGCATATGCCCACTTTCAAATAGAAAAGCAAGAGGAAAAAACCGTTCTAATAATTTCATTTGACTAAAAGCCATCCAAAGGAGTTAGTTCCACCTTATCAAGGCCTTCTTTATTTCTTACCAAACAAGCTCCAACTGGATTGAAACTTTCTTTGTGCATCGCAATTCCGAGTCCATCTTCTGTTACGTGACATTCAGAAAGTAGGACATACACAATGTAACAAGTAAACTCGTTCCAACACACGCACTCAGTAATGTCTTATTTTTCAAATACGTTTAATGGCAAGCACGAAAGGAAAAAGGCGGAAAAGCCCTTAGCCAATATGGTTGGTGTTCTTTGTTGTTTTTATGAGCTTTCCAATGCACATAAACCATGTGAAAAGTGCCAAAATGATGGGCCATTCTGGTTAGTGCTGGCAGTAATAGAGTTCTTTGTGAAACGTTGCGTTGGATTCGACTCTTTGTTGACAGAGGTCTAAAGAATGTTTAAATTGGATCTTTTGAGACCTTTCGTTCCGCAATCTCTTTGGGGTTCAGTTAACGAAATGACGCTTCAACTTCTCATCGGGGAATAATATCATTGGAATTCCTCATTCAGAAAGAATAACAATTTTCAAATATCATCATTAATTACTGTTGAAACCAAAGTAGTTTCGCGAATAGAACCTGAAACAATTTAGAGTAGAACAAGGAAAACATAATATATTCAGACGCTCTGTTTCGTCAACATTGCTAAAACGTACTTGCTGATCAATTTATAATAAAAGAGTTTTTTGGCCAATAATAAACAATCAAACAAGACAGACGGTTGAATGAATCCAAGAAAAGTTCGTTTAAGCTATATTTACGGCTTCTTGAACCGTGTCATCCAAGACGTTTTTTTTTTGTTAACATTTTTCCGAAAAATTTGAAGTTCCACTGGACGCAAAAAAAAATAAATATATACAAAAAACATTAATATTTGAAATAGATCTTTTATCATTCATTTCTTGGCTTCAATCATAACAAGGGGAATCCTCTGATTTCAAAATTGACCCTTCACGGGGGAAACACCGTCGTAGCATTAAAATTCGATTGATTGAAATTTTTTTATCTTCTAATTTGTCAAGCCGCATATTTAGTAAATTACACACAAAGCTTAAAAAAAGATGGGACAGAGTACCATGACATGTGTTTTTACCCATTCTTTTATGTCGCCTTATTTTCGATTTTGGTCAAACTTCTGAAGGGAAAAAAGAGTCAAAGTCACGATCGCTCTTTTTTCAAAAACGACCCTTCACGCGAAAAACCGTCGTTGCTTAAATATTGAACTAAGAGGAAATTGCTTTTTCTGGCTCTACAGGCCAAGTGTTTGACAAATTACATTTAGCTAAGGTTAGGTTTATACATAGTTTCAATCACAAGGTATAGAGGACGTAGTAAGGTGGTCCGTTTCTCTTGGCACACCCGGTTGAGAGTCTTCCACTTACCTTGAACCCATAACGGAATTCATCTCTTTCATATTTCGTTCTTTGAAGGTCGTCCTGTTTGGGTGGATGTCCAGATGGCTCATCGTCTCAAGATCCCTCACACCTTTGTCCTCCATACATATACCAAACCCACGAAATGTCATTTCTGCAACAAAATGTTGGTCGGAGTCTTCAAACAGGTGAGTTATGGGCCTTGGAACAGCCCAAGGTCCATCAAGGCTTTGTGCCTTAATAGACCCCTGAGAAATTCTTTGCTGGCTCCCATACGGAACAATGAATCTCATTTGGGAGAAGGTTTACCCTATTGTTTACTCAAAAGGTCCATTTGAACCCTTTGGGCACGTCGTTACCAACACCTGGTTGCTCCATAAAAGGGACCAAAGCAAACACTTGTGACTCGGAATAAATAGCTGGCACGGGTAGCTTACCAATGTAGGCCTAAATTTGAGCAGTTCTTCTTTTTTGCACCTTGATTATCATTAGGGAGCGGAAAACAGATTTTGAGTACATTTTTGAAGTCCCCAACTAACTTTGATGTTTTGGGGCGTTTTGAACTATTTTGATATTTTGAGTGAATTTTTCAACCATTTTGCACATTTTTCTGGAAAGTGCATTTTTGGAAAATTTTGCTCCTTTTTTATTTTTTTAACTATTTTGAATTTTAAAGATTTTTTGAAAGAGCTAATATCTTCTTTGTCTTTTTAAACTTGAAATCCGCTATTTTTCTATTTGAAATTTATTTATTTTGAACATTCCTTGCGAATCCTTTGATATGGGCACCAGATTTTCAAAATTTGCCTTAAAATAGTGTTGGGACTCAACAACCCCGAAATTTTCACGAATTTTGCCAAGTCTTTTTGTTTAACCATTAGTATTACTCTTTCCCAACTTTTTCAGCATTTTCAACTTTATTACCCACCATTTTGTCAAGAAAAAGCAAACTAAGAAGTTAACATTTTCATTAATTTTCATAAAAGTAAGAAGAATTATGCTCTTCTTCTTACATTTTGTATTTTTTGACTCGAGAACCTAAATAAAGCATCATCATCATTGTCAACGTTTTTGCCTTTTTCCCCAACTACAAATCCGCCCCCTAATCATGACCGTAAAAACACTTTTCTTTATGATTCAAACTGGGTTGGGGTGAAATAAAGTTACAATTGTATTGACACAGTAATAACAGAGGCCATAAAACGCCCATGTTGGTGGCAAAATTGTTTTCCACTGCCTTGCAAGGTTCATTTCCCCCTTCCTCTTTTGTACCTCAAAGTTTGAAATAGTTGAATACCCAGATAATTAAAAAGGGTCTCATTTTTGCGTGAATTCCAGGGGGTTCAGTGCAAAGACTGTCGGTACAATGCTCACAAGAAATGCTTGGAAAAGGTCCCGAGGGACTGCACGGGTGAAATGCCAGATGAGGTTTTAGTGGACAAACAAGGTGACTCTACCGAGAACGAACCTGGTTACAACGGCGATGATAGCGACGACGAGGCTCGAACCTCGCCGGATTCGGAAGAGGCTACACCAAGCCACACACCCAACACGACAACCACCACAAATCCTTTCGAGGCCGAGGCAAGTCATTCGTTATTAGGGTGCATCGCTTGTTATTATTCATGCAAATTGACAGGATTAACTACAGAGCAGGTTTTGGAGAGACTTCTAGAGGTTGTGGAGGGGATGCCCAATTTTCTAGATACATTGAGCACGGAGAACCATAACTCAGGAGTGGCAATGGGCAAAGCTAGGCCACTTTTTCTTTTAATTGTTACTCTTCACGGGAAGACTTCATCCAAGAAATTGACATTTTGTTGCTTTTTTGAACTACCAGGGTACATTTTTTTCTTTGCAATCGTCTAAATCCGATATTCTAGATTTTTTTACTACATAAGTTACAACTTTCTGGAAATTTGACTAAAATGAAAATAACTAAGGAATCACATGAAAACTCGTAATTTGTTTCTCACATAGCATTATGAAGGACTACAACGGAGAATCTCCGATCATTTTAAGGTTTCAAACTTCTTCCAGTAAAAAGTGTCCAAGCTTTGGCCAATGTCATGTCCAATCCTCCGGTTAAAAGTATCTTTGCAAAGAGTTTGATTAATTGATTATGCTGGCTACATTCTCGTAAAGGTAAATTGAAAAGTTGAACTACAGTTTCCTTCCTGTGCCATTAAAAGCTTTTTTCGGTAAATATACAATTTTTTTAAGGAGACAATTTCTGCATTTGTTTACCAAAGCAACAAGCAGGGTGTCCATGAACTGATGGTTTATCATGTTTTTCATCACCAATGTGACCAAAAAGTTAGCTTGAACATAGATTGTTTCTATAAGTCTTCTGACTGGAAACCATATTATGAAATACAGGGTTGTCATGAAGTAGAGCCGAATACCAAAATAAGAATCACTCTTTACCCATTCACCAATACCAATTGAAGAAATTGTTTAAGGGAGCTTCAGGAAAGATTTTATTTAAAGTGAATGATTTGCGGTGAAACTATGATTTTGCATTATGAAATGACACTTCACTAAAGTTACACAAGCGCTATTTGAAAAAAAACTTTCTTTCAATGTTCATTAGAAGGACTGATATTGCTGGAGTTCTTTCTTTAGATGACTGAAATAACTAGTTTGAAATACACCAGTACTTTTTAAGTTATGAACACCACGAATTGATCTCATCATCTCGTTTTGTCACAATTCACCACCATAGATTTTAAAACAACCCTGTATGTTGCTCACCATTGAAGCTTGTTAAAAGAAATAATCATAGAAAAGCCCTGGCCTCAGATTAGTAAAAGCATAATTTTACTCTATAACATGAAAAAAAATTCAAAACTTAGTCACAATAATAAAGCAAGTTTTTAAAGCCCATTCCTCTAAATACAGTCAAATTAAATTGGAGAGTCTACTAACAATAATTGTAAGAATTGTTCAAACCTGTTAAGACACGTCCTTCAAGAGATGTTTTTTTGGAGACTCCATGTTAAGTCAAAAAAAATTTACTTTTTCCTGATGCGCCATTTTCATTTGGTGCAAAATTGTAAGCAATCTGTTTGAACATTTCTTGAAAATCTCTAAGCAAGAATTTTGAAACCTAAACGCCCTTTTCAAAAAAGTACCTTGTTTGAAGTTTCTGAGAAAGCATGTACACTGGAATGTCCATATTTTAGAGGAGTCCAGTTTCATCCATACGTATTGCACTACCAACCTTCCACGTATGGCGTTAAATTATGGAGATTTAAGGCGACCTTGGGTAATCCTTCAATTTAGAAAGGTGGAAAGGAGGAACCATCTGCTTTCTGGCTCAATAGTGGCTAGTGAACCTTTTGACAGAGTTGTAACCAATTCAATATCGGAAAGGGCGGTGATTGATGGAAGCTAGAAATCATCGATTTAGCTCTCGAGAGTCCCCAAAACGATCAGACACAAGCTCATCGTAACTTTGTCTCTTCCATTGTAAGTATGTTGCCAAGGTTTAAGCCAAAACTCTGCTCGATTTCAAACAAACATCGTTTCAAGGATATATTTCCATTTGGATTTTTTCTCCAATACAATCTTTAGTACAAGCACAGACGATTTCAAAGATGCTTTTTGGGTCCCACTCAGTTATGGATTTTTTCCGATAATTTTGGATAGTAGGTGCAAAGATGGATTATTCTTTACCCCGGACTCGTTGAGCCATTTTAGTTAGAAGTACCTTTTTTTTGTCGAATTCTTGAGCCCGTTCTCCAAAGTTTTCTGACTATCCAATATTTTAAAGTGGTGGATCTTTTTGGGAATTTGTTATTGAAAAATGGAACTCATTCGTTCTCAAATGTAGATTGGTTCATGGCTTTCAATAACTTGTTTTCGCATTCTTTTAGGCTCGATCTGGCTCGCAATCAACTCAGCCAAACATTCCAGTCCAGCGTTTGGTCCAATCTGTGAAACAGACCAAGCGGATCGGTTCCAAAATCCTTAAGGAAGGATGGCTGGTTCATTTCACCAACAAGGGGCCCATGAAGAAGAGACATTATTGGAGACTCGATACCAAGTCCATCACTCTCTTCCAAGTGAGTTTTAAAGGCATTTTTCCCTTTTCGATGGAATCATTGCGACTTTCGCTTCTTTAGAGCGACACGGGGACCAACTATTACAAAGAGATCCCACTCTCGGAAATCCTTGCTGTGGAAACTGCTCAAAAGGCTTTAAGTGGAAGCGGCGGTGCATGCTCCACAGGAGCCGAGGTGACTCATTGTTTCGAAATTAGGACCACTAATGTAGACTATTTTGTGGGTAAGTAAAACATGGGCAAAGTTGCGCCTAATTTAGGCTCGGAGCTCGGAAGAAAGGTGCCAATAATGCGTGATTGATGCCTCCTCTAGGTGAGGTTGGTGTCAACGGGAAAGTTGACAACGATCTGGGCGTGGAATTGGCCCGACAATGGGAGATCGCCATACGTCAAGCTTTAATGCCGGTTCAAACTGGGAATCCGGGTGCAGCAGCCGCAGGCATCAAAACTGGTGCCACAGCTCCTCCACCGGGCGGCTCTGCTGTTCCAAAAGTGAATCGCTCCGTCCCAAAGAATATTGCTGAGCTTGAGGAGAAAGATATCAGTCAATTGTACCAGATCTTTTCCGACGAGATCCTTGGGTCAGGGCAATTTGGGATCGTGTACGGAGGGGTCCATCGAACCAGTGGACACACTGTAGCCGTTAAGGTGGGAACCTTTCACAGGTTGTAAATGAAAAGCAATGTCTTGAAACAATTTGGCTCCGTTTAGGTGATTGATAAGAAACGTTTCCCCACGAAACAAGAGGCTGCCTTGAAGAATGAGGTATCAATTCTGCAGAATCTCCACCACCCTGGTGTGGTTAATCTGGAACGCATGTTCGAAACCCCAGAACAGATCTTTGTGGTAATGGAAAAATTGAAAGGTAAAAAAAAACTCCCTGAACAAAATCAAGACCTCTAAAAATTTGGACATGACAGACCAAATTCCGTATTTTTGTTTAAACTATGCAATACATACCTGTTGAAACTGTGTGTAATTTCAGGTGATATGCTCGAGATGATCTTGTCAAGTGAAAAGGGCCGTTTGTCTGAGAGGATCACCCGGTTCATTGTCACTCAAATCCTGGTGGCTCTTAAACATCTCCATTCCAAGAATATTGTGCACTGTGACCTAAAACCGGAGAATGTCCTTCTCTCTTCAGATTCTGACTTTCCCCAGGTAGGACATGCTCACTTTTCAGCACTTGTTCTTGCAAAATCTTTTTTTTCTTTTGTAAATACTATTCCAATCCATGACTTTACCAGAATTGAAATTGTTCATGTCACAATGTCAAACTTTTTGTTCTAATGTAACAAGAAAACACATTTACCTCACCAGTTTCTTACAGTATGACATTGTCCTTTGTGACAGCAAGCCAACTATGGACCAGAACTCTCCCTCTAAACATGGTTATCAAAGCTAGTAAAATGTGCTTGAGCTGATTGTCAAGTCCTAGTTTTAACTTCTAGCGTTATTTTTTTTCTCTGCTGATTCTTGGGTAGTAAGGCTGTTTGCATTGCTGTTGTGTTGGAACTACAAAAGTGCCCTTCCAAAGATATTTAAAACCTACACTTCAATCCTCACTCAACAGCCAATGATAATGATTTTTTTTTAGAAAACCAAGCTGATTTGCAAACATTTCACTGTAGTTTCATTGCTAACCCTTGGTTTCAATTCGCAAGCATAGGCTAGAGTATTCTAGATCAATAACACTGGACCTTCTGAAGCTTTCAGTGTGGTGATTGTTTTATCCTTGTTCTACTAACCATTCCTGCCAAAAACATTCAATTGTCTGCAAGTTCAGTGGGACAATGGTACTAACTTTTCAATAGTTCAAACATGGTTACTAAGATGGTCGTTTTACTCCAATTGTCTTCAAAACTCCAAACTCTAACTCTGAATGGCCTTTGTTCTTTTGTGAACCGATTGAATCCACAAGTTTTTGTCCTACTTTCTGTGCATTTTGTTCCATACGAAGCAAAAAGAGGAAATTAGCTCAGCATAGAAATGGAGCAAATTTGCAATTGCCATGTTCCAGGGAAGTGCTCTCTAAAACATCCTGCATTGTGCCAAGCCCAGAAAGGTTTTCATCATAGTTTGCAATCATCTTGAAACTTGATTGGCCCTACAATCAAACTCGGGTCCCCTTAGAAACCAAAAAACTTGAACTGTCTCAATAGCCCGTTCCTGTACAGGTTGCGTGATTGATCAAGGTCCTCCAGTGCATTTGCTTTGAAGTCCTTATGCTATGTATATTCAGGTGAAGTTGTGTGACTTCGGCTACGCTCGTATCATTGGCAAGAAGTCCTTCCGCAAGTCCATCGTGGGCACCCCGGCCTATTTGGCGCCCGAGGTCCTCTACTCGAACCGACTAAAGAAGCAAGGCTTCAATCGTGCCCTCGACATCTGGTCCACTGGAGTCATCGTGTACGTGTCACTCTCCGGACAGTTTCCCTTCAATGAGGACGTTGATATCGAAGACCAGATAAAGAACGCTCAATTCATGTATCCAGCCAAACCTTGGTCGTCAATTAGCGAGATCGCCATTGACTTCATTAAGGTACTCAACGTCCAGCCCTTGTAAAAGAATCCGTCAAAGACCCCCTTCATCCCCATGGGCTGCCGTTGGGATTGTAATACACTTTGTGGCTCATATCCTCCTGGTAATCCCTTTGTCCCAAGGGATTGCAAAGGGTTTCGTTTTGATCCCACGGCAGACCAGCCCTCTAAAGAATCCTTGAGTGACAGTTCTTTGACTCTCTACATAGAAATGCCTGGTGGTTCGGCACGATATGCGTTACACGGTCGACCAAGCCCTGAGCGATCCTTTCTTCAACATATCATTTGGGGCCAACTCCAGACTTAAACAAGATTTAGAGGATCTCGAGGTCAAAGTGGGTCAGAAGTGGCTCACATCGTATGAGCAGCTCAGTTACGATGAAGAAAGGTGAACATCCCAAAACGAGTCATCCACCCCAACCAAAAGACACACAAACACACGTACACCAACACCTTTTTGTTGCAAAAAGCCACAAATATACATACACATGCCAACACGAACACCCCCAATTGGCGTTGTTGTCGTTGCTGTTGTTGCCACAACAACCAAGACTTCTATTCCCTATCAACGTAACGACTTCTTGGACAACTGGGTTTGATTTTTTTTTTGCTTATTCCGTCTTTGTTGTGTTATATCTTGTCCTCTCGAGTGCTTTGCGGGTATTTTAAAGTACCTTTTCCCTTTTGTGCTGTAAATGGTGGGCTTTTTGTACAGCTTGCTTCCACAAGGAACTGTAAAACGGGAAAATGACTCTTCTTGGATTCATTAATGCCTTCTTGGAACACCTTGGGCAGTGTCTGATGATTTCATGCATACTGCCAGGTTGTATATTTCTGGCAAGAGAGCTCCAAAAACGAGTTCCCGCCTCTTTTTGTCATTAGTAAAGAGCGAACGAAGCCTTTCAGTTCCAAGTTACCAGTGATTCAATGAGGCTGAACTAATGGTCTGGGAAAGGCTTCATCATTAGCTTGGGGCCTCATTTCCCTTCGAAAGTGGTTCCCAATTTGTCATTTAAAGCATTTCAAGTAAAACTGCCTCATCGGCAAGATTTCCTTGCCAACCGTAACACGTAAATCTTGAACTGATTAAATATTCAAGAAGAAACACGTCCGATTCCGTCCGTTTTTGCTCTCCCCCGTTCTTGTCGCCTATGACGTCATAAAATTCATGACGTCACTCTCTGATGTTCAAAGCTCCTAGAAGCACTCTTGAGTTCAAGCGAATAGACACTTAAAACGGACTATTTGGTTAAAGAGCACTTCTAGATGGAGAATATGAATTCAATATTTCCCGAAAACACATACGTCTGCACTTTTGTTTCATTTAACCATATGCATTTTTGAGTTGATACCCGGCTTGGAGCTGGCTTTTTTATTCGGGAGGGAGGGGGGACTTTCAATTCTAAAAAAAACTGGTTAGATGGCAAAAGATTTCATGAATTAAAGTTGATTAAGGTACAAAAATAGAAGAGATAATGCTCTAAACCTAATTTTGAGTTTGTCTACTCGCTCCCAAAAAGTATTATCCATCTGGTTTGTGAATGCTGGAATGGTTTTTTGATGTTTTGATCTTTCCAGTTTTAAGACCAGAAAGCCATTTAGGCTGTTCTTGAGACCATCCACCTCAAACATGTGAAGAAGTAAGCCATAGAATGATCTTCCATACATATGTAGACAAGATCTAGTCAGTTCTTTCTCTATCCCTCCCAAGTAGGATGGTTTTCGCACTCCCTTCCGTCCTGATCCTAGCATCCCCAAGCTATTCATTAGTACCATGAATTCGGCATCTCAATGGCATACCAATTTTGGGAAGATATTTCAATGAATTTTAAATGACCTCACTGGCCCAAAAGTCGCAAAGAGAAAAATGTGATGCTCTTGCCCGTTCAAAATTGAGCTCTTATTTATAGGAGTACGGATAATTTCCGGTTGAACAAATCATTGAGTCAGAAAACAAACGTTCTCAATGAGTGCCAAATCTTGGCCTTGGCTAGAACCTCTGAATTGTTCTTTTCAGAACGAACAAATCTATTGCCTTCGTATGCAAATTATGCTTCCCTATGTTGGGTAGACTACTTATATCAATTTTCAACACAAAACGATTGCCGCAATAAAACGTTATGCTTTCTCAAATTACTTTCTGAAAAGAGTGTAAAATTAATGAGCTTGCCTTTTGTAAATATTACTAAGACGAGGGTGAAGCTCATTCATTCTCTATAGGATTCTGTAACGAGCTTTGAGAGCTCATAACTCTTATTAAGTTGGCAATTGGTAAACAAATGTGCTCAGTAAAAAAGACGTGTTATTCAAAGATAAAATAGATTTCAAATCACTAACTAGCTTTGGCTTCCAGAGAAATTCAGTGGTTCTTGGTTTTGCTTTCAGCTTTACCAAAAAATGCACTTCTATTTTCTGAATAATTCGACACGTCAATTGGTTTTGATGCCTATCTTTTTTATGGGAAAAGCATAAAGATATAAGGTTCGACATCACCAATTTTCCGGCAATTAGCAAGGACAAAATTGATGCCTCTTCAACTTTTTTCCGAACCCAAAACTTTTCCATATACATCATGATAGTGATGGTTTTAATTACTTTTCTGAGCTCATACATTACCCTCCACGGTGGTTAACTTTGCTCTATGACAGTTTTTGCTCGAATGACAAGACTTCCAAGGACATTTTTCGTTATCAGAGTGTCATTAGAAAGATATTGTGTCGAAGATGTACATTCTATATTGGCTCCAATAACTTTATTAAGTTATATAAAACCACTAAAATCAACCTAAATATCTAATATATATAGGTTGGAATGCTCAAATGGTTATTTGAGCTACTTCGAGATAAACATCTGCACAAAAAATCTTCATTATGAAACTTAGACGTCGAAAAACACCATTAAAAATCTTGACATTTGAGGAAACACTTATCCAGAAATTTTAACCACCGTGTCCCAGTTGTAACTGGTGTGCCATTGACGTGTTTTCTCCATTATGGATTGGTTGGAGAAGATGTAATGTTTGTCAATAACTCTTGTTGGTGTATAGAAAATATCTGCCAGATGCAACGGGAAACTTGTTTGGGGGGAAAAGGGTGGTTAATTTTCTGTTGTCTTGAGGTGCTTCTCCTACGTGTATTTGTTTGTCAACTTCCAACTGCCTATTTACAGCTTATCGGCTGCTTCTGTGTCCTCTTCGTCCTCATCCAACCACTCAGGAGAGGCCAGAAAGCCCATCACTGTTACCGATCTGTAACTTTCTTTGGTCGTCAAACAGCCGTGTTGTGCTTGATCATAGTTGTCGTTCGTGGGTATTATTACTAATATTATTATTATTATCATCATCGTTATGAGGTCTTAGGTCTATGTATCTGTTGAGTGTCATGTGCGTGAATATAAAAGTAATTGTTGGTTTATTTCCTCGATGTCGGCTTTTATGGACTTGGACCTGTTTGCGTAGTACAGTAATTCCAGGGCCCAAGGAACTACTTCCAGTGTTTGTGTTTGTGTGAGGCTTCCTTGACTGACGCTCTGTGACAAATCTATGAACATAGGGGGCTTCTTCTACGTTCTGCACTCATGCTTTGCACCCCAATTCAGGTGCATGCTAATAACATCTAAATGAATTCACCACTTAACATGCACCCTCCAAAATCTCCCATCAGACAAGTATAATTAATGAATGCTAATCAGCCCCATCCATCCATCCATCTAACTTAGCCAGCTTCTATTTCCATCTTCCACCAACATTTATACTTGATAATCACCCTCCCCCAGATACCATAGTATCATAGACTGTATCTAAAAAAAAACTCATGTAGTAAAAATGAACATTTGAATAGGAATGAACATCAACATCCCCTGATTCATGTCCTAGAACAACCGCTTTCCGTCTGCTCTTGACAAGTGTGTCCTCCATATCATTGTTCCCTCGTTCAACCTTGAGACCTATAGTTTAATTCGGCCTTCTGTTTCTTCTCTCGTGCAGGTAAAACTCTGTGATTTTGGTTTTGCCCGTATCATTGGTGAAAAAGGCTTTCGAAAATCTGTGGTTGGGACCCCTGCCTATCTGGCCCCAGAAGTGCTGAGGAACAAAGGCTACAACCGCAGCCTTGACATGTGGAGCACTGGTGTGATCATTTATGTGAGTATTGCTTTATTCTTACTCCACATACAAGCTAGCTTTTGAGCCAAACGATTGAACCTTGAGGGTTGTTGGTTATCACGAAGGCTGCATATTTCACGTAAATGCATGTTATTTTACTTTTTCCGATTTTTTTGCATCTTTTCCATTATTTTGGTTGATATGCATTTTTTCACTTTTTTGGCGTTTTTATCAAAAGTTGGTGCATTTTTCTGGCATTTTTTCTCTTTTATTTGCATTCTTGGCCTTGTCGAAATTTGGCGTTTTTCCCAAATTCTTTGAAAAAGCAATTAATAGTTTGTAGCTTTTGACACTATTCACCAAATTTAACAACTTTTCTCTTTTCCTTTTGGGTTGCTTTGCTAAAATTGTTTTCTAGTTGAGGTTTTCATGTTCAATCATGTCTATTCACTCCTCAAGTGCCATTCCTTGATTGGATTAAAGATAAATTGCAAGTAAGGAAAAGAAGAATTTTTTGAGCACCATGTTGGAAAACTTCTAGGTTTAAAGGCCTAAGATTTCTCTTTGACATTTGCATTTTAAGTATTGCCAATAGTTTTTCAGTTAAAGAATGAAAGTGTGAGAACAAATCAGATCAAGGGGAGATCTTTCAAATCCAAAACGCAAAGTTTTTCTACACTAGTAACAATTTAATTTTCTACCATTTTTAATTTGACAATTTATCAATGAGAAAACCAAGAGCTATGAATGTTTTTAATGGTCTTCATAGCCCTTAACTTTGATTTATTCAACAAATGATTTTCAAGTTAGCCCAAGCATTCCTCAACTGTGCATTCTTTTTTGCAATTTCTTTGGCATTTTTGGCATTTTTATTGCATATTGATGCATTGTTGGCATTTTTATTACAATTTGATGCATGTTTGGCATTTTGATTGCATTTTGATTCATTTTTGGCATTTTTATTGCATTTTGATTCATTTTTGGCATTTTGATTACATTTTGATGCATTTTTTGGCGTTTTTATTTGCATTATTTCCGCAGCCCTAGCTATTAGCTCACTGACAATTTCTGAAAGTTGCGTGATGTGATAATCTTTGAAAAGCATCATGTCAAATGAGTTTAAAACCAGGTTAGGATAGGTTGGGTTCTATTGTGTTAGAAAAGGTCAGAATAGGTAAAAGAGGTTGTCTGAAATGGAACTACGCAACCTTGGAGATTTTCCATTGTAAGATAATAAGACTTTTTTACAAGTGTCTCCAAAGACTGATGTATGGGCAATCTCAAATGTGCCTTTGTTGCGTCTTCTTATGGAGCTAGAGCGTGGACAATCCTTAAAACTTGCTTACGGCATGTTTGAACTTACTTCAAATTTGTAGTCAGATGTCACATGCATAGATCTGGTCAACGCAAAATATTATACACAATTTCTGGAATTATGCATAGTTTTGTTTCCTAGTGGAAAAAACCCTCTTAAAATAATTTTATTGCTAATTCGAATTGGAAAGGAATTGGCCCAATCACCGCTTATCCGTTCAAGTTTTATTGTCTATTTAATTTGATTTTTAGGTGAGTTTGTCCGGGACTTTCCCATTCAATGAGGATGAGGACATTGGAGAACAGATCAAAAATGCGGCCTTCATGTATCCTCCTCATCCCTGGAAAGAGATATCCAGTCAAGCCATCGATCTCATAGGGAATCTGCTTCAGGTAAACACATAAGTCTCTCCTGAAAATTGGTCTTCATCAATCAACTAAATAAACCTTCCAACGGACACATGTAGGAATGAAAATTGCCAAAACCAAGATGGACAACCTAAACTTACGCCTCATGCAGTATACAGAAATGTCATAAATAAATGAGATTTTTATTTTTAATTAGAATTCATTTTAAATAATATTTTTTTTGTTTTATATACCAACAAATAAGATTAGGGAATCTGGACAACCCTGAAACTGAAGCTTGTTCATCTCAGCGTTTGACATTAGGTCAATTAAAACCATAGATGGCGTGTCACTTGTAGAGAAATGTGACTTTGAATCAGCTGGCATATAAGATCACTTCGAGGGTTGGAGTGCAATTTGTGATTACTTGCTGTTTAAATTTGCACGCCTCTGCAATCACGAAACAGGAATTTGATCTTGTGTTTATCGAGTTTGTCAAGATGTGTCAGCTATGCCAGTGACTGTAATTTGACTTTGCAATGCATCTCATCTTACTCCTTCAGCACAAACATCTCCACATAGCACAATGTTGACCTTTAAGTAACAAAATGGACATGTCAAGTCTGTAACACAACAATTGTTTATATTCACGCACAAATCAAATTAAAGGCAGTATACAGCATTGTTAAGTGATTTGATCCTTTATAACCATCATGACCAGTGCCTTAGGCATTCTATGGTTATCTATGACGCTTTGCCTTAAGTATGTCTTTTTTGTATTTTTCAGGTTAAGTTCCGGAAGCGATACTCTGTGGACAAGTCTTTGATGCATCCCTGGTTGGATAGCTACGAGACCTGGTGCGATTTGCGTGAGCTTGAAAACAAGTTCAAGGCCAGATGGTTGACACATGAGTCGGATGACTCTAGATGGGAACAGCACCAATTGAGACTTGGCAACGCTGTTGCAGACAAGCTAGCCAACCTGACCACCGCCACCGAATAACACGATTTTGGAAAGCCTCCTTCCTCAAAGATAGATTGTCTACCTTGTTTCTCTTGCCTCTGTTTTTTGATACGTCAACGTCTTGAAACCCTTCTCATTATTTGAGTGTGTCTCCTCTATTATTGCTTAACACTAAACATCCTCCCTCTCTGGCCCTCAAATTGTTGAATGTCTGATCGATCCCAATGGTTGTGGAACATTTTATTTTAGAGATTTTTGCACTCTTTTCTTGTCATCTCTTTCATTGCCCTCCCCCCGTCCCTCTGTATTTGCACTTGAAACCTCGTGATTCCAAGAATTTAAAGTATACATATAACGTGAATTCTCGACGCTTTTATTACTACTCCATTACCACATGTCTCAAATGATACGACCAAACTTTATGATTAACTTACCACTGACTGCACTTTGAATTAGTTTGAAAGCAAACCTTTGCAGCGATCGAGAACGCCACTAGCTATTTATATCAATGTTATATCTTATATCACACTTCTTACACCCACATTTGTATATGATTGTGCATATCCTCACCACGAACACTCCCCCCAACCCCATTCAAAAGTCGTTCATATCCCACTTGATCCTCTTACTGGTAAATATACATCTATGTGTTCAAGACTGCTCAGTGAACAGGAAATAAATGATCACAAGTCATGACCAAACATGTTTATATTCTCAAACAATCATCTCTGGACTCTTGAGAAAATTCGCGGCGTTCCTGATCAATATCATCAAGTCGGACAAGTGACGATCTAATTTTTCGGTGCGCACTAATTGTTCTTCAGGGGAGAGGAAGTCAAAGTGAAAGAGCAAATCGGAAATTCCAGGGAAAGATCCGGCTCCATAACTGTCGTGTTCAGAGGGCGAGATGATGGCATGCCGAAATTCGATCCTCTCCGGCAGACCCTCTGGCAGAAGGAAGGCTCGATCCAACTTCATGACCTGGTCATTGAGTATTCTCAAGGCTAAGGGGTCTTCCTGAATGGCTTTGGATAATCTCCGAGTGTTCCAAGTGCTAGCCGTGGCATTAAAATCTTTAATGGCTGATCTAACATGGTCCAAGGTTAGGTTTAAGGACAATAATTTGTCCTCTACCCCGGAGGTTGCAAATTCGTCCACGGACGCTTTCATTAGCTTGTAATACTCTTGTGGATAGAAGTCCAGTAACAAATCGTCCGCAAAACCCCGGCCCATGACTAGATTCAGACCAGCGCACACCTGGTGTTGCTTGAACCCCGGATCAAGAACTTGGTCCACCAGGTCAAAGGTCTCAAAACCCGTGTGATAAGTTGGATAGTTGTAGAATTGTAGATTTGGATATTCATGGAAGTCAGGTTTGACGGAGAAGTCAATAACGGGAATGCCCAGCTCATATATGAAGAAGGCGTGGTCACTTCCAGCCGCAGGAAGGTTGGTGACGGGTTCCTCAGCTCCTGAATCACCTTGGCTGGTCCAATTTTTCCAAAAGTCGTAATAGCTTTCTTCAACATTGAATGGACTAGGGACAGTTTTGGTGGCTTGCAAGAGCTTGTGATTGACGGTGGGCGTGCTGAAGCTCTTCAATACCGAGCCTGCCACACAGATATCACAATTGATGTAGACAATTGTACGTTCCTGAAGCTTTGTGAGATAGTGTTCAGTGAATTCGGTGGATCCCATCAAGCCATATTCTTCGGCTCCCCAACTTAG